>OX244034.2:17369782-18062345 GCA_945859785.2 Tridacna gigas | reverse complement strand
AAATTTATCTTATGATTCAATTGGTTGCTAGACAAAATGGATTTGATGGGTCAAAATTATGTGATGACTTGTTTGGTATAATACATCACAGAGAGGCATTAACCCTTTACCACACTATCCTGACTCTTAACAACCCTAAGAAAGAGGCCTTTTGAAAACATTGTGGGAAAAGGAGAAAATGCTGGTGTTGTCTACAATTGTTTTTAATCTGGACTAGTCTTAAATTTTGTCATTTGGTAAAGAGTTATACCCCTTTTTCCATGGTATGGCTCACATATTTCATGCTCTACGTAGTGAATCTTTACCTTGAGTATGATTTTTCTTTTGAGCTGATCAGGTGATGGTAGATGTGTTGCATCTTTCTGAATGGGTTCTGTCAGTAACATGTCTGTAAATAAATAGAAGACTGTATTGATCATCTTTTTAATCTTTTACCACAGGATCCCTTGTTTTAAATACCCAAATGTGAAATCATTGTATTAAGTGGTAACAAACTCTTTCTCCTTTTTCCCACAATATTTTGTATCGTTTCGAACACAAACATCATTTAACTCTTTACCACACAATCCCGACTTTTAACGACCCTAAAGAAGAAGACTTTTGAAAACATTGTAGGAAAAGGAGAAAATGCTGGTAACCAGCATTTTCTCCTTTTCTTACAACCTTTTCTACCTTAGCGAGGACAGTTATCATCATTTGAGCGACATTTGTCTTCTGCAAATGCTTCGAATTTGGTCCAGTCTAAAATTATGTCATTTGGTAAAAGGTTAAACCTTTACCACAATCTCTAGTTTCAACGAGGGGTGGGGGGGAGGCTTTTGAAAAGTAGGAAAGGAGAAAATGCTGATAACCAGATTTTCCTCCTTTAACCCTTTACCACAATATCCCGACTTTTAACGACCCTGAGGAAGAAGCCTTATAACCAGCATTTTCTCCTTTTCCCACAATGTTTTCTAACCTATCAAACAAAAATCACATCATTTGAACCCCATTAAAAGTGTCGTCTTCAAATGCTTTCAACTTGGACAGGTATAAATTTTTGTTGTGTGTAAAGAGTTAAACACTATGTTTACAAACCCAACTAGAAACAACTTTCATCATATGAGTCACATTTTATTTGTTGTCTGCTAATGCTCTCAGTATAGACTAATAAAAAATTTTGAATCCTTTACCACACAATCCCAAATTTTACCCAACCTGGGGAAGAAGACCTTCTGAAAACATTGAGGGAAAAATGAAGATGCTGGTGACCAGCATTTTCTCTTTTCCTGCAATGTTTTCTTCTATGTCAAATAAAAATTTCAATATTTAGGTCACATTTGTCATCTGCAAATGCTTTCAATTTGGGCAAGTCTAAAATTTTGTTGTTTAGTAAAGAGTGAACTCTAGGAACAGGGGTTTGATTGATAAAATGCGAGATCGGAGAAAAATACACTGACCTACCCCTCACATAGAAAATACCTTGTTTCTTAGCTGATGCCTATGAGCTTGGACAGTTCTAAATTTTCAGTTTTAGCATTAACTCTTCACCACACTACAAAATTTTACACTGGTCCAAATTGAGATCATTCAAAAGACAAATACATTATATGATTGCGTTCATTTCTGAAAGGTTAGAAAACACTGTGGGAAAAGTAGAAAATGCTGGTCACCAGCATTTCTCTACTTTTCCCACATTGTTATCGAAAGTTAAATTTCCCAAGAACTATTAAAACTCAGTATCATGTGGCAATGGGTAAAAGGGACCAAATCCTCTTAAAGGAGGAAAAAAAATTCACATCCTTGTAGGAAGGTATTGGCTGTAAGAATTGACCTGGCAGGGTGGAGCTATGTTACAGTTCACTGCATTTTAGATTGAGGTAAAAAAAGTAATTCGGACATCATCGTGAGTAACCTTATTTGAATATTAATCCATAAATGCAGTATTGGATAAGAAGCACCTTTTCTTTCAAAATGTTTTCAGAGCGTAAAGAGTATGCACGCTGAATGTCCATAAAGCAAAGGATCAATATAGTACTGTTTTGATGCATATGTTTACGTAGAATTACAACAAACAATTCCAAACTGGCTTGAGGCTGCTACAATCAATCAAAGTGCTGTAAGCTCTGTAATCGGTCGACACTGAATAATTACAGTGGTTTGAAATCACAAATCAAATGGTAGATGTTTGAACTATGTATGGGACAAGAAATCCTACACCGTTACAAATGAGCCACGTAGGATCCCACTTTTTTAAACGGTCTTTTACAAATTAGTAGTTTAATGATTGGTCAAAATATAGGCTATGTTTGCCAGCTGACAGCAATAGAATGTAAAAGATATGTGACAATTCTGATCAGCAATACCCATTATCAAGTTTTAGATATCACTCATCATGAACAGCAGTACCTACCAACCCTTTAAAAGAGTGAAAAAATACATATATTCTTTTCTGTAACTTTGGCAACTTTGGTTACTGTATTGTAACATATAAAAGCCGTATAAAATATGCTTGCATTGTAACTTTGGAATTGTTTACTTTTGGCTGCTTGTAGGCCAGTCATTTTTCCATTTTTAACATATTCTTTTCTGTAACTTTGGCAACCTTGGTTACTGTATTGTAACATATAAAAGCCGTATAAAATATGCCTGCATTATAACTTTGGAATTGTTTACTTTTGGCTGCTTGTAGGCCAGTCATTTTTCCATTTTTAACAAGACATCACATTCATCTTGACAAACTGTCCTACCTATTTTTTAGCGGGCCAAATCGTCCAGTCCAAACGTCTGTTGGCAAATTTCTCCTACATTATACTTTCAAAGAATGTAGATACCCAATAGCTCCCTAACCGTCAACTCTTTATCAAATGGTAAAATTTCAGACTTGTCCAATAAATGTTGACCAAATGATGATTTAAATCGTTGAAAGGGTAAAATAACATGGGAAAAGGAGAAAATGGTAACCTGCATTTTCCCCTTTTCTCACAATGTTTTCAAATTCTTTCTCATGTGCATTAACAAAAAAAATAGTTTGGTTAAAAGTTAAAACACACAGTTATTCGACTAGCCTTTTACAGTCAGGAAAACAATATCAAATATTAGGCTACAATTTCATGATTGGTTTTTTTTTTTCCCATATACATCCAAAATAAACAGACAATTTGATCTAAGATATGAACGTCTGTGATATTAAACTACATTGCTTTCAAAGGACAGTCTGATCTTTATCTTTTATTGTCTTCAAAAGCAACTTTACTTGTCCATAGCTAACACAGGTAATTGTATTTGAGTCATTCTAATCAGCAAGAGCATAACTGCAGTAGCCTTGATCTCTTTATCTGAAATGTGGAAAGGATGAGAATCGACCAACATGGAATAGCTGATGAGACAAACATGTTGCTGACATTTGCCGCTTAGAGCGCTAAATTGTTAAAATAGACATGTTAAGCTTGGAAAAACAGCCTAAATATTGCAGGACCATTGCTGTCTTCAGTAGAATAACTTGGAAAACTGGCATGACTGATCCAAGATCTGACTGCATGTTCTGAGCAGTTTGGTCTGAATCTGCACTCTCTGCAAAGACTTTTTCCCTGGTCCGTTGATTCAGATATGAATATAACAGTAAGTGAGCTTATTTGTGTTACAGTTTCAGGGTTTTTTATCCTCGATAAAAATGTTCTATTTGACAAAATTTTGAAAATCTTTCAAATGAGCGAAAAACGCTGTGGAAAAAAGAGAACATGCTGAATACATGCAGTTTCTCCAACTATATTTTCAAAGCCCCACAGGATTGTTTGGTCAAGGGTTAACAGACTGATTCTAGTCTGTAAAAACTCACCAAGAAGAAACATGTAAGTGACTGGTAGGGCCATGACTGGAAGGAGAGGAAGAGGGGCTGTGAAAACAATTTAACCCTTATCCCACTAAAACATTGAAATAAAATTTCAAACCGGTAGTAAAACCCGAATAATTCTATGTCAAACTTATTCTTTTTTGGAAAAAGAAATATCTCCTTATCGGACAATATAGATCCAAGATCAGACTGCATGTTCTGTGCAGTCTGATCTTGATCTATACTATCAGCAAAAAGGTCAGCAAGTCGCACTTAGCAGCTTAAGGGGTTAATACATCATATGCTGAAAGATGCGTAATCAGTCAGTATTGTGACAGTCTGGTTACTAAGGTTGCAAGCAGCCAGTCCATTCTGAAAATGTTTACATAATGGCCTCTCTGCGAGGGCCATAACCTTTACACAACGCTATACCCTTTGTCCCCACAGCTTCAGATGCTTCACCTGACATATACGATCACTGCATTAAACACAGCGGTTTACTATTTTAAACTTATGGCTGTTACGAGCTGCATTTACATCAGTTTTCTCTTAGGCAGAGCAATCTAAATTTTCAAATTCTTCTAAAGCAATTGTTTCCTTACAAACTCCTTTCTGTTGCGATTTTATTCCTCTCAAGACCTAAATGACCTATCATCTTTATAACACCTGCTACATATAAAGAGAGAGCACTCGTCACAATTCAGCCGATCCCGTAACTACGTATAACTATCAACGGATCACTTGAAATTTGCCGAATGATATGGACAGCAGACGACTAGAAGATGTGTTCACATCACCCGATACATTTGATTCACACTCGTTTCATTCATAAAGTTGCTGCTAATCACTGACCCTGTTTCTTATAATCATGTTGAAATTAAACTGCTCCTGTTTTTGCAGGCCAGAGATTTTGATGATACTGTAATTATGACATACTTCAACACTAAACAAATTGTAACCGCCGTTTATTACATAATTTAAAAGTTATTATTGGATTACTTGACATTACTTAATGCCAGTTTACTGCTAATTACTATTCCTGCGCTTATCTGGTTTAAAAGTGCAATTATCTGGGTCAAAAGTAGTTTTTGTAATAAGGTCATCACAGCAGGTATAAGCATTAAAAGGCAATAAGTAAAAGCTGTTACAGGTTGCAGTTACATCAGTTTGCCCTGAGCGGACAGGTTTCCGAAGTTTGCCATCTCTCTAATCTGTCTACTGACCAATTAAAAATAAACTGGTTGACTTATGTCAAAGATTAGACATGCCCTACCAGGTCAATTCTTACAGCCAATACGGGTAATTCTATCGCAACCCAGACGCAATATTACAAATTCTCATCTTGCCGACTTTAAAATTGTAATATACTGTCATCAAACATCTTGTCTGATAGTAATTACGAGACAGTTGTACTGTAACCCTTTACCAAACAATCCCAAGTTTTAATGACGCTGAGGTAAGAGGCATTTGAAAACATTGTTGGAAAAGTAGAAAATGTAGGTAACCAGCATTTTCTGCTTTTCCAACAAGGTTTTCTACCATTTCTGATACAAATCTCATCATTCAAGTATCATTTCATTTGTTGGCTGCAAATGCTTTGAATTTGGACCAGTCTGAAATTTTGTCATATGGTAAAGGGATGACTTACCTCCAAAGATATCCTTAAAGGCACTTGCCATGTTCCTCTGCTGCCCCAGACTACAGTGGTTCTCTATGGACAATATTAATGGGTAGCTAAACAAAAATAGAAAACAGAAACTTGTTTACATAACATCTTATTGCATCTACAGTTGTTAATTCGTCAATTTGTCTCACGCAGATGACCTCTGAAACAACGGTGTTTCTCTATGGAACACATTAACCCTTAACCATACTATCTCAATTTTGTGAAAGGCTTTTGAAAACATTGTGCAAGAGGGAGAAAATGCTGGTTACTAGCATTTTCTCCTTTTTCCACAATGTTTCCTGATCTTTAAAGGCAAAAACTGTCATTTAAGCTAGGTGTATGTTATCGCCTGGGAAAGATTACATTATGGAAGAGTCTAAAATATTGTTTTCTGGTGAAGAGTTACTAGGTGATTTGATAAAAAGAACAGGCAATAAAAAAATATCGGTAATAACCATTAACAATCCCTGGTTATGAATTTTTATATTAACCCTTTACCAAATGACAAAATTTTAGACTCCTTCAAATTCAAAGTACTTGTAGGTCGCAAAACAGATGTCCTTCAAAAACTGAAATTTATTTTGGAAGGGTAGAAAACATTGTGGCAAAAGGAGACAATGCTCGTTACCAGCATTTTCTCCTTTTTTCACAATGTTTTCAAAAGGCTTTTACCTTGGGGTTGTGTGGTAGAGGGTTAAACATATCCATTTTACGTTAATTGTGAAAAAGTTCTTACAACTTACATCAATTACTCTCAATAATTGCTTTCTTGAAATCTTGACCTTTTACCAAACATCAAAATATAGACAAGTCCAAATTGAAGGCATTTGCAGATGACAAAATCAATGTGACTCAAGTGTAAATTTGTTTTGGGAAGGTTAGTAAACATTGTGGGAAAAGGAGAAAATGCTGCCATAATGTTTTAAAATGTCTTCTCCAACTGGGTTGTTAAAAGTCAAGATTGTGTGGTAATGGTTTAACCAGTATGTGTGCCGCATTGCGAGTTATTCCAAAGGTTAACCGGCTCATCATGGAATTCAAACCCAGAACGCAAGAAGCCGACACTCTACCCCTGCACCTCAGGCACAATGCCTATTCCAGGTTATTACATATCTACAAGGAAAGCATTTTTGAAAGCTGAGTCAAGGAAGTAGAAATTGCTTGTAACAAGCAATTTCTTTTTTCCCACAATGTTTTCCACCCTTTCATACGCAAGTCCCATCATTTGAACTAGATTTAGTATTTCATCATTGTAAAATTAGCCTGTATAGCTATGAGTTGAATATTACCTCTTTACCAAGGGACAGAATTTTGGACTAAACCAATTTGAAAGCATTGAAATTTTGCAGACAACAATTGAAATGCCGTTCAAATAATTTCTATTTTTGATGGGGTAAAAACAGTGAAAGTACCTTTCATGACTATAGTTGCCTTTGTGGTCAGTGTAGATCAAGATCAGGCTGCACAAAACATGCAGCCTGATCTTTGATCTACACTGTCCACTTTGTTGAATCACTGTAGACAAAAACAACCATGAAATTGTTGGTCCGTATTTCTAGGCTGAAAATGTCTGCTAGGTTTATTCAGCACCCTAAGGGTTAATTCTTTTCCCTTAACATTTTCAAATGGCCTCTTTCTCAGGTATGTTAACTCAGAACCATGTGGTAAAGGGTTAACCAAACAATTGTATTTTAATGCCCATACAGATGAATGCTTATGAAAGCAATATGGGAAAAAGGAGAAAATACTGGTAACCAATCATTTTCTCCCTTCCCCACAATGTTTTCTACCCCTTTAAATATAAATATCATTACCTGTGCCCCATTTGATATGCCGTCTGCAAATGCTTTCAGTTTTGGAAATGTCTTACATTTTGTTGTCTGGTAAAGGGTTCATAAACAATCTCACATTATTACCTGTTGATTGAAAAAGCATTTTGAAAACATTGCCAAAAAAGAAGAATTACATTAAAACAGTATTAGGAAATTATCTATCAAGCACAATATACATTTAAAAGCATAGATGTATTTTCAAAACATGTTTAATGCAATTCCATGAAAGACATTTATTCATTTTAATTTTAGTATTAAAACAAAAAATCTAGTTACCAGCACTTTCTCCTTTTCCCACATTTTTTTCGAAATCCCTCTTTCAAACTGTTGCTTGGTAGAGCATTAAAGTACCAGGAAAAAATTCTACATCAGCGACACTGACATTCACTGGTGTGACCAAATCATTAATCTTCAGGATATTGCCAATAACGTACCCACTCCTTCTGATCTATCATCGGGTAATACCTCTTTACCAAACAACAAAATTTGGACTCGTCCAAAACAAAAATATTTGTTCAAATGGTGGGATTTGTCTTTGAGATGTTAGGAAACTTTGTGGGAAAAGGAGAACATGCTGGCCAACAGCATTTTCTCCTATTCCCACTAAATTTTCAAAGGCCTACCTTCTCAGGGTTGTTAAAAGACGGGATCGTGTGGTAAAAGGTTGAAAACATTTTGGTCACTTTTTTTCCCACATACATGCAAACCAAATTAAACAAGAACCAACTGAATTGAATTGAAACACCCCCCCCCCACATTTCAGTAAGGTTGAGGGATCTATCCCCCCCCCACGAAACAACTGTTTTTTCATTAAGGTCCATCCAGCTCTTAACCCTTTACCACACAATCCCAACTTTTAATGACCCTGAGCAAAGAAGGCTTTTGAAAACATTGTGGGGAAAGGAGAAAATGCTGGTAACCAGCATTTTCTCCTTGTCCCACAATGTTTTCTACCCTTCCCCAAACAAATCAATTTATTAGTCATCTTCATTCTGTCATCTGCGGTGCTTTCAATTGAGACTAGTCTAAAATTTTGTTGTTTGGTAAAGAGTTAAGCAGGTAAAAGAATTTACAGATGCTGCCTGAGGTCTCTCACTTCACATGCCACATACCATACTACTATGGATTCATTGCAGGGACATACAAATTTGGGACTCTTGACAAAGTCCTTTTAACCCTAAAGCTGGTAAGCCCAACTCACTGACCTTTAGCGGACAGTGTAGATCAAGATCAGACTGCACAGAATGTGCAGTCTAATCTTGGATCTACACTGTCCGATAAGGAGATATTTTTCTCCAAAAAATAAGTTTGAAATAGCATTATTCGGGTTTTTACTATTGGCTTGAAACTTTACTATTTGCTTGAAACTTGTGTTAAACTTATTTAGCAGGATAAGAGTTAATTTAATTCTATCAAGTATATTTCTGACAACTTTGTATTCTGTTCAAAGAGAATTCACTATAAAGCCAACAGTGCAATATCAAGCTCTGCCTGAACAAGACAAGTTTGCCACCATGCATGTGTAAATGATGTACAGTAGTTCTAGAAAGGAAAACAGTGGCAAGTCAAACTGATCTGTTAAAACAAGAGCAAGCAATTGTGAATTATACAAGGGTTGTTTCAGAAGCATGTAGACTTTTCCCCTACATCAATTATTTATAAACAGTTTGATCCTTTACCACATAATCTTTACCACATAACAGAATTTCAGACCTATCCATATCAAAAGCATTTAAAGACATTAAGGTGAATATGGCTCACATGATAGGATTTCTCACTAAAAGGGTTGGAAACATTGTGGGAAAAGGAGAAAATGCTGGTTACCAGCATTTTCTGCTTTTCCCAGAATGTTTTCAAAAGCTATCTACCTCAGGGTCGCTAGAACTTGGGATAGAGTGGTAAAGGGTTCATACCACACTTTTGTGACATAATATTATTTGAGGTATCATTAATACATGCTACAATTTTCATAAAAGTACAATGATCAAATAAAACGTTACAAAGGAATAAAAAAAAAACACTGCCTGCCACCCAGGGCAGGACAAAAGGTCACTTTGATGTCTAATTGAAAAGTGAACTTAAATTTGTTCCATGCACTCACCACCAGTATGAATATATTTCCTACGACGGGTAAGGCCAGAGTTTTTTAATCTTTTGTTTTACCAATTTTCTTCGTGAAGTAAGGGACGGAGGACGAAAAAAAAAATTCACCATGACTATCACTTTGTCATGTCATTGATAATGCAGTACAAACAAGGACACTTTAAAATTGCTTTCTTTTGGACTATTTCTCTTTATCTTTTACTAGAAAATCCTGTTTTTCAGCAACCCCTAGGAAAAGGACTTTTGAAAACATTGTGGGAAAAGGAGAAAATGCTAAAGATCAGAATTTTCCTCGTTTCTCTCTTTGCAAGACAAGTACCATCATCTGCAAAATCACCAGTTTTAGCTCACTGTCCAAAGGCCAGCAAATTTTGGTCATGGCCCTGTGTCCATCCTTGTGTCCGTCGATCAGTGCGTGCATGTGTGCATGCGTGTGTGCGTGCTTGAATTAACTTTTATTGCAAACATGTTCTTGTCTGAAACTACCCATCCAATTCTGATGAAACCTGACAGAATTCCGAATCTCTTAAAACAATTTTGATTCCAATAAAAACTCTGGTTGCCATGGCCACAAAACTGAAAAATATTCAAAATCTTTAAAAATCTTCCCGTCTAAAATCATTAGGCTTAGGGCTACCAAATTTGGTATGTAGCTTCATCTAATGGACTTGTACCAGATTTATTCAAGTTATACCCCTGGGGTCAAAATTGGCCCAAAATGTGGGGTGAGGTAGGCGTGGGGAGGTCTCAAATTTACATGGGCATATATAGGTGAAAACTTCAAAAATCTTCTTGTTCCTACCCATAAGGCATAGAGCTAACAAATTTGGCATGTAGTTTTATCTACTGGACTCTGATTAAGTTAATTCAAATTATAGCAGTGAGGTTAATATTGGCCTCACTCCAGGGGTCGCAAGTTTTACATGGGTTAACATAGTGAAAACTTAAGCCTTCTTGTTCTTAACCATAAGGCCTAGGGCTACCAAATTTTGCATGCAGATTCATTGAGTAGACCTCTACCAAGATTGTCCCATTCATAGCCCTGGGGTCAAAGTAGGCCCCAACCCAGGGGTTAAAATTGTTTACATGGGCTTATACACTGAAAACTAAATGAATCTTCTAGTTCCTAACCATAAGATCTAGGGTTATCAAAATGCCAATAAAGCACATGATACATTTCTTTAAAAGCCAGTGGAGTGATACAGGGCTATCATGGCCCTCTTGTTTGAAATGTGGTCACATGGAAGTCTGTGCAGGATGAGCTTGCTGAGGTTGCTCTTTTAACTGTACAGTAGAGCAGCCTTAGCAAGCTCATCACTCATTGTGTTTTGCTAGAAAAACCATGGAAAAAGTCATGATTTACAGTCATGCAAAACATAACTGTGTTGTGAGAGACAGAGAGATAAACAGAGAGAGAGAGAGAGGGAGAGGGGGGTGTTAATGAACTTGGCAATATTGATTTATAACTTCCAGGAACTGTTCACTAATCAAGAGTTGAATATTTCAGTGTCTTTTTTAACCTAAAAGTGTTGGTTGTAATTTTCAGAACTTTTATAAATATGAAATGATAACAGAAACACAAAATCACAAGAGGAAAATAAAGGAGACAAAAAATATACAGAAGTTGTGAATAATTGGATAACACAACACAACGGATATAGACTTACTCAGAGCGACACCAAGCATATTCCCTGATTATATCTAAAACATCGAGAAATCGAATCTTTGTTGTCCAAGTATGTCCATGGAACACAAGCGGGTGATTATCAGGACCGTCCCAGCAATCCACTGAAGGGTCGGCAGAAAAAAATATGCATAATAGATGGGACATTAGAAATCTCGCTACGATACAGGGGCACAGATAAGCACAGTAATCTTGTGCTCAAAAAGTACCATATCCTTTTCACCTGGACCATTTGTTTGGGCTTTTCTGTCAAACTCTCTACCAAACAACAAAATTTTAGACAGCTCCAATCAAAAGCATTTGCTGAAAACAAATTAAATGTAGTTCAAATGATGATTTCTGTCTTTGATAAAGAAGAAACATGGTTTTAAGGAGAAATTGCTGGTCATCAGCATTTTCTCCTTTTCCACAGTATTTTCAAGAACCTTCTGCTTCAGGGTTGTTGAATCTCTGGATTGTGTGGTCAAGGATTCATCTTTGGTACACTGAATAAATAAAGAGGACATTTTCAATCGATAAAAGACAGTTTAGCTCCAAGGTCAGACTGCATGCTCTGTGCACTCTGATCTTGATCTAGACTGTCTGTAAAAACAAGTAAAGCTTGAATCAGGGTTATATTAAGAGTACCTTAACCCTTTACCACACAATTCCAAGTTTTAACAACCCTGAAGAAGGCTACTGAAACCAATGTGGGAAAAGGAGAAAATGCTGGTAACCAGCATTTTCTCCTTTTTCCACAATATTTTCTATCCTGTCAAAGACAGAAATCATCACTTGGGCTACATTTTTTTTGTCTTCTGCAAATGCTTGCAATTTGGCTGAGTCAAAAATTTTGTAGTTTGGTAAAGAGTTAATTAATCTGGATCTATATACTGTAGTTATGACGTTTTGGGTTATCCTTTGCCCTAGATTAGGACCTGTCTTCACTAAACAGCCTAGATACTCATCTTCCAAACAACAACGAAATGTAACCACCATTTCCACCACAGCACACCCCAATCCCCCTCATCCTAATGGCTGGAATAGACTCTCCTTTAATCTACTTAGAAAATTATTTCCATCAAATAAGTTTCACTCTTTACTACACAATCCCAATTATGACAACCCTGAAGACACAACCGTGTGAAAACCTTGTGGGAAAAGGAGAAAATGCTGGTAACCAGCATTTGCTCCTTTTCCCCCCAAGGTTTTCTACTCTTTTCCAGATAATTACCATCATTTCAGCGACATTTAATGTGTTTCAGCTACATTTAATTTGTCGTCTGCAAATTCAATCGCTTTGGACAAGTCTAAAATTTTGTTGTTTGGTAAAGAGTGAAAGGCAGTTTGGTGAAGACATATAAAAACAACTACTAGTTTTGTAACAAATAGTCTTTTTTTACCACTGTAAACCTCTGTGACTACAATAAAGGCCACAAAAAACCTGTCCTAGTGGCCACTTCTATTAAGCAAGCAACCTTTATTAAACAAGCATAAATTGATTTCCCGGAGGAGGAAAGTATGTTAAGCAAGCTCTTGTCCTAACCCTATACCAAACAGACCTTAGTATTAACAACTCTGACAGAGAAGGCCTTTGAAAACATTGTGGGAAAAATTAGAAATTGCTTGTAACCACAATTTTCTCCTTCTCACACTATGCTCGTAACCACAATTTTCTCCTTTTCACACTACCCTTTCCCAGACAAATTCCATAATTTGTGCCCAATTTAATATGTTGTCTGCAAATGCTGTAACTATTAATGAGTCCAAAATTTTGTTGTCTGGTACGGACTTAATCAAGCACATTTAACCCTTTACCACACAATCCCGACTTTTAACGACCCTGATGTTGAAGCCTTTCGAAAACATTGTGGGAAAAGGAGAAAATGCTGGTAACCAGCATTTTCTCCTTTCCCCACAATGTTTTCTACCCTATCAAAGACAAATCTCATCATTTGAGTCACACTGAAATTGTCTGCAAATGCTTTCAATTTGGATGGGTCTAAAATTTTGTTGTGTGGTAAAGAGTTAAAGTGTTCCTAGGTGCTTGTTTAACTTTGGTATTTACTAAACAACAAAATTTTGGACTTGTCCAAATTGAAGGGATTTGCAGACAAATCAGTAGTCTTAAATAACTGATTTAGTCATTGGATAGGTAAAATATATTATGGGAACAGAAGAAAATGCTGGTTACCAGTATTTTCTTCTTCTCCCAAGCTGTTTTCTGAAGCTTTTTTTCTCATGGTCATTAAAACTCGAGTCTGTGTGGTATAGGATTAATACAGATGGAATATGCAAGCAATATGCAATCACTACAGACAAGCATCCCAATAAAGTGTAACAGGGTCACGAATACACCTTGCTGTACCTTGCCGTTGATCTTCATCTCCCCTCCTGACCCCCTTACCAAACAATCCCTTAAAGAAGGAATCTGAAAACATTGTTGGAAAAGGAAACAAGAGCACCACGTGTGGGTGCCAACACTTGGCTGAAGGTGCTTGATTTTCAGTGAAAATTCCAAGTCAAAAAAGGGGCATACCTGTGTCAAAAATACTTTGACAGTTATCCGTCATTACTATAGGGGTTCCCCTTTAGATAGTTAACAACTTGTCTGGGTTTGAAGTAAATAGCTTCAGTAATGACAGAGATCTTATAAAATGTCAAAGTTTTAGCACAACAACGCAGACAGATGATGATGCCACGGCTACAACAATAACCTGATGTTTTCTTCAAAAACAGCTGAGTTAAAGATGCAGGTAACCAGAATATTTCCCTTTTCCCACAATGTTTTCTAACCTATCAACAGTGAATCATATCATTAAGCCCTCTTTAAACTGACATTTGCAAATGCTTTCAAAATGGACAAGTCTCAAAAATTCACACCACTGGTAGAGAAAAACTGAGGTAATTATATTGTCAGAAATAGTTATTACCTCTTTACTAAATGACAAAATTTTAGACTGGTCCAAAATGAGAGCATTTGCAGACAACAAATTAAATATGGCTCAAATGTCAAAATCTATCCTTGATAGGGTAGAAAACATTGTGGGAAAAGGACAAAATGCTGATTACCAGTATTTTCTCCTTTTCCCAGTGTTTTTTAAAGGCCTCTTCCTCAGGTGTGTAAACAGTTGGGGTTGAGTGGTATAGGGTTAAATTTTCACGAAGTTTGATAAACTGGCCTATTACACAGCAAAGTGAATCATGCATGAATTCTGTATGCATCTCCATGATAGAAAGAATTAAAACACCATTAAGAAACAAAATGATTCACCCAAAAACTGCAAAATATGTCTTTGATTTGGTTTAAACTTATTGTATTTACAACTTATATTAAACGTTAACCAAAATCAATATGGCTGACAGAAGCTTTCTGCACTTTGCCCTGTTTGTCAAATGTAGCTCAGAGCCACTTAGATTTATGTGAAAACCAAAATAAGTACAGTATCTGTTCACTGGAAACTGTGAAAAAGAACTACATAACAATGAAAAGTTGATTTTGGGTCAGAGTTACAATTTCTAGTCATTGTGCTTCAAGGAAAATGTTCTATCTTGCTGTTATAATGTTGCAAAACCACTACTATGAACTGTTGATTCAAATGAAGCACCACAGCAAAGAGGGTAGATATGGTGATATGTTAAAAGTGGTGATGTGTTAGTGCATGAAAGTCATAGATAAACCATAAAAAGTAATATGTGGGTTAGGAAAGTTAGTATGTCAAACAATGTTATTATTCAGAATTATAAAGCAGAACTATGCAGTCAGATATTTGAGGAGGATTTGTTTGATACAAAAACTGTGCTGTTAATAGGTATGGGGGTGCATTTGATTTGTGCTCACTTACTCCGACACAACCCATGCATGTTCTCTAATTGATTTCAGAACATCTAAGAATTTAATGCGTGATGTAAGAGTGTGACCATGGTATATTTGAGGATAGCCATCCGGTCCGTCCCAACAGTCCACTAAGGAAATAAAAACAAAACACATTGCTACACAAGATACAATACAAAAGAATAAACAACAATCACAATACGAAAGAAATCAAATACAATATTAAATGAGTAAATCAGTTGCTATAAATATGTGATCTCTATACATTCCGTAGCCCTTTCCCAGGAAAACAAAATTTTGAACTCATCTTGATCACTCTTGTGGACAAATTAATGATGTCTCAATGTCTGATATTTGTCCGTAATAAGGTAGAAAGGCTAGAAAACCTTGTGGGAAAAAGAGAAAATGCTGGTTACCAGCCTTCTCTGTCAAGGTAGTTAGACCCTTGTGTTGTAAAGGGTTATCCTTTTCCTTTAACCCTTTACCACACAATGTCAACTTTTAACGACCCTGAACGCTTTGAAAACATTATGGGAATAGGAGAAAATGCTGGTAACCAGCATTTTTTCCTTTTCCCACAATGTTTTCTACCCTTCCCAAATCAAAGTGAAATTTTTGAGTTACATCTATTTTATCATCTGCAAATGCTTTCAATTCGCATAGTTCTAAAATTTTGTCATTTGGTAAAGGGTTAAACAGATGCAGTTGCTGCAAAAGCAGCCCGTAACTTTTGAAACATCATTGCAATTTTTTTACCATCTGCAGGCTATATTAGTCAGTATCATCTTGTTTCCTTAACTCTTCAAAACAAAATCTCAAGTTTTAAGGACCCTGAAGAAAAAGCCTTTTAAAAACAACGTGGTAACCAGCATTTCCTCCTTTTTCCACAATTGTTTTCTACCCTATCATAGACAGAAATCATCATTTGAGCTACATTTAGTTTGTCGTCTGCATATGTTTTCAATTTGGTTGAGAACAAAATTTTGTTGTTTGGTCAAGACTTATACCTTAAAATGTCTCTCATAACTATAGTTGCCTGTGCAGCCAGCATAGATCAAGGTCAGACTGCACAAAATGTGCATTTTTGATCTACACTATCCGCTTTGTTTAGACATTCTGGACAAGAATAACTTTTCAGTTCAACTTATTTGGGTCTCTTTTCCAGAGTGAAATTATCTGTTGGGTTTATTTGGCACTCAAAGGGTTAAAAAATTTTGTGTTGACAAAACTGAGTATTGTTGCAGTAATAAATGATTATCATACATTTAAACAAGATCACTCTTTACCCGTGCCAAAACTCTGCTGCAGTTACTTTTTCAGTGAAAAATTTACATTACAAAAGGGGCATAACTGTATCAAAACAAGAGGGCCATGATGGCCCTGTATCGCTCCACTGGCTTATAAATATAAACCACGAAGAAAAGTCTTCACTATATAAGCCCTTATAAAACTTTGACCTCATGGCTACAGTCTGACTAAATGGGGAATATTGTATTAGAAGAATAACATGCCAAATGTGGGAGTTCTTGGCCTTATGGCTGGTAACAAGATGGTTTCTGAACTTTTCACTCCATAAACCCATGTAAAACTTGTGATCCCTGGTGCAGGGCCAAACTTGATCCTAGAGCTGTAACTTGGGCCCTCTTTGTAACTGTCCACTAAATAATGCTATAATTATATGCAAAATTTGGTAGCCTAAGCCTTATGGCTATGTACACCAAGATTTAAAAGTTTTCCCTATGTAAGCCTATGTAAATCTTGTGAACCCCCCCCTCCAAGTATGAGGCCAAATTGACCCCAGGACTATACTTTGGACACTTTTGGTAGACTCCAACTAGATCAAGCTAAATGCCAAATTTGGTAGCTCTAGGCCTTATGGTTTCAGACAAGAAGATATTTAAAGTTTTCTCTATATAAGCCTATGTATAAAACTTGTGACCCCTGGGGAAGAGCCAATTTTGACCCCAGGGCTATAATTTCAAGAAACATGATAGAGGTCTACTACATAAAGCTACATGCCAAATTTGGTAGCCCTATGCCTTATGGTTTCAGACAAGAAGATTTTTAAAGTTTTCTCTATATAAGCCTATGTAAAACTTGTGACCCCTGGGGAAGAGCCAATTTTGACCCCAGGGCTATAATTTCAAGAAATATGATAGAGGTCTACTACATAAAGCTACATGCCAAATTTGGTAGCCCTATGCCTTATGGTTTCAGACAAGAAGATTTTTAAAGTTTTCTCTATATAAGCCTATGTAAAACTTGTGACCCCTGGGGCAGAGCCAATTTTGACCCCAGGGCTATAATTTGAAGAAACTTGATAGAGGTCTACTACATAAAGCTACATGCCAAATTTGGTAGCCCTATGCCTTATGGTTTCAGACAAGAAGATTTTTAAAGATTTCCAATATTTTTCAGTTTTGTTGCCATGGCAACCAGAGTTTTTGAAGGAATCAAATTCTTTCAAGAAATTCTGAAGAGGACCATGTCAGGATCATTTCTGTGAAGTTTCGTGAAAATCGGACGGGTAGTTTCAGAGAAGAAGATATTTGAAATAAAAGTTAACGCACGGACGGACGATCGGACGGACGGACGGACGGACGGACGCACGACGGACACCGGGTCATGACATAAGCCCGCTGGCCTTTGGCCAGTGGAGCTAAAAAAAATAAAAAGATAAAAAAAATAAACAAGAGGACCATGATGGTCCTATATCGCTCACCTGAGTACCAAGCAGTAAACGTCTACAATGAAGATAAATACCAAATATCGAAGTGCAAGGCCAAAGCTCTAGGTCTTCTTTGTTTAGGCAAGAAGATAATCTTTCTTAACCAAACCCGGTTATATAAATATTTGTGAGAAGTTTGAATGATATTTGTCCAATAGTTGTTACAAAATAGGGAGAACAAGAAATTTCATCAAAGAAAAATAACTTTGTAAAAATTCAATGAACCGTCACCAAAATATAATATGCACATTCTTGCTTGGCACCGAGTCTCTCTAAAGTTTGAATGAAATCTGTCCTGTAGTTGTTGAGAAAAATAACTTTGTAAAAATTCAATGAACCGTCACCAAAATATAATATGCACATTCTTGCTTGGCACCGAGTCTCTCTAAAGTTTGAATGAAATCTGTCCTGTAGTTGTTGAGAACTAGCTCTGACAAGAAAATGCTACAGAAAGACTGATGGATGGATGTATGGATGGATGGATGGATGGACCGACAAGGTGACTCCTATATACCTCCAGAACAGAGTTTTGAAGGAATAATAACAAAGCTCTAGGCCTTTTGGTGTGTGGCAAAAAGTTGCCTGATTTGAACAAACTTAGTAGAGAATGTTTGCCGATTCAAGACTTTCTATACAAGTTAGTATTATAATGTTGTTAAATACACCAACAACTACAGTGGTTGTCCAGGGACATGTTCATGGGTAATTGCTATTGTAAACACATAAACAATGTATTTACACTTGCAATAGTCTTGCACCAACCTTTCAATGCGTCCAGCTTACAAAAATTTGACCTTCAAGTGTGACATTGACCTTGGCCCTACCTGAACAGATCTTTCAAATGGTACTTCAATTCATGGTGGCGTATATGCCCAAAAATCTAACGGGGGGGAGGGGTCAGGGGTCATAAACTTATTTATAAATTAACACAAACACCACAAACTGAAGAAGTCCCCTTTTTGGATGGATGGATGGATGGATGGACCGACAAGCTGACTCCTATATACCTCAAGAACAGAGTTTTGAAGGAATAATAACAAAGCTCTCGGCCTTTTGGTGTGTGGCAAAAAGTTGCCCGATTTGAACAAACTTAGTAGAGAAGGAGGGGGGGTTCATAAACTTATTTATAAATTAAGACAAACACCACAAACTGAAGAACAAAAATTATAATGACTTCTAAGATTTACAAGATAAAATCTGTACTACAGAGTTAAATGAATGAACAAAAGTGAACTCAAAATACAATGAACACAATGTTCAAAGATACATCCTAACAGCCAGAGAGAAAAATGCTGTCAAAGCCTTTAACCCTTTACCACATGGCAAAATTTAGATCTGTCCAAATTGAAAGCATTTGCAGACAACATTTTCATATTGGATCAAGTGACACAATATTTCTTTGATAGGGTAGAAAACTTTGTGGGGGAAAAAGGAGAAAATGCTGGTTACCAGCATTTTTTCCTTTTCCAACAATGCTTTCGAAAGTTTTCACAGATTGTTTCTCATCATGTGACCTTGCGCATATTGTCAAGGTTCTGCAATTTATAACTGCATCATGGAAAAAGACGTCTTCATGTTATATTTCATTTTTTACCAATATCTCTTTAATTACTGGACATATCTCAACAGATTTGGATGAAAATTTCACACATCAAGTGTCAGGGTTTTGGAATTTATTGCTGTGTCATGGAAAAAGGGGGCTTCATGTCAAATTTAAACTGCATCCGTCCGTCCTGAATAGATAAAAGGAAAAAATGATCAGGTGGGAACCAAGGCTAGGGGTATGCAAGACAGGATGTTTTATCAGACAGTGTAGATAAAGATCAGACTGCAGGTGGATCTTGGATATATATGCCTTATATTCTGCAAGATAGTACTGCCTACAACACAGTCTTGAAATGCATATTACTTGGTCTCTCTTTATCTCTTTACCAAACAAAAATTTTAGACTGGTCTATAATTCAAAGCATTTGCAGACAACAAAATAAATTTGTCTCAAAAAATGAACTTAGATTTGAGATGGGTAGAGAACATTGTGGAAAAAGTTAAAAAAAATCCTGGTTACCTGAGTGCTTGGCCCAACTGAGATTTAAACTTGACATCCCTGCATAGCTAGCCCTGTAGGTAATGAGCTAACAGGCTTGGCTCAAATCATTGACAAACAACAAAATTCAATCCTTAAACCCAAAGGCCATTTTCATTCCAGAATGAGTCCAAGATGGTAACAACTGCGTGGGTGCCTTTTGTCTGCAGTGTTTCAACAAAGCAGACAGTATTAGATCAATGATCGGACTGTACATTTCGTGCAGTCTGATCTTGATCTACACTAGACACAAAGGCAACTATAGTAGTGAAAGGCACTCAAAGGGTTAAGACTTATCCAAATTCAAACCATTTGCTGACAACAAAATAAATGTGACTCGAAAATTTAAATTTGATTTTGGTTGGCTGGAAAACATTGTGGAAAAAGGAAAACATGCTGGTTACAAGTATTTCCTCTTTTTCCAACAATATTTTCAAGAGCCTTATTTCTCACAGGCGTTAAAACTTGGGATTGTGTGGTAAAGGGTTAAATAGAACAAGACTTTTTAAGTTCATTCTGTATACCTTTATGTCCTGTTTTGACCCAGGGGCATCACTTGAACAAAATTGTCCATAAGGAAATGCCACATACCAAATATCAAAGCTCTAGGCCTTCTAGTTTCAGACAAAAACATTTTTAAAGTTTGCTCTATATACAATTTTGCCCAAAATTGTGACCCCTGGAGTTAAAGGGTTAATTCAATTCTTTTAACAACTTTGGTAGAACTTCACCCAAGGAATATGCCTGTCAAGTTTCAACATGATTGGTTTAGGAGGAGAAGATGTTTAAAGGAATTGTGGAAAGACGGATGCAGGACAACGACGAATCACAATACCTCACCCAGCACTTCGTGCTCAGGTGAGCTAACAAATAGGCCTAACCATTGTCTGTGGCTTGTGATAAACAACATAAAGATCAAGTTTCATAACATTTTGTCCTGTATTTAAAGAGATATTAATCCATAATGAAAATATATGTGAAGCCCCCTTTTTCCATGACACGACATTTAATCAAAAAAGCTAAACTAATGATATTGGCGAACTATCATAAGGAACACATGTATGAAGTTTTACAAATTTTTGTCTAGGATTTTGAGTTGAAGATACATGTATACTGATCCTTAACAGAAATATACATGAAGCCCCTTTTTCCTATGAGACAGTATTTGATATCAAAAAGGAAAAAAAAACAATAAATATCAGCGGACATCATTAGGAACACCTGTATGAATTTTTTGTCAAGGATTTTAGAAGATATCTGTCCTGAAAGATGGACAAACAGATGGTCATTGGTCCATGACGAAATTAAACATTTAGCCCCCTTTTTTCATGACATGGCGTTTCATGAAATAACAACAAATAACTATGTATTGTCTGTGGCTTGCAATAAACAATAAAAAGATGAAGTTTCATGACATTTCATCCTGTAGTTAAAGAGATATTGGTCCACAATGAAAATATACGTCAAGCCCCCTTTTTCCACGACACAGCAATAACTGGTCCTATTAGACCTACAATCAAACTCATTCGAAATCTTATGGTCATCTATATTTTGACCAAGTTTGGTGCTGATTGGTTTAAATTTGTAGATGCTAGAGTGTAAACTAAGTCAAATGTAGCAATTTTTTTAATTCAAGGGCAAATAATTCCAGTCCTTCTGGTCCGATTAGGCACATAATCAAACTCATCCGAGATCTTATGGTCATATATATTTAGACCAAGTTTAGGGCTGATTGGCTAATATTTGTAGATGCTAGAGTGTAAACAAAGTCAAACATAGCAATTTTTCTAATTCAAGGGCAAATAACTCCAGTCGTTCTGGTCCGATTAAACCCATTATCGAACTCATCCGAAATCTTATGGTCATATACATTTTGACCAAGTTTGGTGCCGATTAATTAATATTTGTAGATGCTAGAGTGTAAACAAAGTCAAAATATAGCAATTTTTCTAATTCAAGGGCAAATAATTCCAGTCGTTCTGGTCCGATTAAACCCATAATCGAACTCATCCGAGATCTTATGGTCATATACATTTTGACCAAGTTTGGTGCCGATTGGTTAATATTTGTAGATGCTAGAGTGTGAACAAAGTCAAATATAGCAATTTTTCTAATTCAAGGGCAAATAACTCCAGTTGTTCTGGTCCGATTACACCCATAATCGAACTCATCTGAGATCTTATGGTCATATACATTTTGACCAAGTCTGGTGCCGATTGGTTAATATTTGTAGATGCTAGAGTGTGAACAAAGTCAAATATAGCAATTTTTCTAATTCAAGGGCAAATAACTCCAGTCGTTCTGGTCCGATTAAATCCATAATCGAAATCATCCGAGATACTATGGTCATATACATTTTGACCAAGTTTGGTGCCGATTGGTTAATATTTGTAGATGCTAGAGTGTAAACAAAGTCAAATATAGCAATTTTTCTAATTCAAGGGCAAATAACTCCAGTTGTTCTGGTCCGATTACACCCATAATCGAACTCATCCGAGATCTTATGGTCATATACATTTTGATTAAGTTTGGTGCTGATTGGTTAATATTTGTAGATGCTAGAGCGTAAACAAAAAAATGTGGACGGACTGACAACGGACGGACGGACGACGGACGCCGACGGACGGTGAGTGATCACAATAGCTCATCCTGAGCACTTTGTGCTCAGGTGAGCTAAAAAAAACCTATTGCTTAGGTTCCCCTTTGAATTATCTCTTCACCACATGACAAAACAAGAATTACGACTTGTTGAAATTGAAAGCATATGCAGACGATAATTTAAATGTGGTTTAAATGATTGCATTTATCTTTGATAGGGTAGAACACATTGTGGGTAAAGGAGAAAATGCTGGTTACCAGCATTTTCTCCTTTTCCCACCATGTTTTCAAAAGGCTTCTTTCTCAGGGTCTTTTAAACTCAGGATTTTGTAGTACAGGGTTAACAAGTAGCCCAAGCTTGAAATAAGTATGTTCAGTAATAACAGATACAGGTACATTGGAAAACTTCAAGATTTTAGGACAACAACGACAATGCAGACAACAACAGGGCTATGACAACATCTCATGTTTTCTTTGAAAACAGCAGAACGTAAACATGAAAGGTACATGTATGCAAGATTGTTAATAATTCTTTAAGAAAAATAAAATAGGAATGTGCAAATGAATACAAATGAAATAAAAAGATGAAAGAGTACTGATCAAATAAGGGAAAATGAGAGGTTGAAGTAACAATGCTGCCAAAAGTAAAAAATGCCAGTGTTAAAATGCCTTTAAATCATACCATATGAAAGTATGGAAATTATTGTTGTGAAGATAACAATCTGTTATTGTACGATTGGTCCAAGTGTTAGTCGCTGACAGAGAAATTAATTTCAAAACTAGATTAAATGTTGCCAGGTCACTCTATCTTTTGTTTACTTTTTGTCTGATTTTAGAATTCATTTTTCTGCCAACAGCTAACACTGGGACTGACCACACAATAACAGATTGTCATGCTCACAATATTTTCCATACTTTTACATGGTTTGATTTAAATTTAAATACATTGTTACACCTGCATTTTTTTGCCACTATTGGGCCTTTAACAAATGACCTTATGAAACAACTTTGCAGGAAAACAACTTTGAAAAAATCTTTGTAAAATACAGATAACTCTTTACCGACCAACAAAATTTTAGACAGTCAAAACTGAAAGTATTTCCAAACCAGAATTTAGAGGTGGCCCAGATAAAAAAAAAATTGTCCTTGGTAGGGTACAAAACTTTAGTGGAAAAAGGAGAAATGCTGGGTACCTGCATTTTCTCCTTTTCCCACAATATTTTCAAAAGCCCTTTTCCTAAGGGCTTGTAAAAGTAAGGATTGGATAGTAACAGGATAATCAACATGAATTTAGGTTTAATTTTTTACAATCCAACAAAATTTTGGACTTGTCGAAATTCAAAGCATTTGCAGTCGACAAATTAAAGTGGCTGAAGTGATGACATTTGCCTCTGAAAGGGCAGAAAATGTTGTGGAATAAGGAGAAAATGCTGGTTTCCAGCATTTTCTCCTTTTCCCACAATGTTTTCAGAAGCCTAGGTCCTTCTGGGGGTCATTAAAACTATTTTTTGTAACAGGCTAGTACAAATTATAAGTTTATAATGATGTTCAAATCTATTAAAGATGGAGAAAATAATCGCTTTGGGCATTTCCTTCTTTTGTCACAATGTTTCAAATTAACAAAAACTCTGCAAGTGGTAATGTCTTTGCTTTTCAAAACATTGTTGGAACATGGTAACCAGTGTTTTGTTTTTTTTTCTTTTCCCACACTGTTTTCTACCCTTTCAAAGACAATCCTTTTATTTGAGCCACATTTAATTTGTCATCTCCATACGCTTTGAATTTGTACAAGTCTAAATCATTGTCATCTGGTAAAGAGTTCAGTTAGACAAAAAAGAAAACCCTACAACAATCATTCCTACTGCAAATTTCACCACAACCATTATTTACTTCAAAAATGCATCTGGGCCAATATTCATCAGCCAACTTATATATCAACTCTTTACCAAATGACAGAATTTTAGACCAGTCCAAATTGAAAGCTTTAGCAGACGACAAAATAAATATTTCTCAAAAATTGAAAATTGTTTTGGGAGGAGTTGAGAACGTTGTGGGAATAGGAGAAAATGCTGATTACCAGCACAATATTTTCAAAAGGCTTTTTCCTCAGGGTCGTTAAAAGTCGTGATTGTGTGGTAAAGGGTTAAATATCTAATGTAATTTCTGTGGAGATCCTAGATCAAAATCAGACTGCAAATCAAAAACAGTTCTATCTATTCAGTTCTATACAATGAGAGATATATGGCCAAATACAGGTTTGCCCATAATTTCACATTGCTTTTTTTTTTCCTTTTTTGTTCGTGGATGGGCATGTTAACCTTTTACCACACAATCCTGAAAGTTTTAACAGCCCGAAAAAAGAAGACTTATGAAAAAACTATGGGGATAAAAATGCCGAAAACCAGCATTTTCTTCTTTTCCCACACTTTTTTTCTACTGTTTCAAAGACATGTCCCCTTGTATAAGTCAAAAGAAACCTAATTAACCATCTGCAATGGCTTTCAATTCAGACATGTCTAATTTTTTTTTTGTAAGGTAAAGGGTTAACCAACTGGCAACACTTATATTATATGATTCAGCCATGTATGGCTTAATTTTGCAAGTAGTAATCTGATTGGCCGAGTCTCAGCCTATCAGAAGGCTTGTTCTGAAGATTAAAAAAAAAACGGAAGTCATAAGATAGGCTGATGAAAGTTGGCCCTTGAATATAATACATAATCAATTCCACATGTGACAATGTTTACTACAAATATCAACCTAGTGGATACAAAAAGATCTAAACCCTTAGCAATGCTATACATATCTGGACACCAAACAATTGCATTTTTTAACAACTCTGATGAAAAAGAGAATTTTGAAAACATTTGTGGGAAAAGGAGGGAATGCTGGTAACCAACATTTTCTCCTTTTCTAAAGGTTTTCTACCCTGCGAGTAAAGAATTTCATCATTTGAGCAATGTTTGTCATCTGCAAAAACTTTCAAAATTAACTATGCTGGCATTTCGTCTGGTAAAACCCTAAGGTATAATACTGAACAAAGTAGATAAATATCAGACTGCAACAAACCCACCTAATCTTGGTCCACATTGTCAAACAATCAGTACAACATTCCTGCAAAAGCAGCCTTGAATTTGCCATATTCGGCTTTTTTCTGGCAAGAATGAAATCGACTTGGTTTTTTCCCTTATATATAGCATTCTAAAGGTTAGATCTACAGTCAGAAAATGCAGTGCAAATATAAAACCTTACTGTATCACAAGCACTTTGATTACAATACACTGTTACTTCTTTACCAGACGACAAAATTTTGGACTCAAGCAGATTGAACGTATTTGCAGACAACAAAATTAAATGTGGTTCAAATAATGGTTTCTATCTTCAAAGATTGAAAGCACTTGCAGACGACAAATAAACTGTGATATCTGTCTTTGATCAGGTAGAAAGCATTGTGGGAAAAGGAGAAAATGCTGGATCCACTTTTCCACACAAATTAAATGTGTCTCAAATGATGGAATCTGTCTCTTACAGGAAAGGAAAAAATGTGGGAAAAGGAGAAAATGCTGGTTACCAGCAGTTTCTCTTTTTCCCACAATATTTTCATAAGCTTCCTCCGTCAGGGTTGTTAAAACTCAAGGTCATGTGGTACAGGGTTAATTAAACTCTTTACCACACAATCCCGACTTTTAATGACCCAAAGAAAGGAGACTTTTGAAAACATTGTGGGAAAAGGAGAAATGCTGGTAACCAGCATTCTATCCTTTCCCCACAATGTTTTCTACTATTCCTAAAACAAATTTAAATTTTAATATCAGATTTATTTTGTCATCTGACAATGCTTTCAGTTTCAATTAGTCTAAAATTTTATCGTTTGGTAAAGAGTTAAAATGCTCAAGACTCCTTGGGGATCTTTTTTGGACAATGTTCATCAACATTAGGCTGCATAAACATAATCTGGTCTTAGGACTAGACTGAAAGTCTTTCTCATGTAAAATTCAAAATTCTAGCTAGAAAACATCAAAATTGGTCTTAATTGGTCTTTGCTACTTATTGAAACTGCAAGTTTTGTATCTTTGGCAGTTAAATGTAAATGTATTTTGCATGAAGACTTATTTTCACAATGCAATCACGGCTTGGATTCACCGAAAATTCATACATTCTTATTCTAGATTAGACAGTAACATGATTGCCGTTTTGGTAAACCATTCAGTTACTTTAAAATTTAGAAAACTCTTGAGAATTAAACTAAGTATTATATTAAACCTTTACCACATGACAAAAAAGTAGACTTTTCAAAATTGAAAGCATTTGCAGACCACAATTCAAATGTGGCTCAAACAATGAAATTTTGTCCTTGGTTGGGTAGAAAGCATTGTGGGGAAAAGGAGAAATTGCTGGTACCCAGCATTTTCTCCTTTTCCCACTATGTTTTCAAAATTTTGTCTGGGATTGTCTGTTAAAGAGTCAAGAATGGTTAGTGAATACCTGCCCAATAAAAGGTATACTTGTGCTATTTATTCTTGTTTTCAAATGAAGAATAATAATTGCAGATAATGAAGGAAGAAGAAAAAAAATTTCAAATAATACATACATTCCAAACATTTACATCCCATTCTCAAACAGCGGGCGTACGCTTCGACTGAGGACTCACTTGCCATTTGGTCACCAGTCAAATATCTGTTAAATACAACATTCGATATTTGTCAAAAACACTGAAACTCTCTACCAATTGACAAATATTTTAGTAAGTCCAAATTAAAAGCATTTGTAGACCATGAAATAATAGTGGCCAAAATGTTGGAATATGCCTTGGAAAGGGTAGAAAGCATTGCGGGAAAAGCCAAAAATGCTGGTTATCAGCATTTTCTCCTTTTTCCAAGATGTTTTCAAAAGCTCTATTCTTCAGGGAGATGGCTAAAGGCTGATCTTGAGTCTACACTGTCTGCTATACCGAGACATTCTTAGCTAAAAGCATTCCCTCAAAGTTGTATTTGCATGTTTTTTTTTTCTTGACTGTTTTTTTTTTTTTATCCCGGCACACAACAGACTTACTTCTGGGACATTTCAATAGAAATACTGAGCCCCAGTAGCTTAATAGGTAGCGTACAGGGCTTGAGAAAAGGGGGTCACTGGTTTGATTCCCGGCTGGGCCAATTTCTTTCCGAGGATTGATGATAGTCATCGCGACAGGATTCATTCTTCTCTCACTGCTGACCATTGTTTCGATGACGGCTATGTAGGAAAGCAGCCAGTGGCTTGGAAAGAATATTGTGCGGAGTACTGGTAAAAGAAACTCCAGGATAGGTGCAATGGCCAATGTGATGCAACTGAAATAATGTTGAAAATGGTGTTAAATACCAATCAATCAATCAATCATCAGAAAAGCTTCAACAAAAAATATACATCTACATCAAAATACACTTTGAACAGGCTGACTCTTTACCAGTCATCAAAATTTAAGGCCTATCCAACTTCAACCCTTTACCACACAATTCCGACTGTTAACGACCCTGAAAGAGAAAGCCTTTAAAAACAATGCGGGAAAAGGAGAAAATGCTGGTTACCAGCATTTTCTCCTTTTCCCACTATGTTTTCTACCCTTCTAAACACAAATCTTAATTTTTGAGTCACATTTATTTTGTCGTCGGCAAATGCTTTCCATTTGGACAAGTCTAAAATTTTGTTGTCTGGTAAAGAGTTAAAGCAATCCCAGAAGTGTAGCTCAAAATATGGAATTTGTTACTGAAAGGGTAGAAAACATTGTGGGAAGAGCAGAAAATGCTGGTTACCAGCATTTCCTCCTTTTCCCAAAATGTTTCGAAAAGTCTCCTTCCTTAGTGTCATTAAGACTCAGGATTGTATGGTAAAGGGTTAACATCATTCTCATATTACAAAGCAGGTCATACACAGCATGTTGAAATATACCTCCCCTTCAAATAAATAAATCTTTTTTTTTATGTTTTACACCTTTTTCAAAAAAATATTTCGGTAATATGACATAATCAGTGCATCTATCCCTCCATTCCTGGCGCTGCCTTTGACAAGTTGTATGCATTCCAATCTTTCTAAGCCACTAGCAGCTTTCTTACCAAAATGTCATCAAAAAATGGCAAACACTCAGAAACAAGCCCTGTTGCAATGGCTATCATTAATCCTTAAAACAAGAGGGCCATGATGGCCCTGTATCGCTCCACTGGCTTATAAATATAAACCATAACTACTAAACATTTCAATTCTGAGCCAAATGGTTTCAAAATGAAGACTTACAAAGTTTTCTCTGTAAAAGCCCATGTGAAAGTTGAGACCCACAGGGCAAAGCCATTTTGATCCCAGAGCTATAATTACTTGAACCCTGGTAGAGGTCCACAAGATAAAGCCACATGCCAAAATAATACAAGTCTATGCTGTATAGTTATAAATAGGGTGATTTTCAATTTTTGTCCATATGAAGCCTCTGTAAAACATAAGACCCCTGATGCAAGGCTAATTTCAAAAAAAAAATCTAAACAGGAAGATTTCTTAAGTTGTCACTATGTAAGCCCATGTAAAACTTGTGACCCCTGCCGCGGGGCCAATTTTGACCCCAGGGCTAAAATTTTGGCCCGCTTGGTAGAGGCCCACTAGATATAGCTACATGCAAAATTTGGTAGCTGTAAGCCTTATGGCTAGGTACAGGAAGATTTTTAAAGTTTTCTCTATATAAGCTCATGTAAAACTTGTGACCCCTGGGGCAGAGCCAATTTTGACCCCAGGGTTATAATTTGAAGAAACTTGATAGAAGTCTACTACATAAAGCTACATGCCAAATTTGGTAGCCCTATGCCTTACGGTTTCAGACAAGAAGATTTTTAAAGATTTCCAATATTTTTCAGTTTTGTTGCCATGGCAACCAGAGTTTTTGAAGGAATCAAATTCTTTCAAGAAATTCTGGAGAAGATCATGGCAGGATCATTTCTGTGAAGTTTCATGAAAATCGGATGGGTAGTTTCAGAGAAGAGGATTTTTGAAATAAATGTTAACGCACGCACGCACGCACGGACGGACGCACGCATGCACGCCTGACACCGGGCCATGACATAAGCCCGCTGGCCTTTGGCCAGTGGAGCTAAAAAAACTTGGCTGATCTGGGATTTGAACTCGCAACCCATTGATGGCTGAACCTCTTACAAAATGGACACAAGTGGGCCATTGGCCCTAAAGCACTCACCTGAGTAAGGCCATCTAGGATTGATAAGGCTGAAGAGATCCTGGTCTTGATGATGTAAAATGCATGAGTGTAAGTGATCTACTTTTTGACCGATTTGACCAATTTTTAAATTTTGAATCTGGCTCAAAATGTGGCCTCTGCAGTACAGACAAGGTTTTTCTAAGATTTGACCAAGAGACCTACTTTTTGAACAGATGTGACCCAATTTTGAACTTGTCAGAGAATTTATCAAGAAAAACATTCTGACCAAGTTTCATGAGTATTAGACAAAAAATGTGGCCTCTAGAGTGCACACAAGGTAATTGGACACGGGACAAGGCACAATCACAAAAGCTCACCTTGAGCACTTCAAGCTCAGGTGAGCTAAAAAAGCAAAACAAAAAAATTGTAGGTTCTTACGTATTATGTGACGAGGCTATCCAGTAATGAGAAAGAGGATGACCCATATCTTGATTCACTCGGTCATACTTGCTGTCCCATATGCTGTTGTGTCGGGAGAATAGAAAGTCTAAAAACTGAAAAAAAAAAAAAACAGCAGAGTTTAACTTTACCAAATGACACCATTTTAGACTTGTCCAACTTGAAAGCATTTGCAGACGACAAAATAAATGTGATTTAATAATTGAAATTTGAGTTGGGAGGGGTAGAAAACATTGTGGGGAAAAGGAGAAAACGCTGGTTACCAGTATTTTCTCCTTTTCCCACAATGTTTTCAAAAGCTTTCTTTCTCAGGGTCATTAAAAGTCGGGATTGTGTAGTAAGGGATTAATTAATCACCTTTTTTGACATTTATAGTTCTTAACATTTACCTCATAAGTACAAAATTTTGACATCTGGTTTGGGGTTAACTCTTTACCACACAAAAAAAATGTAGACTTGTCCGAATTCAAAGCACTTGCAGACGATTATTAAGATGTGGCTCAAATGAAGGAACAAGTCTTTGACAGAGGAGAAAACATTGTGGGAAAAAGGAGAAAATGCTAGTAACTAGCATTTTCTCCTTTTCCCACAATGTTTTCTAAAGCCTTCTTTCACGGAATCATTAAAACTCAAGATTGTTTGGTTATTGGTTCAAACTGGTTGGTACCATCCTCATGTGAGGGGAGAAGCTATAACTGAAAAGAGGAAATATTTTACTCACTTCCTGTTCTGTGAAGAATAATTTATCTTTGATTTCCCGACCAGGATCTGCTAAAAACACTTTCATAATTTCTTTTACATCTGATAGCTGAATTCTACCTCCCTGGTCCTGTAAATAAAAGATAAACTATTATTCACAAACAAAAGTAATCATGATGGAGTCCTTGTGACTTGAAACAAAGGGGGAGCGGGAGGTCTTACTGGTTTAAATCCCCAGCTCAGCAAACTGGTAATAGTCATTGTGACAGGACTCTTGGACTCATTCCTCACTCACCTCTGATCAATGTTTTGTCAGTGGTTATATGAGAAAATAGCCAGTGGCTTAGGAAGAATATTGTGCAGGGTACTGGTAAAAGAAACTTCAGCAAAGCATGGATAGCTGCAATTGCTGCTGGGATATAATAATCTTGAAAATGATGTTAACTCTTTACAAATGACAAAATTTTAGACTGGTCCAAATAGAAAGCATTTGCAGACAACATATATAATGTAGCTCAAATGATAAAATTTGTGTCTGAAAGAGTGGAGACAATTTTGAGAAAAGGAGAAAATGATGGTTACCAGCATTATTTTCTTTTCTCACAACATTTTGAAAAGTTTTATTCCTCGGGGTCGTTAAAACTCCACATTGTGTGGTGAAGGGTTAAACACCACACCACACAAATAACAAACAAACAAGAGTCCTTCTTACATTCATAATACTGATTGTACAAATTTCTATGAATCTTGAAGTCTTTACTATACAACAATATCTATAGATTCTTGAAATTGAAAACATTAATTTTGCAGATGACAAATTCAATGTGGCTCAAATGATAGGATTTGTCTTTTACAGGTCAAAAATCATTGTGTGGAAAGGAGAAAATGCTGGTTTCCAGCATTTTCTCCTATCCCTATAATGTTTTCAATAGCATTCTTCTTTAGGAACATGAAAATACGGGATTGTTTGGCAAAGGGTTAACAATACATAGCATCACAGAGTCCTTGTCCCATTTATAACACCTCAACCTTTATGGAAGTTGGTAATTTGTTTCCTTTTTTCATGTTTTCAGAGGCAGTATTCCCTAGGGCCATTAATCCTTTCCAAAACAACAAATTTTAGAGTTTTCCAAATTGAAAGCATCTGCAGATGACAATTTTGAAAGTGGTACAAATAAAAAATCAAAGTGTTTCGAAAGGGTAGAAAACATTGTGGAAAATGTAGAAAATGCTGGTTACCAGCATTTTCTGCTTTTCCATCAATATTTTCAAAAAGCTTCTTCCTCAGGGTCATTAAAAGTCGGTATTGTGTGGTAAAGGGTTAAAACAGAGGATTGTTTTGTAAAGGGCCTACTCTTAACCAAACAACAAAATTACTGGTCCAAATTCAAAGCATCTGCAAACCACAAATATGACTCAAATGATGGGACTTGTGTAGACTTGTGTAGAAAGGGTAGAATATATTGCTGGAATATGGGAATATGCTATTTACCAGCATTTTCTTCTTTTCCCTCAATGTTTTCAAGCGCCTACTTTCTCAGGGTCATTAAAATTAGGGATTGTGTGGTATAGGTTTAACCCTTTCCAAAGTTTCAACAGCCCTAATTGATCGATTGGTGTTTTACGCCCCTGTAAACATTTATTTCAGTCATGTCATGTCGACAGCTGGCTTACTTATGAATGTCCTGGGATTCACCAGTACTAGGCTAGGGCTCTGAAGTGTCAAACCCAAGGACACTCCCATGAACAACACAGTGCTTCCATTGAAGCTCAAACCTGAGGCCTCCAGGTTATGAGTCCTTTACTTTACCACTGAGCTATGCAGGACCCCAACAAGCCTAAAGGAGAAGACTTTTCCCCACAATGTTTTCTGTTTGTCCCAAAACAAAGTTTAATTTCTGCATCAAATTCATATTGTTGTCTGCAAATGCTCTCGATTTAGCAAAGTCTATTATTTTGTTGCAGTAAAGAGTTAATCAAAGTTTAGAAAATAACATCACAATATTCCTTGTTTTCTTACTGTTCCTGTTTACATTCTAAATATGTCCTTGTTTGTACCTTGCCAACAAGTAATCTATTGACTAAAACAATCATAACAAATTCTTCCTATTTTCATTCTCATTTGAAAGAACAAGGACAAACAAGAGTTTGGGCCACCATCACCAAACAATAAACTTTTGGACTGGACCAAATTGAAGTTGTTTGCAGATGACAAGGTCAGTGTTGTTTAAATGGTGATTTCTGTATTTGATAAGGTAGAAAACATTGTGGGAAAAGGAGAAAATGCTGGTTACCAGCATTTTCTCCTTTTCCCACAATGTTTTCAAAAGCCTTCTCTTTCCGGGTCGATAAAACACAGGATTGTATGGTAAAGGGTTAAGTAGTCACTATCAGTCTATGTCTCTGCCTATCATATGGCTACTCTTATATTTCAGAACTTGATCTATACAGTGGAGCCCCGTTATAACGAACTTTGTTAACTCGCTGATTCCGTTAGAACGCGGGTGTCCTATGGCTCCCAAAATTTGGGGGGGTTGACCATTTTGCGTCCGATCAGGATCTAGGATACGCTGATCTGGATGCTCAATGTAAAAAAAAACAACCTACTAATCAATTGCTCAAAACTGATACGCGTGCACATAATCAGACAGTCTTTCACACCTTTTTTGGTTGTTACCTGTATGACTGCTGGCAATCGTTAATTGGTTGTTTGACATTGTTTGACAAATACACACTCAGTTGATTACGATAGGACTTCAGTCTTCAGCCAAACTGTGTGACACTTGAGTGAATAAAGAATGGTCAAACACAAGCTTACACAAGCCATTTTCTGTATAAAAACTGGGCTACTTGGTTCGAATGGATACACTACGTTGTATTCTAGATAGCGATAGCAATCGATCATACAGCGATTCATACAGTGATTTCTCACTCATTTATCGACTCTTTTTAATCCAAAGCAAAGCACTTTGTTCTCTTATCCTTTGACTAACAAATTTATTCCTAAAAGCTAACTTTGCAATATTTCACACCCTTTAATTAGTTGCACTATCGTTTTCGTACTTTCACGCCACAAGTTTTGTGCATACTAACTGTTCTTTCTCTCTATACTTTTACCTAACCTTGTTTTACAATGCCTCAGAAGAGGAAAGCATACACGATCGCAGAAAAACTACATATCATCGACAGGATCAAGAAAGGAGAAACACAGGCTAGCGCAAGTAGAGAGACGGGAATTCGGGACTTGACGATAAGAGAATGGATCAAAGACGAAGACAAATTGAGAAATTCCAGCAGCAGCTGGGACTGCAGTCAGGCCAGGAAAAGGGCTAGGCTTGCCAAAGATCAGCAGCACATAATTCTATGTACAGTCTGTCCTCGTCAGACTTTAACCCGGGGGAGCCTAGGTTTTAGTTTTGACGACGAAGGTCGACATCGCTGGGCAAATCAAACTCACGAGTGACTCTCACCTTGACGTGTTCGTGGGCTTAATCTGATCCAAGTCTTAGACATGCATCAGAGAACAAAGAAGAGTCTTTAGGTCGTTCGGAAGAGTTTTTAGATTCACTGTTGTGTATGTACATGTACCGTAATTCGCCAATGTATTCGGACACCCTAAAAGTTCGGACACGGTCAAAAATTTTCAAAAATAATTTATTTTGAGTCCTTATTCCGGCCAGTCCAAAAAATTAATTTTCCTATATATTCGGACAGCCTGTAGCATTAATTTTCCAAAAAATCAGCCAGTAAATACATATCTTTTATTTAGAAAATGTTGCCGATAATGATCGGCTGCATATTTGCACATTTCTGCATCACTGATATTCATCATTATGAACATGAATTCCTTAAGAGTCAAGTAACTCGGCGGTTATTTCAAGTCATGAAAAAAGACAAAAAAAAAAAAAAAGAGTAATACCAAGGTTGTCTTTGTTGAAAACTTCTCACCAAGACAGAGTAGATTTAGATCAAACCAAACATTCTGCCTAGTGTGATCTTGATCTACACAGGCCGCTCAAACAACTAGTTTTGAAAGGTGCTTGAAGAGTTTAATGTTTCTCGGCTTTTTGGTGTTGTGCAAGCAGTTTTTCCCTTTTTTCGTAACGTTTTCAAAAGGCACCTGCAGAACCGTGAAATTGTCCCTCCATGAACAATATTAAACAAGAGGGCCATGATGGCCCTGGGTCACTCACCTTAGTAGAGTGCCTTTAAGGTTTTTCTTTAATTTGACCATGTGACCTAGTTTCTGACTGCAGGTGACCCAATTTCAAACTCATATTTCATGAAGACAAACATTCTGACCAATTTTCAAGTCAATTGAGCAAAAAATGTAGCCTCGAGTGCCCTAAAGATATTTCTTTAATTTGACCTAGTGACCTAGATTATGACCCCAGGTAACCCAAATTTGAACTGGTCTTTGACTATATCAAAAGAAACATTTTAACCAATTTTCGAATCATATGAATAATAAATGTGGCCTCTAGAGTGCCCACTAGCTATTTCTTTAATTTGACCAAGTGACCTATTTTATGACCCCAGTTGACCCAAATTCATGTGAGATTTTACAAAGACAAACATTCTGACCAATTTTCAAGGCAATTAAGCAAAGAATGTAGCCTCTAGAGTGCCCACAAGGTATTTCTTTATTTTGACCTAGTGACCTAGTTTATGGTTCCAGGTGACCAAAATCCAAACTCATCTGGTATTTCATCAAGACAAACATTCTGGCCAAATTTCAGGTCATTTGAGCAATAAATGTGGCCTCCAGAGTGCAAACAAGGTATTTCTTTAATTTGACCCAGTGAACTAGTTTATGACCCAAGTTGACCCAAATTAATCTTATGTGAGACTTTATAAAGACAAACTTTCTAACTAATTTTCAAGGCAATTGAGCAAATAATGTGGCCTCGAGAGTGCCAACAAGGTATTTCTTTAATATGACCTAGTGATCTAGTTTATGTCCCAAGATGACCCAATTTTGAGCTCAAAGAACTTGTTGCGCTTAGATGGGCAAACAAACTTAGAAGATAATCACTACATACCAAATATCAAAGCTCTACGCCTTCCAGTTTTAAGGAAGAATTTTAAAGTTTTCCTTCTTTGTTCCTATGTTCGAACTTATGACCCCCGGGGCTGGGCCAGTTTTGACCCAAGGGCATCATATGAACAAACTTGGTAGAGGTCCACTAGGAAATGCTACATACCAAATATCAAAGCTCTACACCTTCCCGTTTAAGAGAAAAAGAAATTTAAGGTTTTCCTTCTTTCTTCTTATCTTCGAACTTGTGACCCCCGGGGCGGGGCCAGTTTTGACTCAGGGGCATCATATGAACAAACTTGGTAGAAGTCCACTCTGAGATGCAACATACCAAATATCAAAGCGCCACACCTTTCGGTTTCAGAAAAGAACAATTTTAAAGTTTTCCTTCTTTGTTCCTATGTTCGAACTTGTGACCCCCGGGGCGGGGCCAGTTTTGACCCAAGCAGCATCCTTGGAATAAACTTGGTAGAAGTCCACTAGGAGATGCTACATACCAAATATCAAAGCTCTATGCCTTCCCATTTAACAGAAAAAAAAAAATTAAAGTTTTCCTTCTTTGTTCCTATGTTTGAACTTGTGACCCCCGGGGCAGGGCCAATTTTGACCCCAAGGGCATCATATGAACAAACTTAGTAGAGGTCTACTAGGCGATGCTACATACCAAATATCAAAGCTCTATGCCTTCTAGTTTTACAGAAGAAGATTTTTAAAGTTTTCCTTCTTTGTTCCTATGTTGGAAATTGTGACCCCCAGGGCAGGGCCAGTTTTGACCCCAGGGGCATCATATGAACAGACTTGGTAGAGGTCCACTAGGAGATGCTACATGCCAAATATCAAAGCTCTACGCATTCAAGTTTCAGAGAAGAAGATTTTTAAAGTTTTCCTTTTTTTGTTACTATGCTCAAACTTGTGACCCCCTGGGTGGGGCCAGTTTTGACCCCAGGGGCATCATATGAACAAACTTGGTAGAGGTCCACTAGGCAATGCTACATACCAAATATCAAAGCCCTACGCCTTCCAGTTTCAGAGAAGATGATTTTTAAAGTTTCTCCTCTTTGTTCCTATGTTCAAACTTGTGACCCCCGGGGCAGGGCCAGTTTTGACCCCAAGGGCATCATATGAACAAACTTGGTAGAGGTCCACTAGGAGATGCTTCATGCCAAATATCAAAGCTCTATGCCTTCTAGTTTTACAGAAGAAGATTTTTAAAGTTTTCCTTCTTTGTTCCTATGTTGGAAATTGTGACCCCCAGGGCAGGGCCAGTTTTGACCCCAGGGGCATCATATGAACAAACTTTGTAGAGGTCCACTAGGAGATGCTACATGCCAAATATCAAAGCTCTAAGCCTTCAAGTTTCAGAGAAGAAGATTTTTAAAGTTTTTCTTCTTTGTTACTATGCTCAAACTTGTGACTCCCGGGGTGGGGCCAGTTTTGACCCCAGGGACATCATATGAACAAACTTGGTAGAGGTCCACTAGGCAATGCTACATACCAAATATCAAAGCCCTACGCCTTCCAGTTTCAGAGATGATTTTTAAAATTTCACCTCTTTGTTCCTATGTTCGAACTTGTGACCCCCGGGGCATGGCCAGTTTTGACCCCAAGGGCATCATATGAACAAACTTGGTAGAGGTCCACTAGGAGATGCTTCATGCCAAATATCAAAGCTCTATGCCTTCTAGTTTTACAGAAGAAGATTTTTAAAGTTTTCCTTCTTTGTTCCTATGTTGGAAATTGTGACCCCCGGGCCGGGGCCAGTTTTGACCCCAGGGGCATCATATGAACAAACTTTGTAGAGGTCCACTAGGAGATGCTACATGCCAAATATCAAAGCTCTATGCCTTCAAGTTTCAGAGAAGAAGATTTTTAAAGTTTTCCTTCTTTGTTACTATGCTCCAACTTGTGACCCCTGGGGCGGGGCCAGTTTTGACCCCAGGGGCATCAAATGAACAAACTTGGTAGAGGTCCACTAGGAGATGCTACATACCAAATATCAAAGCTCTGCGCCTTCTAGTTTCAGAGAAGAAGATTTTCAAAGATTTTGCTTTTTTTTCCTTTTTGTTGCCATGGCAACCAGAGTTGTGGGTGGAATTTAATTCTTTGAACAATTTTGGTAGAGCTTCACCCAAGGAACATCCCTGCCAAGTTTCATCAAGATTGGCCCAGTGGTTTAGGAGAAGAAGATGTTTAAAGAAATTGTTGACGGACGACGGACGCCGGACATAGGGCGATCACAATAGCTCACCTTCAGCACGTTGTGCTAAGGTGAGCTAAAAAAATTATAAGTACCAAACCTCATTGTTTCTTTCCTTTATTTACCGGTATTAAATCCATTTACATGTATATATAAAATTAGATCGAATGCATTAATTGTTGTACGCATTCCTTTTAATTTTGGTTGCAAGGAATATTTTCTAAAGAAAAAAACTGGCAGACTTTTTTTCTGCCGACTACACAAATTATGCGACAAAGCTGCCCAGGTGTTCCTGAAACAACCATTACTAACTGCAAAAAGACACTATCAGCTAGTATAAAGTGGGCATGATATACACTTATTGCGTGGTCATTTTATGTCGATTGGAGGTCAGCACGTAACCCGGGAGAGTGTGTACAAAAATAGGTGCTTTACAACCCTCTCGCTCTGGATGATTTGCACATTACGTCATACCCATAATCCAAATTTTACTGCAAACATTTGTGTACCCACGACAGGTGTGAAATCTTGTTGACAGATGGCTCTTTGATGATGGCAAGATGGCAGAGTTTAAAATGTTGGCGTACGATGTAGATTGAGATCAGATTATAGAGAATGTGCAGTCTGATCTTGGATATATACCATGCACTACTGAACTATGATTTTAGAAAGCTACTGCTTATAGATCTAAGAAATTAAGAAATATTTAAAACACATGCTTTTAAGATTGAAAACACACTGGAACTTTAGATATATTACAATTTTGACCCTCTCATCGGTGCTATAAATAGATCTAAATTTGTTGGATTTTACTCTTATTTTTTCGGGACACACACATTTGGACAACAAGGTAAAACCTATTATTTCGGCCACCCACTTTTTTTCAAGATAATAATTTCCTAAAGATTCGGACACAAAAAAAAATAATTATTTTTTTCTGTCCGAATACATTGGCCAATTACGGTATGTAGTGTATATAGTATACGTTCATAAATGAGAACGCGGATACAGGCCATCTGCGGAAGGGGGGGGGGTGAAACAGCGTTATATCCTTCACCCCGGATATAACGCGGGTCGAATCCATGGACCCCGCGGACTTTGTTTATAACGGGGCTCCACTGTACTTAGAATGGCAGGTGAATAGAGATCAAAGACTTTCATGTCAATACATTGTTGCTGCTCCAGCAGATGCATTTTTTTGCTATTTTTAGAAACAAAGACCTTGATCTTTTCTTAGCCTTTTATAAAACAATTCTAAGTTTTAACGACCATTGGAAAGACAGCTTTTCAAATCATTGTACAAGAAGGAAAAAATACAGGTAGTCAGCATTTTTGTCCTTTTCCCAAAATGTTTCCTACCCCTCTAAAACCGAATTTCAATTTTTGAATCATATTTGTTTTGCTGTCTGCAAATGTTTTTAAGTTGGACAAGTCCAGAATTTTGTTGCCTGGTAAAGGATAAAAAGTATCGCCTAGCAAGTAGGTCTTAACCCTTAGGACACAAAATAAATCAAATGATCTCTTTCTAGCCTAGAAATAAAACCCAAATAATTGTAATATCAAGGCTTGCCCTTGACCAGAGTATCTAAGCAAAGCAGACTGTGTGAATGTGCAGTCTGATCTTGATCTCCACTGCCTGCAAAGGCAACTAAAGTTGTGAAATACACTTATATTCAAGTATTTTTTCAGAATGATTTTTATGCAAATAGGGGAAAATGCATTTTGTACTTACAGTTTGCTCTTTCTGGTCTTGAACGATAAAATTGTAAAACTTGTCAACAGTCACAACTCTGAAATTATATATCAAGGTATAAATTAACATTTCCATGCTTATAAAACTTATTCATTACATACATGTACCAAGTAACTTTCTTGCTCAAAAACATTCATTGCATAGAGACAAAATCAGACACAACAGGAAAAAAAACTGTATCTACGCAGTGTCAAACAGGGTTCCAAATATGGTATATTGTCGTAACCCACATGAGAAAATATGTTCAGACTGGTTTGAGATTTGATTGGTCAAAACACTACGCTGTACTTTTCATCCGCCATTCAACATGAAGTTAAGGTAAAATACATTTCAAAGTCAAACTTCGAGTACATTTCATTCCAACTCGAACTTTGAATACATTTCAACTCATAATTTGATTGGTCAAAAAGGTATGCTATAATTTTCATCCACTATTCGTAAAATCAAAATGAAATAATTTAATATCAATTGTTTTCATGAATATTGGCGAGTTCTGATTGGCTGAAAAAATTTTTTCATAGCTCCATGAAAAAAAAAAATCACGTGCCGGAACTACTTTAGCTGTCAAACTAATGTAAACAAACATGTATACAATATTCCACTTTTTTTTTTAAGAATTTTAAACAGAGTCCCAAGTTTATTAGTTAGCTTTTTTTTTGCCCTGAATATCATTTTATGAGGAAAAAAAAAAATAATATAACAACTCAACAATAAAAGTTACAAGAGTCAATAATCCATCATGAATTCCCACTGCAATATTCACCATGCTTCTACTCAGAGTGAAGGTTACCCATTGCGGGTCCTACACACTGCCGTGTTAATTTACTTTTGTTTATTGGTTGATTTTCAGGACATGTTAGTATTGGGGATCTGAAAACTGCTTCCCTATTGTATTCTTGCACCATACAAAATATGAGTGGAAGGGGCTTTAGAAACTCCAACGTTATATTTAAAAATAAAGAAAATGAATGCAGTTTGAATTATTTCCGTGGGTGTATGTTGTCTGTAATATTAAATTATAAGGAATGAAGAAAACTTTTTTATTTCATGGAGGTATGAAAAAAAAAACCTAATCACACTTTTGTATGAAACTACTTTGCGTGATTAGGTTTTTTTTTTTCATACCTCCATGAAAAAAAAAAATATTCTCTTCATTCCTTAAATTAACTATTTACCAAACAACAAAATTTTGGACTCTACCAAATTGAAAGCATCTGCAGACGACAAATTAAATGTACTTCAAATGATAATTTCTTTCTTAGATAGGGTAGAAAACATTGTGGGGAAAAGGAGATAATGCTGGTTAACAGCATTTTCTCCTTTTCCCACAATGTTTTCAAAAGTTTTTTTTTTTTTCAGGGTTGTTAAAAGCTCTCAAAATTGGACTTCTGAAAACACTGTGGGAAAAGGAGAAAATGCTGGTAACCAGCATTTTCTCCTTTTTCCCACAATGTTTCCTAACCTTTCAGACACAAATCAAATCATTTGAACTATATTCAATTTGTTGTCTGCAAATGCTTTCAATTTGGAACAGTCTAAAATAATGTCGTGTGGTGAAGGGTTAAACACATGATTGTTCTGTAAAGGGTTGAACTACAGGTACTTTTATATCCAAGTTGCACTCCTGTCCAAACAGTGAGCCAGTTTTTTCCATGAAAATGTAGCTTTCGCACATGGATTTTGTAGCTCGATCTATACATGTAATTCTTGAGATACTGTTATATGATAAAAGGAATCTGACATTCATAGGCTTTTCGAGTTAAAATCTTCCATTTAACTTGTCCCCCAAAAAAGGTTATTTGACTCTACCACGGAATCCCAAGTTTTAAAGACCCTAAAAGAAACCAGCATTTCTTCCTTTTCGAAAACACTGTGATAAAAGGAGAAAATGTTGGTCACCAGCATCTTCTCCTTTTCGTACTATTTTTTCTACCCTTTCTAAAACAAAAATTTCAACATTTGAGTCACTATTAATTTGTTGTCTGAAAATGCTTCCCATTTGGACAAGCATAAAAATTTGTCATTTTGTAAAGAGAATATCACATTTTTTTTCTAGCCCTTTTTAATAAAATTTTATCTCAAATGCTAACTTATCTCAGATCCTATAATTATATACCACTCACAGATCATAAACCTTTACCTGTCATTGTGTAGTTTGGCCATACAGTGTGAGAAATGTTCATCCACAATCTGCAATGAAAAAGAAAAAAAAAAAAATAAAATTGAGCCATGCTCTGTGAAAAGGGGGCTTAATGTATCTGTGAAAGGTATTGACCCAGGTACGCATACGCAGTCTGCGCAGTATCATGCATTATGGAGATGCAATAAGCCCCACTTTGCCAGAGCACAGCTCAATTTAATGTTCAAAATGACCTAAGGTATACATGTAGCCTCTTACCAAACAATCTTGAAAAACAATGAGGGTAGAGGGCAAAGTGCTGACAACCAGCATTTTCTGCTTTTCTCAAAAGGTTTTCTAGCCTTTCAAAGACAAATCCCCATTATCTGAGTAACACTTAACTCTTTACCAAACAACAAAATTTTAGACCAGTCCAAATTGAAAGCTTTTGCAGACGACAAAATAAGCATGACTCAAAAATTGAAATTTATTTTAGCAAGAGAAGAAAACATTGTAGGAAAAGTTACCAGCATTTTCTCCTTTTCCCACAATGTTTTCAAGAGGCTTCTTCCTCAGGGTTGTTAAAAGTCAGGATCCTGTGGTAAAGAGTTAATCTATCATCTGCATTTGCTTTTAATAAACATGATCCTCAAGTTTTCTTCTGATAAGAAATTACTTCAAGCAAAGAACCCTTGGGGAGAGGGGTTATCAACAATCTAATAAAACCAGCCAAATGAGTGTTTCCTTGCTGGTAACCAGCATTTTCTCTTTTTCCCACAGTGTTTTCTACTCTTTCAAAAACAAGTCCCACCATTTGAGCCACATTTAATATTTTTGTCCGCAAATGCTTTGGATTTGGATTAGTCCAGAATTTTGTGATCCAGTAAAGACTTAATCCTAACATCTACAATGTGGCAAAGGATGGTATCATCACAGACAATTTTGTACACATGTTGTAAAGATCACTGACAATCAGCTCAAGGTCAATTGAACCACTTCCTTGTTGGGAAAAACGGAAAACCCGCAAAGAGATAATCTCTTTCCTACAAAATAGGGCTATACTATGACAATTCAGGGATGCACTTGATGAGATATGAGAGTGAAGCAAAATGTCCTGAAACTAGCCCCCCACTCCCAACATACTTTAATAAATACTTAATTTCTGATCGAGGCTGCCTATCATGAAACTGCGAAGATTTACGCCAATTATTTGGGATTGTATAACCGTTTACTACACAATGCTGACTTTTAACAACCCTGAGAAACAAGCCTTTTGAAAGCATTGTGGGAAAAGGAGAAAATGCTGGTAACCACAATGTTTTCTACCCTTACCAAAACAAACTTTACTTTTTTAGTCACATTTATTTTGTAGTCTGCAATTATTTTCAATTTGGACTAGTCTAAAATTTTGTTGTTTGGTAAAAGGATAATTCATACATATGATCCAGGCTTTACACAAAGGTATGAGACGGCATACAGTTATGCAAATATTTACTCACACTCTAAAGTTACGCAGATTAATAAAACACATTTTCAGACTTCTGCTTGCGTACCTGAACTGCATACACGAATTTAGTGCATACACAGTTTAATGAAAGGCAGCTCGAATCTTTAACAGCTGGGACAGTTTGGGACTTTCAGTTTTAGCTTAAGTCTTTACCTAACGATAAAATTTTAGTCTTGTCCAACTTGAAAGCATTTGTAGGCGATGAATTTGATGGAGCTCAACACATGACTTCTGTCTCTAAAATGGTAGAAAACATTGTAGGAGAAGGAGATAATGCTGCTCATCAGCATTTTTACCTTTTCTTACAATGTTTCCAAGAGCCTTTTGCTCAATGTTGTTATAGTTCAAGATTTTTTTGTAAAAGGTAAAAAAAGCCGAAATCCTCTGAAAGGAGGAAAAATTCTATCCCTTCAATTCTACTAAAACAACTTGACTTTTACCAGACGACAAAATCTTAGACTTGTCAAAACTGAAAGAAGAGTCCAATCTGATTTCAGAGACCACCCAGACAGGAAGTACCAGTAATAATGATTATGACTGTATGGTGTTTAACGCCGTTTTCAACATTATTTCAGCTATATCACGGCGGCCAGCGCACCTATCCATGCTTTTCTGGAGTTTCTTTTACCAGTACTCTGCACAGTATTCTTTCCAAGCCACTGGCTGCTTTCCCACATAACCATTGTCGAAACAATGGTCAGCGTTGAGAGAACAATGAATCCTGTCGCGATGACTATCATCAATCCTCGGAAAGAAATTGGCCATGCCGGGGATCGAACCAGTAACCTCCTGTTCTCAAGTCCTATATGCTACTGACCGGTCATAAAAAGAGGTCACTCAAAACATTTTTGCAAGTTCACTTAACCTTTTCCATAACAAAAAATTTTGGATTCTTTCAAATTCAAAACAGCAACAGATGACAAATTCAAAATTGGTAAAAACGACTTTAAGTTCTCTAATAGGGGAAGAAAATGTGGGAAAAGGAGAAAATAATGGTTACCAGCATTTTCTCCTTTTCACACAAGATTTTCAAAAGTCTTCTCCTTCGAGATTGTTTTACTCTTTACCAAATGACAAAATTTTAGACGAGTCCAAATTGAAAGCATTTGCCAACAACAAAATGATTTTGACCCATAAAAAATAAAAATTGTCTTTAGAAGGGTAGAAAACATTGTGGGAAATGGAGAAAATGCTGGTTTCCAGCATTTTCTCCTTTTCCAACAATGTTTTTAAAAGGGTTCTTTCAGGGTCGTCAAAAGTTGGGATTGTGTGGTAAAGAGTTAGTACTTGTAATTGTTTGGTAGAGGAATAATTCTTTACACTTGACATGAATGATTACTATAAATGATAATAACTGTTATAACTATAATATATCACATCCTCATTTCTCTATAGCCAAACTAAATCAGCTGGGAGACGGTAGTATCGGGATAGAAAGTCAGCCTGTCACAACAAAAATTTCTGGTTACTAGCATTTTCTCCACCTTCCCACATTTTTTTATCTCGGTTTTCTTTCTCAGGGTCTTTAAAAGTCTGAACTGGGTGGTAAAGGGTACAAGAAGTTGTTCATTGCAACTCCAGATAGATGACAGATGCTGTGTGCCTGACAGTCAGCTTTTAGGCTAGGCAAATAGCATCTCTATGAGGTAAAGGGATTTTAAGTTGATCTTAAATATTACCTCTTCACCAAAGGACAAAATTAGAAACTTGTCCAAATTGAAAGTATTTGCAGACGACAAAATAAATGTGACTAAAAAATTAAAACTTGTTTTGGGAAGGATAGAAATCTTTGTGGGTAAAGGAGAACATACTAGTAACCAGCATTTTCTCCTTTTCCCACGATGTTTTCAACAAGCTTCTTTCTCAGGGTTGCTAAAAGTCATGATTGTGTGGTAAAGAGTTAAATTCAATAAGGAAGCATAATCTGGGATAAATGAAGACTTTTTTCCCTGTACCACACAATGCCAACTTCTTATGACCCTGAGAATGAAAGTGTTTGCATACATTGTGGATAAGGAGAAAATGCTGGAAACCAGAGCAGATCAATATTAACCCCCTTAACACACAATCCCGACTTTTAACGAAACTGAGGGGGAAGCCTTTTGAAAACATTGTGGGAAAATGAGAAAATGCAGGTAACCAGCATTTCCTCCTTTTCCACGATGTTTTCTACCCTACTACAGACAAATTTCATTATCTGAGCCACATTTGAATTGCCGTCTGCAAATGCTTTCAATTTGGACAAGTCTACATTTTTGTCGTTTGGTAAAGAGTTAAACAACTGAGTAAGTGGCCATTACTGCTACAATGCAGGCAGGTTATCCCTGCTTCACAAAGATGATTTTAAAGTCATCTGCTGCAAAATTGCTTCAGTAGGTAATGGGGTAAGGCAAAGCATAGGAAGCTAGCAGTTCTTTTTATAATTCACAATTCTCCCATCCAACACTACAAAGTTCCTGTTAACTCTTTACCACTTGACAAAAGTTAGACTTGTCCAAAATTGAATCCATTTGCAGACGGCAAATTTAAATGTTTTCCAACACTGTTTTCAAAAGGCTTCTTCCTAAGGGTCGTTAAAAGTCGGGATTGTGTAGTAAAGGGTAAACCCTTCATTGATCAATCTTGTGTTCTAACAACCCTAAAAAAAGGTTTTTAAAAACACTATTGGAAAAGCATAAATGCTGGTAACCAGCATTTTCTCCTTTTCCCACAATGCTTTCTACCCTTCCCATGACAAATCCTAAAATTTGAGCCACATCTGATATGTTGTCTGCAAAATATTGCAGTTTGGACAAGTCTAAGAGTTTGTTATTTGGTATTGAGTTAACTGTTTACCAAATGACAAGATTTTAGACCAGTCCAAATTGAAAGCTTAAGCAGACAACAAAATAAGTGTTTCTCAAAAATAAAAAAATGTTTTGGGAAGAGTAGAAAATATTGTGGGAAAAGGAAAAAAAACTGGTTACCAGCATTTTCTCCTTTTCCCACAATGTTTTCAAAAGGTTTTTCCCTCAGGGTCATTGAAAGTCGGGATAATGTGGTAAAGGGGTTAATTCAATTTTTTACCACCTTGAGGTATAAGAGTTTTGAAAACAATGTGGAAAGAGAAGAAAATGCTGGTAGCCAGCATTCTTTTCTTATCCCACAAGGTTTCAAAAGGCTCTTTTCCCAGGTTGTTAAAACTCGTGATTGTGTGGTAATGAGTTAACTACATCCTTCGATTTCAAGGTAAGGAGGGGGTGGGTGGAGTTGTCATGTGGGCACCTGAAGTAATTAATCGGAAGGGTGGGAGGAAGGGGAGGGGAGCATGTATTAAGTGAAATATGGTAACCACAAATGTAAGATCCTCTATAAGGATAATGGGTAAGGTATAAGATGCACAAGCAAATTATGACTATTATTTTACTATTCAGGCAGATAGAAAGGTTAGGAAAAGAAGGCCACTAGTCTTTACTAGCAACTTGTTTGTTTCTAACTCTTTACCAGAAGACAAGATTTTAGACCAATCCACATTCAAAGCAGTTGCAGACAACAAAATAAATGTGGATCAAATGATGGAATTCGTCTTTGTAAGGGTTGAAAACTGTGTGAAAAAAGGAAAGAAAGCTGGCTACCAGCATTTTCACTTTTTCTTACAATGTTTACGATGTCTTTTCCCTCAAAATTGTTAAAACAGAATTGCTTCCTAAAGAATTAAGGTTATGTAAATTCAACAGACTTGAGAAAGGATATTCTATTAGCATTATGGGTTTCACCCTTTACCAAACAATGGGCTGTTATTCCAACCAACCCTGAAGAACGCTTTTCAGAATGCCTTATTCGAAAAGGAGAAAATGCTGGTCACTAGCATTTTCTCCTTTTCCTGAAATGTTTTCTACCCTTTCAAAGACAAATCCCATTATAATGTAAATGTTTTCAATAGAGAATAATTTTTGTAATCTGGTAAAGAATAAAGCGTAAATTTGACAGACAAATTAAGAGTATTTGTATGATCGGCTAATATCGTATACATTACCAGAGGTGTCTACATGAAACAGAAACAATAAAACGCATGAACCCTTTCCATATAAGTTCCCTGTCTGTTTGTTTCCAGGTTCTGGATGGCTCAGTGGTTTAATGTAGGACTTGTAACCTGGAGACCTAGGGTAAGAGCCTCCCTGGAAGCACTGGGTTTTTCAAGGGAATGCCTCTGGGCAAGACTAGTACTGGTGAAACCTAGGACTTACATGAATATGAACATTGCAAATTGTTGCAGTGATTTGACTGAAATAATGTTGAAAGCAGCATGAAACACCACTCAATCAATCAATCAACCATTTGCTTGGTTTTTAACACCATTTTCCATGTTATTTCAGTCAAATTACTGCAGTCAATGCACCTATCCATGCATTCCTAGAGTTTGTTTTGCCAGTGCTTTGCACAACACATGCAGCCGTTTACCAGACAATTCCAGGTTTTTATGGCCCCCAAGGACTTGAGAACAGGGGGTCACTGGATCGAATCCCCAGCTCAGCCAATTCCTTTCTGAGGATTGAGGATAGTCATTATGACAGGACAGGATTTATTCCTCTCTCACTGCTGATCACTGTTTCTATGACGGTTATGCTGAAAAGCAGCCAATGGCTTAGGAACAATATTGTGCAAAGAACTGGTAAAAAGAAACTTCAGGAAAACATAGGTGTGCTGACTGCCACCATTTAACTGAAATAATTTTGAATCATCCTTTAAATAACCAGTCAAAAACATAAAGACTTACTGCTTGTGATTGCAAAAACTTAAGTTCGAGCTACAAACCAGTCAAAGACATAAGAGACAAGAGGCTTTAAAGGCAAACAAGCTGAATTTTGGACCCATAAAAGACATAAAAGATTTGAAGCCTGTAAGCAAAGGCATACAACTTTAGGCCAAAGAGCCAAAGACATACAGACTTCAAGACCGTGACTGCATACATAAAAATTTTGAACTAAGGAACCAGCCCAGGACACAGAATTATTGCTTGTAATTGCAAAAGTTTTAACCCTTTACCACACAATCCCTATGTTTCAACCACCCTAGCTAAGACGGCTTTTGAAAACCAGCATTTTCTCCTATTCCCACTATGTTTTCTACACTTCCAAAGAGAAACTTCAGTTTTTGAGTCACATTTAATTCGTTGTCTGCAAATGATTTCAAATTGGAACAGTCTAAAATTTTGTCATTTGGTAAAGCTTTACCTTGAACTAGGGAACCAGTCAAAGGCAGAAAGCCAGTGAACACAAACGTACAAATTTTAAACCAATAAACTAGTCAGACGTAGAGAGTTACTGCTTGTGATTGTAAAAGCTTACAACTGAACAAAGAAATCAGTAAAAGACAAAACCACAGCTCTGTTTGAGTAAAGACAATCTGAATTTCGAAACAATCAACCAGTCAAAGACATATTACCTGTTTACCCCATGACAAAATTTCAGGCTGGTCCATATTCAAAGCATTTGCAAAATAAATGTGGCCCAAATGATAAAATTTGTCTCTGAAAAGGTAGAAAAAAAACTTTGTGGAAGAAAGAGAAAATGCTGGTGACCAGCATTTTGTCCTTTAGGCACAATGTTTTCAAAGACCTTGCTTCTCCAAGGTCATTAAAAAGTGGGGTATAGGTTAGCTCTTTACCAAACGACAAAATTTTAGACATGTCCAAATTGTTAGCATTTGCAGACGACAAAATAAATGTGACTAACAAATTGAAATTTGTTTAGGGAAGGGTAGAAAACATTATTGGAAAAGGAAAAAAAGCTGGTTACCATAATTTTCTCCTTTTCCCACAATTTTTTTAAAAGCTTTCTTTCTCAGGGTCATTAAAAGTTGGGATTGTGTGGTAAAGGGTTAAGGGTAAAAAACTTCGAGCCTGTAAATACAGAAGAATTTTGAACCAGTCTTACAAAAACAGGATGTAAAAACTTACTGCCTGTGAATGTACTAGGTAATGATATAGCTGCACAAATTCATCATTTGTTATCTCCCCTTTCCTCTCACGATCTACAGTCTGAAAAAAGCAAAAAAATGAAAATTTATCATTTTTAGCTCCACTGGCCAAAGGCCAGCGGGCTTATGTCATGGCCCAGTGTCCGTCGTGCGTCCGTCCGTGTGTGCGTGCGTCTGTCCGTCCGTTAACTTTTATTTCAAACATCTTCTTCTCTGAAACTACTCATCAAATTTTCATGAAACTTCACAGAAATGATCCTGCCATGGTCCTCTTCAGAATTTCTTAAAAGAATTTGATTCCTTCAAAAACTCTGGTTGCCATGGCAACAAAACTGAAAAATATTGGAAATCTTTAAAAATCTTCTTGTCTGAAACCATAAGGCATAGGGCTACCAAATTTGTAAAGTTTCATGAAAATTGGATGGGTAGTTTCAGAGAAGAAGATGTTTGAAATAAAAGTTAACAGACGGACGGACGCACGGACGCACGACGGACATCGGGCCATGACATAAGCCCGCTGGTCTTCGGCCAGTGGAGCTAAAAATAACCCAAGGGAAACAAATGAACAGAAAAAGATGATTTATGCTGATACAGAACAGCATTAACTCTACCAAATAACAAAATTTTAGACTGGTCCAAATTGAAAGCATTTGCAGACGATAAATCAACTGCATCTCAAAAATTGGAGTTTGATTTGGGAAGGGTAGAAATCATTGTGGGAAAAGGAGAAAATGCACGTTACCACCATTTTCTCCTTTTCCCACAATGTTTTCAAAAGGCCTTTTCTTAAGGGTCGTTAAAAGTTGGGATTGTGAGGTAAAGGGTTAACTATTGAACAAATTACATGTTTTTGGGCTGGACCTAATTCAAAGCATTTACAGACAACAAATTAAATGGTTACCAGCATTTTCTCCTTTTCCCCACAATGTTTCAAAAGCTTTCTCTTTCAGGGTCGTTAAAAGTCCGGATTGTGTGGCAAATGGTTAAAAAACAAATTTTACCTGAAACTTTTCCCGTAACTTTGTGGTTGAAATTTTACAGCTGATTCGGGTCGTCCAGGACTTGACGGTTTTCAGCGCTACCCTGTCTGCCCTCTCAACCCTCAGTCTGTCCAACATGCCACTAAACTCACGTGCCAGCCATCTAGAAAACATACAAAGAAAAATTTAACCCGTTTAAACAGTAATGAGCCATGCTCTGTGAAAAGGGGCTTAATGCATCAGTAAAGAGTATCAATTAAGGTCAGCCTGCCCAATCTGTGCAGGCTGACCTGGACCAAACTTTTTTGCTATTGGTCGATTTTATGCATGTCCAAGGACCAGTCTACTACCTGATTAAGTCCGTTGTTAAAAAAGTGGCTATTATGGATCCATAATTATGTGACAGCTTGATTGGTATCATGTATTACTGAGATTCTCAAAGTCCCCTTTTGACAGAGAATGGCTCAATTTATTTGACATCAATTGTGAAACAAGTTCTTACATTTCATAATAATCCCTTTAATGATTGCTTCATGAAAACCTTCACCAGTACTTGCGCTGTAATGTAGGTAACTGGTTCCACAGGTTGTGCCCACTCATCACGGTATTCAAACCCAGAAGCTTTGGCTTGAGAAGCCCGGGCTCTAAAAGCCTTCTTCGTCAGGGTCCTTAAAAGTTGGTATTGTGTGGTAAGAGTTAAGGGAATCTTCTATCACACAATCCTGAGTTGCGTTTTTTTTTTATGAGAACTGTGAAGACCACTTTTGAAAACATCGTTGGAGTACAGAACCATGCTGGTAACCCCTTTGAATGACAAATACCAAAAGTGACATCTGTCATCTGCAAATACATTCTATGTGGACTAGTTGAAAGTTTTGTAATGAGTTAACTCTTTACCAAAGGACAAAATTTTGGACTTGCCCAAATTGAAAGCATTTGTGTCTACAAGAAATCAATTATAGCTCAAACTAAGCAATTTGTTTTTGGAAAGGTAGAAAACATTGTGGGATAGACAGACTCTAGATTGTCTGGTAAAGAGTTAAAGTACAAAACACAGTTTGGATATTTGTGCTCCACAACCTCAAAACCTCTTTAGACAGCTGGAAGACATAACCAAAACTTTGCATGGATATAAATACACCTAGATGCCTCACCACAGGATCAGGAAAAAATATCAAAGGGCAATAACTCCTGTAATATTCATCCAACCATACCCCACCTTACAGGTGCACAAGTTCTTGGCAGTACTAAGGCTTCCAATTAAGTTTAAGCCAGATTTTTCCTCAGGGTCACGCAATACATGAGTCTTCAAAAGCTTTAATGATTCTCAGGCAGAAGGCTTTTGAAAACCGTGAACAAGGAGAAAAAGCTGGTTGCCACCATTTTGTCCTTTTCCTACAATGTTACCAAAAGCCTTTTTCCTCAGGGTACTTAAAACTTGGGATTAAGTGGTAATGGGTTAAGTGGCATTTGTATAGTAATGGGTGAATACTACCTTTCTACAAGACTGATATGGGACACCCTAAGGGCATCCTCCACCATGTAATCTAGTCCCTTGTACCACTTGTCTCTCTCCTCTTGGGATCCAGCTATTGGCAGAAAGAAAAAACAAAAATGTAAGCCATGAGGGTTTCATGCATCTCTGTGGTGCCAAGCAAGCCATCACATTAATCGTGGATACATAAAATCCAGTTTGTTTAACAATCGACTGAATCGTGAGGTAAATGGTCCTCTGGTTTGCAGAAAATTTAAACATAGCAAAAACCTCTGGCCCTTGTGCGGACTGTGCAGGCCGACATTGGTTGATGCTTTTTGCAGATGCATTAAAACCCCTTTTCACAGAGCATGGCCCATATCTTTTTAGGATGTTGGTGAATATAAACCTTTTCAATATCAGATAATTAGTACTGATTAATTGATTATGTGGTCGATTGATTCAGGCTTTTCTTTGACACCCCCTCCCTCCTGTTTCTTTGAATTTGGACCATAAAAGTTTTGAAATGTTCCCCAAAAATAAATAAATATCAGCCTTGTCTTATGAATTTGAAAGGGGTCAATGATTGTATAGTGTTTAATGCCGTTTTCAACATTATTTCAGTTATATCACGGCGGCCAGTGCACCTATTACAAGTATGTCCATGTTTTCCTGTGAAGTTTTCTACCTGTTCTCAGACAAATTCCATAGTCTGAGCCATTGTTCTTTTGTCGTCGCCATTAATGCTTTCAATAGGACAAGTATAACATTTTGTCAATAGGTAGAATTAGCTCATTATCAGACATCTTATTTTTCTCAAAGTGAAATATGCAGGCAAAAAGTTCAATAATGAAACTGAAAATCAGAGGTGCTTTTTTCCCCCTCCCTAAAACATAGGTAGGATTTTCAAACAAGAGGGCCATGATGGCCCTGGGTCGCTCACCTTAGTAGAGTGCCTGAAAGGTTTTTCTTTAATTTGACCATGTGACCTAGTTTTTGACTGCAGGTGACCCAATTTCAAACTCATATTTCATGAAGACATTCTGACCAATTTTCAAGTCAATTGGGCAAAAAATGTGGCCTCGAGTGCCCTAAAGATATTTCTTTAATTTGACCTAGTGACCTAGATTATGACCCCAGGTGACCCAAATTTGAACTGGTCACTGACTATATCAAAAGAAACATTTTAACCAATTTTCAAATCAAATGAATAATGAATGTGGCCTCTAGAGTGCCCACTAGCTATTTCTTTAATTTGACCAAGTGACCTAGTTTATGACCCAGTTGACCCAAATTCAGACTCACGTGAGATTTTACAAAGACAAACATTCTGACCAATTTTCAAGGCAATTAAGCAAAGAATGTGGCCTCTAGAGTGCCCACAAGGTATTTCTTTATTTTAACCAAGTGACCTAGTTCATGGTTCCAGGTGACCCAAATCCAAACTCATCTGGTATTTCATCAAGACAAACATTCTGGCCAAATTTCAGGTCATTTGAGCAATAAATGTGGCCTCCAGAGTGCAAACAAGGTATTTCTTTAATTTGACCCAGTGAACTAGTTTATGAGCCAAGTTGACCCAAATTAATCTTATGTGAGACTTTATAAAGACAAACTTTCGGACTAATTTTCAAGGCAATTGAGCAAATAATGTGGCCTTGAGAGTGCCAACAAGGTATTTCTTTAATTTGATCTAATGACCTAGTTTATGAGCCAAGATGACCCAATTTTGAACTCAATGAACTTGTTGCGCTTAGATGGGCTAACAAACTTAGAAGAGAATCACTACATACCAAATATCAAAGCTCTACTCCTTCCAGTTTTAAAGAAGAATTTTTAAGTTTTCCTTCATTGTTCCTATGTTCAAACTTGTGACCCCCAGGGCTGGGCCAGTTTTGACCCAGGGGCATCATATGAACAAAATTGGTAGAGGTCCACTAGGAAATGCTACATACCAAATATCAAAGCTCTACACCTTCCCGTTTAAGAGAAAAAGAAATTTAAAGTTTTCCTTCTTTCTTCCTATCTTCGAACTTGTGACCCACGGGGCGGGGTCAGTTTTGACCCAGGGGCATCATATGAACAAACTTGGTAGAGGTCCACTTTGAGATGCAACATACCAAATATCAAAGCTCCACACCTTTCGGTTTCAGAAAAGAACAATTTTAAAGTTTTCCTTCTTTGTTCCTATGTTCGAACTTGTGACCCCAGGGGCTGGGCCAGTTTTGACCCAAGCAGCATCCTTGGAACAAACTTGGTAGAAGTCCACTAGGAGACGCTACATACCAAATATCAAAGCTCTATGCCTTTCCATTTAAGAGAAAAAAAAATTAAAGTTTTCCTTCTTTGTTCCTATGTTTGAACTTGTGACCCCCGGGGCAGGGCCACTTTTGACCACATATCAAATATCAAAGCTCTAAGCCTTCCAGTTTCAGAGAAGATGATTCTTAAAGTTTTCCTTCTCTGTTCCTATGTTCGAACTTGTGACCCCCGGGGCAGGGCCAACTTTTGCCCCAAGGGCATCATATGCACAAAATTGGTAGAGATCCACTAGAAGATGCTACATACCAAATATCAAAGCTCCATGCCTTCCTGTTTCAGAGAAGAAGATTTTTAAAGTTTTCCTTCTTTGTTCCTATGTTGGAAATTGTGACCCTCGGGGCGGGGCCAGTTTTGACCCCAGGGACATCATATGAACAAACTTGGTAGAGGTCCACTAGGAGATGCTACATGCCAAATATCAAAGCCCTATGCCTTCAAGTTTCAGAGAAGAAGATTTTTAATGTTTTCCTTCTTTGTTACTATGCTCAAACTTGTGACCACCGGGATGGGGCCAGTTTTGACCCCAGGGGCATCATATGAACAAACTTGGTAGAGGTCCACTAGGCAATGCTACATACCAAATATCAAAGCTCTACGCCTTCCAATTTCAGAGAAGATGATTTTTAAAGTTTCCCCTCTTTGTTCCTATGTTCAAACTTGTGACCCCCGGGGCAGGGCCAGTTTTGACCCCAAGGGTATCATATGAACAAACTTGGTAGAGGTCCACTAGGAGATGCTTCATGCCAAATATCAAAGCTCTATGCCTTCAAGTTTTACAGAAGAAGATTTTTAAAGTTTTCCTTCTTTGTTCCTATGTTGGAAATTGTGACCCCCGGGGCGGGGCCAGTTTTGACTCCAGGGGCATCATATGAACAAACTTGGTAGAGGTCCACTAGGAGATGCTACATGCCAAATATCAAAGCTCTACGCCTTCAAGTTTCAGAGAAGAAGATTTTTAAAGTTTTCCTTCTTTGTGACTATGCTCAAACTTGTGACCCCTGGGGCGGGGCCAGTTTTGACCCCAGGGGCATCAAATGAACAAACTTGGTAGAGGTCCACTAGGAGATGCTACATACCAAATATCAAAGCTCTGCACCTTCTAGTTTCAGAGAAGAAGATTTTCAAAGATTTTGCTTTTTTTTCCTTTTTGTTGCCATGGCAACCAGAGTTGTGGGTGGAATTCAATTCTTTGAACAATTTTGGTAGAGCTTCACCCAAGGAACATCCCTGCCAAGTTTCATCAAGATTGGCCCAGTGGTTTAGGAGAAGAAGATGTTTAAAGAAATTGTTGACGGACGACGGACGACAGACGCCGGACATAGGGCGATCACAATAGCTCACCTTTAGCACGTTGTGCTAAGGTGAGCTAAAAATAGGCGGAGCAATTTTCAAAAAGCTATAAAACATATAGCTCATATTTATAAGAGACAATTCTTCCTGGCCAAGACTGTACAGATGACTTACGGACCTGTTTATATATCAAAAGGCAGCTTCTGAAATACCATTCTCTAGAAATCACTTTAATGGACATAATTTGTTAAAAAAGAAAAAAGCTTCAGCAATGACACAGTTTTATTCAAACCAGTGGTATTTTCTGCGAAGCAAGAGTAAATTCCCCATTTTGGGATTTTTTTATTGTTTAATTTTTTTAGGCGTGACTGTCACACATTGGATTTATGTAGGATCTGAAAAAAATTAGTGTGAATCCCGCAATCACGCATCCTAGAATAGACGCTGCATTGTATCTGTAACTCAACATACTGACACAGAAATAAACAGTCACATACCAACAACAGAGAGTGTGTAAAGTTTGAAGTCATTTCCATAATAGACAATAAAGCACTGTTTGGAGTCGACACGTCTCGCTTCATCGTGCCACTTGTCGTAGTCCTTGGATCCTTTTCCCTTTCTGATTTCCTTGATATCTCGGAAGTTGACTGAAATAAGATGAGAGTAACATTATAAATGTACAGGGTGTCTCAGAAAATGTGCACTATTCCCTGGCAACAAAACTTTATGCTGGTCCAAATCAGATGTACTTGCAGACAATGAATTAAATGTGGCTTAAATGATAGACCTTGTCTTTGATGAGCTGAAAAACATTGCTGGAAAAGAAGAAAATGCTGGTTACCAGTAAAGGGTATCAATACAGATAGTATAGGGTTAAGGGGTTAACTCTTTACCAAGTAACAAAACTTTAGACCAGTCCAAACTAAACTATATGAAGATGACAAGTTACAATCCCTCTAGAGGCTAAAAGTAAACACTGCAGTCAAAGTGCAGGCAAATTTTATTCATAGATTTTACCATTTAGAAGTATAGATATTATTGTGTTTTTGACAATGTGTTACAGAATGCTCTGTCAAGGTTATGGTCACTGGCAGAAATCAAAGTGCTGAAGGCGCTGAAGGCCTGGGCATCAGAACGGATGAAGGGGTAGGAAAATGAGGCCCAGAAGCTCAAAGTTGCCATCACATTTGTACAGGCTTAAAAACTGCTATCACATAAATTTTGTACAGACTAATCAAAAAATATCTACATGTCCCACACTGACAGTCTGTGGAGTTGACAACAGAATGGAAAAACATAAATTTGTACAGGCCAATATAATGAGTATTTTTGTATAGCCTTGTATAGTCTTTATGGATTGAAAGGAGATAATTTTCAAAGGATTTTCTGCTTCCTATTTTCTTCTTATACGTTGCTTTGGCAACAAATCATGGTAACAAACCAAAATGAGAAGCGTGCAACAGTAGGGAATATTTCTGGAAAGTGCAAAAATCCAATAATGGCCAAGCAATGAATCATAGATTCTAATCGGGCGGTGTACCGATTAGACAGATGAAAAACTTCGGAAACCTGTCCGCTCAGGGCAAACTCATGTAACTGCAACTCGTAACAGCTTTTACTTACAGCGTTTTAACGCTTATACCTGCTGTGATGACCTTATTACAAAAACTACTTTTGACCCAGATAACCGCACTTTTGACCCAGATAAGCGCAGGAATAGTAATTAGCGGTAAACAGGCCTTAAGTAATGTCAAGTAATCCCATAATAACTTTTGAATTATGTAATAAACAGCGGTTACAATTTGTTTAGTATTGAAGTATATCATAATTACAGTATCATCAAAATCTATGGCCAACAAAAACTGGAGCAGTTTACTTTCAACACGATTATAAGAAATAGGGTCAGTAATTAGCAGCAACTTTATGAATAAAACTAGTGCGAATCAAGTGTATCGGGTGATGTGAACACATCTTGTAGTTGTCTGCTGTCAATATCATTCGGCAAATTTCGAGTGATCCGTTTATAGTTATACGTAGTTACGGGATCGGCTGAGTTGTGACGAATGCTCTCTGTATATGTAGCAGGTGCTGAAAAGATGATAGGTCATTTTGGTCTTGAGAGGAATAAAATCACAACAGAAAGGAGTTTGTACGGAAACATTGCTTTAAAAAAAAAAATGAAAATTTAGATTGCTTTGCCCAAGAGAAAACTGATGTAAATGCAACTCGTAACAGCCGTAAGTTAAAAATAGTAACGGGCCGTTGGTCGTTTAATGCTGGGATTGTATATGTGAGGCGAAGCGTGTGAAGCTGTGGGGACAAAGGGTATAGAGTTGTGTAAAGGTTATGGCCCTCGCGGAGAGGCCATTACGTAAATCTTTTCAGAATGGACTGGCGATTCACCGCATACAACCTTAGTACACAGACTGTCCATTCACAATACTGACTGATTACGCATCTATTAGCGTTGATGTATTAACCCTTTGGCTGCTAATTGCGACTCAATGACCTTTTTGTGAACAGCATAGATCAAGATCAGACTGCACAGAACGTGCAGTCTGATCATCGATCTTGGATCTACACTGTCCGATAGGGAGATTTTTCTTTTTCTAAAAGAGAATAAGTTTGACATAGAATTATTTGGGTTTTACTACCGGTTTGAAATTTCATTTCAATGTTTTAGCGGGGATAAGGGTTAAATTGTTTTAACACCCCCTCTTCCTCTCCTTCCAGCCATGGCACTACCATTTTACACAGTTACATGTTTCTTCTTGGAGAGTTTCTACATACTAGAATCCGTATGTTAACCCTTGACCAAACAATCCTGTGGGGCTTTGAAAATACAGTTGAAGAAACTGCATGTATTCAGCATGTTCTCTTTTTTCCACAGCATTTTTTACCCTTTTGAAAGATTTTCAAAATTTTGTCAAATAGAACATTTTTATCGAGGAAAAAAAACCCTGAAACTGTAACACAAATAAGCTCACTTTCTGTTATATTCTTCATATCTGAATCAACGGACCAGGAAAAAAGTCTTTGCAGAGAGTGCAGATTCAGACCAGACTGCTCAGAACATGCAGTCAGATCTTGGATCTGTCATGCCAGTTTTCCGAGTTCTTCTACTCAAGACAGCAATGGTCCTGCAATATTTAGGCTGCTTTTCCAAGCTTAACATGTCTATTTTAACAATTTAGCGCTCTAAGCCTGTAAACGTCAAGAACATGTTTGTCTCATCAGCTATTCCATATTGGTCGATCGTCATCCTTTCCACATTTCAGATAAAGAGATCAAGGCTACCGCAGTTATGTTCTTGCTGATTAGAATCACTCAAATACAATTACCTGTGTTGGCTATGGACAAGTAGAGTCGCTTTTGAAGACAGTAAAATATAAAGATCAGACTGTCCTTTGAATGCAATGCAATTCAATATCACAGACATTCATATCTTAGATCTAATTGTCTGTTTATTTGGGATGTATCGGGGGGGGGGGGGACGACCATGAAATTGTAGCCTAATGTTTGATATTGTTTTCCTGACTGTAAATGGCTAGTCGATTAACTGAGTGTCTTAACCAAACTATCCTTTGTTAATGGCCATGAGACAGAAGTTGAAAACATTGTGAGAAAAGGGGAAAATGCAGGTTACCATTTTCTCCTTTTCCCATGTTTTTTTACCCTTTCAACGATTCAAATCATCATCTGGTCTACGTTTAATTCGTCATGTGCAGATGCTTTTGATTTGGGCAAGTCTAAAATTTTATCATTTGGTGAAGAGTTAACAGTTAAGGAGCTACTGGGTATCTATATTCTTTGAAAATATAATGTAGGAGAAATTTGCCAGCAGACATTTGGACTGGACGATTTGGCCCGCTAAAATATAGGTAGGACAGTTTGTTAAGATGAATACGATGTCTTGTAAAAAATGGAAAAATGAAAGGCCCACAAGCAACCAAAAGTAAACAATTCCAAAGTTATGGTGCAGGCATATTTTATACGGCTTTTATATGTTACAATACAGTTACCAAAGTTGCCAAAGTTACAGAAAAGAATGTATGTATTTTTTCACTCTTTTAAAGGATTGGTAGGTACTGCTGTTCATGATGAGTGATATCTAAAACTTGATAATGGGTATTGCTGATCAGAATTGTCACATATCTTTTACGTTCTATTGCTGTCGGCTGGCAAACATTGCCTATATTTTAACCAATCGTTAAACTACTAATTTGTAAAAGACAGTTTAAAAAAGTTGGATCCTACGTGGCTCATTTGTAACGGTGTACGATTTTTTGTCCCATACATAGTTCAAACATCTACCATTTGATTTGTGATTTCAAACCACTGTAATTATTCAGTGTCGACCGATTACAGTGCTTACAGCACTTTGATTTTTCATTTTACCACACTCAGTCTTTAGGTTGAAATAAGTAACCATGTCCTTTGAGCAATGACAAGGATAAACACAAAGTCTTTAAAGGCTAATATCACAGAGCACGATTTGGTGTCTGAGAAGACAATCTTTTATGTATTTCTTTTTATTTTTAAGTTTTGGTTTCTATGGCAACAAATAAAAAGATGTCCAATTTCGGGCGCCAATGCTCAGTTGATTTCCAGTGAAAACACAAAGTTGAAAAAGGGGCATAACTTGATAGTTATTTACCCTTATTGTTTATGTTTCCCTTTTGATATTTAACAACTTGTCCAAGTTTTAAGTAAATGTTTTAAGTATTAGCAAAGATATTGTAAAATGTCAAATATTTTGCATGACGACGACACAGATGACGAAGATGATGACACTAGGGCTATGAAAATACCATGTCTCTAAAAACTGCTAAGCTAAAAGTTCTCAGTCGAAAAAGGGGAATACCTACTTTGCCAAAAATATTTTGGTGGTTACCTACTCTGTTGTAATGATATAAATTCCCCTTTTAATACTTAACGAAAAGTTCAAGTTTGAAGTAAGTATCCTCATTAATGACAGATATGATAAAATGTCAAAGGTTCTGAAAATTTAAAGCAATGAAAAAAGGGCGTAACTGTGTCAAAAATATTTAGATGGTTGACTTCCCTGTTATATGGGTACCCCTTTTGACAGTAAATAACTTGCACAAGTTGGAAGTAAATATCTTCAGGAATAACAGAGATGTTAATAAATGTCAAAATTTTTGCACGACAACAGTGACGCATAGGCTTTGACAATAGCATGACGCTATCTTCGAAAACAGATGAGCTAAAGACTACCAGCTAAATAAAATCATATGGATGATACAAGACTGCTCAAGGTACATTTCTATAAAAGTTTTGTCAAAATATCTGCTGTAAATGCCACTTTTCAACTTTCGCATTGAAAGTCTATGGAATCTCTAAGTTGCCATGATCAACCAAATTGGAAAGCCGATTTTCATGAACAAGAGGGCCATTGGACCTAAAGCCCTCATCTGAGTAAAGTCATCTAGGACTGATAAATTTGAAGAGCTCCTGGTTGTGATTATGGAAAACACAAATGAGCCATGCTCTGGCAAAAGGGGGTTTAATGCATCTCCATGATCCATTAATCCAAACGAGCCATCATCTATTAATGGATCCATAAAATCCATTTTGTGGAGAAACCGAATGAATCATGAGGTACACTGTCCTTTGACATGCAGAAAATTTGCCAAAAGCAAAAAGTTTCGACCCAGGTCAGCCTAAATACCTATGAGGATCAAGATCAGATTGCACTGAATGTCAAGCCTGATCTTCGATATAAAACGCCCACCATGTTACTGAACTCTTGACCACACATTCTCAAGTTTTAAGGACTCCAAGGATATAGCGTCATGAAAACCTTTTGGGAAAAAAAAGAAATGGAAAATGCTCTTTTTTCCTACAAGGTTTTCTGCACTATCACAGCCAATAACCAACATTTCAGCTAAGTCTAACTTGCCGTTCGCAAATGTTTTCAATTTAGACAAGTCTAAAATTTCAATGTTTTTTTAAAGATTAAATGGTTTTCAATGGCTATTGTTACAAACTTTAACCCTTTACCGCACAATGCCGCCTTTTAACGACCCTGGGAAAGAGGCCTTTTGAAAACACTGTGGGAAAGGCAGAAAATGTTGGTAAGCAGCATTTTCTCCTTTTCCCAGAATATTTTCTACCCTATCAAAGCAAAATTGCACCCTGTGAGCCACACTGAAATTGTTGTCTGCAAATGCTTTCATTTTGGACAAGGCTAAAATTTTGTCATCTGGTAAAGGGTTAATACATATTTGCTATTGTATGCTCCAATTTATGGATGGGTCAAAATGATTATGGGCTGAGATGTCATATCTGGACAAATCTGACAGGAAGAAATAAGGCATATACACCAATCAAATACATACTTATTTTTAACTTCAGACACGAGGTGCACAGTAATTTTACGAAAATTAAAATCTTGCCGAGGTTTTGAGACACCTTTTTCAGAGAAAGAGCACATTGTCTACATAAAATAAGCTGTCATTATTTGTCACTCACATGGTGTGTACAAAAAGGATAACGAACAATCCCGATTAGTGCTTGGCAACAGCACTCGGTCAATTGTGTTACTACATCATAACATTTGATCAAATATCACCCGAGGTTTGCCAATTGTTTCTTTCACAGTTAAGCGCACAAATTTGCAGTTATGAATAACCTGACGATGGCCCCAATTCTCAGTCAACACTTTTGTATGATTAACATCGCACATCTATCAACGTTTGTAGTGAAAGTAAACCTTACTGTGATGTTCAAATCGAGATATTTTATTATTTAAAGGGCTGCAGTGTAGTGAGATGGATTGCAGGCCGTACTTTTCACTTTCACTCAGGTTTTTCCGTAAATGCTTGACTCAGGTTTTTCCGTAAATGCTTGGATGGGATTGAAATTTTGGTATACGATTCCTATAGCCTTGGGCTTGGCAAGCCAAGCCCAGGCCAAAAATGGACTGTGAAACTGGAATTGAAGATGCCAACTGTTATTTTGGGTTTTTTTCCTTTAATGCTTCACCACAAAACAAAGTTTTAGACTCATCCAAAGTGAAAGTATTTAGAAGACAACAAATAAAAATTGTCTTAACTTTTTACCAAACAACAAAATTTTAGACTGGTCCAAATTGAAAGCATTTGCAGACGACAAAATAAATGTGGCTGAAAAATTGAAATTTATTTTGGGATGGGTAGAAAACATTGTGGGAAAAGGAGAAAATGCTGGTTACCAGCATGTTCTCCTTTTCCCACAATGTTTTCAAAAGGCTTCTTTTACAGGGTTGTTAGAAGTTAGGATTGTGTGGTAAAAGTTAAATACAGAAGATTTTCTGGAAAAGGGCAGAAAACATTGTGGGAAAAGGAGAAAATGCTGCTTACCAGCATTTTCTCTTTTTCCCACAATGTTTTCAAAAGCTTTCTTCCCCAGGGTCATTAAAACTCAGAATTGTGTGGGAAAGGGTTAAATTACTGTTTCTGCCAGCATTTAGAACTTTGATAGATTGTACTGTAACACAATTTCAGACTGACAATGATTTCTATACTTCTAAATGGTACAAGTATAAAATAACTTTGCATCTTGAATCCTGAATTGAATTGTTTACTTTTGGCTGCCAGGCAGTCTTTCAATGTTGCTAAAGTTTATGTATCTGTATGTGTAAAAGGTAGAAAACACTCTGAGAAAAGGAGCGCATGCTGGTGATTAGTATTTTCTTCTTTCTCCACAATGTTTTCAAAAGCAATCTCTCTCAGGGTTGTTAAAACTCAGGATTGTTTGGTAAAAGATTAACCCCTTACCACACAAGTCCGAGTTTTAACGGCCTTGAGCAAGAAGACTTTTTGAAAACATAGTGGGAAAAAGAGAAAATCCTGGTTATCAGCAATTTCTCCTTTTCCCACAATGTTTTCTACCCTTTCAAAAACCAATCTCAAATTCTGAGTCACTGTTATTTTGTCGTCTGCAAATGCACCATGCAAATGCAACCTGATCAAGTCTAAAATTTTGTCGTTTTGTGAAGAGAAAAGGAGAAAATGAGTTAAATCTTATCTTGCTTATATAGTATATTTCGGAAACAAAAATCAATACAGCTTGAAGTATTGGTTTTTAACAAATAAATGTGCAAACAAATTATAAGGAATTCAACTGTGTTTACAAGTCAAGTAGACAGTTAACTCTTTACCAAGCGACAAAATTTTAGACTGGTCCAAATTGAAAGCATTTGCAGACGACAAAATAAATGTGCCTCAAAAATTGAAACTGTTTTGGGAAGGGTAGAAAACATTGTGGGGAAGAGGAGAAAATGCTGGTTACCAGCATTTTCTCCTTTTTCAACAATGTTTTCAAAAGGTTTACTTTTTAGGGTCATTAAAAGTCGGGATTGTATAGTAAGAGTTAACCCTTTACCATACACTATACTATACACTTGTCCAAAGTGGAAGCATTTGCTGATGGCAAATTCAATAAGGCTCAATACTACAGGAGTAATGTTAGATTGACAGAAAACAGACTTTTTCATATGGATGAATTTTTTGTAAAAGAAGCAATTATTAAATGTAACAACCTGTCCGTAGTTTAACTCCTTACCAAACGACAAAATTTTAAACTCGTCCAAATTGAAAGCATTTGCAGAAGACAAAATTAACGTGACTCAAAAATTTAAATTTGTTTTGAGAAAGGTAGAAAACACGGTGGGAAAGGAAGAAAATGCTGGTTACCTGCATTTTTTCCTTTTCCCACAATGTTTTCAAAAGGCTTCTTTTTCAGGGTCATGAAAACCCCAGATTGTTTGGTAAAGAGTTGACCCTTTACCTGATGATAAAATTTCAGACTTGTCCTAACTGGAATTGTTTTCATATGAAAATCCAAACATGGCTGAAATGATGGGATCTGTCCTTGAAGGATAGAAAACATTGTGGGAAAATCGAAAATGCTGGTTACCAGCATTTTCTCCTTATCCCAGAAAAGCTTCCTATGGGTCGTTACAACTTGGCTTTAGACTTTTCCATAAGCAAATCATCTGAAGACAACATATTTGAAAACTGTTGCCCGCCCTGGTAGCTCAGTGGTTAGCATATCTGACTCGTGACCTGGTGGTCATGAGTTTGATACCCCGTTGAGGCAAACTTTCTTTCTCATGATTTTCAGCCTCTCACCTCTGATGCATGTGAGAAAAGTAGTCAGTGGGTTTGGAAAGAAAGTTGTGTCAGTACTGGAGTGAGAAAGCCATGAAACACATGGGTGCATCACTGACCGTCATGATATGACCTAAGCTGTTAAAATGGTGTTAAACTCCGATACACTAAACACTTGAAAACGTGTACAAATAAGACTTAAGTTCTCTGATTGGGTAGAAAACAGTGTAATATAGGGAGAAAGATGCTGGTGATCATTACTTTCTGCTTGTTCAACAAAGTTTTCTGAAAGGTATAACGATCAGGGTTATTAATATAAGGGATTGTCTTAAAAAGTATCAACCCTCTACAACACAATCCCACGTTTCAACAAACATGAGAAGAAAGGCTGGTAGCTAGCATTTTCTCCTTTCCTCATAATGTTTTTTCACCCTTTCAAAGGTACATTTCATCATTTGAGCAACACTGAAACAGGCTGTACCAGATTGGAAAGCTGGCAGCCATTTTGAATATGTGGGTAAGCATCATAACCTGGTGTTCCAAATTTAACACATCTGCACACAAAAAATCAAATATCAATACAGATAATATAAATATGATTGGAGTTGACATTTGAAGATAGAAAGTATAGTTGGAAAAGAAGAAAATTCAAGATTGTATATTTCGATGTGTAAGACCAGTCATGCACGTTTTACAATGAGCATATTCTTTGTAACGCCATGATCAATATATCATTATTCTGATTAGTGATTAATATGTTAATTAGCTATGTTTTCTGTTTAAAATATTTCATGCTTATATGAACGTCTATGTCAGTAATCTAAATTCAATAACAAAAAAAATAAGCCTTTAAGGGTATTTTGGTGTTTCGGTAGTATCTGTCAGTATTTCGATGATTTGTTCGACCACTGCTGTGTTATTTATGCCAGAATTTAGAGGGTCTACAGCGTATTGTGCAGCATATATTAGTCTTATTTCATTCTATCCTATAGACCCTTTTACAACGCCGTTCATTGCCAAGGAGATACAATCCCAGAATTCCACTTTCCGCGCACGCGCACTGTTTGTAGGGCAAAAAGTTCAATATCACCACTGTAGAAAGCTATTTTCACACTCAATGTATGGGACTTGTCGAAAGATTTTATTGATAAAACTGTGAAGATTAATTGTGTTACAGGATGCCATTATCATGCTGTGCACCGGGATGTACAAACAGATTAGTAAATTAGCATCTGGCTTAAACGTCCCAGAGTCAAAACATCCTACTTTTGGTTAAAGCGTCCATTCCGAGTTGATTAAAATGTCCCCATAAAACGTCCTCATATATTTTATTCAAACTATTTGTTTGATCTCTTATGTTTTTTAACCCTTTCCTAAACGACAAATTTCGGACTGGTCCAAATTAAAAGAGTTTGCAGACGACAATTTTAAATTTGATGAAAATGGCAGAAAGTTATCAAAAGGGGTAGAAAACACTGTGGGAAAAGGAGAAACTGCTCGTTACAAGTAATTTCTCCTTTTCCCAGTGTTTTCAAAAGACTTGTACCGCAGACACGGGAAAACCAGGGCTTGTTTGGGAAAGGGTTAAAGAGATTTTTCACTGTGAATGTTTTCTTTTTTATTGATCATCGTCATTTAATGTTATTGATTTTTTACCCATATCCTACCATACTTATATTTTTGACCAGGACAAGAGGAATTCGCGTGAAGTTTATGTCATAAATCTTAATAAGTATTACTTAAACCATAATTAGGATTTGTAACAGTCTATTTCAAGACCACGCTATCCCCATGTGCAAACAGATCTCTCATTATGCTTTTCGCAAAGTAAATTCAAGATCATCGCCACGTAACTGAGGTTAAGGGTTAAGGCTAAGGTCCATATTGTTTCCCTACATTATAATGTATGATACGCTAAAGTGCCTCACTGTATACGATGAGCTCAGCTAATTACTGTTACAATTTCCATTTAACCCTTTACCCAACAATCACAAGTCTTACCGACAAAGAGAAAGGAAAGCTTTTCAAACATTGTGAGAATAGGAGAATATACTGGTAAACATTATTTCAACCTTTTCCAACACTGTTTTTGGAAAAGGAATGCTTTTACATTACATGTTACATATGATCCCTGGTGGAAAGCAATTATGGAAAAGAGCAGTCACAGACAACAACAAGGCATTATACAGTTTTTTCGTTCTTCGTTCGCACGTTAGTTCATCCATCCATCTATCCATCCATCTACTTGCTCGCTCGCACACTCAGTCATTCGTTCATTCAGTCATTCATTCATTCATTCATTCATGTTTACAAATACCGTATTGCTTCGGTCATAAGTTGACCTCAGTCATAAGTCGAGGTGGTGTTTTGGAGGAATTTTGGAAGGATTTTGCTTGGGCTCGTTCATAAGTCGACCTGTACTTTAAGTATTTACCCGAGTCCTGCCTAGCCATGAAAAAGAATTTGACGAAAACATATGACTATCAGATTTACCGGCGGTCAAATTTTTTTCTTATTTTTTCTAACCGATAATTACCGGTAGATTTTCTGCCAAGTCGGATAAGGCCTAATAAGGTTCAATTTGGATTTATAATCCTGCAATAAAAGAATAATGTTCAATTTATTTAAATCACAACCGTAAATCAAGCAGATCATTGAATAATGTTACGTGAATAGCACCGCATTGTTTTGAAACAAGAGGGCCATGATGGCCCTGGATCGCTCACCTGAGTCAATAGGCCAAATTTCACTCCAGGGTCATAATGACCCAATTTAAAACTCATCTAAGATATTATTAAGACAAACGTTCTGACCAATTGTCAGGTCCATTGAGCTGAAAATGTGGCCTCCGGAGTGTCCAAAATGTCTTTCTTCAATTTGACCTAGTATATGACCCTATGTGACCAAATTTCAAACTCATCCGAAACATCAAAACAAACTTGTTGACCAAGGTTCAGGAGAATTGGGCAAGAATTGCCGCCTCTAGAGTGCCCACAAGTGGTTTCTGTAATTTGACCTAGTGACCTAGATTATGACCCTATGTGGTCCAATTTCAAATCCATTCAAGATATCATCAAATCAAACATGCTGACAAATTTTCAGGTCAGTTGAGCAAAAACTGTGGCATCTACAGTGCCCACAATACATTTCTTGAATTTGACCAAGTGGCCTAGTTTATGACCCTATGAGATCCAATTTCTAACTGATCCGAGATATCATCAAGTCAAATATGTAGACAAATTTTCAGGTCAATCTAGCTAGAACTGTGGCCTCTAGAGTGCCCAAAAGGTATTTCTTCAATGTGACTCAATGACATTGTTTATGACCCTATGTGACCCAATTTTGAACTCATCCGAGATATCATCAAGACAAAAAATTACGAACTCGTCCAAGATTTTATCAAGACAAACATTCTGACCTAATTTCACAAGTATCTGACTGAAAATGTGGCCTCTACAGCGCACACAAGGTTTTTCTAAGATTTGACCTAGTGACCTAGTTTTTGACCTGACATGACCCAATTTCAAACACGTCCAAGATTTTATCAAGACAAACATTCTGACCAAATTTCACAAGTATCTGACTGAAAATGTGGCCTCTAGAGCGTACACAAGGTCTTTCTAAGATTTGACCTAGTGACCTAGTTTTTGACCCCACATGACCCAATTTCGAACTCGTCCCAGATTTTATCAAGACAAACATTCTGACCTAATTTCACAAGTATCTGACTGAAAATGTGGCCTCTAGAGCGTACACAAGGTTTTTCGAAGATTTGACCTAGTGACCTAGTTTTTGACCCCACATGACCCAATTTCTAACTCGTCCCAGATTTTATCAAGACAAACATTCTGACCAAATTTCACAAGTATCTGACTGAAAATGTGGCCTTTAGAGCACACACAAGGTTTTTCTAAGATTTGACCTAGTGACCTAGTTTTTGACCCCATAAGACCCAATTTCAAACTCGTCCCAGATTTTATCAAGACAAACATTCTGACCAAATTTCACAAGTATCTGACTGAAAATGTGGCCTCTAGAGTGTACACAAGGTTTTTCTAAGATTTGACCTAGTGACCTAGTTTTTTACCACACATGACCCAATTTCGAACAAGACAAACTTTCTGACCAAATTTCACAAGTATCTGACTGAAAATGTGGAGTCTAGAGCGTACACAAGGTTTTTCAAAGATTTGACCTAGTGACCTAGTTTTTGACCCCACATGACCCAATTTCCAACTCGTCCGAGACTTTATCAAGACAAAAATTCTGATAAAGTTTCATGAGGATTGGACTGAAAATGGCCTCTAGACCGTACACAAGGTTTTTCTAAGATTTGACCTAGTGACCTAGTTTTTTACCCCACATGACCCAATTTCGAACTCGTCCGAGATTTTATCAAGACAAACATTCTGACCAAGTTTCATGAGGATCAGACTGAAAATGTGGCCTCTAGAGCTACACAAGGTAAAAAGTTGACGACGGACGACGCACGTTGCACGACGGACACAGCACAATCACAATAGCTCACCATGAGCACTTCGTGCTCAGGTGAGCTAAAAAAAGTTGGAAGTGTTTATTTCGTCACATGCATTTTTTGTACCCAACTGTTTCGTACCATCTTTTTATAGTTCCAAAGTCAAGGCATTTGCAGATGACAATATGTGACTCAAAAATTGACATTTGTGGTTCGTAAGGTAGAACATTTTGTGGGAAAAGGAGAAACTGTACTGTTTAACAGTAATTTTTATTTCTCTCACAAGGTTTTCAAAAGCCTTCTCCATGGGGTTCATTAGAACTCGGGATTGTGTGGTAAAGGGTTAAATAATCCAGATTGGAGATCTCACATGTAACAGTGTGCATCGGCTACCTTTGTAAGCAATATAGTGGAAGAAATGCTGGTCAAAAGAACACATAGCAGCAATCACAAACAGTTTCTTTTGTCAATCATTTTTATGACCAGTAGACTCCGCCCACTCCAACATCTTCTCTCACAGTCTATTGGTCAATAACAGGTCTACTAAACTTATCAGAATGTGTCACTCAGAGAAGTACATTTGCATAAAACATCTGTTTGGGTATGACATAACAGGCCAATGTCTCGTAGCAACACATTATCTCCCACTAGATGGCATTCTACAAATACACATCTATCTATTTTGGGCATCCTGGGTACAGTAGCGGAGTAATTTTTCAAAACAACAACCGTGGCTTTGAATTTCAAATGAAATAAACGTTTATTAATAAAACGCTACCTGGTGCCATTCATTCACAGGGTTTGACATAAGCGGACGCCCGATTGCCCGATTCGGGCTGTAATTGCTACGGGCAAGCTGCCTTTCACCATTGGTGAGCCCGCCGGGCAAGTAAAATTTTCGGTCCGGTATCGTCAATTCGGGTCTTTATCGCCGATACCGGTAGTTTTGGGTCTTTGAGATCTGATACGCAGATGGATATTAAACTGTTTTTGATTGGTCGATTACACCTTTGGTGGCTTTTTTCATCCAATGAAACAAATCGGCAAGTAAAGTTTCGATGTTTCCGATGCTACCATATTCAACATGGTTGACACTCAGATTGCGAAATTATTTAACTCGGAAATTTGTAATTGTAGAGACAATGCGACACGATACTGTGATAAATACCTTCAGAAACAATAGTTAATAAAAGGGTTCGCTTGGCTCCGATGTAACTTGTCAGCAATGTATGCCAAATGTGTCGTTTTTGTGGTTAGATTTTCCATCGAAGTGAAGTTTCGTTTCCAAAAAAAAAAAGAGAGGGAGACAAAAGTCATGTCAGGAGCTTAGCGAATTCTTTAAAATACAGAAAAGAAAAATGAAGAACAAATTATTTGTCGTTTCTATCACATTTAATTTTCAAACAACTAAATCAAAAATCCCGGCAGTCTAGCACATTTTTCTCTGAAAACACACCCCACTCAACTCTTTACCATATGACAAAATTTTAGACTGGTCCAAATTGAAAGCATTTGCAGACGACAAAATTAATGTGACTCAAAAATTGAAATTTGTTCTTGGAAGGGTGAAAAACATTGTGGGAAAAGGAGAAAATGCTTTTTACCAGCATTTTCTCCTTTGCCAACAATGTTTTCAAAAAGCTTCTTTCTCAGAGTTGTGAAAACCCGGGATTGTTTGATGAAAGAGTTAAAGCTGACCATGGCTTGTGGAAAGATGGGTGGTTATCCACTCAGAAAACAAGGAGCAGGAAATGATACTTTCAAATTCAAACATGATGGCCGCCTATAACCACTGGCACTAGTCAAAGAAGTACAGCACAAAATGACCCACAAATAAACAAGACACAGCAAAACGAGTCAACAGCTCTTTCCCAAACGGGTGGTGACTCAGAAATTTTATATTCTGCCATTACCAGTACCTTAATTAAGCTGCATATTTGGTAAAGACCCAATTAAAATTAAAAAAAAAAAGAAATCCAAACAAAATTCAAGGGGTAAAATACCTGTAAATACCCAATTAAAATGGCATTGGCTCCATTAATACAGAATATAGGTGTACCCAAATAAAAATTCCAAAATCCAATAAAATGAAATAGGAGTGGGTAAAATGTTAAAAAATACCCAATAGCTTCAATCCTTAATTAAGGTACTGCATTTTGAGAAAAAGATTAGCTATCGGGAAAGGGTCGAAGAATCTGAAAAGGCATATGCTGAATTTTGTTCTTTTATGCAAGAACAAGAGTGCAGATCAAATCAGCATATTTTTTTTCAGATTGAGTCTGATTCTTTGGATTCTTAGTTCACTTAGACTCAATTCCAGGGTGAAAGTTCCTGATTAATCAGAAAATTATGATATTGTTAACCATTTACCAAACAATCCCTGGTTTCTATGACCCTGAGATAGAAGCCTTTTGAAAACATTGCTGGAAAAGGAGAAAATGCTGGTAACTAGCACTTTTTCCTTTTCCCACAATGTTTTCTACCCTATCAAAGAAAAATTGCACCATTTGAGCCACACTGAAATTGTCGTCTGCAAATGCATTTAATTTGGACAAGGTTAAAATTTTGTCATCTGGTAAAGGGTTAACGTGAAAAAGAGCAAGTAAAACATGATAAATGTGTACTCTCACTTTTATTTCTCTAAACATACAATTCATGCCCAGTTTTTAGCTCACCTGAGCACAACGTGCTCAAGGGGAGCTTTTAGGATCACACTGTGTCCGTCGTGCGGTGTGCGGCATCAACAATTCTTTAAACATCTTCTCCTAAACCGCTGGGCCAAGTCGGACCAAACTTGGCAGGAATGTTCCTTGGGAGGTCCTCTTTAAAAATTGTTCACAGAATTTGATCCCATTAAAAATTCTGGTTGCCATGGCAACCAAATGGAATTTTCTAAGCAATTCTTTAAAAATCTTCTCCTCTGGAACCGCTGGTCAGATTTTGAAATAATTTCACAGGAATGTTCCTTTGGTGAACCTTTTCAAAAACTGTTCACGAAATTTTGATCCGTTGAAAAACATGGCTCTGGTGACTGGGGGCTACTTGCACTATACGGAAATGAAGAAATTCTTAAAAATTCTTCTTCTCTGAAAAGGCTGGTCAGATTTTGAAATAATTTCACATGGATGTTCCTTAGGTGACCCTTTTCAAAAATTGTTCGTGAAATTTTGATCCGTCAAGAAACATGGCTCTGATGGGGGGGCTACTTGCACTATACGGACATGAAGAAATTCTTAAAAATTCTTCTTCTCTGAAACAGCTGGTCAGATTTTGAAATAAGAAATGTTCCTTGGTTGACCCTTTTTGCAAATTGTTTGAGAAATTTTGATCCATCAAGAAACATGGCTCTGATGGCTGTGGGCTATTTACACTGTACGGACATGAAGAAATTCTTAAAAATTCTTTAGTCTAAAATTTTGTCGTTTGGTAAAGGGTTAAGGGATAAAATGCTAAGTGGCACAGTGATCACATGTTCAAAGATAATGATTGTTTTTTAATGAAAAAATCAGCAGATTTTTGCACAACAAAAATTGTAAATGTTGAATGTGAATTTTATTGTGAGAATTAAATTTGTTCAGAAATGTTAATTTTTCTTGCCTCCTTTTAATTAAATAATTTTAGCTAAGTTTGGCATGTGTATTAGTATTTACTGCCTTTAAACATTTAAATGCAGCAAGTACTAATGCATTTAAGTGAAATGAATAGGTTAAACGGAGTTTATACAATAATTACTTTTGGGCAAGTTCAAAACCTGGGGGGCAAGCTGGAATAAAATCCAACTTGCCCCCCCGGGCAAGTTCAAAACCTGGGGGGCAAGCTACAGTAAAATCAAGCTTGCCCTCCGGGCAGGTGCTGAAGAAATCCTTATGTCAACCCCTGATTCAGCTATGATCGGCTAGCATGTAACCTATGTACCGACCATTTATTAAAACAGCCCCTACATGCTTTGGTAATAGGCTAATAGCTTCGATATAAGCCCTACTTTTCCCAGGTATAGGGGGATGGGTGATGCGTCATAGCAGACAGGTCGAATCTTCGAAGAATATGACATGTGCAGACAACGCGTAGCAACAGAGTTGTAATGCCACTGTTTATTGTGGACGGTTACAACTCTTCTGCACAAAGAACTATATACCCAGTTACACACTGACTTCCACTCAACACATTCATGGTCATGCCTTTTTGCATACACTTATGATTATTTCAAGAACACCTGGGCAGTCGTGTCACATGTTTTGTAAGAAAATAACTCTGGCTATTTTCTGAAAAGATCAAGTTGTGGCCATCGTAGATCTAAAGAGAATGCATATAAAAATGAATCAGAGAAATGGATTACCGATAAATAAACATAACAGCAAGGTTAAGAATTTAAAGGATCTGTGCTTTTTATTCTTTCAAGACAACGCGTTTATGGTTTTAACCATTTCCCTCACGACTTTTCAGGCCCCTGTAGAAATTGCCCTTTGACTTGCTTGTTAAATCACTGATAAATGTGGAAAGTGTTAACCCTTAGCGCGACTTTCACAACTGGACAGTACTAGTTCCTTTTGCATTTAGTACAGATCAAGATCAGTTTACACCGTTTGTTTAGTCTGATCTTATATCTACACTCTCTGGTTCGAAGAGGCCTTTTGAATAAGCAAAATCTTAATATTGAAATTATTTTGGTCTAATTTCAACAATGAAAATGACCACTAAATTGAATGCATCACTTATCAAAATGGCAGCCAGTTTGTGATCGATTGTCTACATGGTTTTTCCGTGGGCTCTCTCATAAGTCGAGGCAGGTTTCTAGGCTGATTTCTTGCGATGTTTTTTGTCGACTTATGGCCGAAGAAATATGGTATGTCTGCGCCAAAATTTGTTTCATGATGAAATTGTTCACAATACACTCTATAAACTATTAGAGCTAACAGCATGTTATGCCGATCTCAACCGACACTCTCCGCCATTACAGTCAAACTAAAATATCCACTGTATTGTCAATTAAACTAACAAATGTGTGATATATCAGATGGCTACCCTTTATAAACCCTTTACCTATCCCATCTTCATCTTAATTAACAACCCTACATCAATGGGCTTGTGGAAACACTACAACAAAAGGTAAAAGTGCTGGTAACATGCATTTTCCCATTCCCGCAGTGTTACAGCCCATGCTTCATGGGGTTTGTCTGTTACTGCCTGGGTCGGTTAACATTTCCTTTGATGATAACAGCGACACCTTTTTTTATGTTTTCGTCTTATATTGTCACTAAAATACGGATCGTTTCCTTCCACGTTACTGAACCGTTAGCAGATAAGTCTGGTTATCGTTTCTTTTTCACGTAATCGCACATAATTTAACAATTTTATGTACACTTTCAATAATCTGCTACTGTTTTATTTTGTCTTTTTGCCCTACATGAGTGCGCATGCACAGTTTTCTGGTCTCGTTACTAGGAAGTGGTCAGAGACTAAAAGGGTCTATAGCTGACTTTTTCTTGTTCTACAGAAGAACACTTCAATTAGGACATGAAAAAAGACTTTGTAAACAGGGATTTCCATTAATGTCACTATGTTTTCAATAAGCTTTCCACACAATCCCATGCTTTAAAGATACAGGAGAGGAGGGCCTTAAAAAACATTGTTGGGAAAGGAGAAAATGCTGGTAACAATGCTTTTTACCATTTCAAACACAGACATCACCTCTTGAGCAACATTTGCCATCTGCAAAAGCTTTTAATTTGATTGAGTCTTTATTTTTGTCATTTGGTAGAGTTAACCCTTTACAAAACAATCCTTCGTCTATTCTTATGATGTTCTAATGTACCATGTCAAAGACAAAAATCATCTTTTGAGCTAAATTGAATTTGTCATCTGCAAATGCTTTCAGTTTGATCGAGTCTTAAATTTGGTTGTTTGATAAAAGAGTTAATCAAAGGACTCAAAGTCCTGGAAAGCGGATTTGTGGAGTGGCATAAAGCTGTAATATGTTGTAATAAAAAAATAACATCACATGCAACCCATGTGCAATCATTTTAAAATGGAGTTAGCAAGGGCAGAGAAAGTCAAAGTTGTTCTGCAACTGTTATTCCATTACTGTTTAAGGATTGGTAATTTGATCCGCCAATTCTTACGCAGTTTTTTACTGGTATTAGATTTTTGACTATAAAGATACATGTGTAGGACTGTATAGCTGGCAGAGAAAAAGCAATGTTGAGGTGTATTTGCTAAAATTGAAAAGTGGAATGGGTTGAGTACAAGCCTGAATAACAGTATATTTGATTCAGGTCATGCAATATCATAGAACAGTGTGAGCGCACATGCGTCGTTACTCATGATGTATTTGGTTCCAGTCAGAACGATCACAGTAAGCAGATTTGCTATACAAATCCGCTCAAAACCAGAATATCTATGTTGATTATCTCAATTTCAAAAAGATGTTTTGAAAGTAATCCACAGCAGATTTGTTCCATGGGGTATAAATCAAAAGATTATTCTCTCTTAAATGCCTGTCATCAGGTGCCGAAGGCAGTATTCAAAGAACAAAAAAAAAGAGAGAGCTCTGAGAAATAGTAACAACTGTCACACATACTTGAGCCTTCTGGTCGTACTCCTTGTGCTTTGATCCAGACTAATTGACTGGTTGTCGGTTTGATTTCCAAAGTCCTCTTCTCTGGTTTCTTTCTTGAAAAAAATATTGTAACAACTTTCCCGGTCTCCAGATCGCCCAGCAAATGCATCGTCGACGTATCTGGTAAACCATTGTAGGAGGGGGCCGCCATCTTGGAAATGCACTCTTCCTTGTTCGTGATCAGGTATTACTTACATATTCGAAGTTTATGGCGGAAGATCTGACACTTGGTATATTAGAGAGACATTATCACTCGTAAAATCTTTCGACTGCCGCAATTAGTCAATACATTACATTGTATACGAGCTTTCTTCCGGAATGAGTTTTTTCCCACTTTCAAAGGGGAAGCAAGGGATGCTACTCTGCCAGAATATTTCTGATTATCTTGGTGGTAGTGAATAGTTATCTTCTACTTTCCAAGGCAGAGTAATGGAAAAACGAATAATTCAAGTCTTAATCTATAGGCAGCCTAGTGCGACTCAATGAAAGTCTGGGGTCTGTGAAGATCAAAATCATACTGCACAGAACGTGCAGTCTGATCTTGGATCTACACTGTCCATATAGGAGATTGTTCTCCACAGAAGTAAGTTTGAAATAACATTATTCGAGTTTTTAGACTAGCGAAGCTAGTCTATAGGCATCATGATTGACCCAGAGTCAGAGTTAACAAAAAACCCCACAATTTCCAAATACTGCATTAACTCTCACTGGACAGGGAACCCTTATCGTTCCTCCAGTCATTCATTATTCAGATCATTGTGTACAGTTAAACTGTTATGTTAAACTGTTATTTTACGTTTAGAATATTAACCCTTTACCACACAATCCGGAATTTTAATGGCACTGGGGAAGAATCCCTGGTAACCAGCATTTTCTCCTTTTCCCACATTGTTTTCTGCCTTTTTGGAATCAGGTTTCATCAATTCATCCATCTTAAATTGGTGGTCTGTAGCAGTTTTGAATTTCGTTTCGTAAAGAGTTAAATAGTTCACTACATCTTGCACTATTGGATATTGACTTATTGATTGTGTGGTGTTTAATGCTGTTTTCAACATTATTTCGGTGATATCATGAAGTCCAGTGCACCTATCCATGCTTTCCTGGAGTTTCTTTTACCAGCACCACCGCGACTCAGTGACCTTTTGTGGACAGTGTGTATTAAGATCAGACTGCACAGAACAGCAGTCTTTTCTTGGATCTACACTGTCCGATAACGGATAAGAGGATATTTTTTCTCCAAAATGTATCTGCGAAATAGCAATATTCAAGTGTTTACCATTGGCTTGAAAGTTCCATTTAATTTTTCTAGCAGGTTAAGGGTTAAACTTAAACTGGATGATAGTCAACCAATAGCATGCATAGCCCCAATAACTCAGTCGGTAGCATACAGGACATGAGAACAGGAGGTTGCTGCTGTAATCCCCGGCTCGGCCAATGTTTTTCTGAGGACTGATGATAGTCATTGCGATAGGATATATTCTTCTCTCAAGTTTCGAAGGTGGTTATGTGGGAAAGCAGTCAGTGGCTTGGAAAGAATATTGTGCGGAGTACTGGTAAAAGATACCCCAGGAAAGCATGGATATGTGCACTGGCTGCCGCTATATAACTAAAATAATGTTAAAAATATGGTAAAACACCATACAATCAGTCAATCAATCAAATTCGCTAGTCTGTCAGTACTTTCAGTACTTTGATTACTATCGTCTTGAAAGTTTATATAAAGTTATCGGCGGGATAAAGATTAAATAACCATTTTACCGCCTCATACGAACTCGACCTCTTTCAACCGAAACTCAGAAATTCCTGTAACTAAAAGACTTGACTAAACAAGCGGACGCTACAGATCAAAGATCAAACTGCACTTTCTGTGCAGTTTGATCTTGATCTATGCACACTTGTTTTCGCCCTTGGCGTTCATTGGACGAAGATGATTTAATTCTGCATTTTTAGACTAGCGAAGCTAGTCTATAGGCATCATGACTGACCTAGAGTCAAAGTAAACAAAAAAACCCACAGTTGCCAAATACTGCCTCAGAGAAAATACTTCTTTCTGTTTAAAATCTTAATTCTGCTAGACATGACAATTTTTACAAGAAAAACACTAAATCTCTACCACTCCAATTTGAACATGTCGTCTTACAAAATAATAAACTTATATGTAAATAAGTGACCTATGGAAAGCAGAGACTCACTTATTCCTACACCATTGTAACATTATGAATGAATCTATAAATAGATATTACCTAGGTAACTTGTAGCAAATCCCAGCTGTATGAACCCTCAGTGGACAGGGAACCCTTGTCATTCCTTCAGTTATTCATTATTTAGATCATTGTGTACAGTCAAACTGTTATCTTAAACTGTTATTTTACGTCTTGAATATTAACCCTTTACCAAACAATCCCAAGTTTTAACAACACAAGGGGAGAATCCCTTTGAAAACATTGCGGGAAAAGGAAAAAACGCCGGTAACCATAATTTTCTCCTTGTCTCACATTGTTTTCTGCCCTTTTGGAATCAGATTTCATCAGTTCAGCCACATTTAATTTATGGTCTTCAAAAGCTTTGAATATGGACAAGTGTAAAATTTTTCATTTTGTAAAGAGAGTTAAATAGTTAACTACATCTTGTGCTACTGGATATATACTAATTGATTGCATGGTGTTTAACGCTGTTTTCAACATTATTTCAGTGATACTGCGGCGGCTAGAGCACCTATCCAGGCTTTCCTGGAGTTCATTTTACCAGCACTATCGCGACTGAATGACCTTTTGAGGATAGTGTGGATTAAGTTCATACCAGAGCGTGCAGTCTGATCTTGGATCTACACTGTCTGATAAGAGGATATATTTTCCCCTGATTGTTATTCTGCTTCTGCTAGCCAATCAAAATCTTGCTTTCAAGTATTTTCATTTAAGTAAGTAGCCTATAGACATTTTCTAATTTATTGTACCATGTATGCTCGCCATTTGAAAATAAACTGCGTGACATAACCCTTTACTACACAATCCCGACTTTTAACGACCCTGAGAAAGAAGCCTTTAGAAAACATTGTGGGGGAAAAGGAGAAAATGCTAGTAACCAGTATTTTCTCCTTTCCAAAATGTAGCTTTGAAATAGCAATATACAGGTGTTAACCATCGGCTTGAAAGTTTCATTTAACATTTTTTAGCATTTTAAGGGTTAAACTGGATTATAGTTAACCATCAGCATGCATAGCCCCGGCAGCTCAGTCGGTAGCATACAGGACTTGAAAACAGGAGGTCGTTGGTTCGATCCCAGACTCAGCAAATTTCTATACTACGATTGATGATCTAGTCATTGCGACAGGATTCATTTCTCTCTCACGTTTCGGCGATGGTTATGTGGGAATGCAGCCAGGGGCTTGGAAAGAATATTGTGCGGTGTACTGGTAAAAGAAACTCCTGGAAAGCATGGATATGTGCACTGGACCACCGGTACATAACTGAAATAATGTTAAAAACAGGGTTAAAAACAATACAAACAATTAATCAAATTCGCTAGTCTGTCAGTACTTTCAGTACTTTGATTTGTAATGGCGGTTAAACGGTCTGAAATATTTATTCCATAATTTGCAAATTCTAAATTGTTCCCGATTAGAAAAGAAGATCTAGATCTTGTTGCGTTTATTGGTAGGCTTAACATGCTAGGCAAAATATATCTCTGGTTGCGAATGGGAGGATAAGAGTTAACGTACGTGAAGGAGATATCGAAGATACTATTCTGACTTCGCCGGCAATCGAACTTACCACTGAGTAGAAAAACTGCCACCGGAAAACTGCCATCCGGAAAATTGTTATCTGGAACTATGTCGGTTTTAGTTGTATTTACGCCCCGGGGGGGGGGGGGGGGGGGGGGGGGGGGCGTGACATTAGTTAAGACTCCTCCGTTTCCAACGGTGAATATGACTGTACACTTTATACGACTGCAGAGAAATATGTAGATCTGTGTCTAAACATGTAGTTTTATATGCCAGTATTTTACAAGAAATTTTGATGTACGGCATAAAAATATAAACAGCCCATTTATACAAATAAATTCGTCGCAACATTATGTGCTTTTAAATATCGGACAATTAAAATCAAGATAAGGGAAGCCGACCTTTTATGTACAGCAGCTTGCTACCTTTATTTTCTGTGTCTCTCGCCCCCCCCCCCCCCCCCCCCCCCCCCCAATCCTTCACCATCCGAACTTATCTTTCGTGAAAAATACTCTTAAAATTGCAATATATGGGTTCATCGATCTGACAATGTCCCTTTAACCCTTTACCACAAGATTCTGAGTTTTAACGACCCTAAATAAGAAGCCATTGAAAACATAGTAGGAAAAGGAGAAAATGCTGGTTACCAACATTTTCTCCTTTCCCCACGATGTTTTCTTCCCTTCCCGAAACAAATCTAAACTTTTTAGTCACATGTATTTTGTCGTCTGCAGATGCTTTCAATTTGGACGAGTCTACAATTTTGTCGTTTGGTAAAGAGTTAACTAGAGTCTGCTCTTTAAACTTCAAAATAGATGAGCGGCACTTCGGGAAAAGGGGAATTAAGCTCATCTTCGTTATCACTTTTCCACAGGACAAAATTTTAGCCTTGTCCAATTTGAAAGCATTTGCAGACGACAAGATAAATGTTACTAAAAATTCAAATTTGTTTAAGGAAGAGAAGAAAGCATTGTGGGAAAAAGGAGAAAATGCGTTTTCTCCTTTTCTCACGATGTTTTCAAAAGCTGTCTTTTTCATGGTGGTTAAAAGTCGGGATTGTGTGGTAAAGGGATATACAGTACATTGTTATATCATGTCGTTATATAACATGGCTGAATCTTGTGGTTGTAGAATGGTCTTCTGACATGCAGAAAATCTACCAATAGCGAAAAAGTATCCGGACTCAGGTCAGCTAGGCTGGTCTTGGTCGGTACTGTTTAGCAGAGGCATTAAACCATCTTTTAACAGAACTTGACTCATTTGATTTAATAAGATGGATACTAGGTATTTTCCGTCCGAGTCAGAAATGAAAACAAAATATTTAGGTTTCTAACAAAATATCGGAAAGTGTATGTCTTACATCAGACCGCACAAAACTTGCTCCTAATCTTGGAATTATACACTGTATGCAAAAATTACCTAAAATAGCCCTTTGGTGCCTGATATGTTAGCTTACAACCGCGCTGGCTTAGTTTGGACCTATGAGTGACGCAATGGAGAAATATTTTAGTAACCCTTAAGATAATTAATAACTCTTAATACTTTCAAGCCGGTGGTAAAAACCCAAAGTTGCTATCTCAAAGCTCTTTTGGACGAAAATATCTCCTTATCGGACAGTAGATCGAAGACTAGACTGCACGTTCTTTACAATCTGATCCTGATCTTCATTGTCCGCAAAAGGTCCTTGAGTCGCGCTTAGCAGCCGAATGGTTAAAGGAAAAACAACTGTTTGCTTATACCATGTTCACAATTGTAGGACCGGAAATATCCATTGTATGTGACTTGGGATTCTGTTCAGCGACGGTCTGTCACTTGGGTGTTAAAGTTGTGTTTACAGGGTGAGTCAAGCTGGCATTTTCTCATTTATTTTGATAGTTATTATAAAATATTTATATCCAGTTATTTGTTTGTTATGTATAGACCATATCAGGAACATGTATATGCGCTGTGAACCTCCCTTATAGCAATAAGGATGCATAGTCTGGTATAGTCTGGATTACCAGCCCCTACCACTACGTTACCGGGTCAGGCAAAGTGCAATAATGGCGGCCTCCTAGGTGTCCTCAAGCGTACCCCTACATGCTTCCCCGTTTTCCCAAATTTCATGTGATCCATTTTGATCAGTTGATAAAATGAGATCAATTTTGTACAAAAAATACATCACCGAATCTAAAACGTGCTATTGGGGTATGGTTTAAGTATAAATTCGACCGTGAATCATTTTAAAAGTAGCCCTGTTATCGGACGTTATATACGTCCATTGACATTTCGGATACTTAAAGGATTTCTGATATGTAGTTTTTCTCGCTAAACAAGAACGACATGTTGAAAAACTCACTGTCATGACTTTATGGCAAGCGATCTGTTTTGATTTCAGCCTATGATCCGGGTTGATCATGTGAGATAAAAATAGCCCGTCTCCTCTGCATATACATGGATCCGTGGAAATCGATATTTGACTAATCAGATCATCGCATTTATTTGGCCCGATATGCAGCCTTGCTGTCTGCTATTTCGGCTCACAAACAAGCGACTGTTAATGTTGGAGAAGCGCGATATTATGTGTGTTTACAACGCTTGAATTTTAGGGAAAAGTTTAAAAGATGTGCTTTGCGATCGCGTACTGCTTACGTTAGATATACGAAGAGATTATAAGTTCAGATTATGATTATGATTGACAATGGGACATCAGCAAAGAGTTTCGATCAACGCTATATTACGCAATGGATTAATTAGTGTTTGTTTATTTTTTTCCCCTCTGAAACTCTCCGAAAAAAACTTAAACTATTTTACAGTGGAAAAACAAAGGTAAAATATATGAAATACTAATAAAAAGAAAGTACGTTCACTCAAATAGCTAATCTTGTTTAATAACCTCTGCACATCCAAAAACGGGCACGTGCCATCAATGTTTCAGTTTGACACTAACATTAACCCTTGGTGCGTGAAGAATACTGAATGTGAAGATACAGATCAGAGAGCAAAAAATGCAGTTTATTCTTGGATTCAAACCATCTGCTACTAAAATTAAGTACATTTACGTATATTCTTTACTGAAGGTACATGTAAATTTCAATTATGAAACAGACTAAGTTCTGTTTCGTACAGTTTTGGAAGTTCTACTCAAAAGGCAACTTATGTTAATTAGATCAGCTTTTGACTTAGCCATATTTAGGTGCATTAGCACATCTGCCGTTTCAAGGGGTATGTCGGTAAACTGTTTACTGATAAGATGTGTGTTTTATTGCCGCTGTAATCCACTCGACCACCCGTTGTCTTCAGTATATCATAAGATAAAACAAACTACCGCCAATGATATTAGCAAGTTTGTTAACTGACAGCACACTTTACACTTTTTTTAAAATCATCAGGCAACCATTTTCCCTTAACTTGAAATTTAAACATTTCTCAGACTTCGACCTCTCTGTTGAATGAGACGATCAATAAATATTTCAAAATGCTTGTTATTTAGTGTAATTTATTATCGAATACGATGTTGAGACAAGCTAACAAGCCTTACAAAAATATTAATCATCTTTAATTCTATTATTTTTAGGCAAATCTGAGGATTATGGAGTGTTTCATTCTCTTTCGTAGAAGTTCAAAACTTTGCTGGCACATGTATTACATTGTCCGTAGCCCCTGAAATTGACACTTTTTGTACAAATGCTTGTGTAAATAAGTTCCAGTATCCATATTTTTCTTGCCGAGAATCAATCATCGGCAGAAACATATGAAAAGGAATACTTTTCCGGAATTTAATCGAAAGAAACAGTCATGACAGCACGATTTAAGTAGCCTTTCTGCTATACTGTATATGTATCTACTGCGTTTGTTTGTGAGCCCTTAACGACGGTAACCAAGGAAGTCGGTTTATCTCATCGCCACGGATCCGTGTATTACCAACGGGGGCCGCCATTATTGCGCTTTGCCTGACGTACTCTTGTACTACGGCGGGGTACCAGACTAAGTCTGGTACCCCGCCGTACCACGAGAGTAAGACCCGATAGTCTGGATTACCTGCCCCTACCACTACGTTATCGGGTCAGGCAAAGCGCAGTAATGGCGGCCTCCATGGCGACATCAAGCTTAGCCCATGTGCATTCCTGTTTTTAGCTCCACTGGGCGAAGGCCAGCGAGCTATTGTCATAGCGTTGTGTCCGTCATGCGTCCGTCCGTCCGTTCGTCCGTGCGTGCGTCCGTAAACTTTTTCTTTAAAAAACTTCACCTCAGAAACTATTGACTGGATTTTTACCAAATTTCACAGGAATGTTCCTTTGGTGGTCCTCTTTCAAATTCCTTCAAATAATTGTGTTCCATGAAGAATTCTGGTTGCCATGGCAACCAAAGTAAAAAACCTTTAAAAATCTTCTCCTCCCAAACCGCTATTGGGATAGCATTATTATTTTGCAGGAATGTTCCTTAGATACAGGTTCACAGAAGTCCTTTAAAAAAAAATGATCTGTCAAAAAACATGGCTTTTATGGTCAAAAAACATGGCTAAAGTAAAATCTTTGAAAAATTTCTTCTCTAAAACTATTCATTGGATTTCATTGTTGTTTTGCAGGTAAGTTCCTATGGTGGTTGTCTGCCAAATTGTTTCTATGGTGGTTGTATACCAAATTCCTTTTAAAAAAAATGATACACCTACAAACACATTTTTTTTATAGACAAGGCTTATATTTCAAAAAAATGTTCTTCTCCAAAACTATTTATTGTGTTAGTTTTATCGACTAACAAAGAAAAAGGAAGAAAATTGGATTGACTTGACCTAGTCAGGGCTGTCCTATTTAAGCCCACACATTTTCCTTGGTATTAAGATCACAATTTACTCCAATGATATGCTATTAGTTAGTACTAGTAATAAAATATCACTGGCCATAAATAAGATAAAAGCTTGAGCACCTTTCACAACTTGAGCTTTTCAATTTTGCCTTATTACTAAGCCTGAGTAACCATGCCAAGATAAAAAAGAAAAAGTATTTTAATAACAAAACCCCCATGTTGTAGGTACTTTATAGTCCTTTTGATATAGAACAAGAGAACCTCTGCACTTTTATTAGTTCTGGTAAAGGTTTGTTGACCTACTAATGAGTAAATGCAGAGTGGACAGAAGGGGTGTAAATCCTGGTGACCTGGTACAAAGTGGGACAAGGCTTTACATTTGTGATAAGGCATTAATGTTATCCAGTCAAACTGATCCCGCAACTTCAGTACACCAGAATTAATCTGTGCCCTGGAGCAGGATATTTGATTTATGTAAATGCATTTGTAGACCATTTTGTGTTGTTTGCCACAGAAGACATTCTAACTGCGACTGTGAAAAGTTGATTATTAGGGATTAGGTGTTCATTGTATGCCAGCATATTTCATTCTATCTGGTGTATTGATGTAAGTTGATCTATATTGCTATAACATTCATTCATTTGCCCTCCTAGCTGTTCTTTTAGATTACCTCTTTACCACACAATCACCCTGAGAAAGACATATTTTCTATATTTTGATGTTTCCCCACCCAAAATGGTTTGTGAAAGGACCTGTTGCAGACAACATATCTTCAAATTAGTAAGACATATATAAAAAAGGACAGAAATTATTGTGGGAAACTAAGAAAATGCTGGTTACCATTTTTTCTTCTTTTCTCACAAGTTTTTTCCATACCTTTTTTTCTTCAGTGAGCTAAAATGCAGGATTGAATGGTAATTGTTAAAAACTTCTTTTCGCCATTATAGAAATATCAGGCCTGTGGAGCGATACAGGCGCTCAAGCGCCTCTAGTTTCTAAATTTCATGTGATCCAGTTTGATAAGTGAATAAAATGAGATCAATTTTGTACAAAATATACATTACCGAATCTAAAACGTGTTTTGGGGATATGGTTATCTATTTACCGCTTACTCGGTAAGTACTGTACAAATTTCTTTTCTCAACTTCCAGTCTTAAACGAAAAGGCGGTAGGGCGATTTAGTGAAATCACCGAAATCACTGGAATCACCATATAAATTAGTGAAATCACCATTTTCTTGATATTTAACAAATTGAATGACATTAAATATGATAAATACGATGTGATTTAAAGGCTTTAGAACAATTTTAAGCAGAAAAAGGCCGAAAATTCAAAAGAATCGTAAGTTTTTACTTAAATTTGAAAGCACTTGTTACCTCAGAAAACGAAATCACCCAACACAATAGTGAAATCACCACTGAATTGAGCTCAAATCAGTTAGTTTCTTGTCCTTTCTTTTTGTTTGACAGAAAAAGTCATGTAGGGGTCAAGTGATTACTTTTGTATGAAATTTAAAAGGTAAAATCCAGAAATTATCTCCGTTTCGTGCGTAATTGTTATCAGCGAAATCATCCGTCATTTGACGAAATGACTCGTCAAAATCATCCCAGAAATCAGTGAAATCACCTCTTTACTTACAGAAACACACTTTTATATTCAAAGCATATCAAAATATGATACAAAGGTATAGTTACTTTGACCATTTTCTCTTATGATTAGATAATAAAAGGTATAGAAAAAATGCCCGATTTATGACTTTTTGAATCGGTGAAATCACCTTCACGAGAAATCACACGAATCACCCTCGGATAAGTGAATTTAGTGAAATCACCAATTGATTGACGTCTAACAAATCGAAGTACGTACATTATGGTTGTTGTGATGTGTTAAATAAGTTTAGTAATCACTCTAAACAGAAAAGGTCAATCGAATTGTAAGTTTTTTTAACTTAAATTTGAAATCACCTGTCACCTCAGAAAAACGAAATCGCCCCACACAGTGCTGAAATCAACACTTAATTGTGCTCAAATCAGTTTTCTTTTCTTTTCATTTTTTTTTTTTTTTTTACTAAAAAAATAATTTAGGAATCAAGTGTTTTACTTTTGTATGAAATTTAAGAGGTAAAATCCAGAAATTATCGCCGTTTTGTGCATAATTTATAGCAGCGAATCACCCGTCATCGGGGCTCAAATTTGATGAAATGACTCGTCAAAATCAGTGAAATCACCTCTTTTTAATTACAGAAACACACTTTCATATTTAAAACATATCAAAATGTGATGCAAAGGAATAGTTACTTTTTTCTTTTATGATACGATAATAAACGGTATCGAAAAATTGCCCGGTTTATGACTTTTTGATTCAGTGAAATCACCCCCGGAGAAGTGAAATTAGTGAAATCACCAATTAACCCTTTACCACACATGTCCGGCTTTAACGACACTGAGAAAGAAAGTTTTTGAAAACATTGTGGGAAAAGGAGAAAATGCTGGTTACCACATTTTCTCCTTTTCCCACAATGTTTTTACCCTTCCCAAATCCAATTTCAGTTTGTTAGTCACATATATTTTATCGTCTGCAATTGCTTTCAATTTGGACTTGTCTAAATTTTTGTCGTTTGGTAAAGAGTTAATTGATGTATGAGAATTGATGCACGAGAATTGATGCACGAGAAACTACAGGAATCACCCTTGGATAATAGAAATTAGTGAAATGACCGATTGATTGATGTCTAACAAATTGAAGTACGTAGACTATGGTTGTAATGATGTGTTTAATAAGTTTTGGGATCACTTTAAACAGAAAAAGACCGAAAATTCAATGGAATCATTATTTTTTTTACTTAAATTTGAAATCACCTGTCACCTCAGAAAAACGAAATCACCCCACACAGTAGTGAAATCACCACTTAATTGTGTTCAAATCAGTTTTTCTTTTTTTTCTTTTTGCTGTTGTTGTTGTTGTTTGACTGAAAATTCATGTATGGATCAAAGGATTTACTTTTGTATGAAACCTAGGAGAAAAAACCCATAAACTATCTCCGATTCGTGCATAATTGAAAGCAGAGAATCACCCGTCATCGAGGCTCGAATTCGACGAAATGACTCGTCAAAATCATTCCATAAATCACTGAAATCACCTCTTTATTTACTGAAACACACTTTTATATTCAAAGCATATCAACATGTGATGCAAAGGAATAGTTACTTTGACCAGTTTCTTTTATGATTAGATAATAAAAGGTATAGAAAAATTGCCCGTTTTATGACTTTTTGAATCCGTGAAATCACCTTCACGAGAAATTACAGGAATCACCTTCGGATAAGTGAAATTAGTGAAATCACCAATTAATTGATGTTTAACAAATTTAAGTAGACTACATAGATTATGGTTGTTATGATGTGTTTAATAAGTTTTGTAATCACTTTAAACAGTAAAAAGACCGAAAAATTCAATCGAGTCGTAAGTTTTTTAGCTTAAATTTGAAATCACCTGTCACCTCAGAAAAACGAAATCACCCCACACAGTGGTGAAATCATCTGTGACTTAATTCTGCTCAAATCAGTTTGTTGATTGTGTGTTCTTTTTGTTTGACAAAAAAAAAAAAAAAAAAAAAAAATGTAGGGGTCAAGTGTTTTACTCATGTTTGCCAATTTCCAAAGAACGACCCGGCTTTCGAACCTTGAAATTGCACACCTATATACTCAAAGTACAGACTGTGATCAAAAAGTCTCTTCACTCTTTCACTGAAAATAAGAAAATAAAAAGTTGTATTCAGCAGTGCTTTCCATCAATTTAATCAGGGATCGTATATGTAATATACTGAAAGAACGGAAATCGTCCTTAAATTTGTTAGACATCAATTAATTGGTGATTTCACTAATTTCACTTATCCGAGGGTGATTCCTGCAATTTCTTGAAGGTAATTTCACCGATTCAAAAGGTCATAAACTGGGCAATTTTTCTATACGTTTTATTATCTAATCATAAAGGAAAATGGTCAAAGTAAGTATTCCTTTGCATCACATTTTGATATGCTTTGAATATAAAAGTGTGTTTCTGTAAATAAAGAGGTCATTTCACTGATTTTGACCAGTCATTTCGTCAAATTTGAGCCCCGATGACGGATGATTCGCTGCTATCAATTATGCACGAAACAGCCGCCAGATAATCTATGGATTTTTACCTCTTAAATTTCATACAAAAGTAAACCACTTGATCCCCTACATGATTTTTTAGTAAAAAAAAAAGAAACCCGATTTGAGCACAATTAAGTGTTGATTTCACCACTGTGTGGGGTGATTTCGTTTTTCTTAGGTGATAGGTGATTTCAAATTTAAGTTAAAAAAACTTACATTTCGATTGAATTTTCTGACTTTTCTGTTTAAAGTGATAACTAAACTTATTAAACACATCACAACAACCATGATCTACGTACTTCAATTTATTAGACGTCAATCAATTGGTGATTTCACTAATTTCACTTATCCGAGGGTGATTCGTGTGATTTCTCGTGAAGGTGATTTCACCGATTCAAAAAGTCATAAATCGGGCATTTTTTCTATACCTTTTATTATCTAATCATAAGAGAAAATGGTCAAAGTAACTATACCTTTGTATCATATTTTGATATGCTTTGAATATAAAAGTGTGTTTCTGTAAGTAAAGAGGTGATTTTACTGATTTCTGGGATGATTTTGACGAGTCATTTCGTCAAATGACGGGTGATTTCGCTGATAACAATTACGCACGAAACGGAGATAATTTCTGGATTTTACCTTTTAAATTTCATACAAAAGTAATCACTTGACCCCTGCATGATTTTTTCCTGTCAAACAAAGATAAAAGAACAAGAAACTAACTGATTTGAGCTCAATTCAGTGGTGATTTCACTATTGTGTTGGGTGATTTTGTTTTTCTTAGGTGACAGGTGCTTTCAAATTTAAGTAAAAAAACTGACAATTCGATTGAATTTTCTGACCTTTTCTGTTTAACGTGATAACTAAACTTATTAAACACATCACAACAACCATAATCCACGTACTTCAATTTGTTAGACGTCAATCAATTGGTGATTTCACTAATTTCACTTAACCGAGGGTGATTCCTTTAATTTCTCGTGAAGGTGATTTCACCGATTCAAAAAGGCATAAATCGGGCAATTTTTCTGTACCTTTTATTATCTAATCATGAAAGAAAATGGTCCAAGTAACTATACCTATGCATCATATTTTGATATTCCTTGAATATAAAAGTGTTTCTGTAAATAAAGAGATGATCTCACTGATTTATGAGATGATTCCCATAAAAATTTGAGCCTCTATGACGGGTGATTTCGCTGATGACAATTACGTACGAAACGGAGATAATTTCTGGATTTTACCTCTTAAATTTCATACAAAAGTAATCACTTGACCACTGCATGATTTTTTTTCTGTCGAACAAAGATAAAAGAACAATAAACTAACTGATTTGAGCTCAGTTCAGTGGTGATTTCACTATTGTGTTGGGTGATTTTGTTTTTCTTAGGTGACAGGTGCTTTCAAATTTAAGTAAAAAAAACTTACAATTCGATTGAATTTTCTGACCTTTTCTGTTTAACGTGATAACTAAACTTATTAAACACATCACAACAACCATAATCCACGTACTGCAATTTGTTAGACGTCTATCAATTGATGATTTCACTAATTTCACTTAACCGAGGGTGATTCCTTTAATTTCTCGTGAAGGTGATTTCACCGATTCAAAAAAGCATAAATCGGGCAATTTTTCTGTACCTTTTATTATCTAATCATAAAAGAAAATGGTCCAAGTAACTATACCTATGCATCATATTTTGATATTCCTTGAATATAAAAGTGTTTCTGTAAATAAAGAGATGATTTCACTGATTTATGAGATGATTCCCATAAAAATTTGAGCCTCTATGACGGGTGATTTCGCTGATAACAATTACGCACGAAACGGAGATAATTTCTGGATTTTACCTCTTAAATTTCATACAAAAGTAATCACTTGACCCCTGCATGATTTTTTTCTGTCAAACAAAGATAAAAGAACAAGAAACTAACTGATTTGAGCTCAATTCAGTGGTGATTTCACTATTGTGTTGGGTGATTTTGTTTTTCTTAGGTGACAGGTGCTTTCAAATTTAAGTAAAAAAAACTTACAATTCAATTGAATTTTCTGACCTTTTATGTTTAACGTGATAACTAAACTTATTAAACACATCACAACAACCATAATCCACGTACTTCAATTTGTTAGACGTCAATCAATTGGTGATTTCACTAATTTCACTTAACCGAGGGTAGTAGGGGAGATAACGGGGTTTTCAGCTCATCCGCTCGCTAGCCTATATTTTTCGTATTTTCCATATCCCCCCTATATATTTTCTAACAATAACATATGCCCCCTATAGAAAGTGGGTAGAAGCCGTGCACGCATTTGAGGTCATCGAGTACATTTTTTTCTTTTTGTCGATTCCCCGGTTTCCCTATTACTATCCCCCTATCCCCCTATCTCTCAACCCCGTACGCTCCCTCCTAAATTAAAAAAAATTTATAACTAGCGAAGTTATAAATTTACGAAATTAAAAATTTGAAATTTTTAAAATTTTTTCCCGACTAAAAGCGTGGAATAAAAATGGAAATAATAAATTTAGCCGAAGTAGATTATAGATTAAACGGTCATTCCGTAAAAACTATCTTAGAAAATATAGATGAAAAAATAAGAAGGTTTAATAACCTTTTATCAATCGTCCCCCCCTTATCGAAAGGAATTTTTTATAATTTTTTAAAAGTTTTCAACCTCGAGAAAAAATTTCGTTTTTTCGCTGAAAACCATGAGGGTAGGGAAGAGACATTATATATTACTTTCGTAAAAGCATTTTTATCCGAATTAAGGGAAAATTTAAATAAGCGTATGAGAATTTTCGAAACTGAAGAGGAAGATAGAACGAACAAGATACATCGCAAATGTATACTAAATATTTTACCTTTAATACGGGCTATTGATTCTCTTTTTCTTTACTTTCATGTTAGATTTAATCATAAGGATGATAGGGTTTTTTTTTATGGTAATGCCTGAAAATGTATTTAATCGGGTAATGGTATACATTTTAACAGAAAAGGTTGGAGGCGAAAGAAAGGTAATTAACCTTTTATAAAAAATTTATAACTTCGCGAAGTTATAAATTTAAAAATATTGAAAAAATTTCTTTTTTTTTTTTTTTCTATTTTTATTGATAAAAAATTTTGAAATTTTTAAAATTTTTTTCCGACTAAAAGCGTGGAATAAAAATGGAGGTTGTAAATTTAAATCCGTTAATCATTGATATAGAGAATCTATACGAGAAAAAAGTATTAAATACTTTAACTAGGGAAAAGAGAGAAAAAATAGCGAGATTTTTACAGAGAAGATTATTTTTTAACTCGAGTTTCATACCAGGGCCTAACCAAAAATTGGTATCATTCGTTTTATGCGGATATCATCATACATCCGCGAATAATTTATTCAAAAATTTAAGATCGAGTATACGTTATTTTTTAAGTAAAGAAAAAGCTATAAATACGGGTGAGTTTAACTTCAATCTTCTTTTTGTCGAAGAGGATGATACGAAATACTTTATCTTAGAGAATATCTCATCGAGCGCTTTTCTTACTTCTTTTCTTACTAGTGACCAGAATAAATATTTAAGATTGTTTTCGCGCGAAATTTTAGACAGAATAACTTACTTCGCAATCCACTTTAAGGATGGGAATTTTGAAGAAGACGAACCTAGAGCAAGAATCAATGGTGAAAAAACATTTAGTTCCGAAAAATGTGTCATTTGCTTAGAAAATACTCCGGAAGTAGTATTCTACGATTGCGGTCATATTTGCTTATGCGTTGAATGCTTTAACGTAAATAAAATAACGCCATGTCCGATTTGTAAAACTAAGAATAGGACAGCGGGATACTATTTAAAATGATAAAAAACTATGATTTTTAAATTATAAACATCGAAGGCATAAATTATAAAATATAAATATAAGATGCGCTAATAATAAAAGATATACGTGCGCGATGAAAACGAATAATAATATATAACGAATCATTTTATATATTATTATTTTTTATATTAATTTTTCAATACTATGATTCCCCGAGCGAGAGTATTTATATTATCCTCCAATATAAACCTTTTATCATCCGCGAAACTTAGCGCTTTTTTGTTTAATTCCTCCGTATAAATTTCGTGTTCGTGGCTTCTTATTACGCTCATAATTCTATAATGGTCTTTTCCCGAAAATAAACAATCTTTATAATTCTCTAAATTTAGTTTGTTTTTAGCTACTACGCTTTTTACCCCTTTACATCTTCGGTCTTCGTCCTCACCCTCGTATATTAATTTTCCATTTTCGTCTATTTTCGTATTTAATTTTTTATAAGCGTACAATTTAGCGCCTAAACCAACAAACTCTATCATAACGCTACCGTTCAATTCGTCTTTAAACATACCTAGCACCTTTTTGTTCTTTTGACTATGTAACTCATGCTCTTTAGGGTAACCGCTCGTGTCAAACATCGTATTAACGTCACGAGCAATATCTTTATATAAATCCTCAGTTTCTATTTCGAGAATAAGACTATCCATATCGATATAACACATCCTTACTTTTTCTCCATATTCCGCTTTGAAATAATTATAATAAGTTTTTTGCATGAGCGTTTTACTAATATCTAATATACTCATACCTAAATAAACAGGTTTGTTATATTTTATTTCCGTTTTCTTCATGTGGACGGTGACTAAATTTTCGTTGAATATCGTAGTATGATGATAGTTTGGTTTAACGGTAAGTTTTTTATAACGATAACTAACCGTACCATTAACCAATTGTATATTTACTCTATTTCTTAAATTTTCCATGGTCTTACCAAAAACCGAATTCATCATTAACTTAAAAAAATCTTTTTCGAAATCGTTTTTCGCGTTTTTTCTTAATTCGATATTTAAATCGATATATTTTTTAATAGCCGAACTTTCCTCAAATTTAATTCCGCGATGTATTTTTTTTATCCTTAAACCTAACTCTAAACACGTTTTTAAAACCTCGTGATGTATAACGTAATTTTCTTTATCGTTTAAATTAGGAATTAATTTTTCTATCTTTTCTATTTTTAAACGTTTGGGCGCTAAAGGAAAATCGTTATGTAAATCGTGTAACTCTTCAGGATATTCTAAATCAACCTCTAAAAGACAAGGTATATTTTTCCATCCTTCTAATTCTTCTTTATTCATCCATTTAAAACCTTGAACGGGTAATAATTTACTCATAGCCCAAGGGTAAAGACTGTTTGCATCTATATATATTAAATATTTCGACGGTTTATTTTCGTCATAATCTTCACCCATATATTTATTATAAGCCTTAGAATACCTTTTACTACACATAGATATACCGCCTCTAATACCTTTTTCGACCATTAAAAGCATTTCGATATCCGATAAAAGTTCGAGCTTCACTCCAGTTTTCTTTAACATCGCGTCATGCGCTAACCCTGGCGTAGTAAAATACCAACAAGGGTCTAATTCATAGTGTTTATGACATACGTCCCTAAAGTTTTCGAATACATCCGCTAAAAGCAAAATGTCTATCTTATTGTAAAGTTCTAAATAATCCTTAAACGTTCTCGCGTTAAAAGTATTCCAAACATTTCTCGCGTGTTCGTAATCTTCGTCGCTAACACGTTCCGTGTTTAAACTTGAATAAAATTTTTCTTTAGACGGTAGTTGAGTTTCTTCTAACCTTTCGAAAGAATCTAAGTAATCGTAAGGAAAAACTCCCTTTCTTCTAACTAGCGGTAAATGTTCCTTCGAAAAATATTTCGATAAAATATTTAACTGGTTTTCGCTTAAATTTCTCGAGAGATTATTGAAGCTCGAAGACATAAACTTAAAGCTATCGAGAAACCTAATTTTATGAAATATTTTTTTTCCTACGCAAATAGTTTTACTAAAGCTAATGTATTTTTCCTCGTTGTTCGGTATACAATCGATGTAACTGTTAGTTGAACCAAGAATCTTAATAAAAAGATGAGCGTCATAACCGCTTAAATTATGAAAGTAAACGGGTGTAAAGTTAGGAATTTTTGCTTTAAGATTACAGCTCGAATGTGCGGCTCCTCTATATTTACCGGTAAAATGGCAATGGTCTCTTACTTTATAATTTTTACGAGTAAATTTCTCGTTACAAATATAACACCTAGTTTCTCTTTCGTGTTTTATTTCTTCCTCTTCCGTTATTTTAATCGGAACCGGGTCTCCGTGATATTTTCTAACAATTTCTCTAACATCGTCGGTTAACGTTTCTATAAATTTTTTATCGGCATCTTCTCCGGTATAACTTCTTTCTATAGGTTGTCTTATCTCGTTAGAAAATATTATAATGTAGTAAAAACTACAAGGAACGTGCTTTTGTCTTTTTATAGTATAACTTTCCTTTTCGTTCGGTTGACAAGTTTCTATAGGCATAAGTACGCTTTTGAAATCAGCGTATATAGCAATGGGAAACTTGATTTTTCTATCGTGATTTATAAACTGTAATACGCCGCCCTCGTCAGGCATTTTTAAAAAAACGGCTTCGTGATCGGCGCAATATTTTTTATGTTTTTGTAAAAGTTTTTCGCTTCTGAAAGGATTCATGCATCTTTTACAAAAATACTTTTTTTCCTTATGACTCGATATTTGACTACTCATTAAGCGGCTAAAGTCTTTTATAATGACGTAGTGGTTATTCATTCCGTTCGTAAAGTAAAGCAAATTGACGTGTTTATCTTTTTCGGTTTTCGTAATTCTTAACGGATAAAAATTTTTTTCTTCGTTGAAACTAAAAACGTTTACGCTGATTTCCGGGTTTTGTTTTTCGAACTTATCTATATCGTGTAGTGTAACAGGATATTCTATTCCTTTCATATTTAAGCTATTTTCCTTCGATCGTAAATCTCTATCAATTCTTTCCGCATTTTTTTCTTTAGGATTTAACGCTCTTAAAACACCCCATAGAAAACATGTTATCATAATTTTTCATATTAATACACGCTTTTTTATTCGAAATCCAATCAGGTAGCTCTATATATCCCGTAGCTCTTAAAGGTTCATAAATGAAGGTATGTAACTTTAAATGTACCACGCTATGAAAATCCCAACCGCTACCCATTCTTACAAAATTAACGAAATTTTCTAATATTGTACTTACCATAATATTATATAATTCATATGCATCGGTTCCCTTTAAATTAATTTCGTTAATGTCTGAAGAAAAATTAGCTTCTACCGGAAATTCAACGTCATCAAATCTATACATAAGACATTGAAGAACCATTTTTACTTTAGTATTTCGCTTACTTCTTAAAATTTCTATTATCGCGTGTCTCGTAAGTTCTAAAAACTCGTTGGGCGAAGAAACCGGTATTCCGCGTATTTTATGTTCTTCAGCCCACATTTTAAGAGCCGAACGACTTTTTTCGACCTTTATTCGTTTCGTTTTACTATATAATTTCTCGATCTTATTTTTAAGCGCGTTAAGTTCGGGCGAAATACTTTTAGGAACTTCTTTAACGTTTTGTAAACTTATTAATAAATCCTCAACATCAAGTTGTTGCGTAGGCGGGGTTGGTTGTACACTCACTATTATAGGTGGCACGATGGTTGGTTGTAAAATGGGAGTCCTTATATTTTCGTTATCTCTATCTAATATTGCTGTCCCAGGATTACTTAAAAGCTTAATTAATTGGTCTCGCCTAAGTCTCGAGTATCCCCTGATACCTCTTGACTTCGCTAAATCTTTCAGACCTTTTACCGTAAGTCTATCAAATTCTCTATTCATAATTTTTTAATGCGCGTAAAAAAATTAAAGGTGTCATTCAATTTTATTATGATTTTTTTTATCGTAATAAAATTTTAATACACTACGCTCATTTTATTTCCGTCGGACTGGAAGTTTATTTCTCTATCGCTAATAATAACGGCATACGCGTGCGTGTCCGCGGGTACATTAGCTTCAAAATTTGCTTTCACATGAATATCGGTTACGGAATATTTTAACCTTTCACTTTGTTTACTAACATCGAACAAAAACAGCGGATAAAGGTCTTTGTACTCTAAAGGAGTAAAATTAGGATTTGAGGCTAAATCATCCATAAGAAAAAACTTAGATCTAAACTCACCAACATCCCCATACGCTCTACTAAATTGTTGTTTGGTAAAAGAAAGTTTGTAGTCTGTTCTCGGATATTTAAAAGAATTTAACGTAACGTGAATATCCGTAACTCTAACGTGATCAAATATAGCCGGATTTCTGTCTTGATTATTTTGTATAAACGTTTGAAAACCAACGATAATGTAACACGGAAACTCCGGTGACGTTTTAATGGCGAGTCTCCAAGTAAATGATCTCGTTCGAGTAACTGTCGCAGTATCGCATTGTATCATTCTATAATTAACCGGAAAGGTTCCTTTGTTCTGGATATGTTTATAAAGTTCCATTTTATACTTATCCGTAGGTAACACATGAGGCATATACCACGCTATTCTTTCCAGTACAACTTTACCCATTTCATTTCGAGCTGGGTTACCACCAGCAGCAGCTACTTCAGTAACTTTATAAATAGCGTCATTATTACCCGCTCTTGTTAAGTAAAGAGTTTGTTTCATTCCGTATAATACTTTATCGTAATCTTCGCAAAAACCAAAAATATGTTTTAATGGGATTTTAAATTCGAATGTACCCCTTGGTCTGGGTTTCATAATAATGAGATTCTGTCTTACTGTAAAACCCGCATTAATAACGGCATCTCCAGCATCATTTAATATTGTGCTTTCCGTATCCTTATACCAGAATTGATTTAAGCCCCGCGATTTAGAAAAATCATCATCATATTTTAACAATCCGAGTATAGTGGTAGCCCACCCCGGATGTGTTATTCTTTCGATCTCTTTACCAGAAAGGTCATACCTAATATTACTAAAAAGATACATTAAACCGTTGTTCGCTAAAGCAACATTATCTGCATCTACATATACTGTATCATCATTTTTTACTAATTTACCTTCTATAAGTAAATAGCTTTCGCTCGGATGCATAAAAATATCTTGAGTTTCGATGTTAATCGTAATATCTCCGCTGGGATTGTTAAGATTATTAACGGCAACTACAATCGGTAAATACTCAAAGTATTCGTACTCTTCGATACTATCATCTTTAAAAGGCGTTTCAGTAATGTCTGAAATGCTCATTTTATTAGATTATAATAATTTTTAAATTATTATAATTTTTACGTCGTTTTAATCCCGGCACCGCTATTTAATTTTTTAACTAATTCTTTTATTGCGATTGGATCGTTACCACTTCCATCTATTAAAGCGTTTACGTTTTTCGAAGCAGTCGTCGTTGTTGGTATATTATTGTACTTTTTTAAAATTTTCTTAGATTTCGGCGTTAAAGCCTTTTCGATTAACTTTTTTCCTGCCTCTAAAGTTTTTTTCGCTCCTTCCTTAGCAACACTCTTTCCCACATCAACCGCGGAAGATGCAATTTGTTTAGCCGCGCTACTACTTAAAAGTCTCGCGAAAAAGTTAGCTAAGCTGTCGAAAATTCCGGCTCCACCGTATCTATTCCTTCTCGTAAATCCTCGTTTCTTATAGATGTACATATTTTATAATAAGGACATTATTTTTTTATAGCTTTTATTATCGAAAATGCCTTGTCTTTTTAATTCGTCACACACGCTTACCAACTCGTTCCTTAAGCCCGTATTACCAGCCGCTTTACTAGCCATAAGTAAGTCGAGTTTTTCTAGTAACCCGTTGGGGTCGCTAGGTAAAACGACTTTTTTAAGACCTTGTCCTTTTTTCGCCGCCCTTTTTTTCTTTCCTTGCATTCTAGACCACGCAGGTTCAACAATCAAATTAAATTTTTCTATTAAATCAGGGTCGTCTAGGGGTTTTAATTTACCACTTTTTGGATCATTGCCAACATACATAGCGTTAGTCTCTTTTAGGATTTTTGCGTACCTTGAAATATCAATACCAGGAATATCGTCCATGTTTTCGATTTCTTTAAATGTGAGAAGCTGGTCCAACCCAGGTGTTTTTAAATAAGACTTTTTAAACGGCGCTTCACCAATATTATAATACAAATCACCGCCTTCGCCTTCAACTTCTTCAATTATTTTATCGCCAATAAAAAACTCACCGCCTTTTTCATAAATACCAAACTTAGTATCAGAACCTCTCTCTCTATTAACGTTGCTTCCGTTTCGCTCGTAATCTTTTTCTTAAATTTAGACCTAATTTCTTCCTTCATCTTCTTATACTTCTCTAATTCCTCAATGATTAGTTGGAACTCTTCGTCCGTGACTTTATTATCCAATAAAGCTTTCGAGACGTGACTCGATATGGTATTTAATTTAGTATCCGCAATGATTTTTATCTTCTCATGTTTTTCCGCTTTCGTCGTCGAATTTTTAATGGTATATTTTCCGACTAAACTTAAAAACTCGCAAAAACCAGCGAAACCTTCTAACGCTATAACCGCGGGTATCGCGACTATCGTAGTTAACAAACCTATACCACCTATTCCCCCGGCTGTGGTAATCACGATTAAAATGGTATCTATATTATCTACTATTCTCGCGGCTCTAAAATATTTCTTACTTAAAGCTTCTCTTTTCGCGGCCTTGCCTTCTAAAAAGTTTTGTATCTTGTTAATTTTATGCAAACGATAACCCTGCCCCTCATCAACCGGAGGAGCCGTGGGTAATTTGGGATATCTGTTAATCTCTTTCATTTCCATTTTTTAATAAGCAAAATTTTTTAATATTGATAATAAACGAAGCATAAAAGTTCGTTTTCTTTTATTTTTACCATTTTCTTCGAATTGTTAGTAATAGCAACTAAAATATTCTCGACATCTCCGAAGCTAATCTCGTTTTGTAAACTACATTCCTCGTATCTTAAATGATAATCTAAAGAGGTTAAAATTACGCCTCTTGTAGACATAAATTCTAAACCTAATCCCGCGTGAAATAATTGTCTGGGAGTTAACGTAATTTCTTTTTGACTAAAGATTTTCCAAGTTACCGGGTTTACTTTTATCAGGGGATGTTTTAAATTAGGATAGGGTACCCATTGGATCATGTTCGCTCGAAAAATTTTCGATTTTGCGCTAAATTTGTGAACATTCATCTTTTTTATATTATAATATAGCTCCTAAAATGGGAATATTAGCGAAAGGACTATTAGGACCTAGAATAAGACCTTTTCCGTCGTAAAATTTTCCTCCCTGTTTTAAATATAAGGCAACCTCCTTTTTTAAGGTAAAGACCCGATCCCATGGCTTTTTGTACTCCCGATGACCCTAAACCCGAAAGAGCACCGACTCCCAACGCGGGTAAAATGGTTTTAGCTATGGCCGGTAAAGCGCTAGCGGCTAAACCTGCTAACATCCCGAGAAAACCTTTTAGCGTTATGTTTAAGTTGCTTAGCGGACATTCTAATTGTTACTCCCATACCTTTTTCGAAAGCTTTCGCTATTTTTTTCGCTTGAGACGAGGTAACGGCTAAAACATCATTACCGTTTAAATCTTCACGCGCTAAACAAATACTCGTTTGACAACCCCCTTTTTTAATAGTGGATTTAAGTTTTTGCTTTTGACCATCCGATATATTAACTTTAACATTCGTGTAACTAGTCATATTTTTTTTATACGTTTTTTATTTTTTTATGCGTTTTATTTTTTTACGCTTCTCTAATATGAAATCTAATCGTTACGTTTTCCCCTCTAAGATTTAGTAAATTCCCATTTTGATCCGTAATTTTTACTTCCATATCGTGTATATCTCGTAGCGTTATCGGTAAATATACTAAATTAAGCGGAGACTCGATTATCTTATATCCCGGCGCAACATTCGGGAAAAAAGAGTAAATTGTGTTTCGCATTAATCCGTTAACGTAGCTTCCCGAGATAATATTAATGTTAACGAGCACGGAATTTATACTGAGAATATTTACTACGTTTTCGGACTTGTGAAAACCATTTTTGTATTTCGCGTGAGTAAAACCTAATACTTTGGAAATGGAATTTGGATGATTAAAATCTACTTGATAACCATTTTCTAGGGTAAGAATAGATTTTAGCGTATTCGTGTTTGCGGAAATATTAATAGGGTAATTATCGTTAACTAAATCGACGTGGCCTTTTTTTCTCATTTCCTGGTGAATGGTATCATTAATGTCTATAAGGTCGTAACTTCCTACGGGTATTTCTATTTTAAACCAAGAAACGCCGTTGTCCGGAGAATAAATAAACGTGCCGTTTGACTCGTTAATGTTAGGAAAAGAGTAATACGTTTCGAGGTTTACTAAAGCTATTTCGTATTTTCTTTCATATTCCAGTCGGATCGGGGGATTAAAATTCGTTGTAAACAGCGTTTTGTCATCGCTTACTATAATTTGATAAGATACTTTATGTCGCGTATTTTCTAGTATTTGTTTTAAAAGATCTTCCATTTTTTATAGTAAAAAAAATTTTTAAAAATATATCTTTCATTAAAAGATATATTCTTTTATAAACTAATATAAGTTTTACCAGTACTACCTTGTTTTACACGATTTACGTTTAAAGCACCTTTCATTTTATGCGATTTAATTTTTGTACAGGTTTTATTACCATTTTTCATAAAAAGTAAACCGATATCGGCTATTTTTCTAAAATAAGGTAACATTTTTAATATATGTTTTCTATGTTTTTTATTCGTTCTGTCTTCCTCTTCAGTTTCAAAAACCCTCGCCCAATGATTTATATTACGCATTAATTCGAAAAAGCGTTCTTTAAAAAAAGGAACGTATAATACTTCTTTGCTCTCACCACGTTCTTTAACGAAAGAAAGAAAATCTTTTTTTAGTCTAGAAACTTCAATGATTTTATCAAAATTACTTTTTGAACAATGTTCAATATTTTCTTTTAGTTCCTTTTCCACGTATTTTTTAAAAGTAGCTACGACAATATTTACTGGAAAACCATTTAATCTGTAATTTAAATCATATATATTAAGTATCTCCATTCTTTCACGATTATTATTTAATTTTTTAATTCTTATTTTCATTTTTTTATTAACTCGGGACATAAAAGTTATCGAGACTGTCTCTGTATTTTCCTTCGTCTTTTTTACTCGATAAATCGATAATGATAAAACCGTGAGGCTTTTCCCATACTTTTTTACAAAAATTTCTAAACTCTTCTTTAGACATATCTTAGTCTAGTAGCCAAGACCCGAAATTTTCGGTTAGGGAGGACGGCGTGTTCAAGGCTGGCAACAGTGCTTATTAGAGTCAGTAGGGGTATCCAAACACAAAAATGCTTGTTGCCATGCCGGATGACCTTTAGTGGTCAGTTGGTCAGAGGTCAAAGGTCATTGAGTGCAAAAATTAAAGATTAGAACCCTGCAACAAAATAGAACTGAAACATAGCAAAATAAATGCCAGAAATCTTTAAAATCATTACTTGTTATCAATATAGATGGGTCTTCAAGGATTTCAAACAATTTTGATTAATTGCAACCCTTATAATAGAAATATTCTTAATTGAAATAGAACTATTTGCAATAAACCATTATGGACTATTCATTTTTCAGTTTTTGCACTGCCAGTGCTTAATAATACAAATGTTTCCTAACAAATAAATGTAGCAAATGAAAGGAATTCAATGTGTATTCAAAAGGCTGTTCAGTTAACCCTTTACCAAGTGAAGAAATGGTCTTATGCAGACTGTAGAGACTTAATGAATATCAGATGAACCGTGTTACCAATGACGGGATTCACCTTGGAAATTGTAAGGAGCAATCTGGAAAAGGTGAAATGCTTGTAATAAGCATTTCCCCTTTCCCAAAAACGTTTCATGCAGCCTTCCCCTCAAGACTGTATAAACCGTGACTTATCTGGATAGGGTTAAAAAAAAAAGACATTGTCAGTTCATTTCATGAATGTTATAGATTGTAACCCTAATTATGCTATTTTCTATTAGAAAATGTCATCTTTAAATTTTGTTTTTATATTGGAAGGTAGTTTACGTCATTTATTGGAAATAAAGCATTTTTGGACAGTAGGCATCATATAAACTTTTTGTTAAAGTGCATATATCTAAAAATCAAAGTTCTGAAAGTACTGAAAACACATTGTGCTGACAATCACTTGAAATACAATTTTTGATATTGTGAATTTCACAAAGTCGCTATCTATATCTAATTCAATGTTGAGGGGATTACAACATGCCATGGCTCCATTACAACATCAGTCATTTCAGTGAATTTCTCCGACAAGTGCACTTGGATGAGGTACAATTTTTGCAGTTGTAGGTAGGAATCTATGAGCATGCTTTTGGTACAGGATCTTTTCTAATTAAGAGAGGCTGCAAGTGTCCATCATTTTCATACCATCCATTTTGCCAAGGAGAACACAGTTCAGGGACAGCTTCAGCGGCGGACAACCAAACAGCAGTCTGATAGTGGGCTTGTCTAATATGTAGTTCCAAGGCGTCAGATGTTGGAGGAAGAATTTCGATGTTTCGCTTACCCAACAAGACATGAGCCGTCAGAGACGGGTTGTGCTCCCCGAACAAGTGCTTGTCATAAAATGTATGAAATTGGAAGAAATAATCCAAAGGCAAATGTTACGATGATAATAATTGATGATATATGTACCAGGAGAAAAATGTGCGAACACAAACTGAAATATAGCTGGACAAACAAATGGACAGACTGACAGCAAAATTCTTTTGGGGAGGATAGTAAGTGAAATGTGAAATTTTGGCCAGCAAGACAACGGAGAGAAACTGACTCTAACTCTACCATGAAGCCACCTTTTCCCCTAAAACATCTTGAAACATGGAAAAATTACATTTTCTATTTATCAGTAAGATCTATCTTTTATAAATTTTGTCATTAATAGATGTAATACTTTTAGAGTAATAGCCATCGCAAACTTGAAGAGGTCACTAAGCCTCCTTTAAGCCCACTTTTCCCTTAAGACAATATTGCGTAATTGGAATAAATACAAAGGGTGTGTGGTTTGTGGCATTTTTTAATAATAATTTAAATTCGAAATTTCATGAAATTTTGAGCAGTAATGTAGGAGATATTACATAAAACGAGTTTTTATATGAAGCCCCCTTTTTCCGTGATGCAGCCTGAAATTGAGAAACAAGTTCAGATTTTAAATTTCATGAACTTTTGAACACTAATGTAGGAGATATTAGAGAAAAACATTTTTTTAAATCAAGCCTCCTTTTTCCGCAACGCAGCCTGTAATTGAGAAACCGGGAAAGAAGTTTCATAAAACAATTTTTTACATAAAGCCCCCCTTTTCTGTGATGCAGCCTGAAATTGAGAAACCAGAGAAGAGTTATCTGGGCAATGTTCCAACGAGTTCAGATTTGAAATTTCATGAACTTTTGAGCATTAATGTTGGAGATATTAGTTGAAAACATTTTTTTACATGAAGCCCCCTTTTTCCGTGACGCAGACTCAAATTGACAAACCTGGAAAGAAGTATCTGGGCAACGTTCCAACGAGTTCAGATTTGAAATTTCACAAAGTTTTGAGCACCGATACAGGAGATATTAGTGAAAAACAATTTTTTACATGAAGCCCCTTTTTTCCGTGACGCAGCCTCAAACTGAGAAACCGGGAAAGAGGTATATGCGCATTGTTCCGAGGAGTTCAAACACCATCAGGTGGTGGTAAAGCATCATTGCACACACCATCTTCAAGAATATGCTGTAGAACAGATATGTCACCAGCTGAAGTCAGTGCTCCAGATGTATCAGCCAATGATAATGGCACTGGAAATAATTCATGTTTCGATAATTCAGCAATGTTAATCTGCCTACCTGATAGCTGAGCTCTAAACAGTCGTTGTAGAAGTGACATGTCTGTTTTGAGAACCTTAGTTTGTGATGAAGCTGTGCTTGTCTTGTACAGCGTCTTAAATGACCCTGAAGCATAAGACTTATTAGAAAATGTGGGAAAAGGAGACAATACTTCTAACAAGCAATTTCTTCTTTCCCCACAATGATTCCTACATTATAAATGGATTTCAAGTTTTTCATTCTTTAAACTTGGTAGGGTAAAAATGTGTCGTTTAGGAAGGACTTAGTTACATACAAGAAACCTACTATCGATTTTGTTCCAAATTGAAAGAAACTGTAGAAAACGCTCAAAAGTGTCTTGCAAAGGAGTTTAAATATAGAGTATAGACTGATAGAGTAGAAATCATAGAAGGAAAAGGTAAAATGGCTCTTCACAAGCAATTCAACCTTTTTCCACAATGTTTTCCCAAGCCTATTTTTTAAAATGAATTAAGACAATTACATATGGAGAAACCATAGAACCACTTAAAGACAATAAGAAAGCAAAGCCAGTTGTACAAGTCCATTGATAGAACACAAAATCAGGCTTGTTTCACCATTTTAATGTATAGGAATAACTTACCTTACATCAGTACTTCTGGTACTTTGATTTCGCACAAAATGCATATATAGGGAAATAATGAAATATTAATGTGCCACAATTTGGAGAACAGCAATAATGCCTAACTTTACATAAATTTTTCCTGATTAAATAAGAAATTAGGATCTCTACAAGGTAATATATATGTAAAACAGTCTTCTGTACCTATTGACCTTTGATTATTTGACCCAGATGGAAATGCAAGGCATGGATTTGCTACAAAATGCTCATTTCTTGATAATATGATCATATTCTACATAAACAGATATTTTCAGGCACATAAAATAATGTTTTTGTAAGAACTGCGAAGAAACATACACCTAGGTTGATATTTTTATTAGAAAATGCACTCCATTGACTTTTTGACCTATATCTTGGCTTATCAGTAAAATTGAGCTTGGCAACCAGGCATTTCTAGACAAGCAAACCCTAATGAAGCTTCCTGAAGTTGTTGCCAGCCTGGAACACGCCGTCCTCCCTAAGTCGATTTCTAGCCACCTTTTAGATTTTAGCTACTAGACTATCTTCGCTTACATGGTCGTTGTAAATATGATTAAGGTTTTTCAGGTCTTGACGAAAAAGACAAATAAAATTCGCGTTTTCTCTAATAGTTTGTCTCGGTAACCTAAAATAGTTTTGCGAAAGGTAAAAACAATCGACATTACTATGTCTTCCTCTAACATAGTAACACTCGCACTTATTTTGTTTTTCTAAAAGTAAGTCATCGAAAACCATTAAATTTTTGTTTTCCGATTTTAACTCTCTCGGGTCAGGTACATCTTCGGTATGTTCGAAGAAACTACATCTTATATCCGATTTATTTGCTAAGGTTTTAGACCACTCTTCGATCAAAGATGAGGGAGAAACGTTTACGCTTTGAACTACATCTCACGCGTTAAATAACTGTAAAATTCTTTCTTTCGGTAATTTTTCTTCAAAGGCTTTTTTAAGCAAGCGATATTCGGGTTGAAAAAGACTTCTCCCAAAAACCATTAAATTATCGTAGTCGAGCCATCCCGGTCTTAGCAAAAGGTTTAGTAAAAGCGTAGTCTTACCGCAACCCGAGTTACCTACGATTATTCCCCTAATGCTTTTAGGTAAAAAAGAATTATTAAGTCTCTTCGATACTATATCATTCCACGATAAATTCGCGATATCCATTTTACTTAAATTAAAAAAAATTTAAACTTATAAAAAAATGTATTGCGTTAAATGCAAAAAAGTTACTAATACCAGTAACATAGAGCACGTCGTTACTAAAAATGGAAGAAATATGGCGCGCGGTAAATGCGTCGTATGCGGAAAAACTAAAACGAAATTCGTTAAAAAATAAAAGGCGGCTCATTACTAAATAAGTTTATAAATAACTTACCCGTCGAAATGCATCTTCCCGGGCATAACTTTACCGGTCCCGGTACAAAGTTAGATAAAAGACTCAACGAGGATTTAACGCCTAAGGAATCGAGTAAGCCGATAAACCGTGTTGATAAAGCGGCATACCATCACGATGTTTGTTATCTTAAACATAATGACACGGCTACCAGAAATTCTATTTGTGACGCTAATATGTTAACGGAATTAAAGGGAATCTATAATCCCACACTTAAGGAAAAAATAGAGCGATCCGTCGTTAGTAATCTGATTGGGGCGAAGAAAAGATTCGGAATGGGGGTTAATAAAAAAAAAAAATTCGTCATGACGAGTTTATCGGAAGAATTGCATAAACCCGTAAAAAGAAAATTTAAGAAAAGCAAAGTAAGAGTAAACGGTATTGATAGGATATGGGCCGCGGATTTAGTAGACACGCAAGTATTTTCTAAATTTAATCGAGGTATAAAATATCTTCTCGCTGTAATCGATATCTTTTCCAAGTACGGTTGGTTAATACCGTTAAAAGATAAAACGGGAAAATCTGTCGCCGCTGCATTAAAGAGTATTTTTAAAGAGAGAAAACTGGAAAAAATGTGGGTGGATAAGGGTAAAGGGTTTTATAACAAGGACGTTAAAGACCTGATAGAATTGTATTCTACCGAAAATGAGGAGAAATCTAGCGTCGTTGAGAGATGGATTAGAACGATGAAAGAAAAAATGTGGAAATATTTTTCCGCTAATTCCACTAACGTTTACATTAACGCGTTGCCCGATCTCGTTACAGAATATAATAACGTGAAACATTCTTCTATTAAAATGTCGCCGGTAAACGCTAGTAAAAAGGTAAATGAAAACGAGGTTTGGAAAACTCTTTATCCCGAAGGTCATGAAATAAGGGATATAAATCCTAAGTTTTCCGTAGGCGACAAAGTAAGAATATCTAAAAAGAAAAAGACTTTCGAAAAGGGATATACCACAAGATGGACTGAAGAGGTTTTTACGATTTCCGAGGTAAAATGTACGTCGCCCGTAACGTATAAAATTAAGGATCTTAACGAAGAAGAAATAGGAGGTACCTTCTACGAACCCGAACTACAAAAAACTAGTCAGGAGTTGTTTAGGATAGAAAAGGTTATTAAAAAGGGAAAAAAGAAATCTTTGGTAAAATGGATAGGGGTATTCCGACGAGTTTAATTCTTGGGTTGACAACGAAAACGTTAAAAATATTTAGGTATAAAAAAAATGCGGGATATCGCGATTAAAAACGTAATTTTGCCAAATAAACCATTAAGTAACTTCGAACTAGAAGACGCCGCGAAAAGACTAAAGATACCTTCTTTTAGGGGCGTATTTGTACGAAACGATCTACCTAGAAAGTGTAGAAAAAAGGAATGCGGTATATTAAACCTCGATGATGCGAGTGGACCCGGTACACATTGGGTCGCTTGGTTTAAAGACGGTAAACTAAAAAATTATTTCGATAGCTACGGTATAAGACAGCCTATCGAAATAGAAAACTACTTGGTAAATCCGATACTTTACAATACGGATCAATTACAACGAGCTGATCAAGTATTTTGCGGTCATTTATGTTTGTTCGTTCTAAAAGAGCTGACCTCGGGAAATGAATTCCAGTGAGTTTTAAATAAACTTTTTTAGTTATATAAAAAAGATGCCAGTCGATAAATTCGGAAGAATGGATGACGTTAAACCGAGCGAGGATGGTATATCACTCGCTTACGTGAATAATAATTTTTTACGTAAAGATGGAACGACGGAAGTTACCGGTTCTATAAATATGAACGGTAATACATTAACGAGGGTTAGTAATCCCGCGAATCCTCAAGACGTAGCAACTAAAAATTACGTCGATTCCAACGCAGGGTTATTAAACGAAAATGGAGGCTATCTCATGACGAATTATTTAAACATGAGTTTTAATAAAATAAAGAACTTAGGCGATCCTACGGAACCGAGCGAAGCCGCTAATAAAAAATACGTGGATAATACGGGGCGATAGTAAAACGGCAGGATGGTAGTTTTTCCGCCATCGGAGATATAAATATGGAAGGAAATAGAATTAAAAACTTACCCGAACCTGCTGCTTGGGATGACCCTGTGACGAGGTCTTTTCTTAGCACGCAGTTGTTAGTTTTTTCCGGGCGTGAGAAAGAGGAAAAATCTTTATCGAGAAACGATGACGGTTCTTTTACCGCGAATGGTCAAATAGATATGAATGGAAAAAGAATTATAAACTTGCCCAAACCTAACGATGATAGTGACCCTGTAACAAGATCTTATTTAACCGAGCGGTTAGCAGCTTTATCGGTGGGTTTAATAAATTTATCCAAAAAGGAAAAAACTAAACCTATAATAAGTATCCATGCTGAAGAACAAGGAGCTTTAACGAGGGGAAATTACGAGTTTTCTTTCGGTAATGGTAGTAGCGGAAGATCGCACGGATTAGGAGGTTATTGCATGTCAGCTCCGGGTAGAATTATAAGAGGTTCTTTAGCGGTTTTAAAAGGAAATAGTTTTTTAAACGAAGAAGTAGAAATTAATGTGGTAATAAACGGTTTCGAAAAAACCGACTACTCCTTAATAAAAGAAAAAGAAAAAAGTTGTAGTTGCGTAGTTTTTCCTCAACCTTTAGAAGTAAATAAATGCGACGTCATAAACTTTTTAACGAAGACCAATAATCCTAACGCAAAAAACTCTTATTTGACGATACTCGTGGAACTCGATTTATAAATATATTAAATAATTTTTTCCTATTTTAAAAAATGGAAAAGGAACTAAAAGATGTTATTGGAACCGACCTGGAAGATTTATTTAATGCTATAACGGTAGACTTTATGGAACTCGTTCAATACAAAGTTTTGTTCCTCTCCGAAGAGTGTCGTAAATATTACCTAAAAGATGTTGACAGACTATACAGTTATTTAATAGGAAATTGTAGATCTTCTTTAGCGTATTATTATAAAAAAGAGATCGAAAATATTTTTCCCGAAGAGGTTGGAACTTTACCGAAGACTGTAAATACTATTAAAACCATAACGCTCGAGAAGACCTGGAGCCCAGAGACTGGGGAGTCTTAAAAAAATTTATAACTTTTTTAAAAAAGTTATAAATTTATTCTTCGTCATCGGAACCTAGCGTTACTTCCGACGAAGGAGTAAGAGATTTCCTGTAATTTATAGGAAGAACATTCTTTTTAATAATAACGACGTCAGAAAGACTCATTCATACTTTAACTGTGGATGAACTAGTAAAAATATCTTCTATATCTATATAAACGATTACTTTGCATTTTATTTTTTCGAGAGAACGAGGATCTTTTACTTTTTCGAGATTTCCTTCTTCATTTTTTTCGTAAAAAATATCTCGGATTTTATAAGTTTATCATTCTCATAACTTCTATTGTGTTTTAGTTTCGGGAAAAAAATATCATTATTAATAATTCCCAACTCTTCGAAATAATTATCTTTCTTCTTCCTTTTTACGGCCTTTTTTTCCGCTTCTTCTCGTAAAAATTTCGAAATACTATCTAACGTTTTTCTAAACTCGACTTCTTTTTCGTTCGGATTTTCTTTATCGTAAAAAGATTTCAAAGACATATAGTAGTCGGACGATTCACCCTTATACCGTTCAACTCTGAAAGAAAAGAGAGCGGGAGAACATAGTCGTAAACCTCTCTCTTTTCCATCGGGATACTCGTATTCAATCTCTATACGATATTTAGGATAAAAGATAAGATCGTGATAGAAGAACGTCCAGTTTGTTCGCTTAAGGACTACTTACCCCCTTATAAAAAATCATGGAAATAATTAGCATTAATACCTTAAAACGTATATACAAAAAAAACTCATTAGATACCGCCCACGAAATAATTATTAATAAATATTTAGGTTTTATAAAAACATTATATAACCTCGATTTTATGGGAAAAATAGATTTTCCGGAAAGTATTCCCGATCTCGCGAAACGAGAATTAGTAAAACTTATAATTATGTCTTTAATAACGTACGAAAAAGAAATACGAGATGGATTGTTATATATACCATTAAAAAATATAGATTGTTTTACATCCTTCGTAAATTATTTTATTAGCGAGTGATTTAACTGGGGTAGACTAATTATATTAGTTATCCTAGTTATCATTAGCGGGACTCAGAAATATTTCGATGATTACACCCCTTTACAAAAAGCTATAATGATGAACGGAGGATGGAGTAAGTTTGCTAAAAAACTATAAATTTATAACTTAAGTTTCTTGAGCTTATTAACTTGAGCTAATTTCTTTCTCTTTTTTAATAGCTTAGTTTTAGTTTCTTCTAAGACGTAAATAACGTAATCAACATCCTTACGATTTTTTTCTCGAAGAATAGGTTTATCTTCAAAACTTTTCCATTTCTCACGTATCTTACTAAGAATATCATCGATTTTATATTCTATTTTATCACGTAATTCTTCCATTATATTTACTATGTAATTAGTAGGTGAATCCCGTTTACGAAGATGAATCGAAATATGATTCAAGACCATCACAATACCTGTATCATCTACTAAATTTCTGATGTGAAACCCATCACAAAGGTCAAAGTCTGAGATCTTGTAAGAGATACGACTTAAAATTACTTTGATAAATTTAAAACTACCTACGCAATATTCATTCATATCACTAATTAAACTTTTTATTTCGGGTACGACGTGTTCTAATTTGTAACCGTGTCTTTTATTGACTTTTCTAAATAATTTATCGCTCATTATTCCGCGATTTATATAGGAAAAATCTTTTATAAAATCATAAATTTTCGCGCGTTAAGAAACGCAATAATTACATTCGAGTTTAGATATATCCTCGTTCCTCTCCGCTGTCTCTCCTCAATAATAATATAACCCCTTACAGCCTAATTCCCACTCCCTAAAATGAACGTCGTGAATATATTTTTTACCCGAACCCGAAGGGAAAAAAATATTTAACGATTGACCTTGACAAATATAATCTTGCCTATCAGCAGCGTATTCGATTACTTTTAGTTGATCTATTTCTCTCGCGGTTTTATATACTTCTAAGAAATTTGTTGGGAGATTGAGATGTTGTACCGAACCGCGATTAATGATAATACTATTCCACGTTTTTGGCGTGTCTTAATTTAAACTTCGTAATATTTTTTCTAAATATTTATCTTTCATAAGAAACGAACCAGCGCGTGTTTTTTGGGTAAAAGCATTAGCGATGACAGGTTCGATAGAAGGAGAACAATTCGCTATAATCGAACTATTAGACTTAGGAGCGATTGCGATTAAATGAGAATTTCTTTTCCCCGTTTCTTTTATCGACGGGCACTCTCCTCGTTCTTTTCCTAGTTTTATAGAAGCTAATTCCGCGTATTCTTTTAGTTTAGAAAAGATAGTTTTATTTAACTCTTTCGCGGTAAACGATTCGAACGGAATCATCATTTTACGATATAAGGAACTGAGACCCATAACTCCAATTCCTAAAGGTCTATCTCTTATCGCTCCTTTTTTAGCTTTAGATAATTCTGGAGGACAATTTTTAATAAACGATTCTAAAACATTATCTAGAAAACGTACAATATTTTCAACGACTCGTTTCGTCCATTTATGATAATATTCCGCGTTTAAAGAAGATATACAACACACAGCCGTTGTATCATCGTCCGTAGGTAGATGGATTTCATTACATAAATTACTACTATAAATTTTTAATCCTTTTTCTTTCATCTTTTTAGGAAGAGATTTATTAATCGTATCGATAAAATTTAAATAAGGAGTTCCCGTCCTACTTCTAGATTCTAAAATTAATTCCCATATTTTTCTCGCGCTCGTAGGCGTTCGTTTTTTAGTTTTAGGATCTATTAAATTGTAATCGGTACCATTTTTCATGGCACGCATGAAATCGTCGGTAATATTAACCGCGTTAAATAAATTAAGATTTTTTCTATTCGAGTCACCTCCTGTGGGAATTCTCATCGTAATAAATTCTATGATTTCCAGATGCGTGATATTGAGATAGGCCGCGTAACTTCCTTTTCTAGTTTTTCCTTGTTTGTAAGAAGAGACTATAGAATTTATAGGAGATAAAAAAGATATAGGTCCCGAAGATTTACCGTCCGCTGTTCTTACGGAACTCCAATCAACTCTGACTCCCCCACCTACGATCGTAAACCAGCAAGTATCCGCTAAATGTTCGATAATACCGTCTATTTTATCCGGAATATGGGAAACGAAACAGGAAATAGGCAAACCCCTTTTAGGCGGTTTTCCTGCATTCGCTAAGATAGGTGAGGAAAACGTGAATAATTGCGTAGACGCATAATCGTAAATTCTTTGAGCATGTTCTAAGTTATCAGAATAAGTAACCACAGCATGAGCGAATACTCTTTGAGGAGTATCATTATCGTACTGGTAATAATATTTTTTGAGAAGTTTTTTACCGTGTTCGAATAAAAGATTATCTAAATCATTATTAATCGTGATTCCCGAGTAATATTCCATTTCTTTTTATATAAAAAAAAATTTTTAAATTTTCAATAAAAAAAATAATTGAACTTAAAAAAATGGATAATAAAGAATCTTTAGCAATGACGGATCCAGAATTTCATTATAGCAAAAAAATTGCGAAAAATAACGATCGTATTAAAGCGTTAGAAATGATAATAAGTAAACTGAAAGATGAAAACAAACGTTTTAGAAAGAGAAAAAAAATTCTATCAACTCTTTTTGAATAAAATATATATTTTTTTTATAAAAATATATATTTATAACTTGCGTTTTATTTGGCACGACGTTTTACATAAAGGACATCTTTTAAAATTACGCAACTTATCGCACCTCTCGCATACAACTATATGACCGCAATTACAAAACATTATATTCGGTCTCGCGTCTTTGCAAATGACGCATTCTTCTTCTAAAAATGTTGAGTTCCCGTTTTTACGTATTACCAGATTTTCTCGCTCGTTTGGCCATAGTAAATTTTCTCGCTCGTGTTCCGGCATATTTTCCCATTCTTCTATAGTAAAAACGGGAATGAGCAGTTCATTACTAACCTCTTCTTCTTCTATATCAGGAGGAAAAGGAGGATCATCCCATACACTTTCAAACACTTCTACTATTTCATCAATAGGATCACCCCATCTTCTATAGATATCGTAGTGACCATCTTCCCAAGAATGTGGGAAATCATCGGGAGAAAATACGATACCGTGAAGTGTAATACTCAAATATATACGCCCGTTTTCTACATTTCTCGGTATTAAATATTTAAACGCTATATCATCGTATCCTTCCTCTTTAGTTATAATTTCCGTAACCAGCTCATCCGGTAAATTTAAAATTAGCGTTGTTGATACATCTAACGAGCCCGCTTTACTAATTTCGTAGTAAACGGCCGACTTTAATCGAAGTAACGCTAAATAATAGTTTTTACATTCGAACGGAGGAAATGCTACTAAATTCGGAGAACGATATTTCCGACGGCTGAAATAAATTTTATCTTCTAGCGTTTTAACTAGATGTAAAATAAACCCGTTATTTAAATTCTTTAATACGCTCATTTTTTTTATTCCACACTTTTAGTTGGGAAAAATTTTTAAAAATTTCAATTTTTTTTTGATAAAAAATAGAGAAAAATACTCGAAATTTTACCGATATTTTTTAAAAGACTTAATTTCGTTTTTTTTAATTTATAACTTCGCGAAGTTATAAATTATTTTAGTTTATGAGCTCGGGAAATATGAGGATTTACGACACCGCGCAAAAGTTCCAGAAACGGTTTTCTTCCCTCGGTTTCCTCATTACTAATTTACGTTTTATTTGAGACGGCGTTTTATACAAAGGACATTCTCTTAAATTAGACGTATTATCACACGCCTCGCATACAACTATATGACCGCAATTACAAAACATCACGTTCGGTTCCGATTCTTTGCAAATAACGCATTCTTCTTCCGGAAATGACGAGTTACCGTTTTCACGTATTACCCGATCATCAAGCTCGTCCTGATTATTTTCCAATTCTTCTATATCTTCATCCTCATCCTCATCATAAGCAGGATCACCCCATCTTCTATCGAGATTAAATAAACCATATTCCCAAGAATGTGGGTAATCATCGGGAGAAAATATATCATCATAAAAGAATGTAAAATTCAAATTCTTCATATATCCGTTTCGAATATTTAAGAGCTATATCATCGTATTTATCCTTTTTATTTATAATTTCCGTATATACACGATCCTGAAAAATTATAATCATCATTGCATCGCTTAACGATAAGCCCACTTTACTAATTTCATAGTAAACAAGCGACTTAAATCGAAGTAACGGTAAATAATGGTTTTTACATTCGACCGGAGGAAAAAGTATTTCACTCCTTAAAGCATATTTCCGTTGCGAAAAATAAATTTTATCTTCTAGCGTTTTAACTAGATTAGAAATGAACACTTTACTAAGATTCTTTAGTACACTCATTTTTATACCACGCTTTTAGTTGGAAAAATTTTTAAAAATTTCAAATCTTTAATTTCGTAAATTTATAACTTCGCTAGTTATATTTTTTTTTTAATTTAGGAGGGCGCGTACGGGGTTGAGAGATAGGGGGATAGGGGGATAGTAATAGGGAAACCGGGGAATCGACAAAAAGAAAAAAATGTACTCGATTACCTCAAATGCGTGCGTGGCTTCTACTCACTTTCTATAGGGGGTATATGTTATTGTTAGAAAATATATAGGGGGGATATGGAAAATACGAAAAATATAGGCTAGCGAGCGGATGAGCTGAAAACCCCGTTATCTCCCCTACTGAGGGTGATTCCTTTAATTTCTCGTGAAGGTGATTTCACCGATTCAAAAAAGCATAAATCGGGCAATTTTTCTATACCTTTTATTATCTAATCATAAAAGAAAATGGTCCAAGTAGCTATACCTATGCATCATATTTTGATATTCCTTGAATATAAAAGTGTTTCTGTAAATAAAGAGATGATTTTACTGATTTATGAGATGATTCCCATAAAAATTTGAGCCTCTATGACGGGTGATTTCGCTGATAACAATTACGCACGAAACGGAGATAATTTCTGGATTTTACCTCTTAAATTTCATACAAAAGTAATCACTTGACCCCTACATGATTTTTTTCTGTCAAACAAAAAGAAAGGACAAGAAACTAACTGATTTGAGCTCAATTAAGTGGTGATTTCACTATTGTGACGGGTGCTTTTTAATTGAAGTAAAAACTTACGATTCGATTGAATTTTCGGTCTTTTTCTGCTTAAAGTTGTTCTAAAACCTTTAAATCACATTGTACGAGGGTTGTTCTGGAAGTTCGTAGAATTTTTTTATAGGACAAGTTATAATCGCAGTTTACCATATTTAATGTAATTCAATTAGTTAAATATCAAAGAAATGGTGATTTCACTAATTTATATGGTGATTCCAGTGATTTCGGTGATTTCACTAAATCGCCCTACCCAACGAAAGGTAAGGTCCTACACTGTGATGTTGAAAACATGTTATAAAAAGGAATGATGATTCCTCCCAAGTGTCCTTTTTTTCTCTTCCATTTGGTGTTTTATATCATTTTCAACAATATGTATTTCACTTATGTCACGACAGCCTGTGAATCTGTCCATGCGATTCGGCAGTTCCCTTAACTCTTTACCACACGACAAAAATATAGATATGTCCAAACTGAAAGCTTCTGCAGACGACAAATCAAAAGGTTTGTTTTTTATAGGGTAGAAAACATTGCGGGAAAAGGAGAAAATGCTGGTTACCAGCATTTTCTCCTTTTCCCACAATGTTTTCAAAAGACTCCTTCTTCAGGGTCATTGAAACTCGGAATTGTGTGCTGAAGGGTTAACAAGAACAGCAACTAAAACACTTTTATTCAAAACGCCACAAGGTCCTTAACAATTGTTATAAATTAAGACTATACCTCTGTCAAATTTTATTTCCATATCCGCTCGATCTTATTGGTCCAACAACATTTGAGCCATGCTCTGTGAAAAGGGGACTTAATACATCTGGGAAAAGTATCGATTCAGGTCAGCCATTCAGAGCGGAAGCCGTCTTACCGTTACAAAACCTAGACATTCTGAACCCTTACAGTTATAACTGTATGAAATGTATAGTATATATATGAGAAAAAACTGATGAATAACTTTAAACTTGATATTCATTAGTTATCCTTAGGACTGCAAATTCAAGATGCAGAGTTATACCAGGTAAAATAATTGTTGCAGAAGACAGATTCAGATTGAAAAAGGAGAAAAATAAATGAATACTTCTCGTAAATATGCTGTTATTCAATCAAGGCATCAGATACCCGTTTCCTTACTAAAAGAAATGTATAGATAATATTTTAGACAACAAATGGATTTTATCATGTTCAGTTATTTATTTCCTTTACCTTATTTTAAATATATACTCTATAATTCATATTCTCACCAAATCGAGTTGACTTGTTATTTTGAATGCTGTTTATGTCTCTTTTGTTGATGTTTTTTTCCTCGCAAATTATCCCTGAATAAAATTTGAATCGACAAAATTCGCGTAAAAATAGTTAATTTCCTCGAAATGTTTTTCATATAGTCTTCATTGAAGTCAAACCTAAACAGCCCCCCCCCCCCTTTTAAAATAAAATGCAACGTAGGCACACTTTAGAAGTTTGTTTAAAAACAAATGCCATCTTCCTCCATCAGTAAACCATTAAAAACGTTGTTCTCATTGGTCTCTAGTTTAACACATTTATGGATGCAAACTTAAAGCCTGCTAAATTAAAGACGATATGCCACCCTATATATTACCATCTTCCCCCTCCCTTTATTTTAAGCCTTTTAATCTCCCTCAAACTATTATCTATATATTGAAAATCAAAGAGAAACCAATTAAGCCGTTTTCGTTTGATTTGTTGTACATGTTGCCATTTTTTACGCAAAACGTGGAGCAAGGGTTTATGCGGTATTCCTTTGATATCGGTATACCACCCCAAAAGCGTCCGGTACTGCCCTACTTGTAAAATTGCATGTACGTGTCATATCAGTCTAACACTCTGTGACCGTCTATAACCCCTTTCAACGATTATTGGTGATTAAAATTTGGATTATACATGTTCAATGTGTAAGTCAATTTATTTTTCTATTACTCTTACAGAATAGTATTTAGCGGTAAAATGCTTTAAAATATATTCATGTTTTTATTCTTCTTATTCTTCTCCTCGGCTTTTCCCTCGAACTTGAAAAAATCAATTTGGTGACCTGTCATTTGTTCATGTATCTTTTAATTTCATTTCATATTACCCTGTTAAAATCATGTATATTTTGTTTGGTAATGTAAAAGTCTTGTGGTGAAATTATTGAAGCATACATATATGGTGTAGTCCAAACTGAAATCTAGGCAGATCCGGAATCTGCCTATACCAAATTGGAATTCTATTTTGGTCTAGTATTTTGGTCTAATTTCAGATCTGTCTAGACCAAATTAGAACTCCAGTTTGGCTAGGCAGATCCAGAATCTGCCTAGACCAAATTGGAAGATTCCGGGCCATTTCGGCCCATAACAATTTCGGCCCATTACAATTTCGGCCCATAACAATTTCGGCCCATTACAATTTCGGCCCATAGTCTGTATACCAATTTCAAACGGCACTTGAATATTTCCTCGCATGTTTGTCTGACAGCTTGCATTCTCCTACATGTCTGGCCATCACTCTGTGTGTTGATTGATTGCTTTTATATGACATTGTTTAGCCGGCCATACACCTTCGAAGGTTTGCAAAACAAAACAGCTGCGTTGTGTATTGGGCAAGGGAAGATTAGTGTCATCGTTTGAAATAACACAAAGGTATTTCCAGACTTGTGAACTTGCCAATCATAACTAATTTTAAACTCAGTTTTAGTTGTAGAACGTATGTTTTCTAAGGATATTTCATTATGCAGAGCTTTCATTAAGGACTAATTCTAGAAATTTCGAAATTCCAGATCTCACTTTAAAATTCTTTTTTATGAAAATTCGGGAAGTTATAGATACTTCGGCAATACCACAAATCTATTTTTTTCCCTCAATTTTACCAGCGATCAGATGAAAGTGATAATTTAGGCTTCAGCATGAAAAGCATTATGCAATCCTTCAAAAAACCATGTGTTGTTTAGAATTATTACAGGTAGACAATATGAGTTGGTACCCACAACATCTATACAGTTAACTGAGGTCAGGAGAAAAATTAAGTGCTATTAAGCAATTAAACTCTTCTCTGATCTTGATGCTTAGTGAAATAAATTGAAAAACAGTTGCCTTACAATTTCTTTTAAAAACGTGAATCCTTGGTAAAAAACCCATTATCGCCAATAAGAAACGTACAAAACAAGACTTATTGTGCCAATTATTATTTTATTCAAAAATAATTACTGAAGTTGCATCCATTTAATTATTCCCCCGTCTTTTACACAAGTTTTAGAGCACTCACGCCGACAAGTAAACACCTCTCCCCCATCCCCTCCCCTTTTCCAATCTACGAAAATAGACTTTATTTCATAAGAAATTTTTTACCTTTTACGTAGTAATTGATATTCCAGCTCTCACATCATGAATTATACAGAGTTTATACAAGTCAGCAATTGAAAGTTGTTATCAAGTTAAAAAAGTCAGTTTGAAGTGGTTATGATCGGACGATATCAATTTGATACTTGGTTTATCATGAGTTTTCATATATATATATATATATATATATATATTATGCCGGGTAATATTTTAAAAAGCATTTAGAACGGTGCGTTTTCACATACACAATAAGAAATAAAAATCATAATTACATTGTGATGTAAGTATTTCAAGACTCCAGAAAAAAGTGATTTCTGAGAACAAATTTAGCACAAAATTGTTACAGTATACAAGTCTGGAATTTGGAAGTTTTATTGATATAAGTTGTCTCTGGTCATCAGTAAAGGCAATTAAGGCAGTGTTATTACTAATTACATCGCTCCGTACTTCTAATTAGTATATTATGATTATAAAATACCCGTTTCACATGTACTTGGTTGTCAAGGAGACTGGTTTGACAACGACCACGATAATAAAACGCGACGAAGCGTGAACCTAAAATTGACGGATATCTCAGACGATATATGGCCATACGGATACTGGATGGTTTAAACCCTTAACCCAAATTGGAAGACCCCCTCCCCAAAAAGGAATTCGTGATAATGTATGATCAAATTCGTATGCAACAAAAAGTAAAGAGATCAATACATGATGCATTTAACCTGACCCTTTCAGTGCCGACGGAGACCTAAGTATCCGTCATGGAGAGCGTAGATGAAGATCAGATTGTACTTTAAAAATCAAAAATAATCTTTGATTTATAACGTCCACTACCTGATGCTAAACTTAGATAATTCGAACTTCGAAGGAAATCTATGAGAGTGTAAAATTAGTTCTCAACTCTTCAACTGTCGATGGCGACTTCGTATCCTTTGTTGAAAGCGTAGGTTTAGACCGAATTACACATGATATTTACAGTCTGATCTTCGATACAAACAAAGATTTAACATCTGCCGTATGATTATATTGGTTTTCCTTTGGTCATATTGTACACACTCTTTTACCATGTGCAAACACTCTACCAGGCCTAAAACAAATATCCAAAATGTTGATTGATGCAAAACAAACAATATTCAAAAGTGCAATTTTATGCACCAAACAGTTAGTAAAACGATTCGTCAGGTCATGCAATATTTATGATACCCCAACCATGGGCCAAAATTGTAATGGGCCGAAATTGTATGGGCCGAAATTGTAATAGGCCGAAATTGTTATGGGCCGAAATGTCCAGTCACCAATTGGAATATTTTCTTGTTAAATACAGTGCAGGGATCATATATGTGTGTATATAAGATCCCTGATACAGTGTGACTAAATAGACAAGACAAGACAATCTTTATTGACGTAAGCCGATACAGCTTCTAGTCATACATACATACATACATATTATACATATACACATAACCGTTATCAAAGGCTGAAAACATTCTCTCTGGAAGAAAGCCTACATGTTTATGACTATGAAACTTGTCTCAATCTTAATGAAAATCAGAACATTTGATTGATAACTCTTTACCAGACGACAAAATTTAAACTGATCCAAAATGGAAATAGTTGTATACTACAACTACAAGTTTCTAAAATAAAAATTTTGTCTTTCAAAGGGTAAAAACACTGTTTGAAAAGGAGAAAACGCTGGTTTCCAGAAAATCCAGTATAACAGCGTTTTCTTCCTTTCAACAATGACCTCCCGAGCTTTATCCCAATTTCTTTTACAAAAAAAAAAAAAAAAAATCTCGGCTGTAAACATATTTGGATTAAAATGATTTTAAAAGATCAAGAAAAATAATCCAATAATTAAGTAGTAAGCATTGTAGGAAAAGGAGAAAATGTTTTAGTTTCCTAAGAATTCTACCTTAGAGTTGTAAAACTATTTTTTTTTAGGATTGATATGATTACAACAATGAGAAAAACAGTTCATAAATGAAGTAGAAAGTATTATGGGAAGAGGAATATTGTTAATACTGTATAATGTCTAATTTGCTTTGAAATAAACAATAATTAATATTGAATATGTGAAGGGTCATACTGGCACAAATGATGTGTGAAGAGATAATGAAAGTTGCTAATTGCCTACATATTGTTATCTGCCAAATTCGTTTGCCATAAAGGTGTGAAGTTGCTTTCAATTTGGACTAGTCGAAAATGTTATCGTTTGGCATGTTTTTTTTTATATAAATCAGTGTCTAACCCATTAGCGGGTAATGCTGAGTTTTAATACCCATGCGAAAGACATCTTTGAAAAACAGTGTTGGAAAAGAAAACAGTGCTGTTTTCCATACTTTTCTCTTTTTTTTTCTCACAATATTTTAAAAAAATCCTGGTAAAGATCGCAAAAAATAAGCCATATTTCATGTGTTGTCCACATTTTTTTTTCCCATTTTTAAGTTTAAAATATGTCTTAAATGTGCTTTTCAATAAGTAAGTCTGACCTATAAACACTTAATCCTGAGTTTTAGCAACCGTTCGAAAAAAAAAGCTACGAAAAACAATGTTGGAAGAAATAGAAAGTAAATGGAGTAAATGAAGGTATCCAACATGTTCTCCTGTTCCCATAATGTTTTCCAAAGGTTTCCATTAATCTTTGTCTACACTTCTTGCAAAATATGATTTAAGTTGGGAACTGCAGAAAAAAAATGAAGAATAGGGATCTTTTTTCTTTCATATAAATGTGTTTATTTAGTGTTAATAAGCAAAAAGTTTAAATATTAAAATTCAGATAACATAGTTTGCTTTTTTGTTAGTGTTAAAGGTGAAAAGACTCTGAAAAAGAATAGATTCTTGTTTGTTCTAGGCAGATCCTGTATCTGCCTAGCCAAACTGGAATTCTAATTTGGCCCAGGCAGGTACAGGATCTGCCTAGAACAAACAAAAATCTATTCTTTTTCAGAGTCGTGTGGTAAAGAGCTAAAGGAACTGCCGAATCGCATGGACAGATTCACAGGCTGTCGTGAAATACATATTGTTGAAAATGATATAAAACACCAAATGGAAGGGAAAAAAAGGACACTTGGGAGGAATCATCATTCCTTTTTATAACATGTTTTCAACATCACAGTGTAGGACCTTACCTTTCGTTTAAGACTGGAAGTTGAGAAAAGAAATTTGTACAGTACTTACCGAGTAAGCGGTAAATAGATAACCATATCCCCAAAACACGTTTTAGATTCGGTAATGTATATTTTGTACAAAATTGATCTCATTTTATTCACTGATCAAACTGGATCACATGAAATTTAGAAAAAAAACAGGAATGCACATGGGCTAAGCTTGATGTCGCCATGGAGGCCGCCATTACTGCGCTTTGCCTGACCCGATAACGTAGTGGTAGGGGCAGGTAATCCAGACTATCGGGTCGTACTCTCGTGGTACGGCGGGGTACCAGACTTAGTCTGGTACCCCGCCGTAGTAGAAGAGTACGTCAGGCAAAGCGCAATAATGGCGGCCCCCGTTGGTAATATGCAGAGGAGACGGGCTATTTTTATCTCACATGATCAACTCGGATCATAGGCTGAAATCAAAACAGATCGCTTGCCATAAAGTCATGACAGTGAGTTTTTCAACATGTCGTTCTTAAAGGTGAAAAGACTCTGAAAAAGAATAGATTCTTGTTTGTTCTAGGCAGATCCTGTATCTGCCTAGCCAAACTGGAATTCTAATTTGGCCCAGGCAGATCCAGAATCTGCCTAGAACAAACAAGAATTCTATTTTGGTCTGGATTCCGGATCTGCCTAGATTCCAATCTGGCCTACGACACATGTATCACGGACTAACTTATGGAAAAATCTCTATAATTGAAGTCTGAACTTTGAAAAAAGCTTATTTTTCTCCAGATAAAAGATGAATTTTACTAGAAGACCAACGACTTAAGAAATATTTAGGGAGCGGGATTTACATGTCCACGTATTATACCTATATTATCAAATGTAAGTGGTGTAAGAGGTGTAAGTCAACTGACTTCGAAATAAACAGCCTCTGTTTCAATTTTCACCTCTAAAACTTCGAAAACCTAAAATTTGAAAGATGTAACTACCTTTACTCAAATTGTCCCCATGCTTATTTTACCTTTAACAATTAGTTCGGGTTAAAATATCTTCTGGTAACTTGCATATGTCTCCTAGCTCAGCCCTCGTGTCTGGGTAATGTTTGTCTAGGTTTTTAGATTCGCGGGTCACGTGATATCAGTGGGAGGAGCGATCTATCGTCTGTCGTTTGGTTAATTTTCTGTCTGTCCAACGACCAGTCTTCCTCACGATTAAGTTGGTTGTTGAAAAAAGTGGCCATTATAGATCCATAGTTATGTGATGTCTCGCTTGGTTATCATGTACCACGGAGATGCATTAAGCCCCCTTTTGCCAGAGCACGGCTCATTTATAAATTAGCATTATTATCCGGTCATCAAACTGCTTTATCCTCAAACTGCTTAATATTAGCCATGCTCTGGCAAAAGTAGGTTTAATGCAATCGTGTGACGCTTTATAATAAGCAAGACATCACATTACTCGGATTATGGATACATAAAATCCTTTTGGTCTATCAAACAGACAGAATTATGAGGGAGCTTGGTCCTTGAAATTGCAGAAAATTTACTAGTCTGGTACCCCGCCGTACTTCAAGAGTATAACGTAGTGGTAGGGGCAGGTAATCCAGACTAAAAATATACGAACAGCAAAAGGTTTCAACTCATGTCAGCCTGCTTAGTTTTGCAATTAGTCGATACTTTTTGCAGATACATTAAACCCACTTTTTACAAAGCATGGCTCAAATACAAAACCGTCGTTTTTTTCCATATCAGAGAAAATATATCAAATTGCCAATTTAACATTGTCGTTTTGACCAAATTGTCTCGAGAAACCCGCGTTGTTATATTAAAAGTCGGCAGACTGACTGACTGACTGACTGCCTGATATACTAGCTCACTGGCTGGCCAGCTAACTGGCTGACGGAAGGTAGGACGGACAGACAGACAGACAGACCAACCGACCGACCGACCGACCGACGGACAGAACGAACGAACAAACGAACGAACGAACGAAAGGTGCCTAGGTCTATAATTCATTGTTCGTTTAAGGAAAAAAAACAACGTTCGGAAGATTTACCTTTAGGCTATTTCCGGTGCCCAAACCATAATTGGGTGCGAAATAACTTTACTATTCTATAAATAGTCATTTGAAAATAAATAGACTTATGTTTCATTGGAAGAACTACCTTTTTACTATCCGGTGCACGACTTTTCGTCTAGAGGTTTTTTCGTCGAAATCCATGTGTGTTTCAAAATACTGATTCCTAAATTCCTAGATTTATTTCATGAAAAGGTCTGTCTGGGAGTGGCAGCCTTGTGGTATTTTGAATGTAAGCCGTGGAGGTCTCTTGGTATTTTGAATATAAACTGTGTCAGCCTTGTGGTATTTTGAATATGAACCGTGTCAGCCTTGTGGTATTTTGAATATGAACCTTAATCAGTTAAATAACCAAAAAATAAACCTTCAAGTCGATAAAAGTATAAACCCAAATTTTCCTATTTCAAACGTATTTTAGGAGGAAAGATATCACCTGATCATACAGTGTAGATCCAAGATCAGACTGCGCGTTCTGTGCAGTCTGATCTTGATCTACGCTGTCTGCAAAAGGCCAGTGAGTGGCGCTTAGCAGTCTAAGGGTAAAATAACTAAAATGAAACTTTCAAGCCGATAGTAAAACCCAATTATTGCTACGTCAAAGTTATTTTTTGGGGAAAAAATTCTCCTTATCGGACAATGTAGATTCAAGATCAGACTGCACTTCTGGGCAGTCTGATTTTGATCTACACTGCCCGCAATATTTAGGACCCTTGCTTCGCCCTTCTTAGCCTAAGGGTTAATTCGTTTGCAAAATTTTAGGGACTATCAAATATCATGATTTTGGGCAATAATAAACAGTTTTTCGATTTGCCACGATTTTTCAATTGCAAATTGCTGGGGGGGTGGGGGTGGGGGGGGGGGGGGCAATTCGTCACACTTGACTCCTTGGCGGGAAGGGTAAGGCTTGTCGAGAAGTTTCTATATTCAGAACATCTAATGGACCGAAAAGCCCAATAAGTGCCCGAGTATGTTTTATCAGATCAACGTGACCGGCTTCCTTTGATTGGAAATGTTTTGTACAAAATGAACATCACTGAACTGTAATTAGGTAAATACTGTAGGGAAGAAAATCGATCACATGTTGTTTTTTTTTTCCTCCGGTTAATAGTGGTAACATCTTAAATGTGTAATATATATATATATATATAGAGAGAGAGAGAGAGAGAGAGAGAGAGAGAGAGAGAGGGAGGGAGAGAGAGAGAGAGAGAGAGAGAGAGAAAGAGAGAGAGAGAGAGCTCCGATTGAGAGTGGTAACATCTTGAATATGTGTGAGATAGATAGATAGATTAGCAAGGATAGCAAATATTTTGGGAAAAGGAGAAAAATGCTGATGCTGGTTTCCAGCATTCCAGCATTTTCACCTTTTTCCATAATGTTTTCAAAAGCTCTCTTCCCAACGTTCATTAAAACTCGGGATCGTTTCTTAAAGGGGTTTCTCCCACGCCCTCCCCCGACTCGTCGCTTCGCGACTCGGATTGCCCTTTCAGGGCACTAGCACCCTGCCCTTTTCCAAACCTAGCTGGAGCACTGGATGTACTCAGGAGGTTTTATACTAAACCTCCCCAGCGACGCCTGTTTTGTGGGAACCCTTTTTCAGCCGCTGAATGCAGTGCAGAATTCAAGATTATGAAGGGTTTGACGTAGGAAACACATAAGTAAGCTGTCGGTACAATATGACGAATAGTTTTGCAAGCGACGTAAAACTATATTGATTGATTGATGTTTGACGCCGTTTTCAACATTAGTTCAGTCATATCACGGCAACAGCTCACGTATTGATGTATGTCCTGGGTTTTTAAGTGCCAGGCTAGGGCTATGAGGTGTCTTGCCTAAGGACTCTCCTACGAGGAACCAAACACTTCCAGTGGGCTGGATCCCGGGGAATTCTTGTTAAGAATCCTACACTTTACCACTTAGGAAGGGAGTAACCCCAAAACACGAAAAAAAAAAAAAAAAACAAGAAAAAGATGGACGGCGAAAAACTGGCAGCAAATAGACAGGGGCTCTTAGAATAAACACGTCTACATTTTTTACCACAGGGGCCCTTAGAATAAAGCTGTTTACATATTTGACCAATCACAAATTTCTATTTATTCATTTTTATCAGTACCAAACTGGTAAGTCTGCACATTCAGCTACGCAGAAAAAAAAAAGAGCTAACAATGATACACCGATCAACAGCTTTTGTTCTTTTTTGAAATCAACACCCCTTCACACTCATCTATACATATTTGAGCCATGCTCTGACAAAAGGGGCTTAATACATCTCCTTGATGCTTGATACCAAGCAAGTAATTACATAATTTTGGACCCCATAAATTTTGTTTTGTTTAACAACCGACCAAATCATGAAGCAGACTGGTCCTTTGACATGCAGAAAATTTAAAGATAGCAAAAAGTTTCGGCCCATGTCAGCCTGCGCAGACTGCGTAGGCTGACATGGATCGATACTTTTCAAATGCATTAAGCCCCTTTTCATAGAGCATGGCTCATATGTTAGAGCCATGCTCTGGTAAACGGGGGTTTAATGCATATCTGAGATGCACATTACTAAGCCAGTTATTCATACTTATGAATTCATAAAATCATTTAAGTCTAAGAACAAAATCATGAAGTAAACTAATCTTGTAACTTGCAGAAAATCGACCAGTAGGTTTCCACCCAGGTGATCCTGCGCAGCCTGACCTGAGTCGATACTTTTTTGTAGATGCAAGTGAGCATGGCTCATATATTTATGATTCTCCTTAACAGCTAATTGTCCCCTTTACAATGTAAAGTATGGCACCATAGAGTGGATACTCAAAAGAAACAAAAATCTCCTGACTTTATAAGTCGTGGCCATGACTCAAAGATCTCGTGTCCAAGAATGCTTGATTGGTCGTGGCCATGACTCAAAGATCTCGTGTCCAAGAACGACTTAATAAGTCGTGACCATGACTAAAAGATCTCGTGTCTAAGAACGCTTGATAAGTCGAGGCCCTGACTCAAAGATCTCGTGTCCAAGAATGCTTGATAAGTCGTGGCTCTGACTCAAAGATCTCGTGTCCAAGAATGCTTGATAAGTCGTGGTCCTGACTCAAAGATCTCGTGTTCAAGAATGCTTGATAAGTCGTGGTCCTGACTCAAAGATTTTGTGTCCAAGAATGCTTGATAAGTCGTGGCCCTGACTCAAAGATCTCGTGTCCAAGAATGACTTAATTAGTGGTGGCCATCACTCAATGATCTCGTGGCCAACACCGACTTAATAAGTCGTGGTCATGACTCTATAAGATATCGTGGCCAAGAATGACATAATAAGTTTAGGTATATAATAAAAAGCGTATAATATATATGATACAATATCCTACAGCGTCGAGCTGTAACGATGATACACAGGTTAACGCCAAAATTATGTTTCTTATCAGAGCTCCAGATAAGGGGGAGTGATGGTATTCTAAATCCATTATTTCTCTTCCAAACCCTATGCTGTGGGTACTCATTAGAATCGTCTCGATGAGACGATTCTAATGAGTACCCATAACATAGGGTTTAATGGACAGTGATTAATATTTTTCAATATTGAAATCAAAATCAGTAGGGGGGTAAGCGGGGTTTCTGGGCCAACCCGCTCGCTCCGCGCGCGCCATACCCACCGCATCTCAACCACACACGTTCGATCACCACATGGTTGAAAACCGAAAATCGTGCTCCCGAAAATCCCCTCAACCATCCTCATGGTTAAAATCGCGATCTCATTAGGGGTCATCGAGTCCACTTTCCCAAAAAACTCGAATCCCCTAGCTTCCCTATATTACTCCCCACGCGCCCCCCTTCCGAGCTTAAAGAATTTATAACCCGCGCCCCCCGCGCTTAAAAACCGCCCGCGCGCCCTTAAAAAATTTATAACTCCATGAAGTTATAAATTTTTTGAAATTCTTAAAATTTTTCCTCGTTAAAAGCGTAAAATGGAGGAGAAAAATAATTTTTCGAGAGTTAAAGCTCGCACAATGTTTAATGTTTGGATTTTCACGGTTTATACGTAGGTTACCAATTATCACCCATTATCAAGAAATATGATAAGAGATGTATGGATGATATTATAAGAGTGGTTGAAAATAAAAAAAAATTTACTCCTTTAGCCGAGATGGACAAAAATAAAAAAAAAACATGCCTTTATCGGCAACGAGATGGGCGAAATAAAAGTTTTTCCGCTTTTTAAAAATGGAGAAGATTTTTTATATATTTTCGCGAAAATGATGCCTAGAATTTATTACGAATATAGCGCGCGAAGATTAGAAGAAACTGAATTTGTAACGACTTTTTACGTAATTTCGGGAATCAACGAGCCTCCTAGTATAATTTCCGAGTCCGCCCTTATTAGAATTCCGTTCGATCTAAGTAAAGAAAATTTTTTAAGAGTTTATAAAAGTTCTTTGCTCGGTTTTGCCGGGTCAGCTTATAGAAAAAATAAAGGTCTTTTATTTAACCCGTTACTTACATTTAAAACATTTACTTGCCATACTCCCCTTAATTTTATCGACGAAGTTTATAACGACGAATACGACCACCATTTTCTTGTTAATAGTAACGAATATTATGGGAGTCACTTGAAGCATTTTACCGGAAATGGATTAGATTTAGAAAAGCCTTATAAGAAAGAACAACATTTATCGCCTTCGAGAAACTCTCTAGAAAAAGAATGCTATGATATTTGCGGTGGCGAGGAACTGAACGTGATTTCTTGTAATCGCGGTCATACGATTATATGCGTGAGATGCGACGATGACCCGAGTAATTTAGAAAGTTGTCCTTTATGTAAAACGTCGTGGTAAATTTAAAACGTAAATATATATTTTATAAAAAATATATATTTTATTTTAAATCCTATGATGTCCCCAAGCAAGAGTATTTATATTATCCTCCAATATATGTCTTTTATCATCCGCGAAACTTAACGCTTTTTTATTTAACTCCTCCGTATAAATTTCGTGTTCGCAGCTTCTTATTACGCTCATAATTTTATAATGGTCTTTTCCCGTAAATAAACAATCTTTATAATTTTCTAATTTTAGCTCGTTTTTAACGACCGCGCGTTTTACCCCCTTACATTTTCGGTCTTCGTCCTCGCCCTCGTATATTAATTTTCCATTTTCGTCTATTTTCGTATTTAATTTTTTATAAGCGTACAATTTAGCGCCTAAACCGACAAACTCCGTCATAATGCCGCCGTTCAATTCGTCTTTAAACATACCCAGCACCTTTTTGCTCTTTTGACTATGTAACTCGTGCTCTTTAGGGTAACCGCTCGTGTCAAACATCCTATTAATGTCGAGGGCAATATCTTTATATAAATCCTCAGTTTCTATTTCGAGAATAAGACTATCCGTATCGGTATAACACATCCTTACTTTTTCTCCGTATATCGCTTTAAAATAATTATAATAAGTTTTTTGCATGAGAATTTTACTAATATCTAATATACTCATACCTAAATAAACGGGTTTGTTATATTTTATTTCCGTTTTCTTCGTGTGAACGGCGACTAAATTTTCGTCGAATATCGTAGTATGATGATAGTTCGGTTTAGCGGTAAGTTTTTTATAACGATAACTATGCGTGCCATCAACCAATTGTATATTTACTCTATTTCTTAAATTTTCCGTGGTCTTACCGAAAACGGAATTCATCATTAACTTAAAAAAATCTTTTTCGAAATCGTTTTCCGCGTTTTTTCTTAACTCGATATTTAAATCGATATATTTTTTAATAGCGGAACTTTCCTCGAATTTAATTCCGCGATGTATTTTTTTAATCTTTAAACCTAACTCTAAACACGTTTTTAAAACCTCGTGATGTATTTTGTAATTTTCTTTATCGTTTAAATTAGGAATTAATTTTTCTACCTTTTCTGTTTTTAAACGCTCGGGCGCTAAACGAAAATCATTATGTAAATCGTGCAACTCTTCGGGATATTCTAAATCGACTTCTAAAACGCAGGGAATATTTTCCCATCCGTCTAATTCTTCTTTACTCATCCATTTAAAACCTCGAACGGCTAATAATTGACTCATAGCCCAAGGGTAAAGACTGTTCGCGTCTATATCGACGGTTTATTCTCGTCATAATCTTTACCCATATATTTATTATTAGCCTTAAAATTACCTTTTACTACACATAGATATGCCATCCCTGATACCTTTTTCGACCATTAAAAGCATTTCGATATCCGATAAAAGTTCGAGCTTCACTCCAGTTTTCTTTAACATCGCGTCATACGCTAACCCTGGCGTAGTAAAATACCAACAAGGGTCTAATTCGTAGTGTTTACGGCATACGTCCCTAAAGTTTTCGAATACATCCGCTAAAAGCAAAACGTCTACCTTATTGTAAAGTTCTAAATAATCCTTAAACGTTTTCGCGTTAAAAGTATTCCAAACATTTTTCGCGTGTTCATAATCTTCGTCGCTAATACTTTCCTTGTTTAAACTCGAATAAAATTTTTCTTTAGACGGCAGTCGAGTTTCTTCTAACCTTTCGAAAGAATCTAAGTAATCGTAAGGAAAAACTCCCTTTCTTCTAACTAGCGGTAAATGTTCCTTCAAAAAATATTTCGATAAAATATTTAACTGGTTTTCGTTTAAATTTTTCGAGAGATTATCTAAGCTCGAAGATATAAACTTAAAGCTATCGAGAAACCTAATTTTATGGAATATTTTTTACCCTACCCGAATAGTTTTACTAAAGCTAATGTATTTTTCCTCGTTGTTGGGTATACAATCGATGTAACTGCTAGTTGTACCGAGAATCTTAATAAAAAGATGCGCGTCATAACCGCTTAAATTATGGAAATAAACGGGCGTAAAGTTAGGAATTCTCGCTTTAAGATTACAGCTCGAGTGAGCGGCCCCTCTATATTTACCAGTAAAATGACAATGGTCTCTTACCTTATAATTTTCGCGAGTAAACTCCTCGTTACAAATATAGCACCTAGTTTCTCTTTTATGTTTTCTTTCTTCCTCTTCGTCTATTTTAATCGGAACCGGGTCTCCGTGATATTTTCTAACAATTTCTCTAACATCGCCGGTTAGCTTTTCTATAAATTTTTTATCGGCATATTTTCCGGTATAACTTCTTTCTATAGGCTGACTTATCCCGTTAGAAAATATTATAATGTAGTAAAAACTACAAGGAACGTGCTTTTGTCTTTTTATAGTATAACTTTCCTTTTTGCTCGGTTGGCAAGTTTCTATAGGCAACAGTACGCTTTCGAAATCGGCGTATATAGCGACGGGAAACTCGAATTTTCTATCGTGATTTTTAAACTGTAATACGCTACCCTCCTCGGGCATTTTTAAAAAAACGGCTTCGTGTTCGCCACAATATTTTTTATGTTTTTGTAAAAGTTTTTCGCTTCCGAAAGGATTCGCGCATCTTTTACAAAAATACTTTTTTTCCTTATGTTTCGATATTTGACTACTCATTAAGCGGCTAAAATCTTTTATAACGGCATAGTGGCTATTCATTCCATTCGTAAAGTAAAGTAAAGTAAATCGGCATGTTTATCTGTTTCGTTTTTCGTAATTCTTAACGGATAAAATTTTTTTTCTTCGTTGAAACTATAAACGTTTACGCTAATTTCTGGATTTTGTTTTTCGAACTTATCTATATCGCGCGACGTGACGGGATATTCTATTCCTTTCATATTTAAGCTATTTTCCCTCGATCGTAAATCTCTATCGATTCTTTCGGGATGATTGGCCTTAGGATTTATCGCGATTAAAACGCCCCATAAAAAACATTTGTTATCGTAATTTTTCGTATTAATACACACTTTTTTGTTCGAAATCCAATCGGGTAGCTCTATATATCCTGTAGCTCTTAAAGGTTCATAAACAGCTGTATGTAACTTTAAATGTATCACGGCACGAAATTTCCAACCGCTACCTTTTTTCATAAATTCTGTAAAATTTTCTAAAATTCTACTTATCATAATATTGTATAATTCATCCGCGTCGGTTCTCTCTAAATTAATTTCGCTCATGTCGGAAGAAAAATTAGCTTCTACCAGTTCTTCTTCCCCATCATCATTCGTTCTACCCATAAGACATTGAAGAACCATTTTTACTTTAGTATTCCACTTACTTCTTAAAATTTTTGTCATCTCGAATCTCGAAAGTTCTAAAAACTCTCTGGGTAAAATTTTCGGTATTCCGTTTATTTTATATTCTTTGGCCCACTTTTTAAGAGCCGAATGATTTTTTTCGACCTTTATTCGTCTCTTTTTACTATATAACTTCTCGATCTTATTTTTAAGCGAGTTAAGTTCGGGCGAAATACTTTTAGGAACTTCTTTAACTCTTCGTAAACTTTTTAATAAATCATCAACCGCTCGTCGTTGCGTAGGCGGAGTTGGCGGTACACTAGCTACCAGAGGCGGTGCGATGGTTGGTCGTAAAACGGGAGTCCTTATATTTTCGGTATCTCTATCTAATATCGGCGTACCGGGATTACTTAAAAGATTAATTAATTGATCTCGCCTAAGTCCCGAGTATCCCCTAATACCTCTTAATTTAGCTAAATCTTTCAGCCCTTTTACCGTAAGTCTATTAAATTCGGTATTCATAATTTTTAATATGCGTAAAATAAATAAAAGTATTAGTCAATTTTATTACGATTTTCGTAATAAAATTTTAATACACTACGCTCATTTTATTTCCGTCAGACTGGAAGTTTACTTGCTTATCGCTAATAACAACGGCATACACACGCGTTCCTGCGGGTACATTTTCTTCAAAATCTATTTTCACGTGAACATCGTTCGCGGAAAATTTTAACCTTTCACTTTGTTTACTAACATCGAACAAAAACAACAGATAAAGTTCTTTGTACTCTAAAGGAGTAAAGTTAGGATTTGAAGCTAAATCGTCCATTAAAAAAAAATTTAGATCTAAACTCACTAGCATCCCCATACGCTCTACTAAAATGGTGTTTGGTAAAAGAAAGTTTGTAGTCCGTTCTCGGAAATTTTAAAGCGCCTATCCTTAACGTTAACGTTATCAAATATAGCCGGATTTGTTTCTTGATTATTCCGTTTATTAGTTTGAAAACCGACGATAATGTAACGCGGAAACGCCGGTGATACTGTAACGGAGAGTCTCCAAGTAAATGATGTCGTTTGACTAACTTCCGAGGTATCGCATTTAATTTCTCTATAATTAACCGGAAAGGTTCCTTTGTTCTGGATATGTTTATAAAGTTCCATTTTATACTTATCCGTAGCTAATACATGCGGCATATACCACGCTATTCTTTCCAATACAACTTTGCCATTATCGACAGCCCCTGCCCCTGGAATTGCTCCTCTTTTAAAGATCGCACCATTATCACCCGCTCTTGTCAACTGAAGAGCGTGTTTTAATCCGTATACTACTTTATCGTAATCTTCGCAAAAACCAAAAATATGTTTTAATGGTATTTTAAATTCGAATGTACCCTTTGGTACGGGTTTCTTAATAATGAGTTCGTGTCTCGCTGAAAAACCAAGATTATCGATAGTATCTGCTGCATCGACTTTTACTATATTATTTGTCGTATCCTTATACCACAATTGGCTTAAGCCTCGCGATTTAGAAAAATCCTCATCAGCCCACCCCGGATGCATTATTCCTTCGATCTCTTTATTCGAAAGTTCGTAGCTAATATTACTAGAAAGATACATTAGACTGTTATTCGTTAAAGTAGCGAATTCGTCATCACCATATAGCGCATCATTATCTTTTACTAATTTACCTTGTATAAGTAAATAGCTTTCGCTAGGATGATAAAAAATATCTTGAGTTTCGATGATAATCGAAATAACTCGGCTAGGATTGTTAAGATTATTAACGGCGCCTACAATCGGTAAATACTCGACGTATTCGTAACTTTCGATACTATCATCTTTAAAAGGTGTTTCAGTAATGTCTAAAATACTCATTTTATTAGATTATAATAATTTTTTAAATTATTATAATCTTTACGTCGTTTTAATTCCCGCACCGCTATTTAATTTTTTAACTAATTCTCGTATCGCGATTGGATCGTTACCACTTCCGGCTATTAAAGAGTTTATGTTTCTCGAAGTCGCGGACATTGTCGCCGCGGGTATCGCGTTATACTTTTTCAAAATTTTCTCAGATTTCGGCGTTAAAGCCTTTTCGATTAACTTTTTTCCCGCATCTACCGCGGCACTTTTTCCAGCCTCTAAAGCTTTTTTCGCTCCTTCCTTAGCGACGCTCTTTCCCACATCAACTACTTAAAAGTCTCGCAAAAAAGTTAGCTAAGCCGTCAAAAATTCCAGCCCCGGCGTATATATTCTTTCTAGTAAATCCTTGTTTCTTATAGACGTACATATTTTATAATAAAGACATTATTTTTTTATAGCTTTTATTACCTAAAATACCTTGTCTTTTTAATTCGTCGCACACGCTTACCAACTCGTTTCTTAGGCCCGTGTTACCAGCCGCTTTACTGGCCATAAGTAAGTCGAGTCTTTCTAGTAACGAGTTAGGGTCACCGGGGATAACAACTTTTTTAATGCCTGAACCAGTTTGTCCTTTAAACCTTTCCCAAATAGGTCTAACAAATTTTTCCCATTTTTGCGATCTAGAGGCTTTAGGATAGGGACTGAGGGGATTATTGCCGCGATGCATAGTATTAGTAAAACCTAAAATAAAAGCGTATTTTTCTTTATCTTCTTCCGTAATTAAATCTTCTCTGGGGTTTTTAGATGTAATAAGTTCCCACAAGCCCGATGTTCTTTTAAAATATTTGTTGCCAATAAGAATTTTTTCTTTGGAAAAGACAGCTTGTTTATCACCCCAAAAAAGTTTATCACCATTTCTATAAAAACCAAAGGTAGTATCATGATCCTTTACTGCTGTTTCTTTAGTTGTTGATAATTCTTCCTCTTCTCCAAATCCCGATTCCACCGGACTTGATGACCTATAACTAGGTGGAGCGCTAAAAGGATAACCTATTTGTTGCGGTAACCTCTGAGGTAGTTGTTCGATACCCTCTTTAATAGGTCTAAGACCCTCCGTAATCTCCCTCGCGGTAGTATTTTGCGTTTCTGTAACGGGTTTAAAAAGCTCCGAAAGTTCCTCTCGTAATTCTATTTTCCCCGTTTTTTCCGCTAATTCGTTAGCGCGAATATTTTGTTTTATCTCGAGAAATTCTTTTACGATTCGTTCCCTTTTTACGGGATCAGCGATTTTTAAAAAAGACATTTTTTTAATAGAATTATTTTTTTTATCCCGTTTCATAACTAAAACTGCATGAAAACTTAATTTTAGGCTTTTTAATATTCCAACGGCCCACCGTGATGTTTTTCAACCAACTTCCGAAAGGACTCGCGCTGTTCTCTTCTTCCTCTCTCTATTAACGTCACTTCCGTTTCGCTCGTAATCTTTTTCTTAAATTTAGACCTAATTTCTTCCTTCATCTTCTAATACTTCTCTAATTCCTCGATGATTAGTTGGAACTCTTCGTCTGTGACTTTATTATCCAATAAAGCTTTCGAGACGTGACTCGATATAGTATTTAATTTCGTATCAGCGATGGTTTTAATCTTTTCGTGTTTTTCCGCTTTCGTTGTCGAATTTTTAACGGCATATTTTCCGATTAAACTTAAAAACCCGCAAAGACCCGCGAAACTTTCCAACACTATAACCACGGGTATCGCGACTATCGTAGTTAACAAACCTATTCCACCTATTCCACCAGCCGTGGTAATCACGATTAAAACGGTATCTATATTATCTACTATTTTCGCGGCTCTAAAATATTTCTTACTTAAAGCTTCTCCTTTCGCGGCCTCACCTTCTAAAAAGTTTTGTATCTCGTTGATTTTTGCGAGCCGATAACTCAGCCCCTCATCAACCGGAGGAGCCGTGGGTAATTCGGGATATCTATTAATATCTTTCATCTCCATTTTTTAATGACTAAAGTTTTTTTTAATAATGATAATAAACGAAGCATAAAAGTTTGTTTTCTTTTATCGTTACCTTTTGCTTCGAATTATTAGTAATAACGACTAAAATATTCGCGACATCTCCGAAGCTAATCTCGTTTTGTAAACTGCATTTTTTGTATCTTAGATGATAATCTAAAAAGGTTAGAATTATGCCGTTAGTCGACTTAAAGCCTAAACCTAATCCCACGTGAATTACTTGTTCGGGAGTTAACGTAATCTCCTCTTGACTAAAGATTTCCCAAGTTATCAGATTTACTTTTATCGGGGGATATTTTAAATTATGATGGGGTATCCATTGAATCGTTCTCGGACTATAAATTTTCGATTTTACGTTAAATTTGCGAACGTTCATCCTTTTTTATATTATATTATAAGTTTATATTTATAAAACTTATAATATAGCTCCTAAAATGGGAATATTAGCGAAAGGACTATTAGGGCCAAGAATTAGACCTTTTCCGTCGTAAAATTTTCCTCCGTTTTAGATATAATCCATTACCAGCGGATTTTAATCCTTTACCTTTATACGGGCTTAAATAAAGCCCTTTTCCATCGGTTTCTACCCGACAAATGCAACCTCCTTTTTTAAGGTAAAGACCCGATCCCATAGCTTTTTGTACTCCCGATGACGCTAAACCAGAAAGAGCGCTGACTCCTAACGCGGGTAAAACGGTTTTAGCTATGGCCGGTAAAGCGCTAGCGGCTAAACCCGCTAACATTCCGAGAAAACCTCCTTCTATTTTAGCGTTATGTTTAAGTTGCTTAGCGGACATTCTAATCGTTACTCCGGTACCTTTTTCAAAAGCTTTCGCTATTTTTTTTGCTTGAGACGAGGTAACAGCTAAAACGTCATTACCGATTAAATCTTCTCGCGCTAAACGAATACTAATTTGACAACCCCTTTTTTTAATAGCGGATTTAAGTTTTTGCTTTTGCCCATCCGATATATTAACTTTAATATTAGTGTAACTAGTCATATTTTTTATACGTTTTTTTATTTTTTATGCGTTTTATTTTTTTTACAATTCTCTAATATGAAATCTAATCGTTATATTTTCCCCTCTAAGATTTAGTAAATTTCCATTTTGATCCGTAATTTTTACTCCCATACTATGTATATCTCATAGCGTTATCGGTAAATATACTAAATTAAGCGGAGACTCGATTATCTTATATCCGGGCGCGATATTCGGGAAAAAAGAGTAAATTGTGTTTTCATTAACCCGTTAACGTAGCTTCCCGAGATAATATCGATGTTAACTAGCACGGAATTTATACTGAGAATATTTACTACGTTTTCAGACTCGTGAAAACCATTTACGTATTTCGCGTGAGTAAAACCTAATACTTTGGAAATGGAATTCGGATGATTAAAATTTACTTTGTAACCATTTTCTAGGGTAAGAATAGATTTTAACGTATTCGTGTTCGAGGAAATATTAATAGGGTAATTATCGTTAACTAAATCGACGTGCCCATTTTTTCTCATTTCCTGATGAATGGTATCGTTAATGTCTATAAGATTGTAACTTCCTACGGGTATTATTATTTTAAACCAAGAACCACCGTTGTCCGGAGAATAAATAAACGTGCTATTTGACTCGTTAATGTTAGGAAAAGAGTAATATGTTTTGAGGTTTACTGAAGCTATTTCGTATTCTCTTTCGTTTTTCAGTCGGATTGGGGGATTAAAATTGGTTGTAAACAGCGTTTTGTCATCGCTTACTATAATTTGTAAAGATTCTTTATGCCGCCTATTTTCGACTACTTGTTTTAAAAGATCTTCCATTTTTATAGTAAAAATATATTTTAATTAAAAAATATATTTTTTATTTATTCGGAATATAAAAGTTATCGATGCCGTCTCTGTATTTTCCTTCGTCTTTTTTACTCGATAAATCGATAACGATAAAACCGTAAGGTTTTTCTCATACTTTATTACAGAAATTTCTAAACTCTTCTTTAGGCATATCTACGCTTGCATGGTCGTTGTAAATACAATCAACGTTTTTCTGGTCTTGTCTAAAAAGACAAATAAAATTCGCGTTCTCTCTGATAGTTTGTCTAGGTAACTTAAAATAGTTTTGCGCGAGGTAAAAACAATCGACATTACTGTGTCTTCCCCGTGTGTAGTAACTCTCGCACTTTTTTTGTTTTTCTAAAAGTAAGTCATCGAAAACTATTAAATTTTTGTCTTCCGGGTTTAACTTTTTCGGGTCAGGTACATCTTTGCCACATTCGAAGAAACTACATCTTATATCCGATTTATTCGCTAAGGTTTTAGACCACTCTTCGATCAAAGGTTCGAAAGAAACGTTGTTGCTATGAGCTAAATCTCCCACGCTAAATAACCGTAAAATTGCCTCTTTCGTTAATTTTTCTTCGAAGGCTTTTTTAATTAAGAGATATTCGGGTTGGAAAAGACTTCTCCCAAAAACCAATAAATTATCGTAGTCTAGCCATCCCGGTCTTAGTAAAAGGTTTAGTAAAAGCGTAGTCTTACCGCAACAGGATTTACCGACGATTACTCCCCTAACGCTTTTAGGTAAAATAGGATTATTATGTCTTTTCGATGCTTTATTGTCCCACGATAAATCAATGATATCCATTTTACTTTGATTAAAAAAAGTTAAACTTAAAAAAAAAAATGTATTGCGTTAAATGTAAAAAGGTTACTAATACCAGTAACGTACAACACGTCATTACTAAAAATGGAAGAAATATGGCGCGCGGTAAATGCGTCATGTGCGGAAAAACAAAAACTAAATTCGTTAAAAAAAAAAAAGGCGGCTCGTTACTAAATAAGTTTATAAATAACTTACCCATCGAAATGCATCTTCCCGGACATAACTTTACCGGTCCTGGTACAAAGTTAAATAAAAGACTCAACGAGGATTTAACGCCGAAAGAATGGAGTAAACCGATAAACCGCGTTGATAAAGCGGCATACCATCACGATGTTTGTTATCTTAAATATGATGACACGGCTACCAGAAATTCTATTTGCGATGCTAATATGTTAACGGAGTTAAAGGGGATCTATAATCCTACGCTTAGGGAAAAAATAGAGCGATCAGTCGTTGGTAATCTGATTGGGGCGAAGAAAAGATTCGGAATGGGGGTTAATAAAAAAAAAAATTCGTCATGACGAGTTTATCGGAAGAATTACATAAAAGAAAATTTAAGAAAAGGAGAGTCTTAGTAAACGGTATCGATAGGATATGGGCCGCGGATTTAGTAGACATGCAGGCATTTTCTAAATATAATCGAGGTATAAAATATCTTCTCGCCATCATCGATATCTTTTCCAAGTACGGTTGGTTAATACCGTTAAAAAATAAAACGGGAAAATCCGTCGCCGAGGCATTAAAGAGTATTTTTAAAGAGAGAAAACCGGAAAAAATGTGGGTGGATAAGGGTAAAGAGTTTTATAACGAGGACGTTAAAAATCTGATAGAATTGTATTCTACCGAAAATGAGGAAAAATCTAGCGTCATTGAGAGGTGGATAAGAACGATGAAAGAAAAAATGTGGAAATATTTTTCTGCTAATTCCACTAACGTTTACATTAATGCGTTGCCCGGTCTCATTAAAGAATATAATAACGCGAAACATTCTTCTATTAAGATGACGCCGGTAAATGCTAGTAAAAAAATAAACGAAAACGAGGTTTGGAAAACTCTTTATCCCGAAGGTCACGAAATAAGGGATATAAATCCTAAGTTTTCCGTAGGCGATAAAGTAAGGATATCTAAAAAGAAAAAGACCTTCGAAAAGGGATATACCACGAGATGGACTGAAGAGGTTTTTACGATTTCCGAGGTAAAACGTATGTCGCCCGTAACGTATAAAATTAGGGATCTTAACGGAGAAGAAATACGAGGTACCTTCTACGAACCCGAACTACAAAAAACTAGTCAGGAGTTGTTTAGGATAGAAAAGGTTATTAAAAAGGAAAAAATAAATCGTTGGTAAAATGGAAAGGATATTCCGACGAGTTTAATTCTTGGGTTGACAACGAAAACATTAAAAATATTTAGGTTTTTAAAAAATGCCGGATATCGCGATTAAAAACGTAATTTTACCTAATAAACCATTAAGTAACTTCGAACTAGAAGATGCCGCAAAAAGACTTAAGATACCTTCTTTTAGGGGCATATTTGGACGAAACGATCTACCTAGAAAGTGTAGGAAAAAGGAATGCGGTATATTAAACCTCGATGATTCGAGCTGACCCGGTATGCATTGGGTCGCTTGGTATAAAAACGGCGAACTAAAAAATTATTTCGATAGCTACGGTATAAGGCCACCTATCGAAATAGAAAACTACTTGGAAAATCCAATACTTTACAATACGGATCAATTACATTGAGCCGATCAAGTATTTTGCGGTCATTTATGTTTGTTCGTTCTAAAAGAGCTGACCTCCGGAAATAAATTCCAACGAGTTTTAAATAAGCTTTTTTACTGATATAAAAATGCCAGTTGATAATAATCCTTTATTAAAACTACCCGCATTAGAACCAACTGACTGCGTAATAACAGCCGCGGAAGATAAACCATTAAAACGAGGAGATTATTATGATTTTCGCGGTTCTAATAGTTATTATATGACGAGCGGAGCGGTATTAAAGAAAATAGTTTGCTCGGTAGAGGGAACATCTTTTCCTTTAAGAATATTGGTAGAGGGTGATAGTTTCTACCAGGAAATCGAAATAAACCGAAAATGGGGGTTATCACATGTTAGGATATTTAAACATGGGATTTAATAAAATAAAAAACTTAGACGATCCTACGGAACCGAGCGAGGCCGCTAATAAAAAATATGTGGATGAAAGTGACAGGGCAATAGTTAAAATGGGAGATGGAAGTTTTTCCGCCACCGCGAATATAAATATGAGAGGATACCAGTTGATAAATCTTTTAAATCCCGTGCAACCTCAAGATGTAGCGACTAAAGATTATGTGGATTCCGCTAATAGAGCTTTCGTTTATGGTAGAGGAGATTATATAGCGACTTCGGACATTTCCATGGGCGGACGAAGAATTTCTAAAATCGGTACTCCTTTAGAAGAGAACCAAGCCGCGAATAAATTTTACGTAGATACAACAGTTTTAGCGGCTACGGGAGGAGAAGATTTAACGAGAAACCCTGACGGTTCTTTTACCGTGAATGGCCAATTAGATATGAAAGGAGAAAGAATTATGAACTTACCCAGGCCACACGAAAAGGGTGATCCCGTAACGAAATCTTTTTTAACCGAGCGGCTATTAGCTTTAACGGAACATATAATAGGTTTATCCAGAAAGGAAAAAACTAAACCTATAATAAGTATACACGCCGAAGAACAAGGACCTTTATCGAACGGAAATTACGAGTTTTCTTTCGGTAATGGCAGTAGCGGGAGATCGCACGGTTTAGGAGGTTATTGCATGTCAGCTCCCGGTAGGATTATAAGAGGTTCTTTAACAGTTTTAAAAGGGAATGATTTTTTAAACGAAGAGGCGAAAATTAACGTGGTAATAAACGGTATCGAAAAAACCGACTACTCCTTAATAAAAAAAGTAGGAAAAGGTTGTAGTTGCGTAGTTTTTCCTCAACCTTTAGAAGTAAATCAATGCGACGTCATACACTTTTTAACGAAGACGGATAATCCCGACGCAAAAAACTCTTATTTAACGATACTCGTAGAACTCGATTTATAAATGTATTAAATAATTTTTTATATTTAAAAAAATGGAAAATGAACTAAAAGATGTTGTCGTAACCGATCCGGAAGATTTATTTAACGTTATAACGGCGGACTTTATGGAAATCGCTAAATACGAGGTTTTGTTTACTTCCAAAGATTTCCGTAAATCTTTCATAGAAGATGTTAATAGGCTATACAGTTATTTAATAAGAAATTCTAGATATTTTTTAATGGATTATTATAAAAAAGAGATCGAAAGTATTTTTTTCGACGAGGTTACGGCTTTACCGGAGACAGATACTATTACAACCATTAAGGTCGAAAAGACCTGGATACCCGCGGGCAAGAAGACTGAAAATTTATAACTTTTTTTAAAAAAAGTTATAAATTTATTTTTCGTCGTCGGAATCTAACTTTACTCCCGACGTTTTTACGTAAAATTTAGGAGAAGGAACGCCCTCTTTAATAACGATAACGTCGAAAAGATACGTTCGTATTTTAAGTGCGGGTGACTTAACGAAAATATCTGATATATCTATGTAAGCGATTACTTCGCAATTTTTTCTTTCGACGATAGAAGGTTCTCTTTTTGCGAGAGTTCCATCTACTTCTTTAGCGTAAAAAACGGTTCTTATCTCGCCCGGCGTAAATATACCATTTTCGTAACTTTTATCTTGTCTTAATTTCGGGAAAAAAAAGCCGCGATCATTAACAATTTCCAACTTTTCTAAATCGGCTCGCTCTATCACAGTATTCCTTGCTCTGAATTCTTTTCGTAAAAATTCCAAAATACTATCTAACGTTTTTTTAAACTCGATTTCTTTTTCTTTCGGTTTTTCTTCGTCGTAAAAAGATTTCAAACTCATAAAGTATTCGGCCGAATTTCTATCGTACTTTTTAATTCCGTAAGAAAACATAACGGGAGAACGCAACCGTAAATCTCTCGTTACCCCATCCGGATACACGTATTTAATCCCGGGTATTCGATAACCGAAACCTTTATTTACTTTACCCTTGCAAAGTCTCAGATTTTTTAAATCAAAATCTTTGTAATTTATAAAATTATTATTACTACTCGCCATTTTTTGACGATCTACCTTAAAAATATATTTTAAAAAATTCAACTTTTTAAAAATATTTTTTTTTAAAAAAAAATGGAAAGAGTAGTAAAAAATTTAGAAGACAAACTAGCGCTTTCGCGTAGAAAAGCGATTTGCCAAGACGGAGACTTATTATTTTTTTTAAAAGCGTCGAGCATTAACTGTTTCGAGGCTTTGGCCCATATAAAACCCGCTGTCTACTACGAATGGAGTAACGCGAAAAAAGAATACAACGAGTTTCTCATGATAGTATCTATCCGATATTCTATCGGGGGAAATGGTGAAGATATACTCGATATACCTTCTAACGAAGACAAGGAATATTTTTTACGGATTTTCGACGAAAGTTGTATATCGAGTAAAAATAAACCCTGTAGAGATAAAAATGACCTCGCGATTCCTTTTCTGACTATCGTTCGTAATAATTTATAACTTTTTAAAAAGTTATAAATTAATATACGCAATCGAAACAATTCGTGTGCGTAACATTCTGCCATAGTTTAGATCGTAGTTTTATATCACCATAAGTTCAACTTCCTCTTTCAGATATCCTAATAATCTTTTTATCTCCTCTCTCGTTCTACCATTCGCACGATATATAAATCTAATATGTTTCTTAAATCTAATTATTTCCATCAATAAATCTTCGTAGCAATCGAGGGTTTCAGAAAATTCTCTCCTTAATTCTTCGTGCTCTTCGACTTTATCGGGCTTGATTATAAAGGACGATTTATTTTTATTAAATCGTTCTATAACCCCGGACATTATGGTACTAGTAATACACATTTTATCCATGCATTTCTTTACATAAAATTCGTACGAATTTATATCCGCGATTATTTCTAATATCTTAGCCTTATCCTTACGCCTTAAATTTTCGTCCATTTTTATTCCGTTTTCATCGAAACTTAAGTAACCCATGTGTATAAACGAGCTAGTTTATTTTTTCTTTTTAATAGTTCAGTTTTAATATCTTCTAATAGGTAAAAAGCGTAATCAACATCCTTAAGATTTTTTTTTTGTACAATCGGCTTATATTCGAGCCAATCCCATTCCCGGCGTATCATACCAATGATATCATCAATTCAGTCTTTTATAATATCACGTAATATTAAAATCATATCTGTTATGCAATCAGAATACGATCTTCCTACATCAGCTACATTTTCATCATCATCATCATCATCATCATCATCAGCAGCATCGCGAATAATATAGTTTTCAATATTTGCAAACATCACTGAAATACCGTAACGGGCTCTTTCCACGAGTGGATAATAGTCGAAAGTCTCATCAACATATTCTTCGATCTTTTCATTGATACGCTTAAAAATTTTTTCAACGAGTTTAAAATTAAGATCGGTATATTCTTCCCCTTCTTTCACTAAACTCTCTATTTCGGGTAAGACGTTTCTTAATTCTTGACCGCGTCTTTTATTAACTTTTCTAAATAATTTTTCGGACATTATTCCACGATTTATATAGGAAAAATAGTCTAAAAAAAACAAATTTAAAACGCTGACGGCCTCGATCACCGATCGGAATTTTTCCGAGGTGAGCGTCTTACCTATAAATTTTAGTTCTTCGGAAATACTCATTTTACTAGTTAATGGTAAAGAGATTTTTTAAAAAAGCAAAAATTTTTCGCGCGTTAAGAAGCACACCTAGAACATTCTAAAACGGATATATCTTCACATTTTTCTGCCGCCTCTCCTCGATAATAATATAACCCCTTACAACCTAATTCCCACGCCTTAAAGTGAACGTCGTGAATATATTTTTTACTCGAACCCGAATGGAAAAAAATATTTAACGATTGACCTTGGCAAACATAATTTTGCCTATCCGCGGCATATTCGATTACTTTTAGTTGATCTATTTCTTTCGCGGTTTTAAATACTTCCTTAAAATTCGTCGGAATATTAAGATGTTGTACCGAACCATGATTACGGTTAATACTATTCCACGTTTCCGGCGTGTCTAAATTAAATTTTCGTAATATTATTTCTAAATATTTATCTTTCGTAAAAAACGAACCGGCGCGTGTTTTGGAGATAAAAGCATTAGCGGTGACAGGTTCGATAGAATGAGAACAATTCGCGATAATCGAAATATTAGCGGTAGGAGCGATCGCGATTAAATGATAATTTCTTTTCCCCGTTCCTTTCATCGACGGACACTCCCCCCGTTTTTTTCCTAGTTTTACGGAAGCTAATTCCGCGTATTCTTTGAGCTTAGAAAATATCTCTGTATTTAATTCTTTCGCTCTGGAAGATTCGAACGGAATATAACGATCCGAGTCCCATAACTCCTATTCCTAAAGGTCGGTCTCTTATCACCCCCTTTTTAGCTTTAGATAATTCCGGGTGACAATTTTTAATAAAAGATTCTAAAACGTTATCTAGAAAACGAACGATATCTTCGACGACCCGTTTCGTCCATTTATGAGGATATTCCGCGTTTAAAGAAGATAAACAACATACGGCCGCTGTATCATCATCCGTAGGTAAATGGATTTCGTTACATAAATTACTACTATAAATTTTTAATCCTTTTTTCTTTCATCTCTTTAGGAAGAGATTTATTAATCGTATCGATAAAATTTAAATAAGGCGTTCCCGTCCTACTTCTAGATTCTAAAATTAATTCCCACATTTTTCTCGCGCTCGTAGGCGTTCGTTTTTTAGTTTTAGGATCTATTAAATCGTAGTCGGAACCATTTTTCACGGCGCGCATGAAATCGTCGGTAATATTAATCGCGTTAAATAAATTAAGATTTTTTCTATTAATATCTCCTCCGGTAGGTATCCTCATAGTAATAAATTCTACTATTTCCGGATGCGTAATATCGAGATAGGCCGCGTAATTTCCTTTTCTAGTTTTTCCTTGTTTGTAAGAAGATACGACGGAATTAATGGGTGATAAGAAAGATACCGGGCCCGATGACTTGCCGTCCGCCGATCTTACGGAACTCCAATCAGCTCCGACTCCCCCACCTACGATCAAAGACCAACAAGTATCCGCTAAATGTTCGATGATACCGTCTATCTTATCCGGAATATGGGAAACAAAACAGGAAATAGGCAATCCCTTTTTAGGCGGTTTTCCCGCATTCGCTAAGATGGGGGATGAAAACATAAATAATTGCGTAGACGCGTAATCGTAAATTCTTTGAGCGTGTTCTAAGTTATCGGAATAGGTAACCGCGGCACGAGCGAATACTCTTTGAGGAGTATCGTTATCGTACTGGTAATAATAATTTTCGAGAAGTTTTTTACCATGTTCGGATAACCGATTATCTAAATCGTTATTAATCGTGATTCCTAGGTAATCTTCCATTTCTTTTTATATGCGCGAGAATATCTTAAATTTTCGATAAAAATTAATTTAACCTTAAAAACGGGTAATAAAAAATCTCTGACAATGAGCGAACCATTATCGCATTATAACGAAAAACTCGAGGAAAATAATGCTCGTATTAAAGGGTTACAAAAGATGATAAGTAAACTAAAAGAAGAAAACAAACGTCTTAGAAAGAGAAAAAAACTTCTATTAACTCTTTATAATAGATAAAATGTATATTTAAATTTATAACTCAGCGAGTTATAAATTTTTTAGTTTATGAAGATTTAGACCCTCAGTTTCCTAGTCACTTAAATAACGTTTTATTTTGGACGGTGTATTACACAACGGACATTTTTTTTTTAAATTAGACGCATTATCGCACGCCCCGCACGCGGCTATATGTCCGCAATTACAAAACAACACGTTCGGTTCCGATTCTCTGCAAATAACGCATTCTTTTTCTCGAAATGTTAAGTTGCCGTTTTCATTTATTACCCGATTCCGCGTATTTTCCAATTCTTCTATATCTCTATTCTCATTCAAGGCCATTCTAACCCTAAGTTCACCCAAGACCCGTCTAAGGGAAATCACGCGTTTGATTCTTTCTTTCGGACTTATACCTTTACGCAGACAATCAGCGTAGTTTTCTATTTCCCCCTACACATATTTTCGATAATATAAGCCTCGTATTCGCGTATTTCTTCCAGACTCGCGGCTTCGGTCAGATAAAACTCGTAAGAGTATCTTTCTGACGGAACTAAGCTTTGAAGCCTATTGCGTCTTTCTTCCGGTCTCAATCTTTCAATCGCATTAGGTTCTTCAGACAGATAATCCCTGCAGTTGCATCTTTCTTCCAGACTCATGCCTTCAAGCAGAAAAACCTCATAGCCGCGTCTTTCTTCCGGACTCATACCTTTAAGCAAATCAGCCCCGTAGTCGCATCTTTCTTTCGGACTCATTCTTTTGATCCGATCAAGAATCTTATTATCTAAAAAAAGACGAAAATCCATTTTTTATTCCCGGCTTTAAAATTTTAAGAATTTCAAAAATTTATAACTTCGCGGGTTATAAATTTTTTAAGGGCGCGCGGGCGGTTTTTAAGCGCGGGGGGCGCGGGTTATAAATTCTTTAAGCTCAGAAGTGGGGCGCGTGGGGAGTAATATAGGGAAGCTAGGGGATTCGAGTTTTTTTGGGAAAGTGGACTCGATGACCCCTAATGAGATCGCGATTTTAACCATGAGGATGGTTGAGGGGATTTTCGGGAGCACGATTTTCGGTTTTCAACCATGTGGTCATCGAACGTGTGTGGTTGAGATGCGGTGGGTATGGCGCGCGCGGAGCGAGCGGGTTGGCCCAGAAACCCCGCTTACCCCCCTACATAAATCAATACCTCTGTCTTATGTCAGTATATACATAAATGAGCCATGTTCTGGGAAAATGGGTTTGAGGCATCTCAAGACGCATTATACCATGTAAATCATCCCATAATTATGCATCCATAAAATCCATTTTGTCTAACAACCGAATGAATCAAGCGGTATACTGGTACTTTGACATGCAGAAAATTTAACAATAGCCAAAAGTATCGACCCAGGTTAGCTTGCGCATTCCGCACAGGCAAACTTGAGTCGATACTTTTTGCAGATGCATTAAACTCCATTTTCAGAGAGCATGACCAATATCTACATGTATTTATACAGTCTGCAACCAAGTCCCGGTAGCTCAGTCGGTAGCACACAGGACTTGAGAACAGGAGGTCGCTGGTTCGATCCCTGACTTGGTCAAGGATTGATGATAGTCATTGCGACAGGATTCATTCCTCTCTCACCGCTGACCATTGTTTCGACATTGGTTATGTGGGAAAGCAGCCAGTGGCTTGGAAAGAATATTGTGCGTAGTACTGGTAATAGAAACTCCAGGAAAGCATGGATAGGTGCATTGGCCGCCGCGATATAACTGAAATAATGTTGAAAACGGCGTTAAACTCCAACCAATCATTACACAGTCTATAATACACTTAGACGACTGTTCCATCGTTTGCTGTACAAATTCTTTTCATACGCTTAAATATTAAGTAAAAGTACAAGCCTTTTACAGAAAGCAACATACTATTTCTTAAACAGTAAGCATCATCGGGATAGGAAAATAACAACCAAATTTTAGACCTGTTCAGATGGAAAGGATATGCAGACGGTAAATTAAATGGGGCTCAAATTATGGATTTTTGTCTTTGAAAAGATGGAAAACATAGAAAAAAGAGAAAATGCTGGTTACTAGCATTTTCTCGTTATCCCATAATGTTTTTAAAACCCCTTTCTATCAGCGTCGTTAAAACTCAATACTGTATTGTTTACTGGATAACATAATTCGAAATATTAAATATGAGCCATGCTCTGTGAAAAGGGGGCTTAATATAACTACGAAAAGTATCGACCCAGGCTGACCTGGGCCGAAACTTTTCGATATCAGTCAATTTTCTGTATGTCCAAGGACCAGTTTACCTAATGGTTGAGTCGGTTGTTAAAAAAGTGGCTATAATAGATTTATGATTACAGGTATAAAGCATCACGGAAATGCATGAAGCCCCCTTTTACCAGAGCGGGGCTCATTTAAAAAAAATCGCACCATCTGAAAGATTGTCGTACGAGTAGACTGAATTTCGTCAAATTTTATAAATCGTACAGATTGTCGCATGACAAAGATTTCTGTCTGTGTAAAAGTTTGTTTATAATCGTCTTGGCACTTTTAAGGGAACCATGTCTGTGCTTTAGACGCTTTTCGTCCCGCTCCATCTGTTGTAGAAGCTTGTCCGGTGAAAGCTTCAGGCGGATCTGACTCACAATTCCCGCCAAAAGATCGTCAACTTGATGATTTAGAGATACCGATGTTTCGACGTATTTGCAGTCGTAATATGACGCGAGAAGGCGGGCATCTGGAAAGAAATTCAAATAGATACTGAATGACATCTTAAAAACTAGAGGGTTGATTGATAGGTCTGTCTTTTAAAATATGTTGAGTTACATTTTAGATTAATTCCTTTTGGTTGAACCCTTTACCATACAAGCACGGGTTTTCACGACCCCTGTGAAAAGTGCTTCTAAAACCCAATGTGGGAAAAGACAAATAATTGCAAGGATCAAGTGTTTTATCCTTTTTCCACGAATTTTTCTACCGATTTATATACAATTCCTTTGATTTGAGCCACATGAAATTATCTTTTGCAAATACTGAAATGCTCTCAGTTTTGGCGAGTCCGAGTTTTTGTCGTTCGGCAAAGTTTTAGTAACAATTTCCTTGTGTGAAAAAAAGGGCATTTTTAGTAAGCAAAACACCATTTCTCTCCTACCCATCCAAGTCTACATCCCCAAATTTTGGGGGGAATGATTCCTGCTGCCCCCTTACGCTTATGTCGATGTGTCTGTTTTTCCCCCTCTCCGGATTTATTCAAACCTATTCCATAGAAAAACAAACAGACAAACAAAAAACAAACAGAAGATCGTTGACAAACAAGAAAGAGCGCGTAGCGGACCACTTCTCAAAACAAAATGTTCCAAAAGAGGAAATTCTGGGGACGAATAATCTTTTCTACATGTCATACATCTCATGTACTTAACTCTTTACCACACATTCCCGAGTTTTAATGACACTGAGAAAGAAGGCTTTTGAAAATATAGAGGGAAAAGGAAGAAAATTTCCCACAATGTTTTCTACCTATTAAAGGCAAATTACTATCTTAAAACATTTGGATTTGTCGTCAGTAAATTCTTTTAATATGGACGAGTCCAAAATTTTACCGTGTGGTAATGGATTAAGCGCAATTATTGTTGACAGACCATATTATCAGCATTTTCAATCTTTCAAAAACCCTCTTCCGAAGGATTTTCCATGTATATACAGTATGTTATACGAAAAGTTAGAATTATTATTTACTGGTTCAAAATAGTCCATCCTCCGGACAGCTTGATGTTTAAACTTTGTATAGATGTACTAATGACAATGATCAATATTTCCTTAAAACATGGGCTGGTAATATTCAGCAGTTATAATGATTGTAACCTTGGTTTTCGATACCTAGGCGTAGAACTGATGTAAGTGGCTCTCATATATCTGCTGTGACACAGCGAATATATGATCAGTATTTACAACAGCAATTTAGAGAAATCCAAGCGTCGAGCAAACTTATTTCTTAAGATTTTTTACAAACAATTTCTTAACTAAACAATGTTTAACCAGTGTTTCTAATTCAAAGTATGAACAGGTACTATGTAAATTGAGATGCTCTGATCACAACATGGCCATAGAGGTTGGATTCCAATATAGTATTCCATAGTATACCAAATGTAATATGAATGCCGTTGAAGACGGACATCTTTTCCTTTTAATTTGTTCATTTTATCGCCAGCTGAGGTCGGAAATATTTCCCAAGTGCTACAGTAGATGGCCTACAAAATACAAATTTATCCTCTTGCTACCCAGAACATGGACTGTACTGCTTAACAAATTGGCTACATACGTTTATATTGCTTTTAATCTCCACCCAGCCGTATATTTTATAAAATACATTTTTTTTTTTTTTTCAGGTCCTGTCAGAGAGGGCCTCGTTTATTTCTCTATAATATAGTACACAAATTACAATAACATATAAGATCGATCCTGCACCTTAAATTTTTAACAAACGGCGAAAATTTTAGGCCTGCCCAAACTGAAAACATTTGCAGTCGCGTTTGCAGACGACAAAGTAAATGTGACTCAAAAATTGAAATTTGTATTTGAAAGGGCTGTAAACATTTTAGAAAAAGGAGAAAACGCTGGTTACAGCATTTTCTCCTTTTCCCTCAATGTTTTCAAAAACTCTCTTTCTCAGGGTCATTAAAATTCGAGCTTGTGTGGTAAAGAGTTAATATATACCGTTTTGTTGGTTATGCGAATACTGCAGATCAGCATCAGAATGAGCAAAAATTCATTCAGATCCTGATCCACAATTTCCGGTTTGACCTCTTCAATATCGATCACCTCCTACTACGACTCTGAGATATATTGGATTTGAAGAACATTTTAGAAAAAAGATACATATCTCCGTTTCCCACCATGGTTCTTATCTTTTCATACTACTACATCTCAAGTATACCAATCACAATATTGCCGATTGCTGATGGTTTAATTTGGAATAGTCTGAAATTTGTCTTTTGGGAAACGGTTAATTACACACTATTTTCAAAAAAAAAAAAAAAAAAAGGTGGAATCTTTAAAATTGCCTATCGGGAATAATTGATCTTTTTGTATATTCTGCCATCAGAAAGGTATAGAGATTCAGTGGCTTGCCGGATAGGAGTGATCAAAATTTTCATAATCTTGGTACTCCAACAGCACCTGGTTTTTCTAATATAAGAGTAATAACATTTATAATACAAACAAAGAACAGACAATATAAAATTGAAAAACGTATGGTTAAAAAGGGGAAAAAAAAAAAAAAAAAACTATCCGTAGCCAGACTCTAGAGTAGTCAGTTTCGTTATGTTTTGTATATTCATTTTTATAATATGATATTCCTTTGCACCTCAGCATTTAAATACTCAAAAACAATTCAATCTATAAAAGGAGACCAGACAACATCCAACTGTTCTATAGACTCGTCGTGTTTTTCACTTAACAATACTTTATTTTTTAAAATTTTGTATTGAAATGTTAAGTAGTTTTTTGCTCCTTGTATCGATGGTTTTACATTTATGTTCCTACATTTGAAAATGTACATTTTGAAAAGAATTAACAGCAAATTTTTCATTTTGCATGCGGATTCTATAAATCCAAATAACATGTTATTTAAAGTTAGATCTCCGTATATGTTGTGATGATTTAGTAGCATATTTCTAATTAAAGCTTGACTGTACCGGCATGTCCAGAAAATGTGTTGAATTGTTTCTGGAAATTGTTTACAGAAAGTGCATACAGAATTTTCAACATAATTTATTTTGTACAGGTAACTGTTTGTGCCAAGAATTCTGTGGATTAACCTAAATTGAAACCATCTTATATTAATATCACTTGTTACGGAGAAAGGTAAGAGGAAAATAGCCTCCCAGTTATCTTCAGTAAATTTAGTGGACAAAATTTCATCCCATTTCCTTATACATGTTGGAATTTCATTATTATTGTTTAAACAAGTATAAACTGATTTACAGCCTTTGCTATCATTCAGTAAGGCTTTAAGGTAAGGCGGGAAGAAGGGTTTTTGAGTTTGTTTTAATTCTTGCTGTTTGACATGGTATTTCTTTAAAGCTTTTTGAAGGGATGTTTTAATTCCTTGATATGTTAAATAATCAGATTTTACGTGGTATTTTGCCTTAAATTCATTATATTCCATAATTGTGTTATTTATTGTTACTAGATCTCCTATGCAGTTAATTCCAGCCTCAAACCATGACTTTATGAAAATACTTTTAAAATCAACTAGAATATCTGGATTAAAAAATAAAGGATATTCAAATATTTTTTCCTTTTTGACTGGTAACTTTTCGATTAGTTTAGAAAAAGCGTCAAATGCTTCTGCCCAAAAATTATTAGTACATTTTTTTGAAACTAGTTCAAAAAAACACTGACCACAGAAGGGTAGTTTAGAAATATCGACATACATCTTGACTATTTCCGTCCATTTACTTTCACTAGTCATTAGTCGCCTGATCCAAGTAATTTTAAGCGAATTTACGAAAGCTTCTAAATTAATCATTTTCAGGCCTCCTTGATTATAATCTTTGATCATCACTGATTGTTTAACCTTAAAAGATTTACCATAAACGAACGTGTTTAAAAGAGTCTTAAGTTTACGAAAATCAAGTTCTAATGGATTTGGAAGGGTTAAAAACAAATGGTTAAGCTTTGAAATAAGCAAGTTTTTTACGATGACTATTTTACCAATGGGTGTTAAAATTCGTCTTCTCCATTTCCTTAAAGTTTCTTCGATTTCGTTAATCTTTTTACTGTAATTTAATCTGATCATTTTCGATAAGTCGACATGAAAGATGATGCCTAATAACTGGAATTGATGCTGATTCCACACTAGTTTCCATCTTGTTTTAATAGTATCAGCGCTGTATTTTTTCTTTCCTATCCAAATAACCTGTGTCTTATCAAAGTTAACATTAAGGCCTGAAATTACGAAAATTTGGAAAGTGTGGTAAGAGTTTCATTTAAGGACTCACTTGAACCATCGAGACAAATGCTGGTGTCGTCAGCGAATTGAGAAAGTTTGTATTCGGTGCCATTTATTTTAATACCTTTTATTTTAGGATTTGATCTAATTTTAATTGATAAAATTTCTGCACAAAGAATGAAAATGTAACAAGATAAAGGGTCTCCTTGTCGACAACCTCTTTCGACTTTGAAGAAATCTGAGAGGAATCCACACTGTAATACAGTTGACTTTGCATCTTTGTAGAAAACATTAAACCACTTCTGTATTGAGGGTCCAAAATTGAAAAGATTTAGTGTTTTGTTAATGAAAGACCATGAAAGGGAATCAAAGGCCTTTTCAAAATCAATTAAAAGTAAAATGCCGGTATGTTATTTTCCTCAGTATAGTGGAGTATATCGTAGATCAGTCTAATATTCTCTCCAATATATCGACCTTTTATGAAACCAGTTTGGTCACTTTTAATTAGCAATGGTAGTAATGGTTTTATTCTGTTTGCAATTACACCGCTTCCAATTTTATACACGGTATTAAGTAACGTAATTGGACGCCAATTTTTAATATATTGTTTTGGTTTGTCACCTTTTGGTATGCACGTAATTAAACCCTGTGTTTGAGTATCGGATAATTTGTTTATATGAAATGCTTCATTAAGACTTCTTATTACAAAATGCCCTATTTTTTTCCAAAAGACTTTATAAAAGTCAGCACTAAAGCCAGACGTACCAGGACTACGGTTATTTTTCATATTTTTTAAAACTAGTGCTCAATAGCGTCTGATTGTTGATCATTTAAGGTTGGAATGTGTAAGTCGTTAAGAAAGTCATCGTTACTATTATCAGATTCAATACATTTGCCTTTGCTATATAGTGATGCATAAAAACTCTTAACTTCATCTAAAATTTGCTTTTGATTTGAAACTTCGGTACCATCATCTTTAACTATTCTACAGATAGTTTTTATGGACGAATTTTTCTTTTCCAAACCACAAAAATAACTACTAGGTTTCTCGCCATCTAAACTCCACTTTGTTTTTGATCTAATCATTGAACCTTTTAATTTGTCTTCTGTTATCTGTTGTAACTCTTTTTTTAATAGTTCTAGTCTTTCTGAATTAATTTCTGATAAATTTTGTTCCAGTGAAATAATTTCTTGTTTAATTTTTTCTTCGCGTTTTCGTGATGTTTTTTTCTTGTAAGAACTATATGATATTGACTTCCCTCTTATTTCCATTAGTAATGTGTCTAAGAATAATTGGTCATTTATAGTAAATTGCAAAATATCAGGAGGTATATCTTTCAATGATTCTCTACTGTATACAGGTAGGGCATATTGTTCTATGACATCATCTATTTTTTTATTAATTGTATGAATATATTCAATGTCTTGTAGCAAGGAATTATTGTGTTTCCAAAGGCCAGAAATGTATTCAAATTCATTGAATATATAAGTTGTAGATATGATGGAATGGTCAGAAAGGTAACTATGTTCAATAGATGATTTAACAATATTGCTAGAAAGTTCAGTTGAAACAAGAAAAAAATCCAAACGCGCTTGCTGAATAGGGTTAATTTTTCTCCATGTATAAAGTCTAGTTTCGGGGTTGAGTTCGCGGAATGGGTCTATTAGCTGCCTGTTTTCAATGATTTCCCTTATATGATTTCTAGCGTTTTTATTATTGATGTGTTTATAATTTTGATAGTCTAACTCAGGATTTAAAACTAGATTAAAATCACCACAAATCATAAACGAATCATTACCAATGTAATCTAGTTTCTCAAAAAGATTTGTGTAAAATTGTGGATTGTCTTGATTTGGTCCATAAATTGATGCCAATGTAAACCTGTGATCATCAATGGTTAAATCAAGTATAACGTAGTTTCCTTCCGAGTCTGAAAGTGATTTGTGTATTTCATAATCCAGATTTCCAAATAATATGGCAACTCCCCTACTTTGTGAAGTATTACAACTCAAGAAAATTTCATTACCCCATTCTGAGTATATAGTATTGTACATATCATTAGTAAAATGGGTATCCTGTAAACGTAAATATTATGTTTCAAATTTTTAAGATGGTGAAAAACTGATATACGTTTTTTCTTAGTGTGGATTCCTCTACAGTTAAAAGACATTATATTCAGATTCCGTGGCATGTCAGTCGCAATAATGATAGGACGTCGATTTTTGTAACGAAATCAAGTACTGGTCTAAGTCTGGCAGACGGGTAAAGTAACATATATACAAAACAGATTTGAAATACATGGAAAATGGTACAAATTGCAGAAGTTCACTCGAATAACTGAATCAAAAAATAATTATCACATACAAGTAATTTATTTATCGGTGATAAATTCTTTAGATTAGTATGTAATATTTAGTCTGAGATTGACTAGCAAAGTACTTCATAAAAATAGACAATAAGTGTACTTTTAACGTATTTTTGCCCCCCCCCTCCCCCCCCCCAAAAAAAAAAAAATCATAGAAACCAAGAATATTTTTCAACACAGAATTTCCAATACACCATATGTTCTCGTTTCATAGAAAAGCTTCCAATAATGGTTTCTTTAAAATCCATCCATGAATAGGTAGTGTAAGGAGTTGGGAGAAAACTAAACAAAATGTACATCAGAGAAATGGTAATAAATGTAACTCAGAAAAAATCAGAGACAAGAACTTCTGAATAATTATAGCATGTACATTTAGTAATGATACATTGTAGAAATGCTGAGAAACAGGATGGAAAAAAAAACGTATATGGGGGTAAGGGTAATTTCTCCAAGAGAAATCATTGAAATGGATCACAAAACAATGTGCACATCTTAATTTGATACATGTAGTTAAGCTCCTTAAAAAGTTTCATGTAGGTCCAACAAAAGTTTAATGAAAAGACATCACAACCCAAATTGGCAATCTGTCGAAAAAAAACACAGAACTAGAAGGTATACAAAATATGTGCATATTCATCGCAGTTATCCAATTCTTATTCCTTCACGTAATTTTAACAAACGATTGCTGAGAAATATCCTGGGACAAAATATGGGACACATACACGTACGGACAGACGGACGGATATTTACATAAACGGACAAGACGGCGACTTTTATTACTGAAAGAAAAAAAAAAAAACCTAGGACAACATATCGAACACATGCACGTACTGACATACGGACAGATATTTATATGCACGGTCAAGACGCCGACTGTTATTCCGCTTTCAAAACCTTTCGGTTGCATAAATAGCATTAAAAATGCATGATACATGGAAAATTTATGAAGAGGAAGGGTGGCAAAGGATGACATCTGACGAGCCCTTGAAACATTTCACTTGACTGATATTTAAAAAAGCCATTTCTAAAAGCGTCTGGGGAGAAAAAGAGAGAGAAAAGCTACACTGGATTTTGTTATATAATGTTATAAGTAATGGCAAAAGGAGAAATAAGTTTGAAGTATCCATATCTCTAAAAACTCCAAAAGTGGAAACCTTCTTGCGAAAGAAAAAGGGGAAGATTTCCAGTGGAGAAATGCTAAAAACAAGAGAGTGAAAAATTTATAAAAAGTTCTCAAAACCTTCCATCAAAAAGGCGAAATAGGGAAGGTTTTTCGAACCTCATTCACTGTGAGGCTAATTTTATTCATTTCACTATTTAATTTTACAGGTATGATCTGAATGGTAAAGGGACAGACTGGAGCACTTGTGTGGGTGTGTGGGAGTGCGTGCGTATACATATATATATACACACATATACATACATATACATACATATATACATACATACATATATACACACACATATGTATTCTCTCTAAATGTAGCTAACCCGAAAGTATTGTATATAGGAAAAGGGACGTGTGATGTCTATATTTCACATAACATACATATGGTTAAGAATACTCTTACTAGTCTCAATATTTACCTGTTTCCACCCCAAATGAACAATATCCTGTTTTACATTAAATGTATTCACATAATAAACATGGCGTATAACTCCTTCACTACCATCTACAAAGAGTCATTTGCAGTTGGTAAAGATCAAGATCAGACTGCACAAAAAGTGCAGTCCGATATTGGATCTATATCATCCGCTTGCTGTGTAGGCTGAAAATCCTGTTCGGTTGGCTCGAGTTGTACTTTCAGCCGTCGAAAGATCTAAAGTTTTATATTTGGCAGTGAAAGAGTCAAAAGGTAATACTTATGTAGCTGAAATATGACAGAGGAAATAAAGACAAACATTAAAGAATAAGTATTTTCAAGCAGTTACGTATAGGAAGAAGTTCACCATTGACACTGTATACAGAAAAAAAACTAAATATCTTTTTATATAAGGCGGCCTTTGTTTATACAACCGATGCGTCTCGTATCCCCCTGCTTTCTTGGCTCAGTGGGTAAAATATGTTCCGACTCCGGATAAAAAAAAAAAAAACCGGATGTTGGCTGTAAGCTATAAATCATAAGTGTAGATTGGGATAAGAGCACTTGACTCGTATCAATGATGAAAATCCCACCCCAAACAAATATCGCCTTTGTATTTCTGAGTAAGAAAACTTTTCCTCCAGCAACTTTTTGGATGCAGATCGGACTGCGAGTGTGTTTACAGGCCGCTCCGTATCCCATCAAAAAAGGAAAGTCCGATACTGAATGACCAAGTCTTGCTTATATAAAAGATTGTCTGATAGTACTTAATTGCCAACTTACAGGAACAATCTATTTTACTAATGAAATCATCGTTAGGTCCCATATAAAAATGTAGCGAAGAAAAATGTGAGATTGACCACAAACAAGGTACTTCTCTCACAGGATTTTTTTTTTTTTGTAAGAATTTGCATAAAAATATGGCGTTTTTCTTCCGTTTTACTCTTACTTAAGGGCTGATCATAAAAATATAGAATTTCACCAAGAATAAAATATTGTGGGAAAAGAGTGGTGGCGTGCAATTAAAAAAGACGGCGGCGTTGTAGATCAATATCACACTGCACAGAACGTGCAGCCTGATCCCGAATCCCAAACGCTTGCAAGTCCATTTGTGAAAACGTCAGTTGGACAAGTTTCTTTAACTAACTTATCCTGCATGCGGAGAATAAACGTAAAAAATGAAGAAAAAAAAAAAGAACAAAAGCTCATTCTCGTATTTATCTTTCAGTTAATTTGGCGCAGATCACCATGAAAATTGGCAATACCTGCACAGGACACGCCTGTCAAAAATATCGCAAATATTTAAAAAAAAATCCCTTTGATTACATCTCTGATGTTAGATGGTTCCAGGAAAATCTGAAAGTTTTAAGACCTTTTTTTCTGATGGGTTGATAATACATGTCAATGTAATTAAATGCGGCAAAAGTTCAAAGTGACCGATGTAGGCGGTTTTCTCATATTTTACAACATCTCTTGCGCTAATCACAAATTCGAGTATATATGACCAGGGTCCTGCGATCTCGGGCACCCGGACATCCACGTAAAGTGTCATCCCAGCCAAACCCGCTCAGTCCGCGAAGGCTAATCCGAGATGTCACTTTACGTTTACATTAAATTTTCTACAAGATCAGACTCTCGTGTATCATAAAATCACAAAAGATTGAATAGTGTAGTATCAGATCAGATCCATATGTGGATCGCACGAGCCATACCGAGACAACACTCCACGCTAACTTCTAAGTGCCCGAAATCGCATGGCACCGCCCATGTTTGTTGTTACAGAATGCTGTTTTATTTGCTGGAAGTTAAAGTGTAAAATTCTGCTCGAAATACACTCGCCCAGAAAGAGCTATAGCTTCCTGTTTCACTGCTTCTTCAGTCTTTACCTTTTACCCCATAAGGCATTTCTGTGGTATCTCTAACTGACCCTAAATAACAGCAAGGATGAAGCCGTTTCTTATGTGTATATGACACCTTCTGATAGTGTAGAAAACATTGAGGCAAAAGGCGAAATCGCTTGTCATGAGCAATTTCACCTTTTGCCACAATGCCTTCCAAAGGCTCCTACAAGCAATGCGTAGAAATGAGTATGGAGTAAAGGGTTAAACAAAAAGCAATCTTTTTTTTTTCATATTTTCTTTCTCAAGTATGATTGGAAAAGGGGATGCACCTTCAATCTTGCATTCATAGATGAGTAAATCAATTCAACTGAAGAAAAAGTGGGTAAAGTCAAAATCGCCCGCTATGAGCCGTTTTTCCTTTTCCCACACTAATTTCTGTCGTAAAAGCAAATAATATCATGTACATTTCAAACACCGGCAAAAATAGATGAAAAATGCCCGACTTCGAGGAAACGCCCGGCAACATAAAGTGTTTTAGTGTCTATTTTTCTCCTGGCCAAGGTTTGCTCAGCCATGTTTCATAATCTTTGAATTTAATTTCGGTCGGTCGAGAATCGTTTTTAAACAGAGCATACAGTTTTCCTTCAAACGACCAACATCGATTTATCCGCTCCGAGTCCTTCAGCCTCAGTGAAGCTAAAACTTGCTGGTTAAGCCATGTCAAATCTTCGTTCACAAACACTTTCTTCTGTCTTAATTCTTTCCTTTGTTTCATAACTTCTATCTTTGTATTGATACAAGTATCTTCTCTTTTCCACTTGTCTATCATACTTTTCTCGTAACTGGTATTGTACCATCTATATGAGCCATGCTCTGGCAAAAGGGGGCTTAATGCACCTCCGCTATGCATCATACCAAGCAAGTCATCACATGATCATGGATGCATAAAGTCCATTATTTCCAACAACCGACTGAATCATGAGGTATACTGCTCCTTTGAACATACAGAAAATTGACCTACAGCGAAAAGTTTCGGCCCAGGTCAGCCTGCAGGGACAGCGCAGGCTGACCTGGGTCGATACTTTTTGCAGTTACATTAAGCCCCCCCCCCCCCTTTTTGCCACAGCATGGCTCATATTTTTTTGCCTTTCACAAGACAATAAAACATGACAAAAATGGGGTTTTTTTTGTCAAATAAAGGATATGACTTGACTTGATTACACAATTCCGACTTTTAACGACCCTGAGAAAGAAGCCTTTTGAAAACATAGTGGGAAAAGAAGAAAATGCTGGTAACCAGCATTTTCTCCTTTTCCCACAATGTTTCTACCCCTCCCAAAACAAATTTCAATTTTTCAGCCATATTTATTTTGTCGTCTGCAGATGCTTTCAATTTGAACTAGTCTAAAATTTTGTCGTTTGGTAAAGATTTAAACCAATTCACCGCTTTTAGTATCGTCAGATTTACAGACTGATAGAACTGAATTCATGCTGTCAGTGCATTCGTGTACCTATGAAATATAATGTTGTGGCAACTTTCCTAGCCCTTGTATTTGCTTCGAGCAGCATGAAAAAATTTGATATCGCACGAGACCGAAGGTCGAGCGAGATGTCAAAATTCTCTTACGCAACGAGAAGCAAATACAAGCACCAGGAAAGTTACCACAACATATTATTCGTTTTATCATATACCTACAATCAAAGCGGTGAAAGCGCTGCTGAGGTTGAGCGCGTTTAATCCTGCTCAAATTGAAATCTTACTGTTAAAAGCAAGCAAACATTGAAAGAGCTGAGAGGTATCTCTCCTATAAACCTCAGAGCAAACTAACAAATTTCTCTTTTTTCGTGTGTGTGAAAGGGGGGGGGGGTTGTTTCAATAGAATGTCAAAATTAAACGACGTGAGGAGTATTATTAAGCAATATCTAGACAAATAAAGCAATCCTATTCAAAAAAATTACCACAAGAATTCTCATGATGCTTCACAGCTTTCCATGGCACTTGTTGACACTTCTTGATGCTGTTTGGTGGAACTGATATATAAATGCGTATACCTACGCATGCCTTATGGTAGTCTTTTCTAGCACTTCCTTTTTTTTTTTTTTTTTTTAATTTGTGTTATGATAATGGTGTATTTGTTTACATATTTATCGTCAAATTCGTGTAAATCCCCCCTATTGTTAAGGTTTCAGTCATGCCTTGATGCCAAAGTGAATAAAATGCTTTCTTAATAGTACTATTTTTCCAGGTAATGATTTTGCGATATTAGGTACCCCAGAATCAGATTTTTTAGGTTCAGTTTCCCACATGGTAAATCTGGGCTGGGATGTTTCGCACCACTCCTCAAAAACAAAATATTGCAATTAATGACAATTTATTTCGATAACGGTAAACAAAACAAAGCAAAAAATGGTTAAGTGGGTGGTGAATATTATATAGCGTAATATTTTGACCAATCAAATGGTAAATCAATATCCCGCACGCGGGATACTTCATCATACCATATTTGGAACCGCATCTGACACTGTGTAGATTTGGATTTTTGTTTTCGTGTGTGATACTTTATCCCTGTAAGACCCGTGTATTTAAATATTTATATGTATATAACAAAAACATTACCTCTTTTGTCATTTTTTGATGAAGTTAAATAGATCGTTCCATATATGGAAATTTTGATTTTAGACGCCATGATTAGAAGGAACAACGGCTAATGTTGTCCTAGCAATGGTAGAGTCACTAATCATATCCTTTTAATCCAATTTAATGTTTTCAAGAGACTTCTTTCTCATGGTTGTACTTATTAAATCGATTTGTGGAAAAAACAACTATTTTTGCCATTTCCGTTGTTGTCTTTCATTTAGATATTTGTTAATGAAGAAAATAAAACTCATTATCTCAGAGTTGTTGTCTTTTAGTTTGTCATTTGTTGATAAAGCAAAAAACTGACCAACATGGAGACTGATTATGACATTCCAGCTAGATACGCCATGGTTAGCAGGAACAGCGGCCTATATCGTTCTTGCATCGGAAGAACCATATACCCCTTTCAGTCACTTCAATGTTTTTAACCCTTAGGTTGCTGAGTCCGACTCGCTGGCCTTTTGCAGACTGTGTAGATCAAGATCAGACTGCACAGAACGTGCAGTCTGATCTTTGATCTGCACTGTCTTATAGGGAGATATCTTTCCTCCCAAATACCCTTGAAATAGGAAAATTTGGATTTTTACTCTCGACTTGAAAAGTTCATTTTTTTTATTTAGCGGGATAAGGATTAAAAACTTTCTTTCTCAGGGTCATAATGATATGGAATCGTTTTGAAAGGATCGCAATCTGAGCCTTCTTATCTTTCAGTTTGTTCTTTGTTGACAAAGCAAAAACATTTTCCATGTGAAGGGATTTTGATACTAGATGCCACGATCAGAAAGAACAACGGCTGGTAAAGCCCTTGTATTGGTGTAGAGAACGTAGTTTACCCTTTTTAATCAATTTGAGCCATGCTCTTTGAAAAGGGGGCTTAATGGATATGCAAAAAGTATCCACCCATGTCAGCATGCGCAGTCCACGCAGGCTGACGTAAGTCGAAACCTTTTGCTATTTGTCAATTTTCTGCATGCTCAAGGATCACCTGTATCCAAAATGCAGTCAATCGTTTAGACTAAATGGATTCTATGGATCTATAATTCTGGGATGACTTGCTCAGTAGAATACATCATGAAGATGCATTAAGCCCCTTTTTGCCACAGTATGACCCACTTGTTTGTTTGTATTAGAGTTTAATGCCGTTTTAACAACTTAGGAAATATCACGGCGGTCAGTGCACATACGCATGTATTTCCTGGCTTTCCCACACCAGTACTTGTACTACTTTTCTCACATGCAGCAGAGGTGAGAGGCGAAAATTCGGCGGAAAGAAAGTTTGCCTGAACCGGTAATCGAACCAGCAACCACCAGGTCACGCGTCAGATTCGCTAACCCGGCACTGAGCTGCCCGACCGGGCTTCTAAAGGCCCAATAGCGGCCCAAATTAACAATGCAGGTGTTACATTGCATTTAGATTTAAATCATGCCATTCAAAAGTTTTGAAAATACTGTAAAGATGGAAATCTGTTATTGTGTAGTCGGGCCAAGCTTTAGTCGCTGGCAGAAAAATGAATTGTAAAATCAGGTAAATAGTAAACAAAAGATAGAGTGACTTGGCAACTTTTAACATAGTGACTTGGCAACTTTTAACAGTTCTCAAATTAATTTCTCTGCTAGTGACCAACACTTGGACCGACTGTACAATAAGAGATCGTTATCTTCAAAGTAGTTTCCATACTTTTAAAGGGTATATTTGAAATTTAAATGCATTTAAAAACCCCGCTTTATATACTTTTGGCAGCTACTGCTGCTTTAATCTTCAAGAGACTTCTGTACGCAAGGGTACTATTATGGAATTGTTTGGTAGAGGGATAACTATTTTGCGTCAAAGGGGTCATTACCTAAGAGTTCTTGTCTTTCAGTTTGTTCTTTGTTGGCAAAGTAAAAACTATTATGGAGACTGATTACGAGTTTGGATGCCATGATTAGACCAATAGAGCCCGATGTTGCTCTTAATATCATTAAAGTTACAGGCTTATGAAATTCAGTTCATGCTGAATCATGAACAAACATTTACTCTTTACCAGACGACAAAATTTTAGACTATTCTAAATTGAAAAGGTTTGCAGACGACAAAGTGTTAGACTATTCCAAATCCAAAGTATTCGCAGACGACACAAAAATGTATCTCAGATGATGAGATTATCTCAGATAACGCTGAAAACATTGCGAAAAAAGGTTTTTAGTGCGTTTGTTTCTTACCAGATGACATCAGTTTTGACTGGTCCAAACTAAAAGCCTTTGCAGACGACAAAAATGATGTGGCTTACATGTTTTGGATTTATCTCCGTTAGGGTAAAAAAACATGGTGGTAAAAGGAGAAAATGCTTGTTACCAGCATTTTCTCCTTTTCCCACAATGTTTTCAAAAGCCATTTTCCTAAGAGGTTGGTAAAACACGGGATTGTATGGTAAAGGTTTAAAAAATATTTCTACACCTTTAGATTTTCATAGTCCGACTTGAGCACGCAAATAAGTTTGAATAAGCACCGAAAGATACCTCAGAGTCATTGTCTGTTTGTATCTCTATTGGCAAGCCCCGGTAGCTCAATCGGTAGCGTGCAGAACTTGAGACCAAGGGGGTCGCTAGTTCGAATCCACCGCTCGGCCAATTTTTTTCCGAGGATTGATGATAGTCTTTGCGACAGGATTCATTCATCTCTAACTTCTGGTCATTATTTCGACCATGGTTGTGTGGTAAAGCTGCCAGCATAGTATTATAGCATAATATTGTGCATAGCACTGGTAGAAGAAACCCTAGGAAAACGTGGATATTTGTATTGCCCCCGAGATTTGACCTGAACGAATATTGAAAGCGGCGTCAAACACCATGCAAAAAAAGCCCTCTGTTGTCTCTCTGTTATTGATATCAAACAAACGAACAAAAAAAACCTTGCCATATAATTACGATGTCTTTGATTACGACTGTCTACAGAATTATTAGACCATACGGCGCTCGGTGTCCCCCTTAGCATTGTTAGAAATAAAGCTGTAGCCCCATTTGAAAGTAAAATTTATTTGTTTGTTTGTTTTTCAGTTAACTCTCGACTAAACGACTAAATTTTACTCACTCAGATTGAAAGCATTTTGCAGACGTTAAATATCTGCCGAAGGTCAGAAACGTTGTGGAAGAAGGCGAAAATAATGCAGGTCACCAGCATTTTCTCCTATTTACACAATGCTTCAAAGGCCTCATGGTCGTTGACGGGATTGTTTGGTGTCCATGCTCACCAACCATTCTTAAAGAACACTCTTTGTCATACTCTCTAAAATTTTCCAAATGTGAAAGTAAAGCAACTTCTGATTAGCTAACCCATTTGGTTTAGCCAATCAGATGTTGCGTTACTGTCACATTTACATTCACAGGAGTTTCTGTTATTCCATATAAACACCGCCGAAACAACGTACAGCAGTGAGAAAGAGGACAGAATCCTGTCGCAATGACTAACATCAACAATTAGAAGGAATTCGGGTGAGCTGGTAATCGAACAGACAACCTATGAATTTCAAGCCTTTCATCCAAAATAAATTTAGAGAAGTTAAGCAAATTGTGTACGATTATTCCGAGGCCACGATTCTCACACATGTGCTATCTTAACGATTCCTTTGAACGGGTCTATACAGTTTTATGCTGTAAATCAAGATTTCTTGTAAAATACCCTACCAAGCCCCCGTAGCTCAGTCGATAGCGCACAGGACTTGAGAACAGGAGGTCGCTGGTTCGATCCCCGGCTTGGCCAATTTCTTTCCGAGGATTGATGATAGTCATCGCGACAGGATTCATTCCTCTCTCACCGCTGATCATTGTTTCGACGATGGTTATGTGGGAAAGCAGCCAGTGGCTTGGAAAGAATATTGTGCGGAGTACTTGTAAAAGGAACTCCAGGAAAGCATGAATAGGTGCACTGGCCTCCGTGATATAACTGAAATAATGTTGAAAACGGCGTTAAACACCATACAACAACAACAACCATACAGCCTTGTAAAATACCCATAACAATGACTAGATATGAGCCATGCTCTATGAACAGGAGACTTAATCATCTGCCAAAGGTATTGACCTGCGATAACAGTGCAGTTCGCTCAAGCTGACCTGAGTCAAATCTTATAGCTTTTGGTAAATTTCCTGCATGTCCAAGGACCATTCTACCTCAGGCTTCAACCAGTTGTTGGACCATTATCTTCCGCTCGGTGGCATTTTTCAAATACAAATCTGATTTTGGCATTCTTAGTACAGAACCGAGCTACCTTTCAAGACCGCAATCGATGCAGCGAATGCCAAAATAAATATTTACTCATGAAATCACTACTTGGTACAATTCATCTTGTCATGGTTAGCTAGCATATAAGCTGTGCACTGGTCTTTTATAAACACAGCCCCTAGAAACTTGAGAAATAGCCCTGGAATAAGCCCTGCATGGCGTGGTCATTATTTTTGTTGTCAGGTGTGTTGTACAAATCCCAGTTTCTTCACCATGTCTATACTTAGAAACTGTATACAGAAATTTTCAGTTAACAATAGTATTTTTAAAATAATTTTTCCCGTTTTTTTCTTTTTTTAAATTTGGAGCTAAAAATAGGCTTGATTTTTCCACATACGTGTTTTTGATAGACATTTTCCGCTTGCTACTATATTTTTTTTTCGGCAGAGTCTATTAGAGTACGCACCACATATACGCACCACATATCAATATTTATCCTGTAGAGGACAGTGATGCGTCATAGCAGACAGGTCAATCTTCGAAGAATACGACATTTCCAACAGCACGGCTCCTATACTTTGCTCTGCAAGACTGTACGGTTATATTCAAAAGAAAAGAAAGGTGCAAGTTTTGGCGTTTAAAAATCGGGAAAGTCGTTTTCGTGTTTTCGGTAACTCCGTCTATTGTTATTGCATCAGATATGACGTCATCATACTGATTTGAGTACGAATCCTGGTAATCGAAGCTTATTATTGATCATGTGACATTTTTAAAAGTCTTGCAAAGCTTGTGCGAAATGAAAGAGTACCTAAAGAGGCTAGCAGCCTATTCAGGAAATACCACTGACAAAAAAAAAAACACGTTTTTTGACCTTTCTTCTTTACTGATTATATGCCAGCTATCGCCCTACTTATTTCAGAGATAAATCATATTTCAGTTGTGCAAGATTAAAAAAGTAAGAATAACTCTCTTTAACAAAAGCAGCCCGTTGACAACCGTACGACAGAAACGAGCGTACGAATGTTTGTAAAACATATCCCAGATACCTACCATTTCTATGTACGGTTCTATTTCGCACCAGGTCTGTTTTGTTTCCCACCGCAATGATGCTACGGTCAGTTCCGAGGACATTCCGAAGATATTTTATAATGTTTGTGGCGTATAGATAGGATTCACTGTCTGTGATGGAAAACACGACCACATAGGCATCGACGTAAATGTCTTCGTCTGGTAACTGAAAGTATGACGAGGTAGTTATGTAGTTATGTACAGAATGACTGTTCTTTAAAGATACATCCTTACAGCCAAAGATGGAAAAAGCTGATAAAATTTGATAAACTGTATAATCGTTCAGAACTAGTCACCTGTGCAAACACAGAAAAATACCTGATATATAAAGTGTAAGGGATAAAAACATATATCGAAAATCTTCGATTTAGAACCGGAAACGTCACAACAGTGGTTTCTTTGAAGGTCTCCAGAAAATGAAATGCATTTTCTATTCGTCCTTATCTATGCAACCTTGCAACCGTCAGGGGCACGTTTTGTGCAGTCTGATCTTGATCTACGCAGTCCGCAAAAACTATCAAAGGTGACATTGGAAGTGAAAGAGTTAATTCTTTTCCAGACGACAAAATGGGAGACAAAAGTCAGTTACTTCCCGTGATAGCTCTCCACTACTTACTCGGTTCTGAATAGGGTTTAACTTGGTTTGTATCCTTGATATTCTTTGCACTATTTAGGAATGTTCAGGTTTAAATATCTTCTTCAAACTTTATTAAACGACAAATTTTATCTATTTGATGCATTTAAACGGTAAAAGTGTGTGAAATTCGATGTGCAAATATTATGAAGACCTTATATATACATCAAAATACAATAATCGCAATATCTCTTAGTAGAGGAAGGATAAAAGCAACAGAAATCAGATAAAAGAATCCAGTTGCAATTTGGTAACCTTGGTTTTTATCTAACAAGGAAGATCGTATGAATTTCACTTTTTCTCATTTTACAATTGTCCAAACTGAAAGCATGCATAGACGAAAAACTAAATATGGCTAAAATAATTGCTGTTTTTTGTCAATGAAAGGCAGAAACCATGATGGGGAGAAAAAAAAATGCTGGTTTCCAGCCTATGGTTCTTTTCCCCACCATACTTTCAAAATGAAACCACTCGCACACAAAGATAAACTGTGGCTCAAATGATGCGGGTTTTCCAAAGAGCAGAAAGCAATGTGGGTAAAGTTTAAATGCTGGTCACCACAGCGCACGTTCAGTGCAGTCTGATCTTGGATCTACAATTTCCGCAAATGGTCCGAAAGTCGCCCTAGGCAGATTAACTCCTTCCCAAACAAACAAGTTTTTAACGCACATCAGGACGAAAGGCTATAGAATGAAAACATAGTGGGAAAACGAGAAAATGTTAGTGTCCAGCATTTTCTGTGTTTCCCACTATGTTTGCTCCCCTTTCAAAGACATATCTTATGGTATCGGCCACACATAACAGTCTCGTCTGCAAATGCTTTAAATTTGGACACATCTACATTTTGTCGTCAGAGTTAAGAATTCATTACGACTGACATATAGAGAACTTGTCAAATACAGCTGGGACTTGTTTGTATATGGACGCTAAGCACGTAATGTCAGAACATTAGACGGCACTCTCAAACAATCTGAAAATGGGTCATGAATCGATTTGTGGCCGATGTCAAATACGAAGATTACTTTTGTAAACATATGAGCACACACTACTATGGAACCTAGAGTAGATTTCCGACTTTTAAATACATCTACGAGTATACTCGTTTTCACCCAAGTTTTTTTTTTTTTCATCTTTATTTTGTCAAACTATAGTCTTCTTGTATCTTCATGCCAAGTTTTGCCCTCGACTTTTGCAAGATTACATAGATTACGACCGATAGAAAATGCATTTCATTCTCTGGCGGCCATCAAAGAAATCGCTATTGTGACGTTTCCGGTTTTAAATAAAAGATTTCCGATGGATGTATTACCCCTTCCACCATATAAATCGGTAATTTATCTATGTTTGCACAGCTGACTAAATTCTGAACCATTCTTGAGTCTATAAAATTCTAACAGCTATTCTCTCTGGCTGTATGGATGTATCTTTAACTTATTACCAGACGACAAAACTTTAGACTTGTCCAAACTGAAAGCGTAGGCAGACGACAAATTAAATAAAGCTGGTATAATGGAACTGGTCATTGAACGAGTGGAAAACTTTGTGAGAAAAAGAGAAATGCTGGTTATAAGCATTTTCACCTTACCCCACTATGTTTTCAAAGGCCTTTTTTTAGCAGCGTTCTGGGAAAAAGGGGCATTAATGCATACTTGTAGAGCACTGCACCAAACAAGTCGTCGAATAAAATGAATCATGATTTACAATGGACCTTTGACATTTTACCAATATCAAAAAGTATCTACCCACGTTAGCCTGAGCGGCGCAGGCTGACTTGGGTAGATATTTTTTGCAGATGCATTAAACCACACTTTCACAGAGCATGGTTTTTTTCCCTGTAAAATTGCTTCGCCCGTTAGTTACGGAACAGTCGTTATTTCGCAACAAGGACAAAATACGTTTGAAACATTTTATAATACGGTGCACGGATAGCTCAAACGGCATAGTCTCTAGTTTTGGCTTCGATGGTCGCAAGCCCGAATACCAGCGAAGGCGGATAATTTCCTCTGGTAATGTCGTGTTATTACTAAAACTAAGGGTGAACAGTCATATGCCAATATACAAAATATCAACTTTCTTTAGAAACAAAATTGGTCAAAGTCAGAAATCAAAATCAAGTTTTCGGCAGCATTAAGGGGCCTTAAAAAAGATTTTGACTAAAATCTTTCTCTTTCTTTTTGCGGAGAAAAGTAGTATTTTTGGTGGAAAAATTATAAGGACATGAGAGTTAACCCATTGGTGCGGACCTTCCCCCCCCCCCCCCCAAAAAAAAAAAAAAAAAATGCCACTAGTGGAACTCGAGTCCACAGCCTTTAAAAACACAATCTGTGACTCTACCACTGAGCCATGGAACCAACTGACATTTTCCAGGGTCAAAAATTCATTTATCCCTTGTTATGCTATAACGGCTTTACCGTTACTGACGGTATAAGAATTTTTACCGTAGAAATACGAAAAACTCGGTATTTTCTCGAGTTTTCTGCGTTTATTTCTATCCATGTTTCGATTTTAAAGTCATTTTTGGACGCAAAGGAAGTTAACAATCTTTGATCAGATTTTCTTTCACCCTTATCCTGCCAAATAAGTGAAATGGAACTTTCAAGCTGATGGTAAAAACTCGAATTTTGCTATTTCAAAGGTTTCTTTTTTTTTGGAAAAAATATCTCCTTGTCGGATAGTGTAGATCCAAGATCAGACTGCACGCTTTGCGCAGTCTGATCTTGATCTACATTGTCCACAAAAGGCCAGTGAGTCGCGCTTAGAAGCCTAAGGGTTAAAAAAAATGTTGCACGAAATCTGATTTGAAGTACCTACAAGAGTTTAGATTGAGTGCGGTGGGGGGTGGGGGTGAATTATTTGCCTTTATTTTCAAGAAAATGAAATAATGACGCCAAATTAACCTTTTACTTCTTGTCCAATTTTCAGACTTATCCATTATTAAAGATACCTAGATTAAAAAAAAAAACAGCCACGGGACAAAAAATGGACAAAAGAATGTCTGACTGTAAAAAATCTCCCTGATAAAACGCTGTAGCAAATGAAAAGAAAATACCGTTACAAGTGTCTTTTCAGATATGGAAATGACCGAGTCTAAATCTGCAGATATGATAAGATTAAAGGAGTAATTTCACTCTTCAAAAAGAGTTTTACATCTGTATATGGAAAACATAAAACCCTGTCAGATCCATAGCCGTATACGGGGGCTTTTTGCAGACAGCTTGGATTAAGATCAGAATGCACGGAATGAGAAGTCTGATCTTGGATCTTTACCGTCTGCTTGTTTATCAAAGCCTGTAAGTTATAAATTTGTCTTTGCGTCAGTGGGAGGTATTTTCAGCCGTCGAAATAGGTCGAGTTTATGTTTGACACTGAAAGAGTTAATATAGGGTTAATTCACGTTTTGTGTGAAGTCGTTAACATTCGCAGAGGCCCGAAAAATGGTTTAAGCATTTTGAGGGCCTCTGCGAATGTAAACGACCGAAAAAACGTGAATTAACGCTATTATCGCATAAAAAAATGTATTTTAGCAATAATTTGCAACGAAAGCAAAAACTATTTCCATAGAAATGCAAAGAAACGGACTTGAAATGTACCGGACTTATACCGGTCAAAACCGAAATTCGACGATGGTATTTCTGTTATGTGTAGTGAAGGGCCATGATAGTCCAAAGCCACTGTTTCGCTGTCTCTCGCTGTAATTCACTTCTAATGATATTTAATACATAGTGGACTTTTGTTTTGGATCGATTACAACTAGGAAGAATGGGTGGATATGAAATTTCTGTAACTGAAAGACGTCAAAGGGATGTATCAAGCGAAGGAATTGCCGACCATGATCCGAAAAAGTGGGTGGGATGTGGAGTGCATCATTGATTTTTTTATAAAATCTCGATAATTCTAAGATACTGGGTAACATTTTGTTTGTGGTGTACTAAAATCATCAAAGACAAATCACAAAAAGGATCTGATATGGTACAAGTTCCTACAGCTTTGTTGCTTGGAGTCTGAGATGTATAACAAGAACAACGTCCAGCGTACATTGTTTACAAGGTAGGCTCGGATCGAGGATATTGAAAGTACAAAGCCGTGCGTTAACGGCGCGTGATTGTACTGATTAATACACGTTTCCTCCCGTTAACGCCCAGTTTTTCCCCGATAATATATGCTTATAACGGCCCGGAAACGTACGTTTTATGCAATAATCCCTTTTACCACACAACCCCGAGTTTTAACAACCCTGAGGTTTGTGTTTGTATTGGAGTTTAACGCCATTTTAACAACTCCGGTCATATCATGGCGGCACCGATGTGTTTCCTAACTTTCTCACACCAGTACTGACACAACTTTCTTTCCAAGGCCACTGACTACATTTCTCACATGCATCAGGGGTGAGAGGCGAAAAATCGCTGGAAAGTTTGCCTCAACCGGGTATCGAACTCGCAACCACCAGGTCACGAGTCAAATACGCTAACCACTGAGCTACCCGGGCGGGTAACAAGGAAGAAGGCTTTTGAAAACATTGTGGGAAAAGAAGTAGATGCTGGAAACCACTATGTTTTTTACCCTACCAAAGACAGAAGTCATCTTTTGAGCTACGTTTAATTTGCTGTCTGCAAATGCTTTTACTTTAGTCGAGTCAAAAGTTTTATTGTCTGGTAAAAAGTTAAAACGAGAATTTCCACAGGCTTGCCAACAAATATACATCTCTCAACATCCGGCAATGCGTACCTGCTGAAACATTCCCAGACAGGCGACTGCCAATCAGAAATTGAATTAATGATTTCAGTGAATAGGCAAAGAAAACAGCGTGATAACCGCTGCATTAGAAAATAATAATCTTAGATGTCGTCTAGTTATTTTTCTCATTAAAGCTTTGATTCGTAAGAAAATTTCAGAAAACCCCTGTAATACATAGTCTGAGGCAAGAAACGAAATATTATAGTGAGGTAGGAGGTCTTCTGCTGACGAGCATGCGTATCTGCACATCCGCTTCCTACTGCGCAAGTAGATTTAACTGGGTGAGACATTCCGCCTCCATTTTCTCTTCAAATAAAACTCGTAACCATGATGCTTAATCGATGCCAAGTAGCTAAATTTCGTAGTCATCAAATATATCCCATTTTCAAAGCTTTTTGAGAGAGAGAGAGAGAGAGAGAGAGAGAGAGATACTACAACAGAAGTGGACAACCTTGGATGTCTTTATTCTAAGTTCGAATCTTTGGCCTAAAGATCTTTTTCTATAAGTGCGAAAAGCTCGTACGAGAGGAAAATCTGTTAAAAGCTTTAAAAAGGGTGACACAGCAAGGACGATCTATAGACACGCGAAAGCTTAATGTTTTGTAGTCATTTATTCTCTCAGCGCCATCTGTGAAAACGGGTGCTTCTGCGGATGGCATAGATCAAGATCAGACTGCACAGAATGTGCAGTCTGATCTTGGATCTATACCGTCCGCTTGTTTAGTCAAGCCTGTAAGATAAAATCTTTCTGTTTCAGTGGATTGTATTTTAGCCGTGGTAAGAGGCCATTGAAATAAGCTCCTTTAGCGCCAATGGCGAACACAGACGCTTTTGTGAAAGGCATAGATCCAAGATCAGACTGCACAGAACGTGCAGTCTGATCTTGGATCTATACTGTCCGCTTGTTTAGTCAGGTCTATGAGATAAAAATCTCTCTAGGTTTCCGTGGATTAAATTTTTAGCTTTCGAAAGAGGTAGAGTTTGTTTATTTGGCTGTGGAAGAGTTAATCCCTTTTACCAAATATTCCCATGTTTTAACGACCCTGAAAAAGGAGGCTTGTGAAAATATTGTGAGAAAAGGAGAAAACTACCAGCATTTTGTCCTTTTCCTACCATGTCTTTTAAAAAAAAAAAAAAGGTTAACTGGGCAATTTATCTGTATCATGACCACATCTAAAACATTCCGGAAGTAAATCCCGCCCCCTATAGTCGATACTTGCTGACCTTTTCTTGTATACGATATATTGTTTAACTGTTTTCCGAATGACAGGTTTTCGACTGGATAAAATTCAACCATTTGCCGACGACAAAATAAATGTTGCCAAATTGATTTGATTTCTGCTTTTGATAGGAGAGCAAACATTGTGAGAAATGGAGAAAATGCTGGTTGCCAGCTTTTTTCTTCTTTTTCCACAATGTTTTCATGAACCGTCTCTTTCACGGTCGCTAAAAATCGGGATTGTGTGGTAAGGGGTTAACCCTCATTTTCTCCTCTTCCAGGACTGTTTTCTACCATTCCGAAGTAATATGTAACTTGAGTTATATTTAATTTGTTGTGTGCAGACACTTTCAATATGAACTTTTCTCGTCTGGTAAAGAGTAGACCCGGCGATAAATCTGTATCGTAAGTCAACAAGCAATATATAACGGAAGTAACTCCCGCCCCCTACAGTCGACACTTCCTGTCTATAACTTTCTCTCTGCCATTAACGTTTTGAACACCAATAAAGAGCCTTTTTCGATTGAAGTTGTTGTTTACTTCTGAGTGTATTTATCAACCGGGTGTAGAACAAGCCCCATAGGACAAAAGCCCTAAAAGACAGAAGCCCCATGGAAAAAAACCCATTGGAGGATTGCCCCACGACACAAAAGCCTATATAGATATTATTTAATGAAGTAGTCTATTACGAGCGTGGCCTCGTACATGTATCTTCAGATCTGCCTAGTAAACTTTGTTTTACATAGATTGTGATCCGTTTATTTATTAGTTATATTCGAAGAACGTAAAACTATTTTGGTGCTGTAATATATATATAATTTCCGGTACTTTCTTTGCGTTTTCGAAAGATCCGAGATATCAATGATAATCATTTGAAAAGTATATATGAATACATCAGATAAACAATCCCTCCTGAGGGTCCGTATTCACCAACCATTATTAAGAACATTCTCTTTGTCTTATTCTCCATGATTTTCAAAATTTGAAAGTAATTTCTGATTGGCGAAACTAAATGGTTTAGCCAGTCAGAAGTTGTGTGACTTTCAGATTTAAGAAATTCTGGAGAATAAGACTGATAATTTTCTTAAGAATGGTTGGTGAATACGAACCTGATCTACAACGTTTTCAAAAGAAGAGACGAGGTATTTTTTCCGCTGGTTTTTCCTATTTTGCGAGGACCTTTTCAAACATTTGACTAGGTCAGTCAAAAAACAAATTGAGTCATAGATAAACATACTCCAAAACATGCAAATGAAGTGCTATTAACTTATTATCATTTCATTTTTGAAGGTACATGTACAATGAATCTTGCGATCCTTGATGGAATTGTTGTTTTAATCCTCAGTATTAAAAACTTATTACCTTCTTTTTTCATAATATACAGTAAAAAGCCAGAAGTCACAGAATATACATTATTACGTGATGTCTTTCTTAGTATAATGCAGCACGGAGATGCCTTTTGCCAGAGCGTGACTCATTTGGTTTCGCAATTCACAAGATACGTTACTTTCAAATCTAGAAATTTCTCGAGAATAAGACTAAGAATATTCTAAAGTATGGTTTGTGAATACGGTCCCTGGTGTCATGTGATTTAAGTAAGTATAAATACCCGTGAGTAAATAGGGGTCAGAAAAAGTGTATTTGCACCACCTCTGGACCACGTTCTGTACAGCCCGATTTTAATCTGCAACGGAAAAGCAGCTTAAACTTTAACAAAATAAAAATGAAAAAAAGTTACCTGATCATCCGGGCAATTACAAAATTCGAGCAAAGATTCCTCATCATCCAGCACGACCGAAACAGAACCATCTGCAGGTAAAAGAAAAAAAATATATATATTTTTTAACCCTTGGGCTGCTAAGAGCGACTCAAGGACCTTCGGTTAGCAGTGTAGATCAAGATCAGGCTGCACAGAACGTTCAGTCTGATCTTGGATCTACACTGTCAGATAAAGAGATATTTTCTTCAAAAAATAATTTTGAAACAGCAAAATTTGGGGTTTTGCCATAGGCTTAAAGTCTCAATGAAATTATTTAGCAGTTTAAGGGTTGAAAAGCGATTAATGGCGTAAGGCAATGGGAAGTAAATAGTGAAACTCTTTTGCAGTTCAATATAAGGAGAAATAATGAAAAGTAATCTCGCGGGCAGTTGTCTGTTTTTTCCTCATTGTTTTTCATATTGTTGAAAAGTGTGTGTGTGGTTTTTTTTTGTTTGTTTTTTTTTTTGTATTATTGTTTTTTTCAAGATAAGTTCTCGAAACAGGAGCAGTTGATGCTATACGTTATATAATTACCAAGAAGTAGGTCAGAAGCCACTGCACTCTGCTATACCGAAAAATGTCGTGATTGTTTCTGTAAGGTTTTTTAGACGCCTTGTAACCTTTTTCCAAGGGATTTTGGTCTTACGACCCCGTAGAAGAAAAGACTTTCGAACACACTTTGGGAAAAGGAGGAAATGCCAGTGGGAGAAGAAGAAGGAGGAAATGCTGCACATTCAGAGCCATCTCATCAAGGACTATATCAACCGCAATAGCTAATTCAGTAGACGATTGCATGGTAAAAGGTTTAGACGCCATAATAATTAGGATTGTTATTCGACATGTATATGAGTCATGTTTTGTGAAAAGGCAGTTTAATGCATCTGCAAAAAGTATTAACCCATGTCAACCTGCGCACTCCACGCAGGCTGACCTGAATCGAAACCCCGGTTTGCTATTGGTCGATTTTTCTACATGTCAAAGGACTTGTTTACCTCATGATTCTGTCGGTTGTTAGTGAAAATGGATGTCATGGAACAAGAATTCTGTGATGACTTGCTTGGTATAATGGATCAGGAAGACGCTTTAAACCCCTTTGCAAGAGCGTTGTTCATAATTATATTTTCGATTTTGTAAAAATCGTCTGTGATCTAATTTTCACATGAAAAAAATGCACAATTGATCTATTATATTTTTGTAGGATACATCACGCTTACTATCAAAACTATCATTCTGTCTGGGTGTAAAAAGGTCTTTTTTTCCTTATAGGTCAAAGACAAGAGATTATGTCGTAGGAGTGTCATTGGGCAAGGTATTACTGTGCCCAAGCTCTGTAATGGGATATCCAGAAAATACACAGGTAGGTTTGCTGCTGTCGTAACATGCTACAATACCTTTGAGGGCGGTGCAAAACCACATTTAACTCCATATCAGACGATGAAATTTTAGATTGGTCCAAATTGTAAGCTCTTGCAGACGGCAAAATAGAACTGACTCAGAAGTTGAAATTTGTCTTTGAAAGGTTAGAAAACAGCATTATCGGCATTATCTACAATTCCCACAATGTTCTCAAAAGCCTTTTTCCTCAGGGTCGTTAAGACTCTGGTTGTTGGAAATAGTCGGGATTGTGTGGTAAAGGGTTAAACAATCAATGACGGTCAGTTCGCCTATCCATGTGTTTCTGTGAACATTTTGTGTTTACTTGTACATGGCAAAATACTCTTCCAAGCCCCTAGCTGCTTTCACCCGATAAACATCGCCGAAACAATCCTCAACGTCGGGAACAGAATGTATTCTGTTCCATTGAATATCACCAGGCTTAAAAAAAAGGGTTATGCCACGCTGGGATTGAAACCCACGACCACCTGATCAAAAGCCCTATTTGTAACATACGAGCTACCGACATAAAGATACATGTTCTCATGACAGTTGAAGCTTCAATATCGGACACAGTCAACTTCCGGAAAAAAACAACAACAACCTTAGAAATGACTCGCAGTTTTGCAGGATATTCGACTGGATAAGTTATGGGTTGTCAGCAAGTGATGATTAATACGTCGCCAGAGCTGCAGATAAGAGAGAGTGATGGTATTCTAAAATTTGTTATTTCTCTTCCAACCCCTATGTTGTGGGTACTCATTAGAATCGTCTCGATGAGACGATTCTAATGAGTACCCATAACATAGGGTTTGGAGGAGAGTGAGTAATATTTTCAATTTTGAAACCAAAATCACTCCCTCTATCTAGAACTCTGCGTCGCCTCTGTTGAGCAAAACGGAAACCGTATCTGAGAATTTTCGCCTTAAACCTTTACCAAACGACAACGTCTTGGACTAGCACAAACTGCAAGCATTTGCAACCAAGAAATTAGATGTGATTCAAATAAAAGATTTCTGTCTATGATAGGGTAGCAAAGATCGTAATAAAAGGAGAAAATGCTGGTTACTTTCATTTTCTCCTTTCCCTAAAATGTTTTCAAACGCCTTTTTCAGGGTTGTTAAAACTCAGGATTGATTGGTAAAGACTTAAAATGACCGGAAAAATTAATGGGAAACGACATAAAACGTAAATGTTACATTTTTCTTGTCATCCCGAGTTTTTGACAACCCTGACTACTGGTAACCAGCCGCGTGATTTTCTACGTTTCCTACATTTTCCAACCTTTCTCTGCAAATGTTTTCAATATGAATGAATCTAAGATGGTGTCGTCCGGTAAAGAGTTTTCGAAATTTTGATGAAATTGTCATTAGAGATCTAGTTAAAGACGCAAGCCTCATACCCTTTTCAAAGACTTTAATGAATGGGCAAAGAAACCAAATTGAGCATTGCATATGTGGTTGCCGTCTGATTATTTTTCTCATTAAGGCTTTGGTATATAAATGATCCATGCTCTGTGAAAAGGGGCCCAATGCGTCTGCGAAAAGTATCGATCCAGGTCAGCCTGCGCAGTCCTTTCAGGCTGACCTAAGTCGAAACTTTTCGCTATTGGTCAATTTTCTGTATGTCCAAGGATCAGTCTACCTTATGATACATGCGGTTGTTAGACAAATGGATTTTATGGATCTTTAATCATGTGATTTTGGTATAACGCATCATGGAGATGCATCAAGCCCCCTTTTGCCAGAGCATGGCTGGAAAAAAAAAAAAAAAAAAAAAATATTTCGACATTTTTGCTCACGAACATGCGCATTGACACATCAGGACCATACTGCGCAAGTAGATGCTATCTAGCCAGGATCCGGTGATGAAATCCCTCGGCTGTATCACATAGCTTGATATGTAGCTACACGGTACATTTCGTGCGTCGCCGGAAGCACACTGTTTTACCGTTATTCAAATTGTAAGGCTCCTCTTAAAAAGAAAACATGTGTCACAATTTTCTGTCGATATCTTTCTAAGAATATTTCAGTCGGCAAACAATTCGTACATTCAATTTTTAGCGTGGTTCATCATTTCCATTGGGAGCTTTCATCAACAGATCGATAGATGTGAATAACTTCACCGTGGTTGCTCATGTCGTTGCTAAGCGATTTACAGGAGCGCCGTCAGTTCAAAATGGAAGCCTCCTTTATACGGACCAGGTTAGATGTAGGTACGAAATGTTACGAGTGGTGAGATATTTTTGTTGCCACTTTCACTTCAAATGAATATGCTAACCATGGTGCTTAATCGATGGCAGGTAGCCAAATTTTGCAGTTATCGTTAAGCAAAAACTCAAAGTGATCGTTTTATAAACGTTTTATGCCCATATTGAAGGTAGGGGGATTACATGTAAGTGATTGGTGGAAAATGTCAAATAAGTTCCACATTTTAAGCTTATTTTGTTTGCAATTATATGTTGTCATGCTTAGAATATGGGTTAAAGAAACTCGGTCTTTATGCCAATCACTCGGTAAAAGCATGTCTAATCAATCACGTAATGAGGGGATGGCATCGCGGAGAAAAAAAAGTCGTTTACAATGTCTAATGCGTCGTTTAGATTTTGATGAATGGTCTAATTTAACAGAAACGCTGCAAATGAGTTTTCTACAACAAGTCTTGGTGGTGCACTTTACCCATTTAATCTCTAAAATAGCAGACGACAAAATTGTAGAGCTTGTCCAAACTAAAATCATTTGTAGAATAAATTCAACATAACTAAAGTGCAAGAAAACATTGTGGGAAAAGGAGAAAATGCTGGTAACCACAATGTTTTCTGGGGATTTCTTCTTCAAGATCGCTAAAACTCTGAATTGTAGCCCGCCTAGCTCAGTGACCTGGTGGTTGCGAGTTCGATATCCGGTTGAGGCAAACTTTCTTTCCGACGATTTTTCACCTTTGATGCAACTGAGAAAAGTAGTCAGTGGCTTTGGAAAGAAGACTGTGTCAGTACTGGCATTAGAAAGCCAGGAAACACATGGGTGCGTCACAGACAGCCATGATATAACATAAGCTGTTAAAATGGAATTTTAATCCAAAAACAAACAAATAAGGCCCTTTCCGCGTCATACATGGGTAAACTTGACCTTTGATGGCTGAAAAAATATTCCACAAACAGATTTTAGGCTTTAGTAAACATATCGAAGATCAGACTGCACATTCTGTGCTGTCTGGTTTTGATCCTTGCCGTCCGCGAAAGTGTCTGGTTTTGCCGATGATGTTGAAATTGTTATAGTACAGGGTCCGTATTCACCAACCATTCTTAAGATCAATCCTAGTCTCATTCTCAATTTTTTTTTTTTTTATTTGAAAGTAGCACAACTTCTGCCTTTCGGCAAACCTCGGGTGATCCGTTGATCAAGTTTCTCGGTTGTATCACGTAGCTTAATATGCATCTACATGGTACATTTCCTCGGCGGAAACACACCGCTTTACCGTTTTTAAATCTTCATACTCCACCAAGAAAAAGAAAACACTTGTGACAATTTTCTATCAGAATCTTTCTAAATGCATTTCCGTTGACAAAAGGTTTGTACATTTATTTTCTAACTATTCTATTGTCTATCGATTCCGTGGGCATTTTCAACGACAGGTTGCTTATCACAGTGCTGTTGCTAATCGATTTTTACATGGGAGCCGCCATGATCAAAATCATGTGACTTGGCAGTATTTCAAACTGGAAACCACCTTGATACAGACGAGGTTAGATGTAGATACGGAATCGGCCGAGTTGTGGCGAGTGAACTTCTGTCTGGCTAAACCAAATAGTTAGGCAATTAAAAGTTGTGTTACGTTTTTAATCAAGTATTAGACTTGGAATGAAATTAAGAATCGTCGGTGAATGTGGACCTGGGCTACGTTTGGACTACTTTTTGGCGGATTCGTATAGCAAATCCGCTTACTGTGATCGTTCTGACCGGAACCAAATACACCCTGCGTAACGACGCATGCGCGCTCACACTGTACTATGATATCTGTTTGACCTGAACCAAATATACTGTAATTCACGCTTGCGCCCTTTCTACCTTCAATTTTAGCTAATACACCTCAACCTCGCTTTTGTCAGTACCGTGTATACTGCCCTACACGTGTATACATACCTTTCGTCCGAAATCTAATACCAGCAAAAAACTGTGTAAGTTTGACGGATCAAATTACCACTCCTTAAACAGTAATAGAATAACAGTTACAGCACGGCCCGCTCGACAGAACAACTTAGACTTTCTCAGCTCTTGCTAACTCCATTTTAAAATGATTGCACATGTGTTGCAGGAGATATTATTTTTAAAATACATCACATTACAGTTTATGCTACTCCACAAATCCTTTTCAGGACTTTGAGTCCTTTGATTCTTACGGGGGCTTTCTGCACGGTCGAAAGCATAATACCGATCTCTGTTCGAGTAGGTGTTACGCTGATAAATTTTGGCACACTGAAAAATAGGGTGAATAGCGAAGTTTCGAAAGGGACAAGGACGCTTAGAACTACCTGTTGGATGTGCATGTCATATTCTTCGAAGATTAACCTGTCTGCACATTCGGCAAACCTCGGTTGATCCGTTGATCAAGTCCCTCGGCTATATCACGTTGCTTGATATGCACCTACACGGTACATTTCTTCGCCCAAGATACACCGCCTCACCGTTCTCAAATCCACTTAAAAACTCAACTCCACTTAAAAAAAAGCGAGTCAACAGAATTAAATAATCACACTCCAATGGAAGTAGACTACACAATTTTCTATCAGAATCTTTCTAAATGCTTTTCTGTTGACATTTTCGTTGTACATTTATTTTCTAAGGAAACTTGGTCAACATTCACGGGTGTTTTATGGAACTGTAACGGTACTAATACTAATTTGAAAACGAGTCTCGTAATCGATGCCACTCGTCACAACTCGGCCGATTCCGTAACTGCATCTGACCTCCTTTTTATCAAGGGGCTTTCACTGTACTGTCAGCCATGTAATCTTAAACACGGCGGCGCCCGTGAAGATCGATTAGCAACGGCATCAACAACCACTGTGCAGTTATTCACATCTATCAATCCACCAGTGAAAGCTACAAATGGCATTGATAGACCACGTTAAAAATCTGTTGTACAAAATCTATGTCGACGAAAATGTATTTAGGAGGATTTCGACAGAAAATTGTGTCTCGAGTTTTCTTTTTTAAGTGGAGCCTTACAATTTAAAGGACGGCAAAACGAGGTATTTCCGGCGAAGAAATGTTCCGAGTAGGTGTATATCAAGCTACATGATACAGCCGAGGGTTTCGACCAATGGATCACCCGAGGTTTGTCGAATGAATCGACGCTTGATATTGATCATTTGAATTTCTCACGAATCTTTGCGAATCTCCGGCACGAAATCTAAAAATACCTTTAAAGGCTTCGCAGTCCATTAACGAAATACCACTGAAAAGTATTTCTTTTCTTCTTTACTTATGATTTGCCAGCAATCGTCCATGTTTAGTGATATATATTTTTTTGAAAGTTTGGTGAGATTATAAAAATGTGCCATGCTCTCTGACTAGGGGGCTTAATGCATCTCCGTGATGCATGATACCAAGCAAGCAATCACATGATAATAAATCCATACTAGTCAATTTTTTAACAACCAATCCGGATTTTAAGGTAAATGGTCCTTTGACACGTAGAAAATTGACCAATAGCGAAAAGTTTCGGCCCAGGTCAGCCTACGCAGACTGCGCAGGCTGACCTGGGTCGATACTTGTCGCAGATGCATTAAGTCCCCTTTTTCACAGAGCATGGCTCAAATCTAAATAGCGCCCTGTAAAGCTTGACTAGTAAACATACTAGTATCCGTGTTTTATCCACTATAAACTGTACAAACTGTCACATAAAGAACTAAAAAGCGAATGTCTGCTACTACTTCGATAAACAGATCGATTTCTTTCTCTGAATTAAAAGCCACGAATGAATGTATGTCCGGCTGAAAGTTTTAGAGTCTAAAGCAATAAGGTAATTGAACATGAATTTAGAAAGGTTGTCGAATATTGCTCCTGTTTTACGATCCGTTCGGCATTGCATTTAAGACCATTTTTATTTCAGATTTAGAAAAAAAACGCAATTTTTGATGGGCTGAACCACTCGGTTCAACCAATCAGAAATTGCGTTACTTTGAGAATCAGACTAAGAATGTTATTAAGAATTATGGGTAAAACGGACCAAGGTAGCATGTCAACATCAGCTTGGTAGCTCGATAAGTTTTAAATAGACAAAAAATGTAGACAGTTTGGAAGACGTCACGTAACAGTTTCGAATTGCGTCAAAATGAAGAGAATAATTCATTAATTGGAGTTCAAATAGATCGTAGCTTAATCATATAACTAACGAAATCTACACCCACCATTTACATCGTCGATCCCGCCATTGTTTTCTGATGACATAAACTGGTTAATCAAAGCTGATTTACCCACGCCGGAAGTACCAAGGACTAACACCCGGAAGTAGGACGGCGCAGTTGATGACGCACAGCTGTATTCGGCCCAGCTGTCGTTCGACGTTGAACTGAAAAGACGAGACCTGTATGGCGTACCCATTATGTCCGATTCTTTCGAATCCGCTGGGGTCACTTGACATCCGGACGAGATCACAGATCCCGAACTCCCTTTTCTTATAAAGTCTCCCTTGTTTTCGAGTCCCTTTGACGTTTTTTTAAACGACCTCACACGGCGTAAAACCTCTTCCCGTCCTTGGTTTCGTATATCGTTTGATGACAGAGACAGTCTGAAGGGGCTTGGGGGCATACTATGCCGACGTGGAATACACCCATTGTCCTCGACATAGATATATTCACCTAAAAACTTGCCATGGGATGGTTGAACATTCAAAAGTACCGAACACTCCATTTTCCGTCCTCCAACGAATTAGCTTCTGTTATTAATTTTTTTACATTAAATCTTGACCACCGATAAAACTAAAATTGAACCCATGCACCTTCTTCAAGAAATCATCCCTCAAGAATCTGTATTTTTTACAAATGTTCGGCTTATTTTAACACTTAAAGGTTATAATTCATTATAATTCTACGACGCTATACAAAATATTCACGACACTGAGAAACAAGATTATTATGATCATTAAACCGTCAAAAACATCTCCCACTGTGACACGGTTAATGTCCTTCTGCAACACAGACAACCAGTCTAGCTTTAAATATCCGATTATTTACCCTTAACCCTTTACCACACGATCCCGAGTTGTAACAGCCCTGAACAAGAGGCCTTTTGAAAACATAGTGGAAAAAGGAGGAAATGCTGGTAACAAGCATTTTTCCTTTTCCCACAATGTTTTCTACCCTGTTAGAAAGAGAAATCATCGTTTTAATAACAATTAATTTGTCGTCTGCAAATGCTTTTGATTTGGTTCATTTTAAAATTTTATCGTTTGATAAAGATGTAAAGTTCCAAAATAAAGTCAATCAGTCTGGGGAAAAATGATAAGAGAGACTCCATTATTGCAATAGCAAGAGTCTTTGGAACGGATTACCTTACGCAAATATCGGACAGTGTAGATCCAAGATCAGACTACACGTTCTGTGTAGTCTGATCTTGATCTACATTGTCCGCGAAAGCAACTCAACTCACGATTGGCATTCCAAAGGTTAACAAAAACAAATCACAACCTGGGAGAGACCTTCATTAAGATCAACAAGTCCTGGAAGAAAACACGTCTTCATTAAGAACAGAACTACGGCGGCAAAGTTCTATCGACAAAAAAAGGCAGATAGCCTGATCATTGATTTGTGACAGAGCGTTACGAGGAAAAAAACGTCATTCATCCATTAAGTAGATCTATATACTGCATCCTTTCATATCCCGGGATGGGGAGGGATTTTAAAAAGATTTAATAACGAACACTGTGGGTCAGGATCAGACTGCGAGGAACTTGTAGTCTGATCTTGGATCTACACTCCCCAATTACTTGTTAGATATTACGTTAGTGTTTTGGCTATAATATCAAATATTTGTTAAACATTAATTGTTATATGCACGTCAGGGGAAAGATGATGTATTCTTGCTTGCAAACTATCCAGTGAATATCTCTCTATCACATAACATTACTTGTTTTCAGCGTAATATACATGTATACCCATTTCGAATTTGCTTTTATCACATAACTCCCCTTGTTTTCGATGTAAGACGGCCATTACGAATTCCCTTGTCTTACACACGTGTGAGATAAGAAAATAGTGCCGTATTTGGTCAAGACTCTGTAATTATAAGCCTATTTCTAAAACATTGCCGACAAAGATTCCTGTGTGAAATTAACTGTCAAAACTGATGATCGTGACAAAGCTGTAAATTTTAGTACCGTCAGACATAAAACAAAAACCGTTATATGTAAGTTTCTTTTGTACTATTTTCTGTCTGTGATACACACACCTGTCAAAGAAAGAAATAGGCTTTATATAAATTTCAATACACATGCACATGTAGGCCTACGTTTTAACATGTCATGAGTTATAGTTCTTAAGATACAATAATATTATAAAAATAATCTGACATTCGTTGGCTTTTTAGGTAAAACATTATTAAACTCGTCAGCTAAAAGTGTAAACTCGCCAAAGGCTCGCTTAGTAACATTTTTGAAGGCTCGTTTGATATTTTTTTTTTTATCTCAAACACCGACTCATGCCAGTTCCTGTATATCTCATACACTTTTGAGATAGACATTATGTGGCGTCGTACGTCATGTTATACTTTCTTCAGAGAAGTGAATCTGGTTTTATTATAGAAATTACAACATGTCTAACAGCATTTTTCTAGACCCCTCTGACAAAATTTCATCTCAAAAGCCAACGTATGCCCTAACCTGTTTACCCGCATCGTTCACCCCTATAGCGTCTCTTGAAATAGTTGTGCCGCCATAATAGATCAAGATCAATTTTGCTTGGTTGTATGGTGTGTAACGCCATACTCAACATTGTCTTACTGAAACACACATTATAAAAATGTGCCATGCTCTGTGACTAGGGGGCTTAATGCATCTCCGTGATGCATGATACCAAGCAAGCAATCACATGATCGTAAATCCATTTTCCAATTTTCTTTTTGAAACAGTGCACATATCTATGATTCATGAAGTTTCTTTCACTACATCTTCGCGCACTATTCTTCCCATGTCACTGTCTGCTTTCCCACATAACCGTTGTCGAAACAGTGATCAGCGACTAGAGAGGAATGAATTCTGTTGTTTTGACCAAAATCGATCAGAAATTGTACGAGCTGGGGACTCGAAACAGCGACTCCCTAGTTTCAAACTCTGTTAGTTATCGTCTGAGCTATCGTACTCGGCGACCAAGATCGAACTGCACAGAACGTATAGACTGATCTTGAATCTACACTATGTGCTATGTTGTTGCGATGGCCGAATAAAAAGTTTAAGCATGCAATGCGTGGCTTTATTTTTGCAGAGTGTAAATATTCACTTGAACCATGCTCTGCGAAAAGGGGAAAAATGCATTTAAGTCATTCTCTGTGAAAGGGTGGAAACTTAAGATTTAAACAAGGGGAGGGGGGAGTCTTTTTGCCATTGGTAACTCTATGAGGCCAAATCTGACGCTATCATTTGTATTTCAGTACGATCCAAGTTTAAAGCATTTGCAGACGACATATTGGATTTGGCATAAACAAGGGATTCGCATCAGATAGGATAGAAAAGATTGTGGGGAAAAAGGGAAAATGAGGCTTACCAAAGCCTTTTTACCCAGGGCCTTTAACCCTTTACCACACAATCCCGACCCTGAGGAAGTAGTGCGTTTTAAAACATCGTGGGAAAAGGAGAGAATGCCGGTTACCAGCATTTTCTCCTTTTCCCACGATGTTTTCTACCCTTTCACAGACCAATCCCATTATTTAAGCTACATTTTATTTGTCGTCTGCAAATGCTTTCAATTTGGACAGGTCAGGCTCGGCCAATTTCTTTCCGAGGACTGATGATAGTCATTGCGACAGGATTCATCCTCTCTCACGGCTGACCATCGTTTCGACGATGGTTATGTGGGAAAGCAGCCAGTGGCTTGGAAAGAATATTATGCGTAGCACTGGTAAAAGAAACTCCAGGAAAGCATGGATATGTGCACTGGCCGCCGCAATATAATTGAAATGATGTTGAAAACGGTGTTAAACACCATACAACTGGACATGTCAAAAATGTTGTTGTTTGGGGAATGGTTAAAACACGGGATTGGTCAGTTTAGAGTTCAATGTCACTTTGCTCTTACAGCACCATTTATCCTCTAAATAACGGTCATAATATACTACTCAAAATTTGCAAGGGATCACCCTGTTAGATTAAAACGCTAAATATGAGCCATGCTCTAAGAAAAGGGGGCTTAATGCATCTGCGAAAAGTATTGACCCAGGTCAGCCTGGGCAGTCCGCGCAGGCTGACCTGGGTCGAATCTTTTCGCTATCGGTCAATTCTCTGCATGTCCAAAGACCATTTTACCTCATGATTAAGTTGGTTGTTATAAAAAGTGGCCATCATGAATCTATAATTATGTGATGGCTTGATAGGTATCACGCACCACGGAGATGCATTAAGCCCCTTTTTGCCAGAGCATGGCTCGTATATTATGTGCACTGTTGCGAATGGTTCCTTTGGAAAAAGTTTAAGATCTTTCCATCTTTCTTCTTTGTTTGTTTGTATTTGAATTTAACGCTCTTCTTAACAGCTTAGATCATGTCACGGCGGTCAGTGCACCAACGCATGTGTTTCCTGGCTTTCTCATCCTAGTACTGACACAACTTTCTTTCCAAGTTACTGACTACTTTTCTCACTTGTATCAATTGGTGAAAGGCGAAAAATCGCCGGAAAGAAAAGGAGAAACCGCTGTTTACCAGCGCTTTCTCTTTTTCCCACAATAATATCTAAAGCCTTGTTCTCTAGGGTCGTTAAATCAGGGGATTGTATAGTAAATCATTTTTTTCCCAACAGTGTTTCAGAAGGCTTCTTTTACAGAGTCGCTAAAACACGGGATTGTATGCTGTTTTTTCCCCGCCAGTGTTTTCAAAATGCTTCTTCCAAGGGTCGTTAAAACAGGGAATGGTATGGTTACGGTCCCCAGAATGTTTTCAAGGGGCTTCTTCCTTAGGATCGTTTAAACACGGAATGGTATGGTAAAGGGTTTTTTCCCCCTAAAATGTTTTCAAAATGTTCCGTCCTCAGGGTCGCTTAGATACGGGATTGTATGGTTAAGGTTTTTTTTTTTCCTCACAATATTTGAAACGGCTCCTTCCTCACGGGATTGTTTGATAAATGTTTAACTTGAGTAAACAAACAAACGTTCGGCTACTTTTCAGGTAATACATGAACACATTAATGTGTATGCTACTCACTCTTTACTAAACGACAGAATTTTAGACTCGTCCAAATTCAAAACATTTGCAGACGACATCATAAATGTGACTCAAAAACTGAAATTTGTTTTGGGAAGGGTAGAAAAAATTGTGGGAAAAGGAGAAAATGCTGTTTACCAGCAATTTCTCCTTTTCCCACAATGTTTTGAAAAGGCCACTTTTCCAGAGTCGTAAAAAGCAGGGATTGTGTGGTAAAGGGTTAACCATGATCCTGCTAAATAAGTAAAAATGAAACTGTTCAGCTGAGAGTAGAAAACCAAATTTTGCTATTTCAAAGATTTTAGGGAAAATATTTTCTTTTTGGACAGTGTAGGTCCAAGATCAGACTACACGCTCTGTGCAGTCTGATTTTGATATACACTTTCCGCAAAAGGTCCTTGAGTCGCGCTTAGCAGCCTAAGGTTAAACTCTTTACCAAATGACAAAATTTTACACTGGTCCAAAGTGAAAACATTTGCAGACGACAAAGTAAAGGTGGCCCAAATGAAGAAATTTGTTATTGATAGGTTAGAAAACATTGTGGGAAAAGGATAAAATGCTGGTTACCAGCATTTTCTGCTTTTCCCACAATGCTTTCAAAAGGCCTCTTTCTCAGGGTCGTCAAAAGTCGGAATTGTGTGGTAAAGGATTAAGATAAAAAAAGTACATTGCTCTTTCGGATAACTTTATTAACGCCATTGATCTATAAATAATTAAGTCTTTGGAAGACTAAGCGTAACATCTGGTACTTTCCTTTTATCTTGTCGCACCCAATAAAACCTTGTTCATCATGGGCACTGGCGACCGTTAGATTATGCTCGCAAATTGCGCATTCACGGTGTTAACGAGGAACGACCAGTCCCATTAACTACATACGACCTTTTGTTATTTTGGACGGTATCTAGGCCATTTCCTCGCGTAAACTGTTTAAATTGAATCGGGCAAAATTCTGTCCTATGTTTGAAAAGATTACTGCGGTAACACGTGCTAAAAATAATCCCAGATGACATTTACAATACATTGTGCAGGGGGGGACGCACGAAGGTTCAGTAATAAAGCATCCATTCTGTTCAAGTATTACTCAGGCGACCTTTTACATTTTACATTATGCTGCAGATAATTTCTTGAAAACATTGCGGCAAAGGGAGATATGACTCCAAACGAGGAATTTTAACTTCAGCATCAATGTTTCACCTATATTAATTCATATATCAAACCTTATAATTGTCCCAGGATAAATGTTCATCACGCAACTATCGTTATCTTCATTGAATACTGCCGTTACGAATTTTCTTATCTTACAAACGTTTTAGATTAACAAATAGCGCCGTATTTAGTCTAAACTGGCACCCGTTGTATCTCACGTAGCCGTCCGATATACAACTACATTGGTTACCTCCGCTGATACAGCAAGTGTTTAGGGATCGGTATAGGCTACTTAAAACGGGCTGAATTCTGCCCGTCTATTTTTAGAACAGCCATGACGCAAGACTAATAGAGATTCAGGGAAGGTCACTCTCACTTCCAGAGCAGTAGATTTTCCGATATTTTTGATCTCACGAATAAGTAAATTGTATTTTTGGTATCGCCTTTTATGTTTATGTCTGCTAATATTATTTTTAGTTTCGATTACCAATTTCAAATTGTGCTTAAAATCGCAGTGGTACCTCTCAAGCCAAACTGGAAATGTGTATGCTGCTCTGATTGGCTATTCTATGATATACATGTAGCCCAATGAAAAGCAACGACACAATAGCATGTGCCAGTTGTAATATGTATATCTACAACGGGGACCAGTTTAATAGACAACAGGCAACACCCGATTAATCGACGGCAGAGCTATTGGTTTTCATATGTACCAAATCCACCAATCAGACAGCTCGTAGCAAAATGTCTTGTCTTAAAATAACCGAGCAATATTCTATAGTTGGCTAAGATTTTCATGTTAGACAAAGATTCTTCTGACCACGATCAATTTATCTAAATTGTTAAAGAATTTAATCTCTATCGATAATGTCTATTTCTGTGCATAAAAAAGATCAAGATTTAAATTTCCAAGTCTCGCGTTATCTTACGAAATCTCGAACCGGGTAGAACCTCGACTTGTAAGCACTGGGTGTTACCTGTTGTTGATACGAAGATCGATAACAGGCTGCCAGTTTATATTTGATCCACGCCCTGTCATCATACGCCTCATTTCTAAAACTTTATTGGCCAAGATTTTTCCATGTTGTTAACTCAGACTGCTAAGCGCGACTCACTGACCTTTTGCGGACAGCGTAGATCAAGATCAGACTGCACAGAACGTGCAGTCTGATTTTGGATCTACACTGTCCGATAAGGAGAGTATTTCCTCCCCCCCTCCCCCCATAGCTTGAAACGGGCAACAATTGGGTTTTTACTATCAGGTTGAAGATTTCATCTAACTTATTTAGCAGGATAAGTGTTAACTGTCAAAACAGGTGATCGTGACAAAGCTGCAAAGTCTATCACAATGTCGAGTCAAAAGAAAAGCATTATGTACAATTTTCTTTTGAACTGTTTTTCGTCCATGATGTACTCCCTTGTCAAAAAAGCGGATAGGCATTATGCAAATTTCAGTCCCCATGTAAAATGTAGTTCTATGTTTTAATAAATCGTGAAGTATAATTCTCGAGATACAGTTATATTCAACAAGAAATATCTTTAAAAAAGACGGCGTGAGAAATACTGGAATATGAAAATTGTAACTATTTTGTGGCTCAATATGAAGCACAACAGTGAAAATTAACCTCACGAGAAATTGCCTTTTTTTTTTCCTCACCGTTTTCCATTTTGTTGAAAAGTAGTATTGGGTTATGGTGTAACGCTTATGAAAATATTAAATTTTCAAAAAGAACAAGAAAGGACCATTCTCTACCCCATTAGTTTGTTATGGTATGAATCAAGACCCCGGGGTATCGATTAGCGGTAGTAACGCTTGTAAATAGTGGTTTCATAAATATGCGAACAGGGGCCTTCCGAATATACATGTTCATATGTTTCATATTATAAAGATGTTCATATTTTTGACCAATCGCAAATTACCATCTATTCATTCTTTACCAGTACGAAGAAGTAGGTCAAAAGCCAACGCATTCAGCTACATCGAAAAAAGAATCTCACATTCATTGGCTTTTTATGTAAAGTTTTATAAACTCGTCGCTTGATAACATTATTTTTAGACTTGTTAAACTCTTTACCAGACTACAAAATTAAAGACTCTACCATATTAGAAGAATTGGACACCAGATATTCAAGATGGCTCGGCTAATGGGATTCTTTCATTTTGATAGTACAGAAAACATTGTGGGAAAAGGAGAAAATGCTGGTAACCAGCATTTTCTCCTTTTCCCACAACGTTTTCAAAAGCCTTTTTCAGTGTTGTTAAAACTCGGGATTGTGTGGTAAACGGTTAACAAAATTTCATCTCGGATGCCAACTCATGTCAGTTCCTGTATATCTGAACGCGGAAGAATATGGTATGATCCATAACAGGGGAGTCAGCATGCTGCATTGGAGTGATCTCAATAGAAATTGTCAGTTTATGACTACAATGCCGCTTGCGAACGACTTAACTCTCTACCAGACGACAAAATTTTAGATTGGCCAAAATTGAAAGTATTTGCAGACGACAAATTAAAGGTAGCCCACGTGACGAAATATGTCCTTGATGGGGTAGGAAAAAATTGTGGGAAAAGGAGAAAATGACGGCTATCAGCGTTTTCTCCTTTCCCACAATGTTTTCAAAAGCCTTCTTCCCCAGGGTGGTTAAAAGTCGGAATTGTGTGGTATGGGTTAGCTCTTGCCGACCACATGTTGCCGAGCCGCTGTACTAGCGTACAAGACTTGAGACCAGGTGGGTCGCTGGCTCGAATCTCCAGCTCGGCTGATTTCTTTCCGAGGACTGATGATAGTCATCGGGACAGGATTCATATCTCTCTAACCGCTGATCGTTATTTCGAAGATGGTCCTGTGGGAAAGCAGCCGGTGGCTTAGGAAGAATATTGTGCAAAGTAATGATAAAAGAAATTCCAGGAAAGCATGGGTAGGTGCACTGGCAGCCGCGATAAAACTGAAATTATGTTGAAAACGGCATTAAACACCAAACAAACAAACCAATGAAAACGTGTCGCAAAAAAAGTAATACATCTTGGTGACAAAAATCACCTTTTTGCGAGGGGTCTTGCGTGGCTGGGTGGTAAAGTGTAGGACTTGTAACCTAGTGGCATCGGGTTTGAGCCTCTCTGGAAACATCAGGTTTTTCATGGACGTGTCCTTGGGCAAGACAGTTCAGAGTCCAAGCCTAGTGCTGGTGAAACCCAGGGCAAACATGAATATGTGATATAACTGATATAATGTTGAAAGCGGCGTTAAACATCAATCCATCCATCAATCAATCAATCAATCAATTCTCTTTTTTCGACATGTTTTCAAACATTTTAATGTATTTCACTCTAGAACCAAGCATATACTTTCGTAAGTTTTGATGTTTTAAACCCTAGAAGCAAGAAATATGTCATCACAAGTTTTGATGCTTGAAAATCTAGAAGCAAGCACATGTTTTCACAATTTTTTTCGGGTCCCTATAAACTTAAAAACGGAACCGAAACGAAACGGAACGAAACGCAACGGAACGGAACGTTACGAAACGGAACGAAACGCAACGAAACGAAACGAAACGTTACGAAACGGAACGAAACGCAACGAAACGAAACGAAACTGAACCAACCCCAACGAAACGGAACCAGACCCAACGAAACGAAACGAAATAGAACGAAACAGAACGAAATAGAACGAAATCTAGCAATATTCCACTTTTTTTTTTTTCAGTTTATCATATTTCTTTTGTATCATTCTTCTTGGATTATCCCACAGTTTATGTGGAGAGCACACAGAAACAACTGAAATTTTGCGTCATCTCGTGCGTGATTTGCCGGTTTGAAAATCTAGTCAGAATCAGAATTAGTTAATCTAAACGACAATCCGTTACCAGGGCCTGTGTTTGGGAAAATTGCGCAAACTTCAACATATTTGATGCAAGATTTTGGACGGAAATGGGATTATATTTATTTTCTATTCTGTTCTTCTTTCATTTTGGTACCCAGCCCCTGTAGCTCAGTTGGTAACGTATAGGACTTGAGAACAGGCTCGCTGGTTCGATGCTCGGCTAATTTCTTTCCAAGGATTGATGACAATCATTGCGACAGGATTCATTCCACTGTCACAGTGACCATTTTTTCGACGATGTTTATGTGGGTAAGCAGCCAGTGGCTTCTAAAGAATATTGTGCGTATTACTGTCAAAAGAAACTTCAGGAAAGCATAAATAGGTGCACCGGCCACTGCGATATATCTGAAATAAAGTTGAAAACGGCCTTAAACATCATCCAATTAATCAGTTTCATTTTGATATTATATCACTCTCGCAGGCAGCCGTTATATTTTGCACGAACACCATACTATGCCGTGAATACCTTTGAGGATTTTAGTCGATGCCCTTCAAGATGTGCCGAGCCCCGTAGCTCAGTCGGTAGCGTACAGGACTTGAGAACAGGAGGTCGCTGGTTCAATCCCCGGTTTGGCCAATTTCTTTCCGAGGATTGACGATATTCATTGCGACAGGATTCATTCCTCTCTCACCGCTGACCACTGTTTCGGCAATGGCCATGTGGGAAAGCAGCCAGTGGCTTGGAAAGAAAATTGTGCGGAGTACTGGTAAAAGTAACTCCAGGAAAGCATGGATAGGTGCACTGGCCGCCGCGATATAACTGAAATAATGTTGAAAACGGCGTTAAACACCATACAATCAATCAATAAACCAACCCTTCAAGATGCTTTCAGTCGACCCTTGCCAGTATATAGAGTCCCCACAGATTTTTCTTTTTCATTTGTACATTTTCCCCATAATGATAAATCAATGTAATGTACGTCTCGGCAGAACCTGTAAGATACAGAGATGGATTCAGGCCTGAAAAGAGAAAATGGGTAGGGCTCTTCGTTAGAACCGCTTAAAAGGTGAATGGCTACACTGGCAGAGGGAGATAAATTCAGTCTAGAAGAAATCATCTTCAGTTTCAAAGGCATCACTTTGTTACAAATAAATGTACAGCATGTATACAAATGAATCCGAACATTCGCACAGGATCTGACTGTAAGCAGTAGCTTATCTTAAAGTCATCTGAAAATGTTAACCCTTTTCCTGCTAAATACTTGAAAATGACACTTTCAAGCATATATTAAAAACCCAAATTTTGCTATAAATTTCAAAAGTATTTTAGGGGGAAAAGTATCTCCTTATCGGACAGTGTAGATCCAAGATCAGACTGCACATTCTGTGCAGTCTGATCTTTATCTACACTGTCTGCAAAAGGTCCGTGAGTCGCGCTTAGCAGCCCAAGGGTTAAGTAGGTTGCAACACCGCTGTCTGGCGGGTAAGAAACCTTACCGCACGACATACAGCGGATAAGGATAATAATCATTATTCGCACGACAACAGTAAGGTTGTTTTCTTTGAAAGAAAACTATGACACTGTACTGATTATTATGAAAATATCGAGGAAAAGATTCACTCTTCTTATGCTAAATTGCTGTCTATGTGAAAATCGTATGAGTTAAAGGCCCACTAGCGGCCAAAAACACAATGCTGGTGTTAATAAACATTTGAATTTAAATACCAATTCAAAAGTATGGAAAATATTGTGAGGATGACAATCTGTTATTGTATGGTAAGTCCAGTTGTTAGTCACTGGCAGAAAAATGAATTTTAAAATCAGGAAAAAAGTAAGCAAAAGATGGAGTAACCTGGCAACTTTTAACCTGGTTTTGAAATTAGCTTCTCTGCCGGCGACTAACACCTTGACCGACTGTACAATATCAGACTGTCATTTTCACAATAATTTCCATACTTTTGAATGATACGATTTAAATCTAAATGTATTTCAATACCTGCTTTGTTTACTTTTGGCAGCTATTGTTACTTTAAGAAAATCGGGAACTGACTGAACTAGAATCCAAACCCTTTTTACCCCCAACATCGAAGGAACTCACAATGTTCACGTCTTAAAAAATGATAATACATGTTATAATTAAGGATAAACAGCGTTATCAAACGAAGACCGCGAATGTCGCAGCTGCTCCAGGACCAAAGAGATAAGTCAGAGCGCCCCTTATTTGAGCCCTGCTCTGTGAAAAGGGGGTTAATACATCTGCGAAAAGTATCGACCCAGGTCAGCCAACGCAGTCCGTGCAGGCTGACCCGGGCCGAAACTTTTCGCTATTTGTCAATTTTCTATATGTCAAAGGACCAGTATAACTCATGATTTAGACAGTTGCTCCACAAAATGGATTTTATAGATCCATGGTACCATGACGGCTTACTTGGAATCATCCATCACGGAAATGGATTAAGCTCCCTTTTGTCAGAGCGTGGCTCATTTATTTTGAATTCTTAAGAGTAGACTCTATTTAAATGTTCAAACTGAAGGAATGATGCATACATCATAATTTCAAGAGCATGTTTTTTTCATACTATTGGATATGATGATGTATGTTTTATGGCAGAATGACATAGAAAATATCGTTAGCAAGCTGTATAGAGGATTTATTCATGACGTCATAATTTGCAGCTGCATAAGGACGCTAAAAATTTACACAGTTCTTCAATTTTACTTATTGTGAAAGATATGTCCATATGTGCATTTTTTTCGAGCTAAATAGTGAATTAAGTCGGATACGAATTATTAATGGGAAACAGGATACATAAATTAGATGGGTGGTGTCATGGATTGGGAATGTTTATTGCGCTTGGCTCCGGAATTTTATCCAATTCACCTTCGGCTCAGGGGATAAAATTCTTAAGCCTTGCCCGATAAACTTTCCCAATTAAAGAGACACCAACCTTTTATTCTCTATACACCTGTCCACCATGGGTAAAGGTATGATGTTTCTGTATATTTTCTTGGTAAGTAATCTTTACTATAAATGACTGTCTTCCTTTTTTTACCCAGCCACGCCCCATGCCATGCGAACGATCCAAACGTAATTATCATGTGGTCACATTCTGCGATTAAAGCAAGGTCATGACCCGGCGAAAGAAAAGGAGAGAAGTGTATATCTTGCCCTTTAAAGTTCGTCTTACACCAGTTGATGTCGTCACTTACGAATATAAACTCTAAGTCAGAATACATCCTCTTAAGATATGACATGGCCTTGTTGATGAATGATTTATACCACTTGAGGTCGCTAAACTGATAGTTGTAGTAGTAGAATGTATGGTTTATTCTGTCGGTTCTACGAACAGCTATTGCTACGGTTGACCTATTTGCGAAGGCGTTGCTTACGAAGTCATCGACTGCTTTTGTGACGTGTTTCTTCAGACGTACAGAGGATCGTACAAATTGTTCTTGTTCCTCAAAGTGTTCGTAACCAAAGCACTGACTGCTCAGTATCCAGTTATGACGATGTTGGGATACTTGTTGAAGCAGCACTTCTGATTTCACGTCTGTTATATCACGAAAAGTGCTTGTATTAACATTCCTTTGTAGATGAAGGTTCCGCAGATCAAAGTATTGCAGCACAACCTTGAAATATTGTTGATACTGTATATCTATTACGCCTGTATAGCAAAATTTGGCAGAAAGTGCAAGAAGACAATAAATCCGAAATAGTTGGCTTCCTGTTCTACCTGGGCGAAACTTTAATACTATATAGAGACTGTCTTTTGAAGCTTTAGTACAGCTGCTTTTGTTTCTCATGTCTTTTGTATGACCAGAGTTGAATTTGTCAGAGATATCAGTGGCAATAGTTTTCGAAACTATAACGGCTGCTCGTCTGTAGTTTAAAGAATTTGAGACCAAAAAATACGACAGAACAATTAATACCGAAACGGCTACCAGAATCTTTGTCTGCATCATGTACCTTGAACAGAAGAAACATGCCATTACAAATACATCGAAATATAAGACACGTAACGGTCGGACGTAATGTCTTATGACGTCGTCGGGAATGACGTCATAATTCTATTTGAACGAGAACGTTTTGTCTGGCCGCCTTGCACTCCGGTCGTGAATCCCACTGAACATTTATGGGATTTGGTAGGTCGGAGAGCAGGGAAAATATGCTATCAACTATATCAATGACTTTCCTGCAGCCTTTGTTCAACAATTCAACGACATCACCGAAATGTCATGAGACGTTACGTCAGGTCGATGTGGTCTCGTGTTGATCCGTATACGAGGAGGTAAAGACAGATATTCATTTTATGGCTATAAGTACATGGCAAAATTCAATTTGAAGTAAGCATTGTCTGCTCGATATATGAGCGCTTTCTGCACATGGTGGAAATCGGTTTGTGCATATCAAACACATGTCAGTATGTGTGTACAAAGTGTATAAATGTCTGATTTATCCGAATTGTTTTTTACTTTTTAAGACTGTCTACATTTGATTTTGGCCGTCAGTTTCTTACAGCTTGTATTTCCGAGTGTTGACGTCATGAACGTCTATCCACTTTCCTGCTCCTTCCAAATACCCTTGTCAGTTTCGGCTCAATATCACTACCAGCCTCTTAGTCATATCTACACCTTGCCATTCACCATGAACTAAATTTGTGCAAATCCACTTTGATACATCTCACCTTATGTATCTCTTTATACCTCGACTTAGAAATGTGCCCAAACTGATGATTCTTTCATTATCATCACTAGTTATTAGACAAGCATTTGTAAATATCATTTTCTTTACTCTTCATCTAATTCATCCATTTTCCAATTATGACTGCAATGTTCCTCAACGTGTTATTCTGACTGAATATTTTGTGAGCTTTTATGTATGTACATATTCACAAAATGGTTATACCTCAAATATTCTTCTTCTTCTTCTTTTTCTTCATGTTCAGAATATCCATACTCTCTGTGTCAAGAACGCAATCCGATACCAAGTTATTGAACCAATGGGAATCTCAATGTTTTGTTTATTTTTGTTTTTGTTGTTGCCAAATGGGTAATGATATAATATTGTGGAGATTCTCTGTTGGTGTTTTTAACTGTCGGTGTTTTTCGTATAAGAAAACTACTAAAGTAAAAATTAGTACTGGCCACTTTTCATTTATGTTGTCACTGTTGAAGATACTCCTGGGCTGTATCAGCATAATAATAGACAGCTTTAGTAACGTATTTTTCTATCTGTTAATGTTGTTATTGCTACTTAGTCATGGTGACATTGAGCGAAATCCCGGACCAGTAAATAATCTAAACTATACAAGTTTATCTATAATGCATTGCAACATCAGGAGTTTAAGACAGAAGCTGGAATACATCAGAGACAGCTATTTAGATTATGATATATTATGTTTTACTGAAACACACCTGGATATGACTGTCCCTAATGAAGTTTTGCATTTGTCTAATTCACTGGATAAACTGTACAGAAACGATAGGACAAATCATGGTGGAGACATCTCTGAGTACTTGTCTAGCAGCTTATTACATCAACGGGTTCTCGAGTTAGAAACGTTTTGTGAAGAAAGCATTTGGATATCCATTATACTTAAACGAAGTAAACTTTTGATTGGCACCTTTTACAGTCCAAAAACTTCCGATTCCATTTTCTTTGAAAATTTCAACAAAAATATCGAAAAGGCTTATGAAATTACTCGTAACATTGTCATTCTAGGTGATTTAAATGAAGACTTGCTCAACCCTAATCTCAGGAAACTAAAAGATATTCTTATCATTAATTCACTACAGAATGTGATATCTGAACCAACTAGATTGAATGCTCTACTTGATCCTATACTAGTACCTATTGATACGCTATACTTAGATTCTGGGATACTACCGAATCCACCTGAGGTGACTGATCATAGTGCTACATATATAACTCTCGCATTCCCATACGATCCGAAACCAATTTATGAAAGAAAAGTCTATCAATACAGTGTAGCAAATTTTGATCTTTTACGTACTAACATTTCGTCTTTTAACTGGGATGTTCTCTACAATGGTACTGTAGACGAAGCATGTGACTTCTTTACCAAACAATTTCTCACATTTGTTGATGCTTGTATCCCTTCGAAAAAAGTTACCATTCGGCCTGACGATAAACCATGGTTCAATGGCGAACTACGAACGTTATGTAGGAAAAGGGATCGTCTGAAACAGCATTTAAAACAGGAAAATTGTCTAATTAAATTATGTAAGTACAAAACAATCAGAAATAAAATTAATAATATGAAAAAACATGCAAAACAAAATTTCTTTAATTCACTTAAGCTCAGTCTATGTGATCTACAAAGGAACGACAAAAAGGGTTTTTGGCGTCTTATCCGCTACTTTGTTAAAAACAATGATTGCTCATCGAACATTCCGCCTTTAATTAGTATGTCTCCAAACGGTGAGACCTCAGCATCCATATCTGACCTGGAAAAAGCTGAGTGCTTGAATAACTTTTTCGCCTCTATATCATCTGTAAATGAAGAACTCGCCTCTCTACCTCTTTTTGCTAAAAAAAACTAATAATATTCTCTCTCAATTTACTGTTCTTGAATCTGAAATTGAAGACCTCATTCGATGCCTTAACCCAAATAATGCAAGTGGGCCAGACTCTATCAATCATAGAATGTTTATAGGTGTAGCAGACCAAGTGTCTAGACCCCTAACAATACTATTTAATCGATCACTATCTGAAGGTGTTTTTCCTAATTTATGGAAAACGGCTAATGTAATTCCTATCTACAGAAAAAGGGGATAAATAATCAGTTACTAATTATAGATCTGTTTCTCTTTTAAGCTGTTGCGGAAAATTATTAAAAAGGATAATCTTTAAGCACATGTATAACTTCTTCCTTGAAAACAATCTGTTGTATAAATATCAATCTTGATTCTTGCCAGTGCATACAACAACTTTCCAACTTGTTGATATCTACCACCACATATGTCAATCGTTCGATAGCAAACAATTTTCATGCATGGTTTTCTGTGACATTTCTATAGCCTTTGATCGAGTATGGCACAAGGGTCTTCTTTTTAAACTCAAACAAAACGGTATCGAAGGGATTCTTCTCGAATGGCTTTCAAATTACCTCTCAAACAGGAGTCAAAAAGTTGTTTTACAATCCGCCACTTCGTCTCCTAAACAGATAACAGCTGGAGTACCCCAGGGCTCGGTCCTAGGTCCGATGCTTTTTCTGATTTATGTTAATGACATTACTGACTCCTTTTTAAGTTTAACCAGACTATTTGCAGATGATAGTTCCTTCTATTATTCAGCATCATCCATTCGTGATATTGAAGGTATAATAAACCATGACCTTAATCTAATATCTTCATGGGCAGAACAGTGACTCGTAACGTTTAATCCACAAAAGACCGAAGCTATCCTCTTTTCTTTGAAAACAATAGACGAACTACCTAAGCTGAAATTCCAAAACACTGATGTTATCTTTGTTGAAAATCATAAGCACTTATGGATAACTTTTAGCTAAAATGGCCAATGGAACGCACACATTGATAATATTTTAAAATCTTCGTCTAAAGTAATTGGAATTATGAGAAAGCTGAAATTTACACTGAACAGAAAATCATTGTCAAATTTACCTATCTTATGTAGCACCATTACTAGAGTATGCGTCAATTGTTTGGGATGGTTGTTCTGACTCATGTGCAAATTCTCTACAAAAAATTCAAAATGAAGCTGCCAGAATTGTAACTGGTCTTACCCGTTCTGTTTCTTTAGAAAACTTGTTCTTAGAATGTGGGTGGCAATCTTTGAAAGACAGGTGGGAAACCCCAAAAATGTATTTTATGTATAAAGCCACCCATCAGATGATTCCCCAATACATTTCAGACTTAATTCCACCACTTATTGCAGACACTACGCAGTACACCCTTAGAAACAATAAAGATCTAAGAAACATATCGACTCGCACTACAATTTCTCAAAAATCCTGTATCCCTTCTTCAATATACATTTGGAATAATTTAAATGATAGCCTGAAGAATGTTAATTCGTTTTCAACTTTTAAAAAGGTAATTTCAAGTAGGTTCCCATTACCCGCTGTTCCCGCCTATTACCTTGAAGGCAATCGTTTTTTATCAGTTTTGCATGCCCGGATTAGGAATAAATGCCGTGGACTAAATTGTGATTTGTTTCATAACTACCTTCGTAATAGTCGGCTCTGCTTGTGCTTGGTAGAACCTGAAGATGCTGAACACTATTTTTTTCAGATGCAATCTTTTTGTTAGACAGAGACTACACTTGTTCAATTCTATTCAGCATCTTAATCCATTAAACGTAAATGATCTACTTTTTGGTAAACCATCCTTAACAGAACGAGAAAATTCGGAATTATTTGTATCTTAACCAAGTTTTCACTTTCTTTTTCGTGTGAGTATACTAACAAAATAACGGAAAGTGACGTGCACTTGTGTATTGTTTGTTAAAGGGGCATTAAACCATATTTCACCGAAAATTTGGGGGGGGGGGATTGGAAGTTGATATTTTAAAAGGGAAAATTATAATGACGAGAGCGTTTACCCCGTAGATGGGGAAAACATAAAAGTATACTGAAAAAATATCTTCGTTGGGACTCGAACCCTCGACGTTCAAAATCAGGGCCATCGACTCTACTACTTCGTCGAGCAAACTGAAATTTATTAGTGTTTAAAATATGAGCCATGCTCTGGCAAATGGGGGCTTAATGCATCCCCGTCATCCACGATACCAAGCAAGGCATTACATAATTAAAGATCTTTAAAATCCATTTTGTCAAATAACCGACTGAATCATAAGGTACACTGGTCCTTTGACATACAGAAAATTGACCAATAGCAAAAAGTTTCGGCCCAGGTCAGCCTGCGCAGTCTGCGCAGGCTGACCTAGGTCGGTACTTTTCGCAGATGCATAAAAGCTTTTCACATGGCATGGCTCAATATCATATTTATCCTTTGTTATTCAAGAATTGCTATATCGCTACTATAAGGTATAGAAAATTTTACAGAAGAAATTAAAATAAATCTCGGTTATTCCTTGTGTATTTCTGTCCGTGTTTTCAAAACGCGAATACTGGCCGTCTTTGTTAAGATCTTGTGGAAAAAATTGCGAACAGATTCTGGTTTAATGTCCCTTTAATGGCATAATGTATTTGACAAAGACAAAGATTGATAGTTTGACTGTATGGTGTTTAACGCATTTTTCAACATTATTTCAGTTATATCGCGGCGGCCAGTGCTCCTATCCATGCTTTCCTGGAGTTTTTTTTTTTTTACCAGTACTACGCACAATATTCTTTCCAAGCCATCGGCTGCTTTCCCACATAACCATCGTCGAAACAATGGTCAGCGGTGAGAGAGGAATGAATCCTGTCGCAATTACTATCATCAATCCTCGGAAAGAAATTGGCCGAGCCGGGGATCGAACCAGCGACCTCCTGTTCTCAAGTCATGTACGCTACCGGCTGAGCTACGGGGGCTCAGCATTTGACAAAGAGCAATATATTGTAATTTTAACACCGTTTTTGTTAGAAGAAAAATACACACACACACACACACACACACACACACACACACTATCACACAAAGTAAATCTTAAACCAGACTTTGCGTGATATTTCCAGGCTTACTTGATCTGGGTTTGGTTTGGTCTGTATTGGAGTTTAACGCCATTTTAACAGCTCAGGTCATATCATGACGGTCATATCATGGCGGTCAGTGATGCACCCATGTGTTTCCTGGCTTTCTCATACCAGTACTGACACAACTTTCTTTCCAAAGCCACTGACTACTTTTCTCACATGCATCAGAGGTGCGACCCGAAAACTCGCCGGAAAGAAAGTTTGCCTCATCCGGGTATAGAACTCGCAACCACCATGTCACAAGTCAGATACGCTTACCACTGAGCTACCCGGGCGGGCCTTATCTTGATCTAAACTGTGCGCAAACGTGAGTAAGATCGTCTTTGGCGCTGAACGGTTTGACTCTAAGGCTGCAAAGACTGAAAGATCTTTTGCGGACAGTGTAGATCAAGATCAGACTGTACAGAACGTGCAGTCTGATCTTGGATCTACACTGCCCGATAAGGAGATATTTTTCCCTAAGAAATACATCTGAAATAGCAGAATTTTGGTTTTTACTATCGGCTTGAAAGTTTCATTTTACTTATTTAGTAGGTTAGGGGTTAAACTAGTTACATGAGCTGACCATCATATCAACTGCACGATTTAGTGAATATGTTTGAAATAGATTGAAATCAAAATTTATTTATTTAATATAATTACATGTATCTCATATCCTGAGTTTAAGCTGGGAAATGCATTAACCCTTAAAGAGATTTAAACAAGGTTCATGTAGAAAACACGAGGAATTACTGAATTTTTATTATTTTTACTCTGCAATTTCCCATTTCGTTACTAACGGTATGCCTGTTGCATAACAAGGGATAAATACATTTTTTAACAAGTCATTCGATCGTTTGGGTCTACAGCTCCGTGGGATAGAATTGCCAACTACTGTTTTAAAGGTCATTGGTTCGAATCCCGCTTGAAGATTTTTTTAGCATTTTATTTTCCTGCTTTTCTCCAAGAGAAACATTAACGTCCTTATGATTTTTCTTTACAAAATATCAACTTTTTCCACAAAAAATAGGATCAATATCTGGCTTAATGCCCTTTTGAAGCGCCTTTCACTACTTTAGTTGCCTTTGCGGCAAAAAGAAGATCAGGATAAGACTGTACAAAACGTGCAGTCTGATCTTTGACCTATACTGTCAGCTTTGGTGAGACATTAAAAAAAATTTGCTTGTATCATGGGGTTATTTCCGGGACGAAAAATGTCTGTTGGGTTAATTTAGCGCGCTAAGGGTAAACCCTTTACTAAACAATCCCGAATTTAAACGATATTTTGCACGAACGATATCAAAACTCTGTGGAAATAGGAGAAATTCTGACAACCAGCCTTTTCTCCTTTACCCACAATATTTTCTCCTTTTCCCACAATATTTTCTACCCTTTAAAAAGAAAATTCCATTGATTGAGCCAAATGTAATGCATTGTCTGCAAATGCTTTGGATTTGGACAGATATAAAATTTTGTTGTGTGGTAAAGAGTTTTTAAACGCTTTTGACAGAATATCGGTAAAAATATCGGACTATGAAGATCTACGGCCAAACTGCACTGTCGGTGTCTATGTGTGGACAGTGCCCGCAGAAACCTGTTTCATGTAATATCACTTTGGTGCCCACAAGGTTTACATTAAGCACACGGCCTAAGCCTCCCCAAAGTTGTATAAGTTACGGTCTGTGAAAAGGGGGTTTATTACATCTGCAAAACTTCTCGATTCAGGTCAGCCTGGGCAATCCGCGCAGGCTGACCTGTGTCGAAACATTTTTGCTTTTGGTGAATTTTCTACATGTCCAAGGACCATTCTACCTCTGGACTCAGCCAGTTGTTACACGACATGGATCTTATCGATCCGTACTTATCTGAAGGCTTGCTTGGTTTGATGCAATCCGGAGACGCATTAAATCCCCTTTTGCCAGAGCAGAGGTCATACGATTCAATTGATATTTTCGTAAAAAAAATTACCTTACATGAACTGCAGGTGGCTCAGTGGTAAAGTGTAGGACTCGTAACCTGAGGCCCTAGGTTCCAGCCTCGCTGGAAGCACTGTATCTTTCGTGTGAGTGTCCGTTGGCAAGACACTTCAGAGCCCCAGCCTAGTACTGGTGAAACCCAGGGCATGCATGAACATATGAGTTATCGCCGTGACATGACTAAAATAATGTTGAAAGCGGCGTAAAACACCATCAAATCAACATCAAAACATCATTCAACCAATAAACAGAACAATCAGTCAGTCACATGAACGGTACGATTTTGACTTTGTTATCGCCAATAAAGTAACCTCACATGAACTGTATGATTTAATTCTTATTTTTCGTTAGAGTATTTAAAACTAAAACTGAACTTTTTCGTAAAAATGCGATGACTTGAAGCTGAAAAAAGTATCTTCAAGTCGGACTGATGGGGAATTTTTTCTCAGTATATATAATCTACAATCGAGTCCGCCATCATGAAATGTTAGCCTACTTTATAAAACGCCCCCCCCCAAAAAAAAAAAGAAATAAAAATTATGGAACGCCTAAGCTGCCTGATATAACGATATTTCATGACACTCGGATATCTTTCCATTATATAAAGGTATAATTTTAACATATAGCACAAATGGTTTGGGGTGAAGGCAAGTGTTTACAATGTTCAGCACATTTGCCTCAATGTGAAGGTAAGAAATCCTTCTTTTAACATAATCTCTTCTTTATGTAGACATACTTACACTACATAAATTACAACATATATAACATGCACATAAAAAAAAATTACATAAAGGTATATTTCCAATATACACAAGCAAACCATCATATTCATACATACTGATATTATATAAAGTACGATATATATAACATAAGCAGTCTAGAGCTATGCCTCGCTGACGACGCTTTTCCAATATACCCGCATAACGACACGTGTTGATATGTTCCGTACAACGGTAATTCAAGTTACCTATTTGACAATTTAAAGTTTAATTATGAAACAAGCTGCCTTCTTTTTTAAGGTAATTATCTACAGATGTCAACTTTTCTAAAGAAGACAAAAAGGAGAAAGAAGCTCATTAGTATATGACAGACTCTGATACCGACTGGGCGCTGGTAAAAATGGTAAAAATTGACCTTTCACCAAACAATCCCGTTTTGTAACGAACCAACCGAAGAAGGCTTTTTGATAACGTTGTGGGTAAAGAAGAAAATGCTGGTAACCAGCATTTTCTTCTTTCCCACAGTGTTTTCTACCCTCTCTGATACATATCCCACCATTGGTGCCACATTTAGTCCGTCGTATGCAAATGCTTTCAATTTGGACAAGTCTAAGGATTTGTCGTCTGTTAAAAGGGTGAAGAGGGTAGGAAAGAACAACGTACTATCGATTTATATTGGCTTAAGGACATGTGCCACAGTTTTTTCCTACGGACAGAATGGTTTTTTTTTTTTCATTTTCGCCAAGATGATAATATAATGTACGGTGATTTAAAAAAAAAAAAATGAAAACAGAAAACATATGTTGCGGAGCAAAGTACAACGATACAGCTCTTCAAAGGGGATAACTCTTGTCAAAATTACAGAAAATAGTCTTTAATTTCAAACCTAAAAAAAAGGTTCTTAAAGTAATAAATACTGCACAAATAAATGATTATTCTTAGAAATGTGATGTTTGCCAATAGTAAAAAGGATTAACAGAAAGAATTAAGGCACTAGACAGGTCACAGTAGCAATTAGAAATGATCTAAGGAGTCAACAAAGACTCATTTCCCGATCAATTTTATACAATAAAAAGAAATCAACGGACAGATTAAAAAAAAGAAAATGCGCAGAAATAGTGACGAACAGGTCGACTGGTCTCCTTTTTCTGGGGCTGACTATCCTGGTCTGTTGTTCGAAGGTCTGAGTCCAGTTCTGCCTGCTTCAACTTTCCCCGAACTTTTTCGTAAGACTCTGAAAGGTAAATTCAACAAGTAAAAAGTTTGATGTACCATTATACTTGCAGAAAAAAAATTATCTTAAAATCAACTTCAACAAGAAAAAATGTTTGATGTACCATAAATACTTGCAGGAAAAAAAATCTTGAAATCAAGTGAACACATGCAACAGGTGAGTAGTATCAATTTGCAGGCAATGAATTTAACTAATCAGTCATTCAGTCCAAATAAAACAACATGTGGTTCAGGTTTTCTTTAAATGAGACAGCCCAACAGCGGTCGCATATTATTTACAAGTATCTATCATGATTGTAAAGTACGGATAGACAAATCTCTCCCTCCCAAGGGTCACTGTTTAGCATCACCAGACTTGCCAAGTGATCCCTAAGGGACAGATTTCTCTTTGTATCCAACACTCATGGTAGATTCTTTTTCTTAAATACCTTAAGTTAAGTACCGATCTTTCAGTTTATGAACAATGCCTGTATACACTGCGTTATGACGTCCACCATTTTGACAAATGTTGTCATTTGATTTCTAACGTTTGTTATGATGTCATGGCTAGCGACGAAGTTATGTGGCGTTGAATACAACAAATGCAAACCTTGTCACACAAAACAAAAAAAAAACATGGTTTTTTTTAGCCTACCCATGGGTAAATATAACCTGGGTAAGATAAGAATTTCTATCCCTAGCAAAAAACAGGAAAGAATTTTGTTTCTATGATTTTTTTTTCATTTGTTACATAACTGAATCCGAAGACGCAGAAGTCCTGTTTCATTGAAAATTGTCAAAACACTTCAAATGGACGATATTACCAGGTAGCAACTTTTTGCTAAATGTGGCCAGGTGGCAAATTAAATTTTCAGGTAGCAAACTTGCTAGTACTGCTAATTTCGAACCCTGGATTGATTAATCAATTTATCCGATTAATCGTGCCAACACTAGCAGGCATGGGAAATATAATCACAAGTTTCATGAAAAGAATGTGCTGGACATGGGGATCTATCTCTAGACCATTCACACCATAAGCAGACAGGCAACCAAGCTGATGGGCTTCTTAACAAGTAAAGCCAACACAGGTAACTCACCATGTTTATATAAAACCCTGATAGGAAATGCTCTCCAGGACTCCAATGGTGGCTCTTTGTTGATTACACTTTTTGTGAGTCTTGTTGCTGACTTGAAGGGCGGCTACACTGCACAGCTTGTTCCTTCAAGCCAATTATCTGGTATGACCGCTAACCCTGCGTTATCAGTAAACTCTACCAGCAGGAACATGGCTACCATTTTCAATGAAAACAGATTAGCTTCGACTAGAAAAACGCTTAAGTCTAAATTAAATTCCAAAGAAATATATAAATCTGCAGTATTCAAATCAGAACCTGGATAAAGTATGTCTTTGTTTGCTTTTATCCCGATTTATAATCTTGAAAATTGAAGAAATATTGGTTCATAGAACTTTAACTGTAATTATACTATAAAGCTTTCAGATCTAGACAGGCTAGCCAAAAAGTGTAGAACCAGATCAAATCACACAAATGGTGAAGCAGTCTGATCACGATCTACAGTTTGCTATTCTAAAGGGATCTTTCAGTTAAATTATCATTTTTTCTATTAGAGACACCTTGTTTAAACGACAATAGCTACTAAATGCTAAGAACAATTACTGTAAATTTTCAGGTAGAATGGTTATCGATAATCAGGCTTTCACGTTACAAACATGGTAAACATTTCAGTTTAAAGACATGCTCAGTACGGCTGACTGAAAGCAATTTTCGTCATCTTAAACAATGTCTACTGTTTTCAATCAGCTTTTGTGGATAAACAGTGATGTTTGCTAGGTTTACGAGCTTCGTTGCTCAATAACAGTTGTTTGATGTTATTTATACAATAAACTTCAGTTTGTTATACATGTGCAAAATGCTTTTAATTACCCATTTACAGAACCATTCCTCCACATCAACTCCAAACAAATGACCGCTGAGACAAGACTAGCCAAAAATACACCGCGGTCAGAAAATGTTATGATACCTATGCATACACTCACTTTAACCCTTAACCTGCTGAATAAATTAACATGCCACACCCACTTAGAATTTTCAACTAATTGCCTTGCTATACGCAATTTATTGCTGAAAATTTAGAATCAGAATGACAAATAGTGTAGATTCAGATCAGCTGGCTTCTCCAGAAGCCAAATGATCCGGATCTTCACTGTTTGCAATGCAGGATATTTACGGGCTCAGCAAGACAAGGGTTAAGGTTCGTCTATAATAGTATTGCAAACATACTGAAATTTTTTTTTTTTTAATACTTTCGAGAGCAAACCTAATTAACCTATATTGGTTTGCTGTTTTACTGAACGACCCAGTTTTGCTCCCGACCCCCAAAATATTTGGCCAGTATTTTGAGAAAAAAAAAATGCTGTTTTTTTAATCAGACCAACATTTAAATTATTTTTGCTTGCTGTTTACCAACCTACCCGCTGTTTTGCCCCTGACCCAAAAAATGTTTTGGCCAGTATTTTGAGCAAAAAGTTTTTATTATTATTATTTTTTTTTTTTAAAGTAGCCCTAAATTAATGTATTTTTCATGGGCGGACAGTAAAGAAAATACTTCTCGTGCCTCCCGAGTCCGACTCAGTCTGCAAATTCTGGTTTGGTTAACAGCAAACTAACAAATTTTTAAGGTTGGCCTTGTTTTTCTGTAAAATGCACAACTGACTCCGATCCAAAAGTCAGTATCGTTTTTTTTTTCACATGAACATAGATAAGATTTTTAAATTACTGTAATTAATTAGATAATGACCAATACAGGGCAACCCCTTTACAACGCTATAGTCGGGGTCCATAGAAATGGAATATAATAAAATATAAGTGAATCGCTTTATAAAGGGGTAGTTTTACAAAGAGAATATAGGAATAAAATCATTTGGGAGCCAAGACCTGACCGTGTTATAACGAGGCGCATTATTAAGGGGTTGCCCTGTAGTTTGTTTTAAGTATTGAGTTACCATCCTTATAATGCTATAAATTTCTATTATTTCTTCTCAAATTCTATCAAAGTTGGACTCTTATCTTGAAGAGGAAACATCTGCTAATCAAAATTTGTGCAATTTTATAAAATTTTATCTGAACCATGTTAGGCGTATCAAGCCAAATATAGTCAAAGAAATTGGGATTTCAATTCACTGACTCAAGTCAAAGTCATATATATGGAGTGTAACAGCTCCAAAATCTCAACTTTTGAATCTATGTAACATGGGAATGGCAACAAACTTGTTGCGCAAAGGAATAAGAACACACTTACAAACAACTGAATCTGCATTTGCAACATGCAAACAGCCACTCAAATTTGACACTTTTGTGACTCTCAGGTCTGTTGACTGCAGAGGGTATGTGAAAAAATTGCTCATTGTACTAAATTTTTCATAAACTATGTATTTTTCGGTTCCCTCAGCATCTGACAGAATATTTCTAACCACTGCCACATTATCTCCTACCAAAATACAGTTGTCTCCCTGATACACAGAAATACAATAATCTGGAAAATGTATTTCCTTGTATTGCCGATATCCATGATGAAGATACTGTCTGGGAACTGGCCCATGTGTGTGTAGCTTCTTCACCGCAATGCAACCTCTGAAAGGTTCATGAGCTCTGAAGTTATATCTTTCTGAAATTCTTCTGATGACTTGTTGAAGAGCCAGGTTAGGTTCTCGAACAAGTTTTTTCAAACCTCCTAGAAAACTTTCAAATGGAAAACTTGAATAATTATCAAGAAGACCAAAATTTCCTGCATCCTCTGCTAAATGTGTGAGAGCATGTACATTGTAGACTATTATGTCCTGTCCATAAAATTGTCCAAACTGTGTGACAAACAAACAGAGAAGGTCACCAACATATACACGACAGGCATCAAAGAGGAAGTCACAGGACAAACAAAAAAGGTGGTTTTTTAACACCACTGGACCTGTATACAACAAGAATTGCCTAAATTCTGTAGCTTTCCACCTTTCTACTTCAAACAAGGGCCTTCCTTTTCTGTTAAATTCTCTCGGCATGTGACTCCTGAGATTGATCAGACTATCTGAGATCAACTGAACAGTTTGCGAACTTATCCTGCAATTATTTGTGAGAGGACCATTCATCCACAACCATATCAACCGTTTCATTACACCGAGACATACGAGGTGCATGTAATCAAGTGGAAACTGGGACACCATACCAATTGGTAGATTCCTAAAAGGTGAGGGGCCTAGATGATGTTCTGCATTTAACATTTCATCAAAAGAAGAATCAGTCCTCCTTGGTGCATCAGTTTCAGGAAAGGTCATTTTCCGGGCTCTCCACGGGCCACGCTGAGAGCATTTGTCACAGCCAAAATATCCATTATGACCTTTACTGCATCTGACAAATGCCCTCGCTGGTGTATCACGTATAATACAAGACGGATGAAAGGGGATGTGATAATCAGTATCATCTTTTGACAAGGTAATGCCATGGTGAATTAAATGGTCAAGCTCCTCAATTAACTTCTGTGTACACTCTGACACACTACTAAGTTTCTGTTTTCCCAGATATAAACCGATTACAAATGGGCTTGACAAACAGGGTTTGACAAGCCTACCTAGAATTGGCCAAAACTGCATGTTAGAACTCTTGAAGAGAGGAAGCCCATCTATATTAATCTGTAATGAAATGTCTTGAATGCTTTCAACAGGTTCAGGAAATGATGGCATGAGAGTTTTCACATTGTCCAAGATGCCAAAATGGTAATATGAGCCACCAGCAAGATTGTGATTGTCTATATCATATACTCTTACCGTTTTCAAAAGAGTTCTTGAATCTTTAGGCAAGCAAACATGAAATGGGCTCAAAATATGTAAAAGCTCATTCACAGCTGAATGGCTCACACCATTTTTAGTGACCCATGCTGCCAAATCATCACTTTCATCAGTTTCAGATTCTGAACTTGATAAACCTTTGTCAGAAAGCATTTCTTCTGCACTTTCATCCATTTCCTGCCAGTTACAATTAATTTCATTACCACCATTTACTTGAAAACTAAATTCCCCTGAAAAACTACTGTCATGATTAATTTCAGAATTACTGTTTTCTGTATCAACTGTGGTGAATATACCATGATCAGTACAGGTCTCAGCACCTGCTTCCGGACATTCTGCACTCTGAGATAACGAACACACTGAAAGTACATCATTGGTCAGATCATCATCACTCTGGCATTGTTCCATATTAGAGATTGCACTGCTCGCTGCAGTGACATGTTCATTCACCCTTTTCCGTAACTCCCTGTATTTTTTCCATTTTGGTATTGCATTAGCCATGATGATATGATGTGTTGTTGCTTTACATCCTTTTCAACAGTATTTCAGTATTAAATTATATGATGATGAACTGGTAATAATGAAAGGCTCTGTGCAATGTCACCGCCTGTGAAACAGCCAAAAGAATTTTACCTCTGAGTTCCAACCAGGGACCCCCTGATCCAAAGACTGGAGTGCTTACCGCTCGGCCAGCCGTATTTTAGAACAAGATGACAATTAATTGTATATCCTCGTAAACAGTATTTCAGTCATATCACTACGATAGGATGATAATGATAGATTTGAACCCAGGACTGCAAGATCCGAAGTCTGGGCGCACTAGCCTAACCATGTTATGTGAGGTCCCTAAATTCCGATTTAGAACAGTCAATATGCTTGAAAGCAATATGAACGCTTAATACCAGACTAAAGTACAAATCAAGATACAATACTAATGAGCAGTTTAACTAAGATAGCCCACCGCTTCCCAAATTTTAGGCTGGGCCTTCAAGTCTAAAGGGCAGGTCTGCCGTTGGTTACACCCTAGTGTTCAGGGCCCAAATATTTATCCCTGGGCTTTCAATGCATTCGCACAGTACTAAATAGCACAAAATAATATTTTTTATACTTCACCTTTCAGATTTGTATGCTCAAAAGCGGACAGTAAACTTGATCAAACAAAAATCATTTTGAACCGGTCACAAATACTCGTGACAATCAGATAACTTCAACAAATTCTGCGTTTTACGCAAACTACGATGCAAAAATCACTTTCGGGAAGCAAACAATAACTGGCTGTACGTACCAAGTTCGTTAAATGATTCGATTTATAACAGCTGTTGACGTGCTTTGTTTTCGAGAAACAATTTGTTTATCAGCTTTCTAGTTTCCGTCAAAATTTTGAGAAATGCGCATGCGCTGTAAAGATCTAGCGATAATATTTATTATTATTTTTATTAATATTATGTTTTACACTATGAAATAATCACGAAGAAATGCATTTTTAAAATTCAATGTACAAAATGAAAATAATACCCCCCCCCCAAAAAAAAAGCAAATCAACTATTTTTATCAAGATAGACAACTCTGTACACTTGACCCTCACAGCGGGCCTCCAGAGGGCCGCTGACTGTGCTAGATATACGTTTTTAGCCATTTTTGTCGCATTTAGGATGATAGTAATTAACATATTAATTAACTCCCAACAGTTTAAATCGATTCTGCAGCAAAATCATTATATAATGGGCCCCTTGCGGGCCGCTGTGGGGCCGCTATGCCGCGATGCCCACCTCATGCCGCCAACGGCCCGATATATGCGTGCTGGCTGGGTCACTACATAAAAGCTTGTGAAAAATGCCAAAGAGTAAAGCGTGACCCAAATGCATCATCTTTACATTTAAAACCACTGCCTGTAGTTGGACCATTTGAAAGACTCTATATGGATATAATAGGACCTTTAACAAAGTCTGATGACGGTCACTCCTATATCGTCGTGTGTGTCTGTAGCTTTACTCGATGGATTGAAGTATTTCCTCTGAAAACTCAGTCTGCTGCCGAAATTGCAAGATTGTTACATGATGAAATATTTTGCAGATACGGAGCAAGTAAAACAATAGTAACCGATAGAGGGCCTAATTTCTTGTCAAAACTTGTAAATGCCATTTGCGAAATTTATCAAGTTGCACGAAGCTATCACCCACAAGCAAATGGTTGTGTTGAAAGGCGAAACGCTACAATTAGCAAAACTATCGCAAAATACATTAGAAAGGATCAAAGAAACTGGCACAGAGTACTTCCCGTGGTTCTGATGGGGATGTGTTCCCATCCGAACACCGACACCTCTGCCTTTAGTCCATTTAAAATGTTTTCGGTGCAGAAATGCGCTTTCCTTTCTATACAAACCTTATTCCAAGAGATACTCTGAAACCTGAAGATAAGATCATTGTTAGGGAGCTTCTCGATACACTGAAGCTTATTCATGGCACTGCTAAGGCAAATACTGAACAAACACAAAATGACAGTAAATTAAGATATGATTTGAAAGCCAAACATTTAGAGTATAGAATTTTAGAAAATGTTCTTCGGAAGGTCCATAAGCATACACCTGGTCTATCACAAAAATCAGAAGAAAAATGGGACGGGCCGTTTTACATTGCAGCAAAAGGTCCAAACAATACCTATAGATTAGCAGATTACAAAACAAATAAACTATCCAAATCTTTTGATACAGCCAAAAATTTGAAAAGGTATTATGACCCGGAGGTATACAGATATGCACTTCATACTAATGAAGCAAATGAAAACATCCAAAATAATACCGATTTTAACGATGAAAATAACGAGCACGAGCACAACCAGGCTGTTATTGATATCCCACAAGACTCTGCCAAACAGGTAATTAACAATAGAATTTTAGCACCTGAAACTACAGTTGAAAACAGTGAAGGTCAAAACGAAAAGCCTTAAGAAACAGTTGTTACTGAAACTGGAGTAGGAACTCGAGGTAGGTGCAGTAAAACCGATTCAAATAAAGAATCAAAGATTTCTCAAAGTGACAGAGTAACTGACGCAGACGTAAATAATAAAACCATTCCCCATCCCCAAAATGAAACAAACACAAACGAACAACTAAGAAAATGGTACAGAGTAAACATGATTCTTAAACAATGAATTCGTAATGGTAAAAAGGAATTGCTGTTAGAATGGAAAGACAACACGTACAGCCCATCGTGGCAACACGAAGACGATGTGTCACCCGAACTCAAAAGAGTATTTCATGTTAGACACACAAAAACCGGAAAAAAACGAAAACGCAAAGCGTTTAAGTATTTTAAAAAGATTGAATAATAAACAAAATAATAATGGTTCGAGCATGCCGTTAGTACACTATAGGTAAAACAGATAAATGCGTTGACAAACAGTACTAATAGACATGGAGCATTTTGTTCAAAGTTTCGTTAAGCTCACAGAAGCTCGCATTGCGTTATTTCCTTAACAAAGTCAGTTTGATTTCGGGAAAGGCAGCCAATTGCACTGTAGCATAGAAAGCTAATTAGGGTTTTTCGGAAGGCAGAGTCCAGTCTAAGTCTCTTTGTGCTTACGACGAAATTTAATAAACCGTGATTATCCCCATAACAGTGGTTGTTGTTGAAGAGAAAGGGTGTACGGTAGTGTGTATGATAGAATGAGTGATAGCCGAGACAATAATCAACCCTGTTAGGTTGTAATATACTGCAGGTATTACAACCACGGGTAGATAACAGTCATATTTTTATATTTCTAGTTAGCTGGAATGGACTTCTGCTGTTTCTAATTTCCCTCACTTTCTGTGTCAATATAGCTTCTGGAAAGATACCACATGAGCTACAGCGGTTGAACTATGGTGTTGTGTTTGAACCATTGGACCAGATACACCTAGCCACAGAGCACTGGATGCACACGTTTGCTATCCAATTACCAAAGGGACTGAATGTGTTACACATAACAGGTTGTAACCTCGATCAGAATAAGTGTAAAATTGTTAATGATGTATTAATTGAAATAAATCAAATCAGACAATATACTGAACATATTATGAATAACATAATAAATTCAATTATCAGTCTTATTCCTGAAAGGAATGTGACTAAACGTCAATCAAGAAGGCGCAGGTCCTTACTACCATTTATAGGTAGGATTTCAAAATCATTGTTCGGAACCGCAACATCTGATGACGTTCAAATGTTAGCAAATCACGTCAACGCATTGAATAGACTTACTAGGACGATGGCACACAGCATGCAACAACACGACAATAATCTCGCGTCTTACATGCATACCATGGACAATAGAATTTTTAAATATAGTCAAAGGTATGAAAGAAAATGAACTCGCTATTGCACATATTCAAACTCAGTTATTTGAATCTTTTAACAATCTCGAACAAACATTTTCAGCCATGAATGTACTAATCGCAAAACAAATCGAAAAATCCCGATCACTGGAGAATAGTTTTTCGGAACTACTAAAGGGAACATATGATTTGGTTGAAGGCAAACTATCTCCATATTTAATCCCCGTTCCAGTAATGCAGAACACAATTGAAGACATTCATGATATCTTACAAAAAAAATTCAATGGACATCATTTAGGTTATAATCACCCTGATGAAATTTACAAACTCTGTCAATCACTCTATACAACGCAAGGGTTGACGTTGTATATATCAGTCAAGTTTCCAATTTCTCCATTTCGACAGCCTTTATCGCTTTACAAAATTTTGTCATTTCCTGTTCCGGTGAACAGTTCATCAGACCATGCCACTCAATTACTCGATTTACCAACCATTTTTGCCGTTTCAAACAATTTACAGTACTAGGTCACATTAGATATGGCTGACTGTAGCAAGTGTAAATCAGGCAGAATTACCTTATGTAAACTGAGAAAAACTTTAACTCCGATGATCAACCCTAGTTGCATATCCGCTTTATTCAAAGGCGATAAACCTCAAATAAAGAAACAATGTACTTTAGATTTCTTTTTAACAGTTTATCAGATCTCGAGTCTGGTATTCTTCAGCTTTCACATACTTCAGTTTTAGTGTATAATACACCAGCAATGGAATTCGATTGCAAAAAGTCTAAAACCATGAAAAAGGGCAGCGATTTCTGTATAATTGAAACTCCATGTGGATTTTCGATAATAACAACAAAACTTTATTTACCGCCTCGTTTATCGTCATGTCATAAAAATACGACAAGTACACTACATCCATTTAATTTAGCTGTTCTTCAACAATTTTTCAATGACACAGATTTACAAAATATCGAGAGTAATTCTTTGTTTGAAAATGCACTCTCAGTAAATGTACCACAATTCCAAATTTATAAACATTCTATTCAGAATATCATTGCTGATGTTAGAAAATCACATACTTCTGGGACAATCTCGATGTTACCCTGGATCACTATATCTTAGCTGTCTGCATTGTGACTACAGTGTTAGTAACATTTATGCTTATTAGAAATGTTACTTTGAAATGTAGAACAACACAAGTTATAGCAGAAATAACAAATAGCAAAACCTGTGTGCAGTTTGCTTTATATGACTTGTCATTGTGCCCAAGCTACTGGCAAATAACAGTACCACAAGACATAGCATGCATTCAAATTCAAGGTCGATTGAAACCCGTTATGTTCGAATGGGATAATATCCTTATAGAAAACAAACTTAATGGTAAAATTTGGACAGTACCCAAGACTGTGCATGTCAATATGTTTAAAGCGAGATACCTTAGAAATACTGTTAGAAATCCATATTCAGTTCATTTTTATGTTAAATATCAGAATCTCTTAATCCCAAAATATTAATTAACAGATATTGACGTGCAGTTCAATGAGACGTGAAGTTCACCTACCATATTTGTTCTTTGTTCTTTTGTATGCAGTGGAATCTAATTGAATATGTATATCAAACTGTATGTATGATACTATTGTTAACTGTTTGATTTTCTTGTCACTGTCACATGTGTATATTTTGAATATTTGACGGTTACAACGAATTTGTTATTTGCCATTTATTTCAAATTATCGTACAATGTGATTCTCGATCTTGTAGAAAAGTTTGTATATATATGGGTATGTTAATTGTAGCCAATAGGCGTCAACCTCCTTTCGCTTTATACGAATAAAGCACAATAAGGGAGGGGAAATTTTTATGCAGAGAGACTTTGTGTCATTTTGTTATAATATTTTATAATTGTTCTTAAATTTCATATGTATGATGAGCAAAGATCTATCAACAAAATTCTTCGATTTCGCAATTTTTATTAATTCCTATAAGTTCTTACAAAACTAGACCTTACAAAAACATTCCATAGCTCGAGGCAGTACTTAGTCACGCGGAAATACAAAATTCCACAGCTTCATTGAGACCCTTTGATGGCAGGCAAGACAATGAAACCGTCTTTGATAAAAATCTAATTGTTTATCTAATTGATTTACGGTCGCGCCGAATCGTTTATGCAGGTAACCAGCATTTTTTCTTTTATCACAATGTTTTTACTAAATACTGTACAAAAATAACTGTTTATACCCATTTAGTCAGCAACTTTGGAAAACAATCTTTAAATAATGTGCAAGCAGCTGAAATCTGACAGTAACCATACAGGTCTGCTGCTACTTTTAGAGCTGCTTACCACACAATCCCGAGTTTTAACAACCTAAGACAGAAGCCTTTTGAAAACATCGTAGGAACCAGCATTTTCTCCTTTTCCAACGATGTTTTCTATCCTTCCCAAAACAAAATTCAATTTTTGAGTCACTTTTAGTTTGTCGTCTGCAAAATTCTTTCAATTTGGACTAGTCTAACATTTTGCCGTGTGGTAAAGGGTTAAAGTATCACAGGAAATACAACTTTTGGACAATCAAAGAAAGGAAAACCATTTTCTGCTTATGTTTGGAGGCAAAGTTTGATATTGTTTTTTAAGTGAAACAATTGTTTAATATCTCTCTTTTGTGGCTGATTGGTCAGAAATTTTGATAATGATGATGTGAAGTATTAAAGCAAACCTATCAATTCATAAACGTTGTATACTGCTCATTTAGGGATTGTGCGGGGGATGACGGAGGGCGGATGGCTCTAGAAACAAGAGCCATGTCTGACCACTTATATTTCAGTCAACCAATGAAAACCGATTAAAACCAGTATTGACCACTGGCCTGGTCAATACTCACATGGACCGGCTCATTGCCAACCATGGTGTACATTGAGATTACACTGCATAGAACTTGCCGATATTTTTCAGGCAGAAAGAAATTTGAAATTACACAAATTTGTTTTCTTTTAGACCAGCAAGGATTTTTTTATGGGATTAATTTAAAAAATTCACAATTTACCACACAACCCTGTGTTTTGACGACCCAGAGGAAAAGGGTAACCAGTAATTTTTCCTTTTTCAGACAGTAATTTCTACCCTGTCACACACAAATTCCATGTTTGGAGCCAAATTTGATTTGTCATCTATAAATGCTTTCAGATTTGGCTAGTCAAAATTTTTGTTGTGTGTTATTCTACCATTTAAATCTAAATAATCACATGCTCATAATTAGGTTCACATGTTCTGTTTTAGATTTTTTTTTTTTTTTTTTTTTAATTGTTCACTCGAAGTGTTTGTCTGTATTTAAATTCAAAACTTAGACAAAAGAATGTTAGCAGTAAATAAGTATGAATGGAAACGCTATTTACTGAAAATATTTACTGAAATATTTGAATCTCTTCTTTTTTTGTCTGCACATGCATAAAATGGGAAACTCTAAATTACAAAATGCTGGTAGAATAAGTTAACATGGTTTGGGACAGGATGATTTGTATCTATCAAGTGCTATCATAACCCTTTGCCAAACAATCCTGTGGTTGTTTGGGACAGGATGATTTGTAATTATCAACCAACATGATCATATGTCAACTGGTGCTATCATAACCCTTTGCCAAACAATCCTGTGGTTTTTCAACCCTGAGGCAAATGACATTTGGTAAGATTAAAGAAAGAAAAGAAAATGCTAGTTACTAGCATTTTCTCCTGTTCTTACTTTGTATTCTACCCTTCTGTACACAAACCCCTTTGTTTGAGCCACATTTCTTTTGCTGTCTGAAAATACTAACAGTGACATTTCTAAAATTTTGTTCACTGGTTGAGCATAATTTAATTCATGTATATTTTAGATTAAGATGAGTGCTTGTACCAGCCAGGTACCCGAATCGTAAACATCAGTTATACTTGTTACCAAGCTGGGCTGTCAGTATTGTTAATAGATAAATGACTGAAATCAGGATTATACTTGTATAATCCATGCTGAAATGTAATGCAGAAAACAACCTAAAACACAGTTCACTCAGCCAAAAACAACTTCCGTTTATGAAGATCTATGTGCTAACTGTTCCCTTATCTTTAGCTGGGATAGTAGTGTAGATAGAGGTGCTTCAGAAAAAAAAGCCACACAAATACCACCACACATAAAAACCCCCTCCAACCATCTCAACCACAAAAATTATATAATTTGTCTTTAGTCACACATCAACCACAAAACCACAAAAAAACAAACCCACCCTTATCCATTTCCCCCACCCTTAACCATATGGCTAGCCCTTATATGATAAAACAATATAACAATAAACAACAATATAACAATTTTATGTAACATTAAGCATGCTCATAAAATTAAAATAAAAATGGGTTAACAAGTCAATCTGATTAAGGTCAGCAAACAAAAAAGCGTAACCTTTTTTTACAACATTTTTTACTTAAATCAATTTATATTTTAAATAAAAAAAAAAAAAAAAAAAAAAAAAAATTAAAAAAAATTTAATTAAGAAAAACCATCGCATCATGCTAACCGGCTAACCTGGTCAGCCAGACAATCACTTACATCTGACAATTGCTTAACCTTTTATCTCCCCCATCAACCAACGCATGGTGCATCATGCTAACCGGCTAACCTGGTCAGCCAGACAATCACTTACATCTGACAATGGCTTAACCTTTTATCTCCCCCATCAACCAACGCATGGTGCATCATGCTAACCAGCTAACCTGGTCAGCCAGACAATCACTTACATCTGACAATTGCTTAACGTTTTATCTCCCCCATCAACCAACGCATGGTGCATCATGCTAACCAGCTAACCTGGTCAGCCAGACAATCACTTACATCTGACAATTGCTTAACCTTTTATCTCCCCCATCAACCAACGCATGGTGCATCATGCTAACCAGCTAACCTGGTCAGCCAGACAATCACTTACATCAGACAATTGCTTAACCTTTTTTCCCCACCCCATCAACCAACACACGGTGCATCATGCTAACCAGCTAACCTGGTCAGCCAGACAATCACTTACATCAGACAATTGCTTAACCTTTTTTCCCACCCCATCAACCAACGCATGACACAATGGTTAACCGGCTTATGAGTTTGTGGGTGGCTTAAGATTTTAGTAAAAAAAAAAAAAAAAAAAAAAAATCCTTTGCGTGCGTGCGTGCGTGCGTTGATATAAAAAAAAATTATTGCGTGCGTGATGATAAAAAATTTGTTGCATGCATGCGTGTGTGTGATGATAAAAAAAAAAAAAAAAAAAAAAAAATTCTTTGCGTGCGTGCGTGCGTCAGTGATGCATGATATGAAAAATATAATGACAAAATTTAAGTTATATGTGTTGTAAAGTAAAATTCAAAATTTAAAAAAAAAAAAAAAAAAAAAAATTTATAAAAAATAAAAATTGAAATTTTTTAATTTAACAACCTAAGTAATATAGTAAGTATGAGTGTGTTAAATAGATTTGATATAACAAAAGATTTTGAATTTTTAGCAAAATTTAATTGTGTTCAATACAGTAAATATGGCACCATTTATAAAAAAAAATGTGAGAGAAGTTATTTTTGAAGGTAGTGATCCAATATCAGGTTATGATGATTATTCTTTACATCAAGAAATATATTATGAATATAGTAGGTTTATATATGAAAATCCAAATACAAAATTTTACTTAAGTTTAGGTACCGAATATAGAAAACCAGGTAAAGAACCAAGAAGATTAGAAGTAACAAAAATACACCATAGTGAATTTAATAATGGAACAAATTTTTTATATAAAATAAGAGATACCTTTAAATTTATTAATAAGTTTACAGACCAAATATATGATTTTAGTGGAAGAAGAGAAGAAATTTTATTTATCTGTTTTTTAAATGAAGAAGAAGCTGATAATTACCCACTTTTTACTGAATTATGTGATTTAACTTCACATTTAGATTGTGAAACAGATGACTCAGAAAGTGAAACAGATGATGAAGAAGAAAACCAAATTTCACCTTATATTGAAGCATTTATAATAGAAGAAACAGAAAATGATAATAATCAAAGAATATAATGATGATAAAAAAATTTTTTATTTTTATTTGTTAGAATAGAAACGAATAAAAAATTTTTTAACTAAAATGTTTTAAATAAAAAATTGAATTTTTATTATTTGCTAGCCTAAGTAATATATGAGAATGAGTGTGATATTAACAGAAATTAAACATTTTGCTGAAACAACAGAAACTATAATAAATTTTAAAAAAATTTTAACTAACAAACGTTTAACAACATATTATGATAATAATGAAAGACATAAAGAAATTCATTTTTTAAATTCAGAGCTTATATTACCTTATGAAAAAGGATATAGTATTGCTAATATTTATTATGAATATAGCAAATTATTATATGAAGGAAACTTTAAAGGTTTGTTTTGTTTAAATCTTTTTTTATGTAGTTTTCATGCTGGTGAAAAAATAAATTTGAAATGTTATAAAATTGATTTTGATAAAAGTGAACATGAAGTAAATATAGGTCAAGAAAATAAATTTGATTTTTTATAAATGTTAAGAGATGATTTTAAACATATTGCTGAATACAATCATGTTATTGATTACCGTAGAAGACAATTTCCATTAAAATCATTTTATATTAGTTTGTTTGCCTGTGAAAATAGAGAAGAAGATGAGCGTTTTTGTTTAGATCAAACGACTAGTTTTGCAAATGTTATTGATGATTATAGTCGTAGACCACCTTCACCACATCCTGAAAGTGAAGATGAACCAACAACCAGCGAACCACGACGTTATTATTATGAAATTTCACCTCAAGATATAACCCCAGAAGATAGTGATGGTGAACCAACAAGTGGTGAATTAAGACGTTATTATCCAGATGATATTCCTTCAGATATTGAAGATTCTGAAGATGAAGAAGAAAACCAAAATTCAACCTTTATTACTCCATTTGAAATGGTAACACCAGCAAATACTAATTTTCGAGAAAGTGATGTTCTCAAATTTTAGACAAACAATATAACTAAATTTGCACCAGGTACATATGTAATAGAGCATACAGATATTGGTATAGAAAAAATCAGTAGATATATTGAAGAAGAAAACCAAAATGAAATGAAAACTTTTAAAGATGAACAATGAGTGATATGTGCTGAAAACCAACCAAATATTTTATTTTGTAATTGTGGTCATCTATGTATGTGTAATACATGTTATAAAATGTACAACAAAAAACAATGCCCTAAATGCAAAACTGAAAATACAACCATTAGAGAAATATAATTTATTTAAAAAATTATATTTCCCATGAATACCACCTAATGGGAATGTTCTGTTTATCCACTCATGCTTAAATATTTAACCTGGTAAAAGGTTAAGTATTATTACAAGTCCAATTCTATCAATATAGTTACATAAGAATTAGTTACCTTTGGATTTTTTGACTTAGTTTTAAAATTTATAATATCACACTTATTAACCTCAATAGGAGGATTAAACTCTGTGCAACTACATAACTCATCACGTTTTTTAGTAATATATTTTCCGGTTTCAGCAGATGATATAGTTATTTCAAGTATACTATCTTCATCATCTTTTGGTATAGTAACTAATGAGCCACGTATTATTTTTCCTGGCGCAGATAAACAATAACCACCAAGTGAATGAGATGGGCCGGATAAACCGTTACCAAATGCAAACTGAAAGTTGTTCTTCTTAAGTTCTCCCTTTTCCTCAGCCCACACAGTAATTATAGGTTTTGGTTTAATGCTTATTTTTCCATCCACATAGGATTTTGTTGCTAAATCTCTTTCTTCTACGGGTGCCGCAGCATTTTTTATAGTAAAGCCTTGCATATTTATATCCGTAGCAGCTGTAAAGCTTCCATCAGGATTTTTTATGATAGCTCCACCATTATCTACATAATTTTTATTGACAGCAGCGTCACTGTCTATTGGATTTGGTAATCCAGTGATTTGGTTACCATTCATAATTATTTTACCAGCTGCTAAAAAAGCCCCAGCATGGTTTTGTGTTAAAGCTCTTTCTCCTGCGGTGGCCGTCTTAACAATGTTATCTACATAAAACTTTTTTGCAACTTGTCGATTTTTTATAGGTGAAGCAATATCGTTAATCCTCCATCCACCCATAGAAATGTCACTACTTGCTGTATATGCATCACCATCATGAACAAATGCACGATTAGCAAAATCTACATATTTTTTTGTAGCAGCTTCACTTGGTTCCTCAGGTTCGTCTAAGTTTTTTATTTTATTAAAACCCATGTTTAGATACCCATTCATATGGTATCCTCCATTTTCATCTAACAGCCCTGAGCTACTATCAACGTAACTCTTAGTAGCAACATCTTGAGGATTTACTGGATTACTAACCCCTATTAATGTATTACCAAACATATTTATAGAACCGGTAACGACGGTTGTTCCATCTTTACGTAAAAAATTATTAGCTATGTAAGCGAGTGACACACCATCACCATCACCACTTGTTTTAACATCATCTATTCTTCCAAATTTATCAACAGGCATCGTTTTTAATATTACTAAAAAAGTTTATTTAAAACATCTTGAAATTTATTACCTAAACCCAACTCTTTAAGAATAAACAAACATAAATGACCACAAAATACTTCCCCTACATGTTGTAATTGGTCAGTATTGTAGTGTATTAGTCTTTTTAAATAATCTATAATTTCAATAGGTGGTTGAATACCATAACTATCAAAAAAAATTTTAGTTTTACCATCTTTATACCAGGCAACCCAATGAGTACCAGGTCCACCAGTGTCATCAAGGTTTAATATACCACATTCTTTATTTTTTACTTTTTTAGGTAGGGTATCTCTTAAAAATATTCCTCTGAAATTTTTTATTTTTAATTTTTTTGCGGCATCCTCAAGCTCAAAATTGCTTAAAGGTTTATTTGGTAATATTATATTATCAATTAAAATATCATGCATTTTTTATATATTTAAATATTTACAATAGCACTATTATCAACCTATGAATTAAACTCATCAGAATAACCTTTCCACTTTACAAGAGATTTCTTTTTTCCCTTTTTAATAACCTTTTCTATTCTATACAATTCTTGACTCGTTTTTTGTAGTTCAGGTTCATAAAAGGAACCTTTTATTTCTTCACCATTTAAATCTTCAATTTTATATGTTACAGGTGATGTATGTTTTACTTCTGAAACTGTAAAAACCTCTTCAGTCCATCTTGTAGTATAACCTTTTTCAAAAGTCTTTTTCTTTTTACTTATCCTTACTTTATCTCCAACAGAAAACTTTGGTTCGATATCCTCCCTTACTTGATTATAATCAGGATACAATGTTTTCCAAACTTTATTTTCATTTTTCTTCTTACTTGCTTCAATTGGTGTCATCTTAATAGAAGAATGCCTCGTGTTGTTATATTCTTTAACAAGATTTGGTAACACGTTAATATAAACATTTGTTGAGTGAGCAGAGAAATACTTCCACATTTTTTCCTTCATTGTTCTAATCCATCTCTCAACAACGCTTGATTTTTCCTCGTTTTCAGTGGAATATAATTCAATCAAACCTTTAACCTCTTTGTTATAAAACTCTTTCCCCCGATCCACCCACATTTTCTCAGGTTTTCTTTCCTTAAAAATACTCTTCAGTGCAATAGAAACAGATTTTCCTGTTTTATCTTTTAAGGGGATCAGCCAACCATATTTTGAAAAGATATCAATGACAGCAAGAAGATATTTTACACCATGATTAAGTTTAGAAAATGCTTGCATATCTACTAAATCTGCAGCCCATATTCTATCAATACCATTTACTCTAACTCTCCTTTTCTTAAATTTTCTTTTTATTGGTTTATGTAATTCTTCTGCTAGCGTTATATTTTCTAATTTTTTTTTTTTAATTCCCATTCCAAATCTTTTCTTGGTTCCTATCAATGAGGAAACCAATCCTCTTTCCATTTTTTCCTTAATAGTAGGATTATAAATACCTTTTAACTCTTTAAGCATATTAGCATCACAAACAGAATTTCTTGTTGCCGTATCATCATGCTTAAGATAACATATATCATGATGATATGCTGCTTTATCAACACGATTTACAGGTTTTGACCATTTTTTAGGTGTTAAATCAGGATTTAATCTTTTCTTTAACTTGGTGCCTGGACCAGTAAAATTATGCCCAGGTAAATGCATTTCAACAGGTAAGTTATTGATAACCTTGTTTAACAACGAACCACCCTCCTTATCTTTTTTAATGAACTGAGTTTTAGTTGTACCACATTCGCTACATTTACCCTTTTTCATATTTCTTCCATTTTTACTTACACCATAATTTAAATCAGTTGTTTCAGTTTGTTTTTTACACTTAACACAATACATTTTTTTATATTAAATTAATTTTTTTAATATAAAATGGATATTGTTAATTTATCATGGAATGAAGCATTAGCAAAAAGATTTAACCACCCCCTTTTACCAAAAAGTATCAGAGATTTAATATCTGGTAAATCAGGATGTGGTAAAACTACACTATTACTTAATCTTTTGTTACGTCCCAATTGGTTAGATTATGATAACTTATGCGTTTTTGGTAAAAGTTTATTTCAACCAGAGTATCGTATATTAAAAAAAGCATTTGAAGAGGAAATACCAAAAGAATATATATTAAGATTATTTTCATTTAAGGATGAAGTACAAAATAATGACATTTCACCTTTAGCATTAGTTGAAGAATGGGCAAAAACAATTAAGAAAAAATCAGATATTAAGTGTGGGTTTTTTGAAAATGCAAGTGATGTTCCAGACCCAAGAGAACTAAATGCACAAAACAAAAACTTAATGATTTTTGATGACTTACTTTTAGAGCGTCAGGGTAAATGTGAAAACTACTATGTAAGAGGAAGACATAGTAACGCTGATTGTTTCTATTTGTCACAAAGCTTTTTTGAATTACCAAGACGAACCATAAGAGGAAATTCTAACTTAATTATACTTTTTAAATTACCAAAAAAGGATCAAGTAAATATTTATACTGATTATGTAAGTGAAGATATGGATCTTAATGAATTTAGAAATTTTTGTAAAAAATGTTGGAATGAACCACATGGTTTTGTTGTAAGTGACTTAACAAGTAAAGCAAACAATGGTAAATACAGACGTGGTTTTGATAATTTTTATATGCCGTCAAATTGTTGAGAATATTTAAATTATATCTTAAGCAAAAAGATATAATTTAAATCATATTAAAAACTTTAATTTTAAAATATAAAATGCAAGAAGAATTACTAAAACAAATAGTAAAAAACACAGACCGTAAATCTTCATTTCAAATTATCGTAAGCGATAACAAATCAAATTTTAAAACAAGATTTACTCCACCGCTTCAACTTGAACGTGATAAAAAATATGAAGTAGCTTTAGTCAATCTTGAAACTTACTATTCATTTCCTAATATTACTGATAGCAACAACATTTTTATTTATTCACAAGATAGTGGTCAAACATGGGAAAAGATGAAGATACCAACAGGTAGCCATGATATAGTTGATATCAATGATTATATACAACAAGAAATGAAGAAAAAAGGACATTATGATCAATTTAATGAAGAATATTATATCTGTTTATCTGCAAACACTAATACATTAAAATCAGTTTTAATTCTTGAAAATGGATATCAGGTAGATTTTAATCATGAAAACAGTATTGGAAAGGTATTAGGATTTAGCAGAGCAAAATATGTTCGAGGGTTTCATGAAAGCGAAAATTTAGTTAATATCTTAAGTATTAATAGCATACTTGTTAATATAGATTTAATCTCAGGTAGTTATGTTAATGGTTCTCAAAGAAACACAATTTACAGCTTTTTTCCAAATGTTGCACCAGGTTATAAAATAATAGAAAATCCAGTTAATCTGGTATATCTACCTTTAACATTAGATGTAATACATGATTTAAACGTAACGCTAACTGACCAAGATGGAAACGTATTGAATCTAAGGGGTGAAACATTAACGATTAGATTTCATATAAGAGAATCAAGTTAAATATAAAATGACAAATTACATTACAGTTAAAGTAAATATAACAGAAGGGCAAAAGAAAAAGCTACAACATGCTGTTAAATCAAGTTGTCCGGTAAGTATTAGATTAAATCATGATGACCTAACAGGTGAAGATTTAATAGCAGTAACCGGGTCACAACTAAACAAATTAAATAAAGCATTAAAGGGAGGTAAAGGGGTGACCATTAGGATGACAATTAAACAACTTAAACACAACATGAAAGTAGAAGGTGGTTTTTTACCATTAATTGCGGGTCTCGCATCAGCTGCGTTACCCGTATTAGCAAAAACTGTGTTACCTGCTTTGGGAGTTGGTGCCTTAACTGGTTTAGCATCAACAGGAGTTCAAAAAGCAATGGGTAACGGATTGTATCTTAAGAAAGGTGGTTGTATATGTCAAGTTGAAACTGATGGTGAAGGTTTATATCTTAAACCATACAGGGGAAAAGGTCTAAAATCTAGGGGTGAAGGATTGTATTTAAAACAAGGTGGGAAAATTTATGATGGAAAAGGTCTTCTTTTAGGACCAAATAGTCCATTTGCTAATATTCCTATATTAGGAGCAATATTATAATATTAAAAAAGAATGAATGTGTATAAATTTGGAAATAAACCTAAAATGGTTCAACCAAAAACTATTTTTTGGAACCCTGTAGAACTTAAATATCCGGCTAAAAAAGTTAATCCTGTTTCTTGGGATATTTATACTCAACAACCTATAATATTAAAAGGTGGTGAAACTAAAACTATTGCTTTAGGTTTTGGTTTTATGATGAGTAAGGGTGTCGTTTTAATTTCTCTATCTTATGCTCTAAAAACTAATCAATTAAGTATAACAAATGAGGTATTGTTGGAGGAAACCCCAGATGTGGTTACCACAATTACAAACAACTCAACTAAGCTAGTAAAAATTAATGAAAATGAATTTTTATGCCGTCTTTACTATTCTATTTAAAAAAATAGTTGCTGTAAATAAAATGGAGCTAAGAGAAAAGATATATCCTGAATTACCAGAAGCACGAAATATACCAAATGCACCTTCATTAGAACCAGTAATAGGAGTAGAAGATAATGGACAATCTTTTAGGTTGCAAAAAATATCTCAGGTACAAACATTTCTTGAAAATGAAGTTAAGGTTAGAGAACAGTTAAGTAAAAAATATTTAAAGATTAGTAAGGGTACCGATAATGTTGAAACAGGATCAACAACCATAGCATTAGGAGCCGGAGCAGGAGGTATCGCTTTACTATCAACTGTGGTTGCGATACCAGCAACAATAGCTTTAGAGGCTTGTGCATTAGGTGTTGGTTTAGCTGCTATAATTGGAAAATTTGTAGTTAGAAGAACCAGAACAAAGTCAGAAAAACATCTTCAGATAAAAATGTTAGCTGAGGCAAAGTTAAATACGTTATTTACTCATATTTCTAAAGCTATTAGTGACAACAAAGTAGATCATTCTGAATTTACTTTGATTATGGAAGAACTTGAAAAATATAAAACGATGAAGGAAGAGATACGATTTAAGTCAAGGAAAAAAAGCAAGTTAGAGGAACAGGAGAGTTTAATAGAGAAGGGGAAACAGGAAGCACGGGAGGAATTTCGCAGACTAGTAGAAAGAAACAATGGAACCCATTAAGACTAAAACTAAAACCACCTAAGTTTAAATGTTCTTGTGCTTGTGAGATAGGTAATAGTGATTAAATTAAAATAAATAAAAATTTTTTTACTTAAAAATGCCTTTTATAAATGTTGATTATAAAACAAGAGATAAGATGGTAAAAGATTATCTTTTAAGAAAAAAACTGGTTCGTGATAGGTTACTTGCTGAGAGAACCGGAGATATCGAATTGCAACAAGACTTAACTAAATTTTTTAAACCCTTAACTAAATCACAAAAGGAGATACAAGAAGAAGCAACTAGAAATATTGGCAGGTATCAACTAGAAGCGGCTAGAAGAATTACTGAGGGATTGACACCTATTAGGGAGGGAATTCAACAATTACCAGAAGTAATTAGTAAGGAATTGACACCTATTAGAGAGGGGATTATTAAATTACCTGTTCAACTTTCTAAAGAAATGATGACTAGTCAATTATCAACTGCAGAACTTCCTTCTTATCATGAAGTTAAGATAGAAAAAAATAAAGAAGAAATTAAACATTTTATTAAAGTTTTCAATGAAAATTTTACACAAAAATATAAATATGATTTTGATAATATCTATAGAATAGTTTTTGATAAAAATTTTGGTATATTTAAATTTGGCAATAAAGAATTTTTTTTAGACCCGAATGATAAAGGTTTTTTTTTATTTTGAAGAAAAAAAATATCCTGCTAGTGATGGGTTATGGGAATTGATTTTATCAAAAAATCCGAAAAATTATAACAAAGAAGATTTAAATAATGATAAAGAAATGCTCATTTTAAGTGATATTATGTTTGAGGGTAATGATAAAGAAAGTAATAAATTAAAAGACTATTATAAATTAAGTGGAAAATGGAAAAAAGTAATTAATCCTTTTTTAACTGGTAGTGGATTAAGAAAAAAGAAAAAAACAACCATTGTTATACCATCAGACCCAAACGCACTATTAGAAAGGTTTGACCTTTTAATGTCTAGCAAGGATGCGGGTCTCACAGGTGTAAAAAATGAGTTGGTAAGTATTTGTGATGAATTAAAAAGACAAAAAGTATTAAACGCAAAAAGCTATAAAAAGTTAATGTCTATACTATAAAATGATTACATCACAAAAGAGAGGAGTTAAAAGAACTTATGCTTATGGCGGGGCAGGTATATTTGATACCTTAGCTAATTTTTTAAGTAGGCTATTTACAAGTGGTGCAGTTAAGCAAATAGCAAGTTCTGCAGTTGATGTTGGTAAAAGTGTGGCTAAAGAAGGAGCAAAGAAAGCTTTAGAGGCAGGTAAAACAGCTGCGGTTGATGCAGGAACCAGATTAGTTAAAAAGGTTTTAACACCTAAATCTAAAAAGATTATTGAAAAATATAGTCAAGTTCCAACCATACCAACAATACAACCTGTTGAACAAAATGTAAGTTCATTGATTGATGGTGGTGCCGTTAATATACAAACAATGGTTAAGAAGTTAAACAAAAAAAGGGGTAAAGGGATAAAAACAATATAATTTTTAATTTAGCTTAAGTAATTATTACATTAAATAAAAAATATGACAAAGCTAAAATTTAGATTAACAAAATATGAAAAATACAATACAAAAAGAATTGGAATACTTTATGCACAATTTAAAATTAATGAAGAAGATGAAATTGTTGAAGTAAATAATACAAGTTATAATTATAAAAAGGTTGTTTTAAGATTGTCTCCTGAAAAAGCTGATGTTGTTAAGGAGTTTGAAGATGAAGTAAATCAATATTTAGAAGAAAATGATATACCAAAGGTAACCTTACTTTATGGTAATAAAATTTATCCAAAAGTAAGAAGAAATGTTAATGTAGAAAAACTTAAAACTATTAAACTTAAGGGTGTTTATTTAAATGATGAGAATAAATCATTTCCTCAACTATGGCTAGAAAATTAAAAAACAAAACACAATTATAATTTTAACTTAAAAAATTATGATTGTATATACAAAAAATGGACATTTTAAATGTTAAAGCACCAATTTTAAAAGATGATAGTATTGATGAATATGAATACTTTGAGTATGAACCTACCATAGGAACCAACCTAAACAACAATGGGGGTAATATAAGGATTGATATTGGAAACAAGGATGTTTTTCTTCATCCTTCTGAATCATACTTAAGTTTTGAAGGTGATTTGTTAAGAGAAAATGACGCTCGTTATAATGGTGATATTGCAAACGCTAATGATAATTTGGTAACGTTAACAAATAATGCAATAATGTATTTGTTTAAAAGTATTAGATACCAACTTGAAGAGCAAGATATTGAGTATATTAATTATCCTGGTTATGTTAGCACGATGTTGGGGTTGTTAAAATATCCTGATGATTTTTCTAAATCACAAGGTTTAAACCAACTTTGGTATAAAGATACCGGAGATAGTGCAAGTCGTGATACTAATAATGGATTTAAAGTAAGAAGAGACTAGATTTTTAGTTCAACACCGGTTGGTTCATTTAACTTTTGCATTCCATTAAAACACATATTTGGCTTTTGTGAAGATTACAACAAAGTAGTTTATGGTATGAAGCATACTTTAACCTTAACAAGAACAGGTGATGATAACGCAATTTTTAAAGCTGCTTCAACCCCAGATGGAAGTGGAAATCCAACTAATAATTTTAGAGGAAAAGTTGTTTTAAGTAAAATAACTTGGTTTATGCCACACGTAACACCTGAACTTGGTAATAGATCAGAACTTTTAAAATTTATTGAAAAGAAAGAAAGATTTCCTGTTGGGTATAGGATGATACAATCAGATACAATAGCGGTACCAAACAATACTAACTTTGCTTGGAGACTAGCAACAAAATCATCACCTGAGGTACCACGTTTTATCATTGTTGGTTTTCAATCAAATAAGCGTGATAATCAAGAACAAAACCCAGCTATATTTAACCACTTAAATGTAAGAAATATTAAAGCTGTGTTATCCACAAAACAATATCCACATAATGAACATCAAATAAACTTTGAAACAAATCTAATTGGAAGAATATATGAGGAAGCTGCAACATTTAGAAAAAAGTTTTACAACATGGATGAACTAGTATCAAATCCAAATATTAATCCTGATGATTATAAAAAACTTTTTCCCTTGTTTGTATTTGATGTATCAAAGCAAAGTGAAAGAATTAAGTATCCTGTAACTGATATTCATATTAGAGCTAGCTTTACAGCTAATCCAGGAGCAAATGTTGAAGCATATGCAGTTTTACTTAGTGATAGGTTAATTAACTTTCAGAGTGATGGGAATAAGATGACAGTTGTATATTAAGTAATTTTTTGTTTAATAAAAAAATATGCTAAAGATTGCTGATTTTAAAAAGATATTAACAGATAATAACATTAAGTGGTATTCATATTGGAACAAGAAAAAGTATATTGATGTTTTAAAGGAGCATGGATTGTATCCTGAAGAAGCAATACCACTTAAGAAAACACCTAATTATGATAGGCTAAAGGATATTAGTAAAAATCCTAAAACGGTAATATTAAAGGATGTTGAAACTGAAGAAGAAACAACATTTCCATCAATTTACAAAGCTAGTAAGTTTATTGACCGTTGCCCTCAAACGATTGAAAATTGGAATGGTAGGGTGTGGAATGGTAAATATAAAATTGATATTCAATAATTTTATTATTTTTTAAAAAAATAATAAAATTTGACTTAAGAAAATTTTACTTGTTTTAAAAATTATAGCGATGAATTCTTTTTCACGAAGATTTATCAACAGATTAACAGATGCTAGTCAAATGATTGCATCTAATTTATATAGTGGTGCTCAAAGGGTTGCCTCAGCGGTAATTCCTCAGAGTGTTAGAAGAAGAGTAACTGATTTTACTAATTGGATGACTGGCAATGTTCCACTAGAGCAGATACCTCAAGTTTTTAATCAGATTACTTCAAATCTTAGAGATCAATACCCACCATATCCTCCAAGACCACCACGTGTACGAGAACCATTACAACCAAGGGTACCACCAAGAAGACATACCTTTGAATTAGTGGAAGAGGCTAGTGCATTTGCTGGATTAGCAACACAACGAGCAATATATGGATTTGAAGGGATTGGTCCAGATAATTTTTTAAATGGATGTAGAAATCCTATTACACACTATTTAAGCACACATAGAAATATAAAGGTTAAGCTTGTTTTTATATGTGAATTTAAAAAAGAAAAACATAATGTAAATTCAGATGGGGAGCAGTATGAGTATAAGAAAGCTTACTTTCATTCTTCCGATCACGAAAATCTAACCATTATTTTAAGAGATACAGATGTTGATGAAGAATATACTACTATGTGTAAAAACATAATGGAAAAATTTGTAAACTTTGTACGTAGTGGAAGTGGATGGGAATTTCATAGGGTTATAAAATTAATTTTGCTAGCTGTAGAATCTAATCCACTTAGTGGTTCAGCTGGTTCATTCATTCCCCTTCCTGCTGGTCTAGTGAAAAAAAATAATAGAAATGGACTTGTTAATATCAAAAATAAAGATGATCATAACTGTTTTCAATATTGTTGTATGAGGGTAAAATATATAAGGGAAAAAAATGCACAAGAAGTTGACAAAAAATTAAAAGAACAAATAAAAGAATTAAATATGCAAGGAATAGAATGTCCTGTTAAATTGTGTGATATTAATAAATTTGAAAATCAAAATCCAGATTTTTCTATTGTTGTTATAGGTTATGATGAGAAAGATGGATTATATCCCCTTAGAAGACAAAGAAAAGAAACTTTTAATAGGAAATATTTAGTGATTCTTTTGTTAATAAAAAATGAAGAAGGAAATAGTCATTATGTTTGGGTAAAAGAACCAAGTGCACTATTAGGTTCAAAAATAGCAAAAACTCATAAAAAAATGTTTTTTTGTTGGAATTGTTTTGGTCATTTTTATAATGAAGATAATTTAAGAGATCATCAGGAGATTTGTTACGGAAATGAACCATTAAAAACTGTGATGCCTACAAAAAAGGAAAGTAAAATAAAGTTTAAAAACTGGATGAAAACACAGTGGCTTAACTTTGTTATATTTTATGATTTTGAATCGATACAGATGCCAATTCAATATGCACCCATTCCTAAAAATTGTTCAACTATAAAAACTCATATGCATGTACCAGTTAGTTATTGTATTTATGTAACTGGTTTAAAAGGAATTTATGAACCTGATGTAATAGTTTATAGTGGAAAAGATGCTACTAAAAGGTTTGTAGAAGATATAGAAAGAATAGTAAAAGAAATATTTCTTCTGCCAGAAAAAAAAATGATACCACTTACTGACAAGGAAAAAAAGGAACATGAAGAAGCAGAAATTTGCTTCATATGCAAAAAAGGATTTGGAAATAAATATGATTTTGAAAGTGATGAAGAAAATGAAAGTGATGAGGAAGATGTTAGTGATGAAGAAGAAGAAGAGAAAAAAGAAGAGAAAAATGGATTAGAAAAAGTGCGAGATCATTGTCATTTTACTGGTAAGTATCGAGAAGCGGCACATAGTAAATGTAATTTAAAATTTAGAAAGCCTAATTTTATCCCAATTTTTGCTCATAATTCAAGTAATTATGACCTTCATTTATTTATTAAAAATTTAAGTGAAAGTGATGGAGACATTTCAATCATTCCAACAAATGAAGAAAAATATATATCCCTATCAAAAAAGGTAAAGGTTAAAAGTTATTTTGATAAGAAGAAAAAGAAAACGGTTGATGTTTTTAAAGAAGCTAGGTTTTTAGATAGTTATAAATTTATAGATGCAAGTTTAAGCAACTTAGTTGATGATTTAGGAAAACTAGAAAATTTTAAAATTTTAACAAAAGAATTTAAAGATGAAGAAAAGTTAAAACTACTTTTAAGAAAGGGTGTTTTTCCATATGAGTGGCTTGATTGTTTTGAAAAATTAGAAGAAACACAACTTCCACCTATAGAGAAATTTTATTCAAGCTTAAATGATGAGCATATCAAACGTGAAGATCTGGCACACGCGTTAAGAGTATGGAATGTTTTTGAATGTAAAACTATTAAGGATTATTTACATCTATATAATAAATCTGATGTTCTTCAATTGGCTGATGTTTTTCAAGCATTTAGAACACTTTGTTTAGAGACTCATGGATTAGACCCTGCTCACTGCTTTACATCTCCTGGTTTTACATGGGAAGCTGCATTAAAGTATACAAACGTAACGTTGCATGTAGTTAGAGATATTAAAAAATTTTTAGATGTAGAAAGGGGGATTAAAGGAGGAACTTCAATGATTGTTAAAAGACACTTAAAAGCAAATAATAAATATTTAAGTAATTTTAATCAAGAAGAGGAAAGCAAATATATTATATATTTAGATTGTAATAATTTATATGGTGGTGCAATGTGTGATGATTTACCAACTGGTGGGTTTAGATGGATGACACAATCTGAATTAAAAAATTGGAGAAATTACTCATGTATTTTAGTTGTTGATTTAATTATTCCTGAAAAATATCATGATAAATTTAAAGATTATCCTCCTGCTCCAGAAAGGAAAAAAGTTGATGGAGTTGAAAAATTAATATGTGATTATTATCCTAAAAATTTCTATACTATTCACTATAAAAATTTAAAACAGTATATTGACCTGGGGTGTAAACTATCAAAAATACATCGTGGTTTTAAGTTTAAGGAAAGCAAATGGTTAAAACCCTATATTGATTTAAATACTCGCTTAAGATCAGAACCGGGGATTAGTGAATTTAAAAAGAGGCTTTATAAGCTGTTTAATAATGCATTTTTTGGTAAGTCAATGGAAAACTTAAGAAATAGGGAAAATGTCTCGCTTGTTAGAAGTAGAAAGCAAGCACAAAAATTTATAAATAAACCAAACTTTAAACATTTTACAATATTTAATGAAAATTTAATAAGCATTCATATGGGAAAAACAAAGGTAAAACTTATCAAGCCCATCTATTTGGGGTTTTCTATTCTTGAATTAAGTAAAACTACAATGTATAAATTTCACTACAACTATATTAAACCTAAATATGGTGATAGGGCTGAATTAGGACCAACAGATACAGATAGTTTAATATATGAGATTAAAACAGAAGATTTTTATAAAGATATTTCTGATGATGTTGATGAATGGTTTGATACTAGTGATTATCCAAAAAATGGTCATCCTTCTGGTATTTCTGTTGGTAAAAATAAAAAGGTTGTTGGTATGTTTAAGAATGAAACAAATGGAAATGAAATTTTAGAATGTATTGGTTTAAAACCAAAAATGTATAGTTATGAAATGGATGATAAAAACTGTTGTGCAAGCTGTGGAGTAATTACTGAAACAAATGATGATGGGACATGTAAGGTAAAAACTTGTGGTAAACCTAAAAAATATGTAAATAAAAAATGTAAGGGAATTAAGAAAAATGTAATTAACAATGGAATTACTATGGATCATTATAGAGAGTGTTTAAAAACAAGAGAAAAACAATATTGTTCTATGAAAAATTTAAGAAGTTATAACCATCAAATTTATACAGAAACAATAAATAAAATATCATTAAGTGCAAATGATGATAAAAGATATATTTTACCTGATGGTATTAATACATTGCCCTGGGGTCATCGAGACATAGAAAAAATAGAAAAAAATATTAAAAATTAAAATATTTTTATTTGTTTATTATTGTAACAAATAAAAATAAAAATTTTATTCTCTAAAAAGAAATGTGATTGAAGAAAATCCAATAATATCCAAACTCATTTCTTGGGAAATAAAAACTGCCTTGTATATGATATCATCATCTAACTTTGGTGGTTTATGTATTGCAGGAAAGGAAGCAGCAAACCCAATACTATCATCTACCATACCAAACCTAAAACATATGCCATAATAAAAATTTAGTTTATTCTTTCTTCTTTTTAATTCCATACTTAAAGCAAAATAAAACAATGATTTAAATCTTTTAATTCTTCTTTCTTCACAAATGGTTGGATTTTGTTTTATAACAAAATTAAATGACATATCATTCCCATAGCATTCCAAGGTTTCAAAAGAAATAGCTTTATCTTTAATACATCTATTTAATGTTTTCTTTTCTTTTTTACTAAGTTTAACTAACACACTCATATTTACTATAACATTTTATAGAACTTAACAAAAAATTTTTCAAATTTTTTTATCCTCATTAAGAAAATAAAAAAAATTTTATTTTTTTTAATTTTTTTAAATTTTTATTTTTTCTTCTAAATCTTCTTTTAAATCATTAATCAAAGATTCTAAAACTTCCTTCATCTTTTCTTTTACTTCATCTGGTTTAAGTTCTATTAACTCTTCTTCCTCTTTTAAATCTTCTAGCCTTGTATGTAGGTCCTCATTTTTTAATGTATCAAAATATGCATCAATTTTTCTTTTAAGACCCCATATTATCTTTTCTGTATGGTAATCAAACTGATTATCAATATCATCTCTTACTTCATAAAAAAATTCATCAAACTTTTCTTCCATTTTTTGCTCAAGTACAATACTTAAGTCTCTATGGCTTTTAACATCCTTATAAGCATCATTAATATCACTTTGCGTTATTTCATAACTTGCTGCCATCATAACATATTATTTTACAAGATATTTATAAAAAATTTCAATTTTTATTTTTTATAAAATTTTTTTAAAATTTTTTTTTTAAATTTTGAATTTTACTTTACAACACATATAACTTAAATTTTGTCATTATATTTTTCATATCATGCATCACTGACGCACGCACGCACGCAAAGAAATTTTTTTTTTTTTTTTTTTTTTTTACTAAAATCTTAAGCCACCCACAAACTCATAAGCCGGTTAACCATTGTGTCATGCGTTGGTTGATGGGGTGGGAAAAAAGGTTAAGCAATTGTCTGATGTAAGTGATTGTCTGGCTGACCAGGTTAGCTGGTTAGCATGATGCACCGTGTGTTGGTTGATGGGGTGGGGAAAAAAGGTTAAGCAATTGTCTGATGTAAGTGATTGTCTGGCTGACCAGGTTAGCTGGTTAGCATGATGCACCATGCGTTGGTTGATGGGGGAGATAAAAGGTTAAGCAATTGTCAGATGTAAGTGATTGTCTGGCTGACCAGGTTAGCCGGTTAGCATGATGCACTATGCGTTGGTTGATGGGGGAGATAAAAGGTTAAGCAATTGTCAGATGTAAGTGATTGTCTGGCTGACCAGGTTAGCCGGTTAGCATGATGCACCATGCGTTGGTTGATGGGGGAGATAAAAGGTTAAGCAATTGTCAGATGTAAGTGATTGTCTGGCTGACCAGGTTAGCCGGTTAGCATGATGCACCATGCGTTGGTTGATGGGGGAGATAAAAGGTTAAGCAATTGTCAGATGTAAGTGATTGTCTGGCTGACCAGGTTAGCCGGTTAGCATGATGCACCATGCGTTGGTTGATGGGGGAGATAAAAGGTTAAGCAATTGTCAGATGTAAGTGATTGTCTGGCTGACCAGGTTAGCCGGTTAGCATGATGCGATGGTTTTTCTTAATTAAATTTTTTTTAATTTTTTTTTTTTTTATTTAAAATATAAATTGATTTAAGTAAAAAATGTTGTTAAAAAAGGTTACGCTTTTTTGTTTGCTGACCTTAATCAGAATGACTTGTTAACCCATTTTTATTTTAATTTTATGAGCATGCTTAATGTTACATAAAATTGTTATATTGTTGTTTATTGTTATATTGTTTTATCATATAAGGGCTAGCCATATGGTTAAGGGTGGGGGAAATGGATAAGGGTGGGTTTGTTTTTTTGTGGTTTTGTGGTTGATGTTTGACTAAAGACAAATTATATAATTTTTGTGGTTGAGATGGTTGGAGGGGGTTTTTATGTGTGGTGGTATTTGTGTGGCTTTTTTTTCTGAAGCACCTCTATCTACACTACTTGGGATGAACCAAAAACTGCAAACTGAATTAAATCTAATTTGCAAATTTCCATTTTTAACTTGAAACCTGAGGCTCTTTGGAACATTCGATAGAATTTGATCACTGCGTATCGACGGCACATTGATTTTTACCGATTTTTCAGTACTTCTCTCCCTTTATCAATAGTACATAAAAAATTAGTAAAGAAAGAAAACTGTACGAATTAAAGGATATTTTGATATCAGGATACAATTTTTTCCCATCTCAAACAGCAGATGTATCAATTTTAACCTGATTCACGGAAAAAAAAATTGCACCTAATTGTTAGAAAGATAAGTTAATTATATAACTTCAGACGCTATTTGTCCACAATCGATCAGCCCATACTACCTCAGATGCTAAAGCGTAGGATTCGATTATTTCATGATTCGGATCACTGCAGGGTGTGGGTTCGATTCCCATGGCTGGCCAAAGTGAGAATTGATATTTCGTCTTACGAATGAGACATTACTAAAACGAGGACCTGTGGTTACGGTGCCGAACACCGAGCACGTTGTTGAAGAACCAGGCGTAACATAGGAAGACTTTCTTCTATATCTTGCCCTATTCCCCCGTAACAAGACTTACAGCCTTCAGGGAGGCGACGATAAATAGACGCTAATTCAAGAAATCTGGCGAATCCTTTTCATAACGAATGAAAAGTACTTATAATAATACGACATAGTGTGTCGTTGCAATGTAATCAAAGTTAAAATAAGTGCACGGGGTGTTCTTAACCAAGTAACTAATAATCTATCGATTAAACGACGTTCGAAAAGAAGGCTTTAAAACCATTGCAGGAACAGAAGCAAGCGATGGTAAACAGCGGAATGTAGAGATAGCGATCAGACCCCAGGATATATTTGGATGACCCTGAGAAAAAAAAGGTTCTCCAGTTTCTGTTGGAGAAAATGCAGGTGACCAGTATTTTCCCCTTTCCCAAAAATGTTTCCAACCATATAACAGGCAAATTCTTTCAGCAGAAAATTTTCAAAATGCTTTGAACTTGCACAAATTTAATGATTCATCGTTTGGTAAAGTAAAATGAGCGACTCGATGTTGATCAGTGGTCTTGAGTAATTGTGTTACCTCCCTTTAATATTTGTACGAAAGACTTACGTGACTATGGTAACTTTTTTGTCAAATAATCTATGTATTAAGAAAATAATGCCAAAATTAGAATTTTATACATTCAATGTTTTGTAATAAAACTTATAATCCACAACGCAGAAACAACTCTCTTTGTTGCCTGTAGGTAAATAATCCGTACGGCGGTAAATTTATTTTGGTGAACATTCATGGCTGAATATTATGGAAGATGGATTAAAGGTATCATTATGCTTTTTATGTAATTAATCTATCCGTCGGATTCCTAAAGGCCTCGTTATGCTTTTATGTTTAAACCATACGTTAGTAAATTCATGTTGATGAACATCTATGCCTGAGACATGAGAAAAATTACCTGCTTCTCTCAATACCTTCAACCTTTAACATTCATTCTTGGTATTGTGCATAATTTCATATACCTTTGTTGGGTTTCCCGGTAAATTCATTGCCTGCGATTTGAAAAACTATCTCTTCTTCAAAGGTGATTCTTCACGTTCATCATCAGTTGAAATATTAGCAATCGTGTTTCTTTAAATAATTACAGTAATAAATTGCAGCCCTTTCCTCAGAGCAGCATAAAGTAATTTATTCAAATTTCTAATTGTTCAGTGTAATGCCAGTTGCTCATAGTTTCGACGATTGTTGCGGAAGAGCAGCCGGTAGCTTTGGAAGAATATAATGCAAAAAACTGGTGATAGAAACCCAAGGAAAGCATGGACAGGTGCACTGGCCGTTGCAATATAACTGAAATAATTTTGACAATGCCGTTTAAACACTATACAACCAGACTTGTGTAATGCCAAGAAAGAAAACTCTTGTTCAAGTATGAGTGTATCATCTTTGAAGAAGAACAACAAAAATGTAAGAATGCAACTTGAATCATGTAGATATTTTTTATGTAATATGTTTGTTATGTGCAATGGTGCAATGCAACATTGCTTTTTGATACAGAGGCCAATTCCGTATAAACACGTAAATCATATTTCATGAATGTTAGAATTATAGTAACCACAGATTGTACATTGATCTAGTTTCGATTGTTTTTTTGTAAGAGAACTTCTAGTTATAGTTTTAGGTATTATTTCATATCAGTTCTGTATTATTTTTACATGTGTGACTTTTTTTGTGGCATGCATCTGATACTGCTATGTTGTTGGTGAATTATATCATCTTCTATATAAATTTTGCTTGCAAGTTGCCTATAAAAAATTCAGAAGCGCAAACATTCCCAGGAAAGACACAAATGCGTGGACTGTGAGTGTCATGTGACTGAAATGGGATGCATAAAAACCAATTCACGCGGTAAAAAACAATTTGTTTATGTATATGCTGATTCTTTCCTCATCTTTGAAGCTGGGACGAACCAAAAACTGCAATGGAAATCATTCTGAAACTTCTTATATGCCTAAAAGGACGTAACTATGTTACGCCCATGAGTATGAGTTTTCAGTTTTTTTTTTTTAAAAAGATCCCTTTGAAACTCATGAGAATCTGCTTAGAAATTTTACCATAGGTCATGTATGTAAGAGTTGAGACTATTTCCTCTCCTCCCATATAAATTTTCATTAATCACACCCCCTGTTATGCCCCTGGTCATTCATCTTTCTGTCCGTCTGTTAGCTGTTTCATGTCTGCTTTATATATGTCTTAAACCCATGGTCTGATTTTGAAAATACACACACACAATATGTTAAGACGACTTTCAGGTCCAGGGTCAAGGTCACAGCAGGGGTCAAAAGGGAAATTTATGTTCATTATTAAATCATGCCTGCTCAATAGCTCTTAAACCCTTTGTCTGACTTTAGAAATAGTTCATAAATATATGCACTTTGATGAGACAACGCGCAGAGCAGCGATTTTAAATGCCAGGCTCCAAGCTAGGCCAGGGTTACAGCAAGGGGACATAGGTTAAAAGTTTCTGTTGGTTTCTTTCTAGCGTATGTTGCTCCGCTTGGCACAGCTTTTGTTTTCTTTTGATAGTTTTTTCTAATGTCACGATTTCCTTCATTTTCAATCTAACACTAAAACAACTTTTTCTAAAAATACACGTAAATGAACTTTTGTATATACATTTAGTAAAACTTATAAATAAACTACTACTTTACAAAGTATGATTTCTCAGTAATTGCTCAAACAACTCTGAGAAGTAATACCACATATTTATCAAATACTTAATTCTAAAACCCTGAAACTTTAATGAAAAATATCTAAAATGGATCAAGCAATGATAATATATTAATATAAGAATCTATTGATTTCACTAATTGTCATTGCCATTATTCTCCGAAATGGGCGATGGCACCAAATAAGTTTTGCCAAAATGTAAATGGGAAACTTCTGGCTATAGATTGTAGAAAGCAAATTATTCACACTCTGCACTGTAGGGTTAGTGTCCTTACTAAAATGCCACAAAATACTTCATCAAAGGCAAGCCCTAAATGTCCCATATTATTGAAATATTATACGTTTTGTTTAATTGTGTCCTCTAAATCTCAAATACTTCTCATGTTGTTCATTTCTGTCAAAAATATATTGCTGTAACTAAACTGCTTTCTTCTTTGTACATGTCTGAATGTGCTTGTGTAAGTCAAAGAGTAAATGATAAATCCTGCAATTTTCTAAAAGGTCACTTCAGATTACACTTAGGTTTTGTGCAAGACATGTGTTTAACCATTTTAGTGACTGAAAAATATTTAGTTTCTGTCTTTCTCTTTCTAAATGAGCATCAGGCATGCAACATCATCCCAACACATTTACATTACCTTATTGTTGCATATTTACTGGACAGATATCCGTTTTCTAATGCCAGATATTCATACCTGACTATTTATATTTAGCATGGTCTTTTGTTTAGTTGGAATCGACCCAGAATTCTTTTACTACAAAAAATGGACATATTTAAAGCACTTTTAATTGAAAAGTTTTACCCAAATATTCTGATTTGTCTCTGATACAATTAAGAACAATACGGGAAAAAAATACAAGTATTTTCTCCTTTTCCAATTTTTTTTTTTTTTTTTTTCGAAAGTTGTGTCCCTTGGGGCCTCTGGGATATGAAATGTCCTGATGGATTGTTTCAAGACACTCTTTCGTGAATCAATTATTGCTGAAACCAAATAATTAATCGCCAGCTCGCTGTTTTTCAGTACTGTCAGTACTTTGATTTTTTTTTTTTTTTTTTTTATTATTATTTATACATTTTTCCCATATTAATAAGTCAGTACGAAACTGTAAAATAAAGAGATGGCTTCGGGTCTGAAAAGAGAAAATGGGTAGGGCTGTTCGTTAGAACCGCTTAGAGGTGAATGGCTACATCAGCAGAGGGAGATAAATTCTGTCTTGAAGAAATCATCTTCAGTTTCAAAGATATTACTTTGTTACAAATAAATGTACATGTATATGAATCCGAACATTTGCACAGGATCCGACGCTTATTTTAAACTCATATGAAATTTTTAAGTGGGTTGCAACACCACTGGCGAATAAGAATCCTTACTCGCACGACAGCAGTAAGGTTATTATTTTCTATGAAAGAAAGATATGACACTACATTGATTATCATAAAATTATCTAGGATAAGATTCGCTCTTCTTATGTAAAATTGCTGTCTATGTGAAAATTATATGAGTTAAAGACCCAATAGTGGCCAAAAACACATTTTGGTGCTAAAACACATTTTATTTTAAATCATACCGAATCAAAGTATGGAAAATATTGTGAGGACGATAATCTGTTATTGTGTGGTAAGTCAAATTGTTAGTCGCTGGTATAAATCAAAGCGCTGAAGGCCTGGGATTCACAGTGGGGGTGAAGAGGTAGGAAAATGAGGCCCAGAAGCTCTAAGTTGCTATCACATTTGTACAGGCTTAAAAACTGCTATCACATTTGTACAGACTAATAAAAACATATCTACATGTCTCACACCGACAGTCTGTGGAGTTGACAACAGAATGGAAAAACATAAATTTGTAAAGGCCAATATAATTGAGTATTTTGTATAGCCTTAGCCTCGTGGTCTTTATGGACTGAAAGGAGATAATTTTCAAAGGCTTTTCTGTTTCCTATTTTCTTCATTTACGTTGCTTTGGCAACAAATCAAAATGGTAACAAATGGTAACCAAAATGAGCAGCGTGCAAAAAATTGCTGATAGAGGACAAATCCAGGGAGCATTTTTATAAAGTGCAAAACATCCAAAATGGCCAAGCAATGAATTATATTTTTCTTTCATTTTACCATACCCAGTGTATAAGTTGAAATAGTAACCATGTCCCTTGAGCAATATCAAGGAAAAACAGAACGCCTTTAAAGGCTAGTATCACAGAGTATGATTTGGTGTCTGAGAAGACAATTTTTTAGGTATTTCTTTTTATTTTTGCATTTTGGTTTCTATGGAAACAAATAAAAGGACGTCCGCATTCGGGTGCCAATACTCGGCAAGGGTTGTGTTTGGTAACTAAAGCGCCATATGCGAGTGTTAACGCTCGACTGCAGTTGCTTGATTTTCAGTGAAAACAAAGTTGAAAAAAGGGCATGACTTGATAGTTATTTACCCTTATTGTTTATGTTTTCCTTTTGATAGTTAACAACTTGTCCAAGTTTGAAGTAAACATCTTCAGTAATAACAAAGATATTGTAAAATGTCAAAGATTTTGCATGACGACGAAATAAACGACAAAGATGATGACACTAGGGCTATGAAAATACCATGCCTCTAAAAACAGCTGAGCTAAAAGTTCTTTGTCGAAAAAGAGGCGTAACCAATTACTTTGCAAAAAATATTTAGGTGGTTACCTGCCTCTCTTGTACTGATATAAGTTCCCCTTTTAATAGTTAACAAAAAGTCCAAGTTTGAAGTAAGTGCCTTCATTAATGACAGATGTGATAAAATGTCAAAGGTTCTGAAAATTCAAAGTAATAAGAAAAGGACGTAACTGTGTCAAAAATATTTTGATGGTTACTTGGCCCTATTACATGGGTACCCCTTTTGACAGTAAATAAGTTGTCCAAGTTTGAAGTAAACATCTTCTGGAATAACAGAGATATTATAAAATGTCAAATTTTTTGCACGACGACAATGACGCATATGCATTGACAGTAACTTGAGGTTTTCTTCGAAGACAGATGAGCTAAAGACTACCAGTTGAATAAAATCATATGGATGATACAAGACTGCTCAAGGAACATTCTATAAAAGTTTTGCCAAAATATCTGCTGTAAATGCCACTTTTCAGTTTTACCCATTGAAAGTCTATGATCAACCAAGTTGGAATGCCGATTTTCATAAACAACAGGGCCGTTGGGCCTAAAGCTCTCATCCGAGTAAAGTCACCTAGGATTGATAACTTTGAGGAGCTCCTGGTTGTGGTTATGGAAAAACACAAATGAGCCATGCTCTGGTAAAAGAGGGTTTAATGCGTCTCCGTGATCCATCATTCCAAACGAGCCGTCATATATTTATGGATCCATAAAATTCATTTTGTTGGACAACCGACAGAATCATGAGGTACACTGGTCCTTTGACATGCAGAAAAAAGCAAGAAGTTGCGACCCAGGTCAGTCTAAATACCTATGGAGATCAGGATCAGATTGCGTTGAATGTCAAGTCTGATCTTTGATATAAAACTCCCACCAGTTACTTAACTCTTTACCATACAACCCCGAGTTTTAAGGACTTAAAGGATGTGGCCTCATGAAAACCTTTTGGAAAAAGGAAAAAAATGCTTTCTTTTTCCCTACACGTTTTTTTGCACTTTCACAGCCAATAACCGAATTTGCTATGGGTCGAAATGGTTATGGGCCGAGATGTCATACCTGGACAACTCTGACAGGAAGAAATAAGGCAAACACACCAATCAAATACATAGTTATAACTTCAGACCCGAGGTGTACAGTAATGTTACGAAAATTAAAATCTTACCGAGGTTTTGAGACACCTTTTTCAGAGAAAGAGCAAACCGTCTGCATAAAATACGCTATCATTATTTGTTGTTCGCATAGTGTCTAGAAGACGGACAAACAAACGATCCCGATTAGTGATCGGCAACAGCACTCGTCACAACTCGGTCGATTGCGTACCTACATCTAAACATTTGATCAACAATCACCCGATGTTTGCCAATTGTTTCCTTCACTGTAAAGCGCACGAATTTGAAGTTATGAATAAGCTGGTCAGGGTCCATAATTCTCAGTCAATACTTTCGAACGATAAACATCGCACATCTATCAAAGTTTGTTGTGAAATTAAACCTTACTATGATGTTGAAATCGAAACATTTTTATTATTTTAAGGGGTCGTTTCTTTCAGCGTAGTGAGATGGATTGCAGGCGGTACTTTTCGCTTTTACTCGGGGTTTTCCGTAAATGCTTGGATGGGGTTGAAATTTTGGTATACGATTCCTATGGCCTTGGGCTTGGCAAGCCAGACCCAGGCCAAAAATGAATTATAAAATCATGCAAAAAGTAAACAAAAGATGGAGCGACCTAGCAACTTTTAACCCGATTTTGAATTTTCTCTGCCAGCGACTAACACTTGGACGGACTGTACAACATCAGATTGTCATTTTCACACTTATATCAATACTTTTAGGTGATATGATATAAATTAAATTGTATTTTAATACCTGCTTTGTTTACTTTCGGCGGCTATTGCTACTTTAAGAAACTTCAGGAACTGACTGAACTAGAACCAAACTTTTTCCCCAATATCGAAGGAACTTACAACGATAACGTTTAAAAAATGATAATACACGTTATAATTAAAAGAGAAACACCCTGATCAAATGACGGCCGCGAATGTCCAAGCTGCCCCGGGTCCAACGATTTTTTTTTTTTTTTCAAACTTTATTTCTATTTTCTACATACATGTAACATACAAACATTATTTTCAATATGTATTACAGTTGTTTACAATCAGTGTAATGCATTAGATACTAATAATAATGAATAGAAATAAAGTTGAAAGAAAGTTAAGAGTAAAGAGATAATCAGCGCACACGTACTTTGGCATTTTAATAACGAAGGTCTTTTCTGTCGGATTATGGACTTTTTTATGACTTACGGTTTTCGTTCTGATGACATCGATATAATTTGAAATCTTAAAGTGCCTTTCACAATTATAGCTGTTTCCGAGGCAAGTGTAGATCGAGATCAGACCACACAAAATGTACGGTCTGATCTTTGATTAACACTGTCTCCTTTGCTGAATCTTTTAAACGACTAACAGTTTTTAGCTCACCTGAGCACGAAGTGCTAAGGTGAGGTATTGTGATGGGTCGTTGTCCGGCGTCCATTTGTCCGTCTGTCCACAATTCCTTTAAAGATCTTCTCCTCCAAAACCACTGGGCCAATCTTGATGAAACTTGGCAGGGATGTTCCTTGGGTGAAGCTCTACCAAAGCTGTTCAAGAGATTGAACTCCACTTAAAACCCTGGTTGCCATGGCAACAGAAAGAAAAAAATAGGAAAATCTTTGAAAATCTTCTTCTCTGATTCTAGAAGGCGTAGAGCTTTGATATTTGGTATGTATGATCTCCTAGTAGACCTCTACCAACTTTGTTCATATGATGCCCCTGAGGTCAAAACTGGCCCCGCCCCGGGGGTCACAAGTTCGAACATAGGAACAAAGAAGGAAAACTTTAAAATTCTTCTTCTCTGAAACTGGAAGGTGTGGAGCTTTGATATTTGGCATCTAGCATCTCCTAGTGGACCTCTACCAAGTTTGTTCATATGATGCCCCTGGGGTCAAAACTGGCCCTGCCCCGGGGGTCACAAGTTTTGAACATAGGAACAAAGAAGGAAAACTTTAAAATTCTTCTTCTCTGAAACTGGAAGGCGTGGAGCTTTGATATTTGGCATCTAGCATCTCCTAGTGGACCTCTACCAAGTTTGTTCATATGATGCCCCTGGGGTCAAAACTGGCCCTGCCCCGGGGGTCACAAGTTTTGAACATAGGAACAAAGAAGGAAAACTTTAAAATTCTTCTTCTCTGAAACTGGAGGGCGTGGAGCTTTGATATTTGGCATCTAGCATCTCCTAGTGGACCTCTACCAAGTTCGTTCATATGATGCCCCTGGGGTCAAAACTGGCCCCGCCCCGGGGGTCACAAGTTCTAACATAGGAACAAAGAAGGAAAACTTTAAAATTCGTCTTCTCTGAAACTGGAAGGCGTAGAGCTTTGATATTTGGTATGTAGCATCTCCTAGTGGACATCTACCTACTTGGTTCATACGATGCCCCTGGGGTCAAAACTGGCCCTGCCCCGGGGGTCACAAGTTCTAACATAGGAACAAAGAAGGAAAACTTTAAAATTCTTCTTTTCTAAACCTTGAAGGCATAGTGCTTTGTTATTCGGTTTGTAGTGAACCTGTTCTAAGTTTGTTAGCCCACCTGAGCACAACATGTTCAGTCAGTTCGAAATTGGGTCACCTGGGGTCATAAGCTAGGTCACTAGGTCAAATAAAAGAAATACCTTGTGGGCACTCTAGAGGCCACATTTATTGCTCAAATGACCTGAACTTTGGTCAGAATGTTTGTCTTGATAAAATCTCGGATGAGTTTGGATTTGGGTTACCTGGGATCATAAACTAGGTCACTAGTTCAAATTAAAGTAATACCTTGTGGGCATTCTAGAGGCCACATTTTTGGCTCAATTGACTTGAAAATTGGTCAGAATGTTTGTCTTGATAAAATCTCACATGAGTCCGAATTTGGGTCATGTGGGGTCTTAAATTAGGTCACTAGGTCAATTTAAAGAAATACCTTGTGTGCACTCTAGAGGCCACATTTATTGTTCAATTGATTTGAAATTTGGTCAAAATGTTTGTCTTGATGAAATCTAGGATGACTTCAAAATTGGGTCACCTGGGCTCATAATCTAGATCACTAGGTCTAATTAAAGAAATACCTTTAGGGCACTCTAGAGGTCACATTTCTTGCTCAGTTGACTTGAAAGTTGGTCAGAATGTTTGTCTTGATGAAATATTGGGTGGGTTTGAAATTGGGTCAGCTGGGTTCATAAACTAGGTTACTGGGTCAAATTTAAGAAACACTTTGTGGGCACTCTAGAGGCCACATTTATTGCTCAATTAACTTGAAAACTGTTTAGAATTTTTGTCTTGATAAATTTTTTGATGAGTTCTAAATTGGGTCACGTGAGGTGATAAATTAGGTCACTAGGTCAACTTACGGAAATTCCTTGTGGACGCTCTAGAGGCCACATCTTAAGCTCATTTGACCTGACAATTAGTCAGAAATTGAATTATGCATGTTGAGTGAATTTCGCCTATTGACTCAGGTGAGCGATCTAGGGCCATCATGGCCCTCTTGTTCTTATGAAGACATCGACATAACTATACAACTATAGCTTTTTTTTGCGGCAGGTGTAGATCAAGATCAGACAACACAAAATGTACAGTCTGATCTTTGATCAAGACTGTCTGCTTTACTGAAACTTTTAAACGACTTACGGTTTTTCTTCTGAAGACATCCATATAACCTGAAAGCATAAAGTGTCTTTCACAACTTTTTGCGGCAAGTGTAGATCAAGATCAGACCACACAAAATGTGCAGTCTGATCTTCGATCAACATTGTCTCCTTTGCTGAAACTTTTAAATGAAAGCAACCTTGAAATCGCACTTAATTTTATTGTATTTCTACTCTGAAAATGTCATATGGGTTAATTTTGCATCTAAGGGTTAAACCAGTGGAAGTGCTTCATTGCTAATTCTGGCCTGTGTCTAGCTAGGGGTTACAGACTGGGTGAAAATCGTTTGGAAAAATTGCTGCTCAGGCAGTTTTTAAATCACGTCCAAAGAGTTTTGTACATACTGCCCCCCTCCCCTCCCCAAAAAAGAAACTTTCCTTATGTATGTGCAAAATCTTAAAGGTTACCTTTGAGACGTACATACATACGCCATGTATACACGTGTGGTAATCTTTAAAACCTCAATAGTTCGAAAAATTGGTCAGATAGTTCCTAGCTAAAAGACCTGGCGGCTATTTAAGGCAAACTTCGAGTTTAGGTGCATGTAAGGGATGGACATATCCGGTCCACGGATCAGAAATACCAATGCCAAGGCTTAAAGAAATTTTACCGGAAAGAGTCGTAGGTATGCTGGAGGCTTGGTTTCCTACTACAGAGGTTGCAGTTCATGTTGGTGCATTGGCGCAAGCAGTCAGCAGCCTTCTTCGGCGATATGTGCAAACCTGGAGACCAAAAGACACGTAGCGGCAGACCGCTCGTCACGACTCTAGCCTAAGACCAATATTTCGTGAATCAGTACATACGAGACCTACGAACAACAGTTACAGCCGCTGTTAGCCCCGGAATCGTTTAGCTGATAAAGGTTTGCACAGACGTCGCCCGTACGTCCGCTCGGTTCTGACGCGCCGCCATCGCATTCATAGATAGCAGTTGGCCTTGGGACACATAAACTGGACTAGACAGCGTTGGCGGACAGATTTTTTTTTTTTCTGATGAGTCAAGGTTTCTGTTGTCTCGAGCTAATGACCGTGTACAATTGTTCTGAGGCAGGAATGAACGTTATGCTGACTGTTGCCTACTGGAATGCGATCGTTTTGAGGGCTGGAATCAGTTATGGTGCAGAGCGGTAATGCTTACGGGTATTGTACCCCACCCGTCGTTCTTGAGGGATATTTGAATGCCCCCCACAAATAGGCAAAATAATCTAGGCCCTCATATTGTCCCTCTGCTTCGACTGAGCAGCGACGTAGTTTGCGTCACACACAGTTGTCTTAATTGAGGAACATTTTAATGATGATTTGTTTCAATAACAAAGTGAGCAATAATCCAGATTTTGATGCGTACAGCGGCAATCAGATTTTAATATTGAAGTATATCAGAGGAGAAAAGTGTGCCCGACGCGGGACTCGAACCAACGACCTCCGGAACACTAGTACTGCAGCTCTACCAACTGAGCTAGCCGGGCAACTGGTCGTGAGTCTACCCAGCGCCGATTGCAACAATATTTACTTTTTTACATTAATTGTAATCAAGAGGGAGATGATTCAAAGAAAAAAAAAATGTAGGTTTTACTTCTGCTATTTTTTTTTTTTTTTTTTTTTCTTTTCTTCCTATTTCGTTTTTTTTTTTTTCATTCTATTTCGTTTCGTTGGCTTTGGTTCTGTTTCATTTAGTTCCATTTCGTTTCGTTGCATTTCGTTCCGTTTCGTTGCGTTTCATCGCGTTTTGTTTCGTTCCGTTTCGTTTCGGTTCCGTTTCTAAGTTAATAGGGACCCCTCCATAAACAGTTGTCGCTCAGCACAGATTTTCTAGGTTCTATTGCATTGCGTTCCTTGGCCCATACACTCGGCGCAAGCACTGGCGTAGTTTCCAGGAAGCAGAATCGAGACAAATTAGTATAAGTTTCAAGAATTTGTTTCTCAATCAATGTAAAATAAGCATGTGTATGTTTAAACTGTGCGTTGCGAAAACTAGAATCCGATCCTCCGAAATTTTGTATTTGAAAGAGACAAATTAGTATAAGTTTCAAGAATTTGTTTCTCAATCAATGTAAAATAAGCATGTGTATGTTTAAACTGTGCGTTGCGAAAACTAGAATCCGATCCTCCGAAATTTTGTATTTGAAAGCTGGATTCCAAGTAGAATCAAAGTGCTATAAGCACTGTAATCGGTCGACACTGAATAATTACAGTGGTTTGAAATCACAGATCAAATGGTAGATGTTTGAACTGTGTATGGGACAAAAGTCCTACACCTTACAAATGAGCCACATAGGATCCAACTTTTTTAAACTGTCTTTTACAAATTAATAGATTGGTTAAAATATAGGTTATGTTTGCCAGCCAACAGCAATAGAACGTAAAAGACATGTGACAATTCTGATCAGCAATACCCATTATCAGGTTTTAGATATCACTCATAATGAACAGCAGTACCTACCAACCCTTTAAAAGAGTGAAAAAAATACATATATTCTTTTCTGTAACTTTGGCAACTTTGGTAACTGTATTGTAACATCTAAAAGCCGTATAAAATATGCCTGCATCATAACTTTGGAATTGTTTACTTTTGGCTGCTTGTGGGCCTTTCATTTTTCCATTTTTAACAAGACATCGTATTCATCTTGACAAACTGTCCTACCTAGTTTTTAGCGGGCCAAATCATGCAGTCCAAACCTCTGCTGGCAAATTTCTCCAACATTATACTTTCAAAGAATGTAGATACCCAATAGCTCCCTAACCGCCAACTCTTTACCACATGATAAAATTTTAGACTTGTCCAAATCAAAAGCATCTGCACATGACGAATTAAATGTAGACCAAATGATGATTTGAATCGTTGAAAGGGTAAAAAAACATGGGAAAAGGAGAAAATGGTAACCTGCATTTTCCCCTTTTCTCACAATGTCTTCAATTTCTTTCTCATGGGCATTAACAAAGGATAGTTTGGTTAAGAGTTAAAACACTCAGTTAATCTACTAGCCTTTTACAGTCAGGAAAACAATATCAAACATTAGGCTACAATTTCATGGTCGTTTTTTTTTCCCCCATATACATCCCAAATAAACAGACAATTAGATCTAAGATATGAACGTCTGTGATATTGAATTGCATTGCGTTTAAAGGACAGTCTGATCTTTTTCTTTTATTGTCTTCAAAAGCGACTTTACTTGTCCATAGCCAACACAAGTAATTGTATTTGAGTCAATCTGATCAGCGGGAGCATAACTGCGGTAGCCTTGATCTCTTGGTCTGAAATGTGGAAAGGATGAGAATCGACCAATATGGAATAGCTGATGAGACAAACATGTTGCTGACATTTGCACGCTTAGAGCGCTAAATTGTTAAAATAGACATGTTAAGATTGGAAAAGCAGCCGAAATATTGCAGGACCATTGCTGTCTTGAGTAGAACAAGTTGGCTTCGTTAAAAAAAAAAAGAAGCCAGGAGAGGTCGGCATCATTGTTTTCAAATAGTTTATGGCTTTTAATTTCACTATATTTTGGTAGATGTAAACAAACAAGTTGGGCATTAAATGAATGAGAAAAAAACATGTTCTTTTTTTCAATTTTGTTGGTGTAAAGGTACAAAACAGTCCATATTCCACACTGTTATAATGTTCTAGGAACAAGAAGCCTATTAAGGGCTAAAAACAGCTCAACTGGCATTTAAATACAGGCTCGATTTTTTTTACAAAGAGTTGTGGAGGTATAATGAAATTGACAGCTGATCATGATGAGCAAAGCTAACTAACAGTTTCCAAAAATAAATGCGGTAAGCTCTTGACAAGCTCAAAATGCTTTTTTAAATTTAAGGGCGATGAATTTCTGACCCAATAATCCGAAGGTTTGCAAAAGAATCCAGCTCTCATGGATATCTATAAACTGTGTGGGTTTTTTGAAGATTGAAAATAAAATGAAGCTGTTCACTAGCTAAAAAAATGTTTTGTTTTTTTTTATTAATTCAAGAGCATGTAATTTGTGACTAAATTTTAAAAGGAACTAAGCTCTCATAAATATCTAACAGCGCAAACTTGGTAAAGATTTAAAGAAATTGCAGGCCATATGCTATAAACATGCTCAGAAATGCATCTTTTTTTTTTGTAAAATTCAAGGACACAAAACTCAAGATGATGATCCAATTTGGCTCATTTTCAAAAGGAACAAAACTCTAATGAATGTATGTAATGTGTGCTCAGATAAGCCAAAATATTTTTTGAAAGGAGAAATCGTTCAATTAAAATTTTATACAATTTGCTAATTCCACTGAATAGGTAAGTATCATACCTGATGACAATAAATAAAGGTGGCCTATACATAATACTAGTACCAGACATGTTAAAAATAAATGTAACTATTTTAAATCTTTTAACAAACAACACTATTTGGACTGTCCCATACAGAAAAAAGCACGCAGACGACATTTCCAACTTTGACAATTGATGTGGAAGATGGTGCTTTGATGTGATGGAAACCATTGTGACAAAAGGAGAAATTGCAGTAACTAGCAGCTTCTTCTCTTCCCACAATATTTTGAAAAGTTGTCTGCTGCAGACATGTAAAATGAAGAGGTTGTTTGTCTAAACGTTAAAAATTTAAGAAAGTAGATAACTGAGTAATGCTCTGAGAAAAAGGCGATTAATGCACCTGCAAAAAGTATCGACCCATGTCAGCCTGCACAATCCACCCAAAACAAAAGGATCACGGACTCTTTTGAAGTGTGCGGTACGTTGGGCGAAGAGGAACGACTATTTTTGCGCTCATAAGTTAATTTTCGCGGGATTCTCGCAATCCCGCACCCTAGAAGCAACTCTGTGCGAGTCTGGTCATTTTGAAAAATAAAACTTGAAAACATACTGATCGACATAGTTATATCCATTTGTGGGGTACGAATTCGCCAGAGCACTCGTGCTCTCGAGATTAGGGTACGAGTTCTCCAGGGTACGAGTACTCCTGATGTGGCATCAAGTCACGTGATCTTTTCGCGCGGTGTTCTTTCTCTCTCTCTCGCTCTCACTCTCTTTTTAGCGGAATTTTTCTTTTTGCTTAGATTTATCTGTTTAATGAAAAATTACAATTATTGGAGAGGTGATTTACAATCAATATAGTATAAAAAATCTTTTTGGGAAATCCATCATAAAAAAAGAAAATCAAAGTACTGAAAGTACTTACAGTCTAGCGAATTTGATTGATTGATTGTTTGTATGGTGTTTAACCCTGTTTTCAACATTATTTCGGTTATGTAGCAGTGGACAGTGTACATATCCATGCTTTCCTGGAGTTTCTTTTACCAGTACTCCGCACAATATTCTTTCCAAGCCACTGGCTGCTTTCCCACATTTATATTATAACCATCGTCGAAACGTGAGAGAGAAATGAATCCTGTCACAATGACTATCACCAATCCTCGGAAAGAAATTTCCGAGTCGGTGATCACACCAGGAACCTCCTGTTCCCAAGTCCTGTACTCTACCGACTGAGCTGCTGGGGCTATGCGTGCTATTGGTTAACTGTAATCCAATTTAAGTTTAACCCTCAACCTGCTAAAAATGTTAAATGAAACTTTCAAGCCGATGGTAAACACCTGACTGCTATTTCAAAGTTACATTTTTGAAAAAAAAAAAAAAAAAAAAATCCTCTTATCGGACAGTGTAGATCCAAGATCAGACTGCACGCTCTGTGCTGTCTGATCTTAGTCCACACTGTCCGCAAAAGGTCATTGAGTTGCGGTAGTGGTGGTAAAGGAAACTCCAGGAAAGCATGGATAGCTGCTCTGGCCGCCGCAATATCACTGAAATTATGTTGAAAACGGCGTTAAACACCATACAATCAATTAGTCAATATCCAGTAGCACAAGATGTACTTAACTATTTAACTCTCTTTACAAAACCAAAAATTTTACACTCGTCCAAATTCAAAGCTGTTGTAGACCATAAATTAAATGCGGCTGAACTGATGAAACGTGATTCCAAAAGGGCAGAAAAAATGTGAGAAAAGGAGAAAATGATGGTTATCAGCATTTTCTCCTTTTCCCGCAATATTTTCAAAGGGATTCTTCCCCAGTGTCATTAAATTGTTCGGTAAAGGGTTAATATTCAAGAGGTAGAATAACAGTTCAGCATAACAGTGTAACTATACACAATGACGTAAATAATGAATGACAAGGGTTCTCTGTCCAGTGAGCATTTGCTACAAGTTAATAATACCTAGGTGTATCCATTAATAGATTCATTCATAATGTTACAGTGGTGTAGGAATAAGTCATTCTCTGCTTTGCATAGGTCGCTTAATTTACATATAAGCAAAGATCATGTACCTTATAATTGACATCTTGTTCACTTAATTACTTTGTAAGACAACATGTTCAACTTAGAGAGGTAGAGATTTAGTTGCTTTTGTCTAAATTGTCATATACAACAGAATTAAGATTTCTAACAGAAAGAAGTATTTTCTGTGAGGCAGTATTTGGCAACTGTGGGGTTTTTTGTTTACTTTGAATCTAGGTCAGTCATGATGCCTATAGACTAGCTTCGCTAGCTAAACACGTTTATTTCAGTTTTTTGATTTCGGTTTATTTATAAAACCATGACAAAATAGACTGCGTATCAGAACAATTTCTCAAAAACAAACGGATTTAGACAGCGATTTCTGTGGCAGTCTGCCTTTTAAACTCACCACGTTTGGAGAGGTCTGATGACCTCTCCAAGAGGTCTGATGACCTCTCCAATAACTCGGAAAACTGGCATGACAGATTCAAGATTTGACTGCAGTCTGGTCTGAATCTGCACTCTCTGCAAAGATTTTTCCCTGGTCCATTGATTCAGATATGGAGAATATAACAGTAAGTGAGCTTATTTGTGTGCAGTTTCAGGGTTTTTTATCCTCGATGAAAATGTTCTATTTGACAAAATTTTGAAAATCTTTCAAATGGGTAAAAAACGCTGTGGAAAAAAGAGAACATGCTGAATACATACAGTTTCTCCAAGTAGTTTTTCAAAGCCCCACAGGATTGTTTAGTCAAGGGTTAACAGACTGATTCTAGTCTGTAGAAACTCACCAAGAAGAAACATGTAAGTGACTGTGTAAAATGGTAGTGCCATGGGTGGAAGGAGAGGAAGGGGGCTGTGAAAACAAATTAGCCCTTATCCCGCTAAAACATTGAAATGAAATTTAAAACCCGAGTAATTCTATGTCAGACTTATTCTTTTTTGGAAAAAGAAATATTTCCTTATCGGACAGTAGATCCAAGATCAGACTGCATGTTCTGTGCAGTTTGATCTTGATCTATACTATCCGCAAAAAGGTCAGTGAGTCGCACTTAGCAGCCTAAGGGTTAATACATCATACGCTGAAAGATGCGTAATCAGTCAGTATTGTGAATGGACAGTCTGGGTACTATGGTTGCAAGCGGTGATAACCTTTATACAACTCTATACCCTTTGACCCCATAGCTTCGCTTCGCCTCACATATACGATCCCTGCATTAAACGACCAACTGTCGGTTATTTTTTCAAACTTACGGCTGTTACGAGTTGCATTTACACCAGTTTTCTCTTAGGCAGAGCAATCTAAATTTTCAAATTCTTTTAAAGCAATGTTTCCTTACAAACTCCTTTCTGTTGCGATTTTATTCCTCTCAAGACCAAAATGACCTATTATCTTTTCAACACTTGCTACATATACGGAGAGCACTCGCCACAACTCGGCCGATCCCGTAACTACGTATAACTATCAACGGATCACTCGAAATTTGCCCAATGATATGGACAGCAGACGACTACAAGACGTGTTCACATCACCCGATACACTTGATTCGCACTCGTTTCATTCATAAAGGTGCTGCTAATCACTGACCCTATTTCTTATAATCGTGTTGAAAGTAAAACTGCTCCAGTTTTGGCTGGCTAGAGATTTTGATAATACTGTAATTATGACATACTTCAATACTAAACAAATTGTAACCGCCGTTTATTACATAATTGAAAAGTTATTATGGGATTACTTGACATTACTTTCCGCCTGTTTACCGCTAATTACTATTCCTGCGCTTATCTGGGTCAAAAGTGCGCTTATCTGGGTCAAAAGTAGTTTTTGTAATAAGGTCATCACAGCAGGTATAAGCGTTAAAAGCAGGTATAAGCGTTAAAACGCTGTAAGTAAAAGCTGTTATGAGTTGCAGTTACATCTGTTTGCCCTAAGCGGACGGGTTTCCGAAGTTTGCCATCTCTCTAATCGGTCTACCGACCGATTAAAAATGAATCCGTCATATATTACAACTGCATTCCGGGTCGCAATAGTGTAACACCACTGCGAACTCCTTCCAGATCGCAGTAGCGTAACACCACTGCACACCCCTTCCTTGTCGTAGTAGTGTAACACCATTGCGAACTCCTTCCAGGTCGTAAGTAGCGTAACACCACTGCGCACTCCTTTCGGGTCGCAGAAGTGTAACACCACTGCACACTCCTTCAAGGTCGCAGTAGTGTAACACCACTGCGCACTCCTTCCAGATCGTAAGTAGCGTAACACCACTGCGCACTCCTTTCGGGTCGCAGAAGTGTAACACCACTGCACACTCCTTCAAGGTCAGAGTAGTGTAACACCACTGCGCACTCCTTCCAGATCGCAGTAATGTAACACCACTGCGCACTCATTCCAGATCGCAGTAGTGTAACACCATCGCGCACTCCTTCCAGGTCGTAGTAGTGTAACACCATTGCGAACTTCTCCAGGTCGTAGTAATCAAAAAGTAGTCCCATTTGAAAATTTGACAGCAAGCACTTCTGTTGAACTATTTTATCAGAAAAAAAAAATGGAATGACATGTCTAAAATGTGTTCCTAGTGTTGATTTGATGATTTCTGTGGAAACTGAGAGCAAGTTTGTAATTTCTTGGGGAACTATTTTGTGCCTGTGCACAGATAAAGGAACATGGTCTACCACACGGAAGGGCCTTTTTTTAACTGTTATCTTTTAAGAGTAGTTCTGTTTGAGTTGCAATAGCGAAAGAAAAAAACTAGAAATGTGTCGATGACAGGGATGCCCCCACCACATGACAAAGGTCACAGTCATGGCATAATTCAAAACTCAAACAAGAACCTATAGCCATACTTACTGACAAAAACATTACACTGTGTATGCAAAAAAATTCGCATAGCACTGTGACCTTGACCTTTGAGCTGGCAACACTGCTTTGCCGGCAACATATTATCTGTTCATGGCAATCATTTGTGCCAAAATATTTTGAAATCCAACCATGCACATCAACGTAAAGGGCCGGGCATGAACACCACCTTTTCGAAGGACACATACACACAAGCAGGGATAAGACTATAATTATGCCTATTTGCCATTTTATGGCAGGGGTATAATAAGGGCATTTGCGTGCAAAGATCCCGAAGCATAAGTATGAGAACTCAATTTTGTGTTTGCTAGCAAGTAAATTTCAATAAAGAATTAAAAAAAAAAAAAAAAAAAATGAGAAAAATACGGACTGCTGCATGCACTGCTGATAATCTGCATCTGAAGTATAAGGAAGGAAGATAACTCCAACACTCAGGTCAGAGTTATCCTCATATATTGTCACCCTTAGCAGCTCTACTAACTACCATTAAAATTACTCCACTGGTTAAAGAGTTATGGCTTACGCAAGATTTAACCACCAGAGGAGATCACTGAAAAAAGATGGAGTAAGCCAGAGTTACAATTCTTTAATGCACATTTCCTTCTTGATGTCCTTAGCATCCCTATTCATTATCACCAAAATATCTCCATTGGTACAGGTGTTTTGACCTTAACAAAATTTAACAAGCATGGGACAAAGCTCAAAAATAGAGTCAGAGTTGCCAATTTTGTATGCGACATACCTACTTATAACCTTTACAGTTTGATAAAGTATGAATATATATCAACGGGTTAAAGAGTTATGGCCTTCACAGAATTTAGCAGCTATGGTAGATAACTCAAGGAGTCAACTGAGAGCAGTAACCTTGACTTTTGACCTGGTGACACGGTTTTTTGCATGCGACACATGCTATCCATGGTGATCTTTTGTGCTAAATAATTTCGAAATACAACCAAGTTGGCTGACACGAACAACCTTCTTTATTATAAATGTAGCAAAAATTGACAAAGTTCAACTGGGCACTGTGACCTTAACCTTCAAGCACGCGAATCGGTTTTGGTGCACAACGCATCCTCCATCCCTGGCGATCATATAAAGCAGATTATTATTTAAAAAAAAAAAAAAAAAAGCATGCATGTCACACTTATGGGCCGGACAGGAACACCTATCATTACCATAATTGTAGCAAAAATTGACAAAGTTCAACAAAGTACTGTTTCCTTGACCTTTGAGCTGGGGACATGGTTTTCACGCGACATATTGTCTATCCATGGTAATTATGTGTGCTAAATTATTTTAGAATATGACCATGCACCTGGAAGTTATTGGTCGGACAGGAATACCTGACGTCACCATAATTGTAGCATATATTGAGAAAGTTCAACCAAGCACTGTGACCTTGACCCTTAAGCTGGCGACACGGTTGTTGCATGCAACAAGTTGTTTTTCTATGGCAATTATTTGTGCCAAATTATATTAGAATCGGACCATATATCTGGAAGTTATTGGCCGGACAAGACCAACACTTTTTACTATAATTGTAGCAAATATCGACAAAGTTCAACCAAGCACTTTGACCTTGACCTTCAATCTGGCGACACTGATGTTGCACGGGCATGTCGTCTATCCATGATAAACATTTGTGCCATACTACTTTAGAATCTGACCAAGCTGACGACCCGAATGTTGCACGCGACATGTTGTCTATTAATGGTGATTACTTGTATCAAATTATATTATACATCTTGAAGTTATTGGCCGGACAGGAATACCGGTCATCACTACAATCGTAACAAATATTGAAAAAGTTCAACCAAACGCTTTGACCCTGACTTTTGAGCTGGTGACACGAATTGCACGCGACACGTCGGCTATCCATGGTGATAATTTTTGCCAAAATCATTTTAGAATCGGACCATGCACCTGGAAATTTTGGCCGGACACGACCACCACTGTTTACTATAATTGTAGCGAATATTGACAAAGTTCAAGCAAGCACTGTGACCTTGGCATTTGAGCTGGCGACACTAATTTGCAAGCGACACGTTGTCTACTCATGGTAACCATTTGTGCCAAATTATTTTAAAATCGGACCATGCACCTGGAAGTTATTGGTCGAACACGACCACCACTGTTACCGAACATACATGGAGGGGCAGAAAAACGCAATGTGTTGAGGTGCCAATTTTTTGGCTTCTTTAGGCTACTGGATATGAGCCTCGCTCCATGAAATGGAGGCTTAATTCATCTGTGAAAAGTTTCGACCAGGGCAGCCTGCGCAGTCCGTGCAGGTTGACCTTGGCCGAAACTTTTCGCTGTCGGTAAATTTTCTGCATGTCAAAGGAGCAGTGTACCTCATGCGTCAGTCGATTGCTATACAAAATGGATTTTATTGATCCATAAATATGTGATGACTTGCTTGGTATCATGGATCACGTAGATGCATTAGGCTCCTTTTTGCCAGAGTCGTATATATTTGATACAAATAAACAGCAAAGGGTTTCCCAAAAAGAAACAAAAGGGCCATGATGGCCCTGGATCGCTCACCAGAGTAGAGTGCCTAAAAGGTATTTCTTTGATTTGACCAAGTGACCTAGTTAATGACCCCAGGTGACCCAGTTTCAAACTCATATTTCACAAAGACAAACATTCTGACCAATTTTCAAGTCAAATGAGCAAAAAATGTAGCCTCTAGAGTGCCCTAAAAGTATTTCTTTAATTTGACCTAGTGACCTAGATTATGACCCTAGGTGACCCAAATTTGACCTGGTCTTGGACTTTATCAAAAGAAACATTTTATCCAATTTTCAAATCAGCTGATATAATAAATGCGGCCTCTAGAGTGCCCACTAGGTATTTCTTTAATATGACCCCAGTTGACCCAAATTTAGACTCATGTGAGATTTTATAAAGACAAATATTCTGACCAGTTTTCAAGGCAGTTGAGCAAATAATGTGGCCTCTAGAGTGCCCACAAGTTATTTCTTTAATTTGACCTAGAGACCTAGTTTATGGTTCCAGGTGACCTAAATCTAAACTCATCTGATATTTCATCAAGACAAACGTTCTGGCCAAATTTCAGGTCATTTGAGCAATAAATGTGGCCTCCAGAGTGCAAACAAGGTATTTCTTTAATTTGACCCAGTGACCTAGTTTATGAACCCAGTTGACCCAAATTCAGACTTATGTGAGATTTTATAAAGACAAACTTTCTGACCAATTTTAAAGGCAATTGAGCAAATAATGTGGCCTCGAGAGTGCCAACAAGGTATTTCTTTAGTTTGACCTAGTGACCTAGTTTATGACCCAAGATGACCCAATTTTGAACTCAATGAACTCGTTGTGCTTAGATGGGCAAACAAACTTAGAAGAGAATCACTACATACCAAATATCAAAGCTCTACGCCTTCCATTTTCAAAGAAGAATTTTAAAGTTTTTCTTCTTTGTTCCTATTTCGAAATTGTGACCCCCCGGGCTGGGCCAGTTTTGACCCAAGCAGCATCCTTGGAACAAACTTGGTAAAGGTCCGCTAAGAGATGCTACATACCAAATATCAAAGCTCTACACCTTCCCGTTTAAGAGAAAAAGAAATTTAAAGTTTTCCTTGTTTGTTCCTATGTTCGAACTTGTGACCTCTAGGGCGGGGCCAGTTTTGACCCCAGAGGCATCATATGAACAAACTTTGTAGAGGTCCACTCTGAGATGCAACATACCAAATATCAAAGCTCCACGCCTTTCGGTTTCAGAAAAGAAGAATTTTAAGGTTTTCCTTCTTTGTTCCTATGTTCAAACTTGTGACCCCCTGGGCAGGGCCAGTTTTGACCCCAAGGGCGTCATATGAACAAAATTGGTAGAGGTCCACTAGAAGATGCTACATACAAAATATCAAAGCTCCAGGCCTTCCAGTTTCAGAGAGGCGGATTTTTAAATTTTTTCTTCTTTGTTCCTATGTTCAAACTTGTGACCCCCGGGGCTGGGCCAGTTTTGACCCCAGGGGCATCATATGAACAAACTTGGTAGAGGTCCACTAGGAGATGCAACATACCAAATATCAAAGCTCTACGCCTTCCAATTTCAGAGAAGAAGATTGTTTTAGTTTTCCTTCTCTGTTCCTATGTTCGAACTTGTGACCCCCGGGGCAGGGCCAGTTTTGACCCCAAGAGAGAGTAATAATAAGAGTTCTAGTACATTTTTTAAAAAAATATATGTATATTCCTATAATCTAAATCCCCCATATTTCTTTTTTCGCATCACTAATTTTTTTAGCGCATTACCCCTTTCTATGTTACCCCCAACGTTAATTTATCGCTATTTTTTATTTATTTTTTGCGCTCCCCTGTTTGTAGATTAACCCCCACCATACCCCTTATTTTTTTCGCTCCCTAGTTGGCCGGTTAAAAAGAAACACAGATAAAAAGCAAGTCAGTCAGGTCGGGCAATCCGTGCAAGCCAGTTAGCCCAGTCAGCTCAGTTAGCCCAGTCAGCTCAGTTAGCCCAGTCAGCTCAGTTAGCCCGGCTAAGCCGGGCAGGCCGGGCAAGCCCGGCTAATTGGGTAAGCTTAACACACAGGGCGACACTCAGCGACACACAGCAGAAAATTCACCCGTGTCCCTTGGTTTGCCGGTTTGTCGGTGTCTGGGTGTGTGGGTGTTTGGGTAGGGGAAAGGGAAAAAGAGGAAAAGGGAAAATGTTTTAAACAAAAAAAGAGTGAACTAAAAAACATATGTATTATAGGAATATACATATATTTTTTTAAAAAATGTACTAGAACTCTTATTATTACTCTCTTATTCAACATTATTTTTTAATTTATAATGTCCTTTACTCATTGTATCTATTTTATTTTTTAAAACAGTTCTTACATCTTGAGTTGGTTTTAATGCAATTTTTTCTGTTTCTTCTGTATAGACTTAATGTAGTTTACTTCTAATATTACAAAATTTTACATTTTTCTGCTCATCATTAAAAATACAATTAAAGTAATCATTAAATGTTATTTCTTGATTGTTAATACAACTATTAACAATCCCTTTACAATGAATAATTTCTTCTTCTCCTTCAATTTTTAAAGCATATGACTTAGCACATGTTGCCGCAAACTCACTTATTGGGTTTCCTTTTGTTTCATCTTTAAAAAATCCAAGTTTATTTTTATTTTCTTCACTGTGTAATGGGTGTTTTTTCGGATATTTTGAACCGTCTAATTTTGTTTTTAACTCTTTTTCTAGTTCTTTATAAATATCAGGACTTTCAATATGAAAAATAAAACTATCAGTATCAGTATACAATAATTTAATACGATCTTTAAATTTTTCTTGAAAATAGTCATAGTATAGCTGATACATTTTTAATTTAGCAAGTTCAAGAACCACAAAACCAATAAAGATCGGTTTGTTACATTCTACAACTGTTTTTTTACGAAATACAGCAACAAGATCGGAAAAATTGTATAGTTTGTAAATTCTGGACTTCTTAAAAGTTTGTCTGCTTTTTTAATGCTGTTACAAAGATTAACATTTGATCTTTTTCTTGGGTTTTCTATTGTCTTTCCATATATTGAGTTTACACACAATTTATAAAAATCCTGTTTACTTCTCTCTTTTTCTTCTGATCTTTTTTGTGTGTTGTTTGTAATATACGGTTCAAGCCATTTTGACATTTTTAAAAGATATACTCTATGAATTTTAGTTACTTTAACTTTTAATTTTTGTTCATAGTACTTTAAAAGTTCAACGTAACAAATATAATTAGTTTTGTTTCCTAAATTAGGAACAAGTTTTTTAACTCCTGAAATTTCTAAGTGTTCTGGTGCTGGCGGATAATCATTTAAAAAATCATGTTTATCTTCTGGAATTTCAAGATCACATACAACAACACAGGGGAGATTACGCCAGTTTTCTTAATTTTCTTTCAATAGCATATGGCATAGGTTCAGACATTGCAGAACCGTATAAATTGTTTAAATCGACATATAGAATATATGAACTTGGTTTATTTGGGTTGTAGTCTTTTAAATGTTTGTTGTTTGCTTTAGCATATCTTCTAACACACATTGACACACCTCCACGTATTCCATTTTCAAAATGTTCATATGTTTGCCTATCTTGAATTAATTCTATTTCTTGATTTGTAAATTTTAACATATTTTGCCAAGATGTACCAGGTAAAGTATAACCAACATTTAAAGGGTCTATCCCATAGGCTTCAATGTTTGTTTTTCTAAAATCTTCAAAAATATCAGCTAATAAAAAAACATCTAGTTCACAGTAACGTTTTTGGTAATCATTCATTGTTTTACAATTCCAATTATTCCAAGCCTTTAAAGCATGGTTGTATTCTTTCTGGTTAATCCCTGTTTTTTTAATGAAGAATAAAAATATTCTATAGGTGGTAAACTTTTAAATTTTGTCTTTTCTAAACTATTCATCCATTCATAAGGATAAATCCCTTTTTTAATTAAAATATCAAGAGGCACATTTTTAAATTTTTTTTTTTTTTTGTGATATATAATTTTTCATGATTAAAACTTTTAACAAGTTCATCAAGAGGAGAGCTTAAAAATTTATAACTATCTAAAAATCTAAATTCGTGCCTGCTTCCTGAAATATAGTTAAAAGCACTAAAAGCTATATACTTTTCTGAATTTGTTGGTATTACATTTAAATCTTTTGTGTGTTTTGCTAGTTGTAAAATAAAAAGATGTGAATCATACCCTGTTAAGTTATGAAAAAGGATCGGTGTATGATTTGGCATTAAACCAGTTTTTTCTTTAAATTTTCGGTTTGCTGTTTCTATTTCAAACATGAGAGTTTTAATAAATATGGCTCCCATATCTTCTTCATCTTTTTTTTTAGCTTCTGATATTTTACGACTTTTGTAAATCTTTTCATCACTTGACACTATATAAAAACAAAAACATGAAGGTATATGTTGATTTTTCCTATTAGCTGTTTCATCTGTATCGTTTGGAGTAGGAATTAATAAACTTTCAAAATCAGCATAGACAGCAACAAAAGGAGGAACATGATTTTTTTCTTTATACTTTAAAATTTTATTGTTTTCTTCAGGTAGTTTTAAAAGTGTTGTATCTTTACATTGTTCTTCATGTTCATCTTTTTTATCTTTTTTTCTAAATACTCTTTGACATTTGTAACAAAAAATATTTTTCCATTAGCATTTGACAACTGAGAAGAAAGTAAGCGGGAAAGATCGGATGTTAAATAGTAATGTTCACCAAAATATAAAAGATAAATAGGCTTCCCCTTTCCTTCTTCATCATATATTATTGGGGTTTGTTTGTTTTTTTCATCAACTCCGTAAAGTACTAAATGGATATGTGGGTTTTTCTTTTGAAATTTTTCCAAGTCTTCAGCTGTTACAGGATATGATAAATTTGAAAAATCAGCATATTTATTAGGTTCATTCTTCCCTATTTGTTTTAAATTTTTATCAACTCTTCCTTTTAGTTTTTACCTTGGGTTGTAGTGCCTGAGAATAGACCAATAAAAACACTTTTGATCTCCACATATCATAGAAATAACAGCTTTTTTTACAAGTATCCATTCAGGAAGTTTTAAAGTTGCACAGCCCCCTTTAAATGGTTTATATTTACCATAGTTTAAGCTTATATTTTCAAAACTAACCAAGGCCCACCCACTTCCTTCAAAGTCTCTTGTATTAAATTCATTTAAAACATCATTAATTAATTTTTGACAAATAGTTTTTTTATTATTCCATTGATACAATTTAGAAGGTTTGGAATTAAAAAAAAGGTTTTCTGTTTTTCCTGCTCCTCTGTTTTTTAATTTTTGCAGTTACTGAAAGAATAGTTTTTGTTCCTCCGTTTTTTTCTAATGATTGAATTAAATAAGGTTTAGCCCTATTTAAATAGGTTTCAATGTTTAAACTTTTTTTTTTCCATTGGTATTTTTATTATTTGTTGTTTAAAATAACCATTTAAAGCGCTTTTATTGTTTGTTTCTGTTTGAATTTTTGGATTTGTTGTATTTTGATTAATAAAGGGTGAATTAGTTTTAATCATTTTAACAATTCTGTTTTTTACCTCATATTTATAATACAAGCTCATTTTTATTTTTATTTAAGTAAAAATTATTTAAATAAAATATGAAAAACGTAAATACTGAAACAAAAAAGTTTAATAAATCAATATTATTTGATCTAGGTCCTGAAAATGTGATCAGAGGAGAGAAAAAGACAGATAAGATTTTTTTTAGTGATATTAGACAAAATGGAAAAAGTGGAGTTTATACAAATATAATTTTTAGAACTCCTGAAGAAAAACCAACACTCCAATCTTACGGAACTACTCGTTATATTTATATAGATTATTGTGAGATGTTTGAAAGTTTTTTAAATGGTTTGCTTGAAAGGTTTGACAGTGAATATTTGGATAAGGTAAAAGATGATTATCAACTTGAAGCAGTTTTGGAAAATTTTAAGGTTCAAGGTTTTGTTAAATGTAAGGTTGACCTTGAAAAGTTTAATGATTCATTTTTTTCAACAGTTGAAGAAAGAAAAGAAAACGAACTAAGAAAAATTAAACCTTTAACTAATTGTGATTTTTTATATGATAGGATCACAAATGGAGTTTATAGTTTAAAAGTTTCTGGTCTATGGAGAAAGGAAGAACAACAACCAAACGGAAAGAGATACACAACTAATAGAGGGATCACTATTAAGGTTCTTTCTGTTTTAGTTAATGGTTATTCAAATTCTCAGGATAGTGATGAAGAGTTTGAAAGTGAGATTTTGGCACAGCTTAGAGAGGATGCTTTGGATGATATTGAAAACATAGAAAATTAAAGCTTGTTGTTGTTCTTACCCGTTTTTTTTACTCATATTACCTTACAAAAGTAATATGAGGTTTTTTTTTAAAAATATATATATATTAAAAATGTAATGTTAGGTTAGGTTATTAATTTTATTAATTTTATTATTCTCTCCATATATATTACCAACAACACCGGTAATATATGTATTTATTCTTCTTCTTTTCCATCTGGTATATAAAAATTATCAAATCCACACCTATATTTTCCTTTGTCTCTATGACTGGCTCTATCAATCACAACAAAGCCAAAAGGATCACCCCAGCATTTATAACAAAACTTTTTAAACTCTTTAATATCCATGTCACGGCTTGCATAGTCTGTATATATATTTGTTATATCTCTTTCAGGAAGATTAAAAAGTAAAATAAAATTAGAATTACCTCTTATAGTTCTTCTTGGTAAATCGAAAAATGACTGAGAAAGATAAAAACAGTCTGTGTTACTATGCCTTCCCCTTGTATAGTATTTTTCAGGTATATCTTGTTTTTCTTTTAGTAAATCATCAAATATCATTAAGTTTTTATCTTTTGTGTTTAAATCTCTTGGATCTGGTACTTCTTCATCGTTTTCATTAAAGCAAGGGGTTATTTTTGAACCTTTTTTAAATTCTTTTTCTAATGTTTGAAACATTTCAGAAGGTTTAATATCTTTTTTTTCTATTTCTTCCATATTTTCAAAAATTGAATTAATAGCTTCTTTATTTAATCCATACTCTAAAGCTTCATGTAATAGAGTATATTCTGGTTGTTGTTTCATACTTTTTCCAAAAATAAAAAGTTTATCATAGTCTAACCATCCAGGACGTAAAAGTAAGTTTAAAAGTGTTGTTGTTTTTCCACATCCTGATTCTCCAACTATAAGCCCTCTTATACTAGAAGGAAACATTGGATTATTTTTTCTTTTTTTTTTATTTAAGTTATATGAATAATTTTTAATATCCATTTACTTATTTTTATTTACTTAAAAATGAATTTAATATATTGTGTAAAATGCAAAAAAAAGACAAATACGCAAAACTTAAGACAAGAAACAACAAAAAACAACAGAACAATTTCAAAAGGTACCTGTGCTGTTTGTGGAGGAAAAAAAGCACAATTTCCACAATCAGGAACAACCAAAAAGAAGAAAGGAGGAAAAATATCATTAAATACAATGATTAATAAGTTACCTTTCGAGATGCACCTACCAGGTCATAATTTTACAGGACCAGGTACAAGACTTGATTTAAGGTTAAATCCTGATGGAACACCCAAAGAATGGAGTAAGCCCGTAAATCGTATAGATCGCGCTGCTATGCATCATGACATTTGTTATAGCAAACATTCAGATACTAAAACTCGTAATGATGTCTGTGATGCTGAAATGTTAAATGAAATGAAAAATATTTATAATCCTACATTGAGAGAAAGAGCAGAACGAGGAATCGTAAGTACTATCATTGGAACTAAAAAACGATTCGGTATGGGGCAAACTGGAGGAGGTAAAAAAAAAAGTTGCTGAAAAAAGAAAAAACTCTAGCTGATGAACTACACAGACCTTTAAGGCGTCATTTCCCAACACGTAAAATTAAAGTAAATCATATTGATGATACTTGGACTGCTGATTTGATGTTTATGCCAAAAAAAATTAAGTTAGGTGAAAGTGAAGGAACACAACAAACGGAAGAACCACAGCCAGGAACATCAAGACAAACAGCAGCAGAAAAACAAACGGATAATTTAAATATATTTTTAGTTGTTTTAGATGTTTTTAGTCGTTATGCTTGGGTTAGAGAAATAGAAAATAAACAGGTTAATACTGTAGCTGAAACATTTAAAAAAATATTTGATGATTCAAACAGAAAACCCTTAAAATTATGGACTGATAGAGGTGGTGAGTTTACGGGTTTGATAGACCAGGCTAAACCTGAAGAAAAAACAGCCTTTCAGTGTAAGTATTGCGGTAAATATCTTAAAAATCAAAGTGGTTTAACACAACATATAAACAGGGAACACCCAAACCCGACAAATCTACAAGAAGAAGCAGCTAAAAAAGTAAAAAAGATAAGGTTAAAAAATATTGAAATGTATCACACTGAAGGAAAAAATAAAGCATCAATAGCAGAACGATTTATTAAAACGTTAAAAGATAAAATAGGGCGATTTATGACAGACAACAACACAACTAACTATATCCCCCATCTTCAGGAAATCGTTAAAGAATACAACAACACACCACACAGAAACTTTAACGATGTATATACCCCAGAAGAAGCAAGTAAAAAAGAAAATGAGAAAAAAATTTATGAAAAATATTATTTACATGCTAAGCCAAAACCTGGAAGGGTTGACTATGTAACTCAAAAAGATTTAATTAAAGTGGGTGATAGGGTAAGAATACCACGAAGAAAAAAAGAAGGATTTGAAAAAGGTTTTACTCCAAATTGGACAAAAGAAATTTTTCAGATTAGAGAAGTTAAAAACACAATTCCAGTAACATACTTTTTAAAAGATGCTAAAGATCATCATGTACAAGGTGCATTTTATAGGCAAGAATTACAAAAAACTGATTATCCTTTTAAGGATTGGATGGGTGACACTAAGCCAAGAACTAAAGAAAACGCTAGCTTAGGTATGGAAGCAGTTAAAGCAGAAGCAACAAGACAGAAAGAAAAGAAACAAAGACAAAGAGCCAGACTAAAAGAAGAAAAGAAACAGAAAGAAGAAGAAACAGAACTTATAACTATAGAACCAGAACAACCACCAGAACTAAAAAAACAATCTGCAAAAGGTTTATTTTCACCTTCACGTTTAGTTTCTGAGTTACCTATTAAAACACTTTCAAACTTTGACTTAATTAATGTTTGTAAAAACTTTAAAGGTTGGCGGGGTGTATTTTCAAGGTATGCACTACCTAAAAAACCTAATGTTAGACAGTGTGGCATTTTAAACTTAGATGACAGTGAAGGCAAGGGAACACATTGGACGGCTTGGCACAAAAACAAAAAAACAAAATATTATTTTGATAGTTACGGTTTACCTCCACCTTTGGAAATGCAGAAATATTTAAAATCTCCGATCTTCTATTCATCTGACCAAATTCAAGACCCGAATACTGTTATTTGTGGTCATCTTTGTGTTTATGTTTTAGAAAAACTGAGTAAAGGTTATGATTTACAGCCTGTTGTATCTCATTTAATGGATTTAAAAGAAAAAAAATTATAAAAAACTATGTATTTACAACCAGTTACTAAATTTGGAAGAATAGAAAGAGAAGAAGAAAGAGAAAGAGACGCAGGAGAAGGGGTAGCTTTACCTTTTGTTGTTGATAATTTTTTAAGTTTAGATGGGGGAGAGATGAGGGAAACTTTAAATATGGGGAACAAACAAATTAATAACATTCAAGACCCTATAAATCCTCAAGACGCAGCAACTAAAAATTATGTTGATTCTGCGGGTGGACATAAATTTTTTACAAGAAATAGAGACGGGGATTACGTTGCAGGACAAGCTTTAAGAATGGAAGGGCAAAGAATAGAAGGTTTACCTTTACCTATTCGAGATAATGAAGCAAGTACAAAAGTTTATACTGATACTGCTATTACAAAAGTAAAAAGAGAAACTGAAGGAAATAACCCTTTTTTAGTTCAAAATGGAGAATTTACAGCAAAAGAAAAAGTTAATATGAGGGGGTTTAAAATTGAAAATGTAGGAGATGGGGAAAATCCTCAAGACATAGCAACTTTAAAAAATGTTTCTGACCTTGTACCATTTGAACGGAAAAATGGAGGGTTTGTAGCAACTGAGCATATTTACTTAAACAAAAGGAAACTTGGGGGAATCAAATACCCACTAAAAGACCAAGAAGCAGCTAATAAAAAATATGTTGATACTGAAATAGAAAAAGTAAAAGAAAATGTTGTAAATAAATTTAGTGATGGGGTGAATTATCAGATTGATGCTAATGTTAATTTACAGAATTACAGGCTTTACGGTGTACCAGACCCAAAAAGAGAGGACGAGATCGCAAATAAGAAGTATGTAGATGAAAAAACACAAAATGGGGCTGCCGGAGGTGGAGGTGTTGATAATTCATATGTTGATGATGTAAAACAAGAATTATTAAGAAGTCAAGCGTTTACAACAAGAAACAGTAAAACATATGATGCAAAAGGTAAGTTAAATATGAAAGGTAAAAAAATTGATAATATTAAAGATGCAACAGATGAAAACGGGGTTGTAAGTAAGGGTTATGTGGATGAAATAAAAGCATACTTTGAAGAAAAAATATTAAAATTAGAAAAACCAGATGATGGAAATGGTGCAGATTTTGGAGATATGAAAGAAAAAAAAATAATTAATTTGGCTAAACCTGAAAATCCTCAAGATGCAGTAAATAAAAAATATGTAGATGATGCAACAGCTAATCTTCAAGGTGGAGAAAGAGCATTTTTAAAAGAAAATGGGTACCATATTGCAACAACAGGTTTAAATTTTGCATTTAAAAGGCTTGAAAATGTACCTGACCCATTAAAAAGTAATGATGCAACTCCTAAAATTTATGTTGATGAAAAATTAAAAGAACAAATTGAAGATTCTATTAAAGAAAAAGAAGAAGAAACTAAAAAATATATAAATGACCAATGTGAAATTTTAAAAAAGAATATTAAAACTGAAGAAGACAAATTAAAACAATCTGTGAGTAGTGATTTACAAGATTTTGAAATTAGATTAAATGAAAATTTAAGTGAAATTAAATGTCTAACAAATAATATAAATACTAAGTATGAAACTGAAAAAGAAAAAGCTCGACAGTTTGTAACTGAACAAAAACAAAAATTAGATAATCTAAAAAATTCATTCAATTTAAGATATGAAGGAATTAAAAAGGAAATAGAAATTGAAAAAGATAAATTTGATGCACTTTTAAATGATGAAATTAATGACTTTAAAACTAGGATTGGTGAAAATAGTTTTAATATTCAGCAAACAAAAGAAGAATTTAATAATAATTTATCAGGTACTGTAAGTGCTGAAGTTAAAAAAGAAGTTGTTGTTGAAATAGAAAAACAACAAAAATTATTAGATCAGCAAATTGTAGAAATAGAACAGTTTAGGAATTTTATAAATGATAAAGTTGAAAAAGTAAAAGAAGAATTTAATAAAAATTTAAAAGATAGTGTAAAAGAAATTGATACAAAAGAAAGGATATATAAATTTTTGGGGACAAGTTTAATTTTAATTCGTGGTGAGGCTGAGGGGCCCATAATTGGGATGGATAAAGTTGAAGCAAGTAATAGACGTATTCCCTCAGTTCATGGGGGGCCTCCTATTAGTCTTGATGATGAAGGAAATCCAATAGAACCTACAAAAATTGTTTTTGGTAGATATGATGGGGGAATTTTACCACATGACCCAAATTATAAAGCAGTATCTGTTCAACCAAATTATTTAATTCCAGTTAGCGGAACAATTATAAAGTTTTCTTTAATGCATAAACTTTTTAATGATCATGAAATAAATTTTTTAAAACAAAAATATAAATTAACATTAAGATTAACTGAAGATCAAGGTTTCATAAATGATAATCCTAGAAGAATGGATTTAGATAGTGGTATTGTTGAAGATCGTGGAAAGAGACATGAACGTAAAATAGAAAAAGCAATTAGTTCAAGATATACTACTGATTGTTCTGAATTTTTAAATCCAATAATTAAATTTGATACTTGTGGCTCTTTAATTTTAACTTTTGATTCAAGTCATGAAAAAGTAGAAATATTTTTTATAACTTTAGTTGCAACTATACATTTACCTAGTTTAAGAGAAGAACATTTTTCATTTGACTTATAAAAAATATTTAACCTTTTTCACTAGGTTAAATATTTAAATTTTCCTTTTAATATCACTTTCAGTTTTACAAACTGGACATTTTTCAAAATCATTTAAACTATTACAATTCTCACATATACAAATATGACGGAAATTACAAAAAAGTATATTTGGTTTTTCACTGTAGCAAATTACACAATCTTCATTTTTAAAAGTTTCTTGGTTGTTTATTGGTTCTCTGTTTTTATAAAATATTATAGGTAGTTTTTCTTCTTCATCATCATTAAAAATATATTCATCTATAATTGATTTATGATAATCATTAAAAATTATATGATTGTATTTTTCTTTTAATTGTTTTTTCTGTTTTTCTTTTATTTCTTCATCTAGTTTTTTAATTAATTCATTTCTTATATTTTGCCCTGTTTCTACAATACTAATAATTATACTTTTTTGAAGTTCTGTTGTCATTTTAATATAAAAAATAATTTTTTTAAAAAATTTATAAGGTTTTTTCAATTTCATCTATTAATTTTTTAATATTGAATACAATGAAGGGCAATTTTTCCAAAATTTATTTTTTATAGTATACACAAAAGGGAAAAAATATTTTTCTCCGACAGCTTCTATAGGTACCTTTTCATTCCATTTAAGATCTTTCATTAGTTCTAATAGTATATTATATGCTTCTTCTTCTTTACAACTACCTGGTATTTTACATAAAACCCTTTCTTCCATTCCTTCTTCTATTTCTGGTGTATTACCTATTTAAACCCCAACATGAACAACAAAAGGAATATTTAATTTTTTATGTGTGTTCCATTCATTTAAAATATATTTTTGTATATAGTAAATAGTACAATCTAAATCATCATAATTTGTAACATCAAAAAAGAAAACTTTATAACCTGGATATTCTTTATAAGTTTCAGCATATTTATTAATATCATCATCATCTACCTTTTCTCTTTCTTCTTGCTCTAGTATCAACTTTTTAAATATCAAATTCATTTTTTATATTTCTACTTTTTTCTTAAATTTTTTTATTTTTCTTTTAATGTTACTTTCAACTTTACAGATCGGACATTCACTTTTTAAATATAAATCATCACAGTGAGAACAAAGACAATTATGCCCACAATTACAAAAAAGTATATTTACCGGTTTTTTTTTCATCCAAACATAAAACACAAGAAGGACTTATAAAAGTTTCTTTACTGTTTATAGTTTGTTGTTTTGTTGTTTCATCTTGTTCCCCATTGATGTTTGCTATTCTTTTAATTTTTTCTATTCCATATGATGAAAAAGTTAAAACATAAGTTCCATTGTAGAAAAAATATTTCATATCTTCCCAAAAATTATAAACATCATTTTCTGTTAAATCTCCTGGTGTTGTTTCTGTTTGTACTTCTATCTCTCCTATTTCACGCAATGCTTCCTCTTCTGTTTGTAACTATTCTAAACGTTCTGCAAATAATCGCCATCTTTCAGTTAATTCTTCATTTTCTCTTTCTAGTCTTTCCCGAGTTGTTTCTTCTTCTGGTTCTATATTTATAAGTTCTGTTTCTTCTTCTGTTTCTTCTGTTTCTTCTTCTGTTTTATTTTTTTGTCTTTCTCTTTCTCTTTCTTCTCTTAAATTTTTTATAAATTCATATTCCCTTTCTCTCATTTCTCTCTGTCTTAATCTTTCTCTCATTCTTTCTATAGTTCTATTTGCTGAAATATTTAAATACAAACTCATTTTTTTTAATTTAGTGTTAAATTTTCTTAATTAAAAAATATGACAAGTTTACAAATAGTACTATCAGACAACAAAACAGATTTTAAAACAGATTTTAACCCCTCAATACATTTAAATAAACCCTGTGAAATGAGTTTAATTAATCTTGAAACTTACTATAGTATAACTAATATTACAGAAAAAAATAATGGATTTGCAATAGGTTATGTTAAAGATGGAAAAGAAGAAGAGATCAATTTTTCTATTCCAATAGGAAGTTATAGTTTAATTGATTTGAATAAAGAATTTAAAAAACAAATGAAAAATTTTACAGAATTAGATGAAGGTAATTTTTACGATGAAAAAAATGATAGATATGCTGTTTATTTTGAGGGAAATATAAATACTTTTAAAACTACTATGATAATTAACCCTTCTTTTTCTGTAGATTTTACAAAATTTGATTCAATGAATTCAGTTTTTGGTTTTGAAAAAAAAAATATAGAGAAGGAATACATATAAGTGAAAATGTTATTGATATTTTTTCTGTCAATTCAATCCTTATAAATCTTGATATTATAAGTGGTTCATATGTAAAAGGTGTTAAAGCTAATACAATATATAGTTTTTTTCCTAATGTATATCCTGGGCATAAAATCGTGGAACGCCCACCTTACCCCTTATATTTACCTTTACTTTTACAAGATATACACAGTATAAGAGCAATTTTGACAGACCAAAACGGAAAACAAATAGACTTAAGGGGTGAAAATATTACAATGCGTTTTCATATTAGGGAAATTAAACAGTAATTAAAAAATGACAAACGGAAGATATACAGAAATTAAAGTTAATCTTTCAGAAAATCAAAAACAAAAAATAGCTAATGCTTATAAAAATAAAAGTAAAGTAACACGTAATTTTAAACCTCAAGATATGGAAGGTGAAGAAAGCTTTTTTTTTTACTAAAAGACAAATATCAAGAATGAATAAAGCATTTAGTAAAAACAAGGGTGTTAATCTTCTTCTTTCATTTGCACAGATACAGTATAACGCTAAACACGGAGGATTTTTAGGGGCTTTACTTGGTATGGCTAGGGCTGCTCTTCCTGCTATAGGAAAGTTTGCATTTCCAATTGCTAAACAGGTTTTACCTGCTTTAGGTCTGGGTGCATTAAGTGGATTAGCTGAAGGACTAACAAAAAAGGCAACTGCAGGAGATGGTTTATATTTAAGTAAAAATGGACAAGTAGCACAAATTGAAACAGATGGAAGAGGTGTATTTTTAAATCCATTTGAAGGGAGTGGATTAGAACTTTACGGTGATGGATTGTTTTTAGTTAAACAAGGAAAGGTACAAAATGGAAATGGATTTTTATCAAAAATACCTATAATTGGACCATTACTAAAGAAAATCATATAATTATTAAAATAAAAATAGTATTTCTTAAAATGGATAAGTTTGTTTTTACAGCTGAAAAAAGACAACCAAAAACTATATATTGGAAACCGCACGAAGGGTTAAATTTCCCCCCATGTAAAAAGTCAGGAACTAAATGGTTAATTTTTACTCAATCACCGGTTAAAATTCCACCAAATGAAGGAAAACGAATAAGTTTAAATTTTGGGTATGTGATGAGTGAAGGAATTATAACTATAGCTCCAACTGAAGATTTAAAATTAAAATTGGGGGTAATGAATGGAGTTTATATTGACCAAGAAACCCGGGATATCCAAATATATATTTATAATTTCTCTAAAACTTTAATATTCATTCCTGAAAATAGTCCGTTTTGTTTTGTTCAATATTTAAAGCCTTAAAGCCTTAAAACCTATTTTAAAAATGAGTGAGATTAACGAGGAAAAAACTGATTTATATCCAAGTATAACAAGGCAAAACCATCCGTCTGCCCCAGTTGCCATATTTGAAATGGGAGACAACGGGCAAAGTTTCAGACTAAAAAAGATTTCTGAAGTTTCTGATTACCTTGAAAAAGAAGTAAAAGAAAGGGAACGACTTGCTAAAAAGTATTTAAAGATTAGTAAAACTGTTGATACTATTGAAGGTGGTTTAACTGTTGCCGCTCTTGGTGCTGGAGCTGGTGGAATTGCGCTTTTGTCCACAATTGTGGCTATTCCAGCCACGATCGCACTGGAAGGCTGCGCTTTAGCTGTTGGACTTGCTGCAGTAGTTTCTAAATTTACAGTTAGAAGAACCAGAACAAAAAGCGAAAAACATCAGCATATTCAGGCAATTGCTGAAAGTAAGTTAAACACTTTGAATACACATATTTCAAAAGCAATTACAGACAATAAGATCGAACATTCAGAGTTTAACCTAATTATGGAAGAACTGGAAAAATATAAAGTCATGAAAGAAGACATACGAACCAAGAGCAGGAAAAAAAGCAAATTGGAGGAAGAAAAAAGCCTAATAGAGAAGGAGAAACAGGAAGCCCGGGAGGAATTCCGCCGACTAGTGGAAAGAAATGGAGGGGGTACCCTTCACTAAAAGTAAAAGCGCCAAAATTTAATTTTATGTGTTCTTGTCAAGTGGGTAATATTGAGTAAAATAAAATATATTAAACAAAAAAAGTTTAATATGTTTTAACTAATTTAAAAAATGTCATTCTTAAATATTAAAGATGTAAATAAAAGAAATGAAATAGTTAATAAATTCCTTGAATTGAAAAAAAAAATTCAAGAGAGAGACAAAGCTGAAAATATGGGAGAGATTGAAAGAGAGGAACAATTAAGTAAAATGTTTAAACCTGTTACAACTACTACTTCTCAAGTTGGAAAACAAATATCTGAAAAAATAGAAAAAATTCCAGAAGGAATAACTGAAGCTTTAGATTCTCCACAGGATTTAATATTTCCAGAAGATCAATTGCTTACAGAACTTTTAAATAAAAATTTAAATTTTTCTCCTATTCTTAGTTTTAGAAAGAGAGGAAGAGATTATATAATTCTTTCTCTTGGTGGTAACCCCCTAACAATTAAAAAAGATGAAGTTATTTATTATGGTAACAGGTATTTTAGAACAAATGAACTATTGGATTTAATTTTATCTAAATTTCCTAATCAGGAAAGTATTGAAAACACACAAGCATATGAAAATTATAAAGAAATTATAAAAAATTCTGGTGTTTTATCAATCAGTGATAATAAAGGATATATTAAACCAAACCCAAAACTTATAAAAACAAAAAAATGGAAAGAATTATGGGGAAAAATATGGCAAGAAATTAAACCAAGAAGAGGAAAAGGAATTTTAGATACATCAGTTAAATTAATTAAAAAATATAATGAAGCAAAACAAAAAGGTAAAGGTAACAGTAAAAACACAGTCTTTCTTTCATCAGATCCTGTTACTTTAGCTGATCGTTTAACTCTTCTTTGTGGTAGTGCTCAAGCAGGAAACACAGGGTTAAAAAATGAAATAGTTGAAATATGTAATGAATTAATTAGAATGAAAGTAATGAGTAGAAAAGAAAGGGATAATATTCTTCATGATATTTAAATATTTTTTTTAATTAAAAAATGATAATTACGACAGAACAACCAGGTTATGAAACAGAATATGTTTACGGTGGTGCTAATCTTTTTACTCCTTTCTCTCAATTTATAGGACGTGCTTTTTCAAGTACTGCAGCTAAAACAGCAAAAAACATTGCAAAGACAACAGCTAAAAAAATTGCTGCTGATGCAGGTAAAAAAATATTAGATGTAGGAACAAAAAAGCAGAACAAGTAGCAAAGAGAAAAAATTAAAAATCTTCTAACATCAAAACCAAAAAAAGTAAATACACCTATAGCAGCAACTATTAAAAATTCTGATGTAACGCCAGTTGCTTCAATTGCTCTTGATTCTCCTTCACTTGGAAGGATGCCACGTTATAAAAAAGGATTAAGTGAAGGTTTGGGAATTAAAGTAATATGAATAAAATAATTTAAAATAAAAAAAATGGCAAATTCAAGTATATTAAATTGGTCATCAGAAGTACCTATGGATGAAAATATTGAAAGTTATCAATATCATGAATATCCACCAGATATAGGTGTTACTCAATTAAACACACCTGGAGAAATTAGATTAGTTATTGAATCACAAGATGTTTTTACTCACCCATCTAAAAGTTATTTACATATTGTGGGTGCTCTTTTAAAAGCTGATGATACAAGATATCAACCAACTGACAGAGTTGCTATTGCAAATAATGGTCTTTTAAATCTTTTTTCACAGATTAAATGTACAATTTCAGGACAAGAAGTGGAAAACATACTTTATCCAGGACAAGCGACTACAATGTTAGGAATGTTAAAATATCCAGATGATTTTAGTAAATCAAGAGGATTAAACCAATGTTGGTTTAAAGATTATGAAACAGGAGACACAGGTGCTTTAAATGTTGGTTTTGATACAAGACAAAAATTAATTTTATCAGATAGTCAACCTCCAGGAAATTTTTCTTTTTTAATACCACTAAGTCATATTTTTGGTTTCTTTGAAGATTATAATAAAATTATTTATGGTGTAAAACAAACAATAAGTTTAATTAGAAAAAGTGACAATGAAGCAATACATTTAGCAAGAGGTTCAAGAGTTATAAATGGTGTTGATACACAATATGAAAGAGGAAGAGTACTTATAAGTAAATTGTCTTGGTTCGTTCCTCATGTTTTACCTGCTGATGAAGCAAGATTTGCAATTTATAAACAAATAGAACAAAAAACACAAGTAAAAATAGGCTTTAAAAGTAGACAATGTAATTCAACTATAGTTCCTGAAACAACTGAATTTACATGGAGATTAGCAGTAAAAACAGCAGCAGAAAGACCACGGTTTTTAGTTCTTGGTTTTCAAACAGGAGATAAAGATTTACAGGAAGAAAACGCAGCAATATTTAATCATATAAATTTAACTAATGTTCATGTTTATTTAAACACTGAAAGATATCCAGAAATTGATTACAATATTAATTTTAATGGAAATGAATTTTCAAGAGCATTTTTTGAAACCGCAAATTTTAGATATATGACAAAAAATATACCTTCAGTAAATTCAAACATGGGTATTAATTCAATAGATTTTAAAAATCTTTATCCACTTTTTGTTTTTGATATTTCAAAACAAAAATCAAGACTTACAGCTTCAATTGTAGATGTTCAAATTAGAGCTAAGTTTGCACAAAATGTACCAGCAAATACAAAAGCATATGCAGTTGTCCTTTCAGATAAAATTTTTAGTCTTCAATCAGATGGAAAAAAAATGAATCCAGTATTTTAAATATAAAAATCTATATATGTTTAACAAACATATAAAGATTAAAATTTATAATTTTCTATAAGGTGCTATCTCAATTATTTTATCCATTTTGTGAGTTTCACTATTACGTTTTAAAGCTCCAATTCTTAAGAATACTGGTTTAACAAGCTTTGTTAAATCCCCTAATTTGTTTAATTCTTCTTTCAAAAAATAACCTTCAATAGGAAAAGCTTTATTTTCATCTTCTTCTTTCATACCACCAATAAAAACAATTTGTTTTGTTTTTTTTTAATTCTCTTTTTGAAAAGGCAAAAATTTTATAATTCCCCTCTGGAACATCTTTTGTTTTTTTAATTTCTTTGTGATGAGGATATTTTTTAAATTGAAGTGTGTCAAGATTTTTAATTCTTTCTTCTTCTTCTTGAATTTTTAAATAATCCATATCTATTTTTTTAATTTGATTATTTGTAATTTCTGCTCTGTTAGCTTCTTCAAAGTCTTTAAAATAATCCATTTCAAAATTAAGTTTTAAATTTTCTGGTTCTCTACAATTAACAGATAAATTATTAACTGGTATATAGTAAATAGGACAATTTTTTTTATGTGTTAGTAAATGATCTTCATAACGTGTAAAAAGTGTATCTTTAGTTTTTAAAAGTATGTTTTTAATTTGTCCATTTGCAAAACAAACACCTTTTTCAGTTTTTCCAGGTGCAAAAAATGCTATACGGATAAATTCAGGATAAATTTTAAAAGCATAAACGTAAATTCTTTTATAAAATTTTAATTTTTCTTCAATAGCTTCTGTCTGTTCATACTCTTTAAAATCATTATTAAGCTTTTTTCTTCTTTCTTCTACCCTTCTTTTTAAACCTTCTTCTACAAAATAAATCTTTTTCTTTTTTTTCAATTCCTCTTCTTCTTCCCATTTTTTATCAATTATTGTTTGAAATGTCCTATCTACTTCTTCTTTCCATTGAGAAGAAAAGGGACTATCCTCTTTTTTTAATCTTTCTATTTCTTTTCTTTCAGTTGAAGAAAAAGTAAATATAATCTTTCCTTTTGGAATAGATACTTCTTTAACATTGAATCTTTCAGTTTTTTATTACCTATTCTATGATGACTTTTTTCTTCTTTGGTTCTCCAAATAAATTCTATTGTTCCAACATCAGGTAATAAATCAGAAGAATTAACATTTTCTAAAATATAATCTGGTTGTACTTTTGTTGGCCATACTGAAGGAGTTAAAATTGTTGGTCCGTCTTTTGTAAAACATCTTAAAGGATAAAATTTAATATTTTTGGTTTCATCTACTTCAAATTCCACTAAATAGATCGGTATCTTTTTCCAACCAAATTCTGCTATATTCCATCGAATAGCATTTTCCCACTCTTTTTCACTAATATAAATAAGATCTTCTTTTTCTTCAGTTGTTCTACATTTTTTTAAGTTTTCTTGTTTTTCATTTACCTTTTTTGCATTTGAAAAAACCCCTGCACAACGTTTAGTTAAAGTTGAAGCATACCAAATAAAATAAATATCACCAGTCGTTTTATTTGCAAAAACACAATTCTTTTTAACTTTTCTTGCTAGGTTTTTCCATTGTTCGCTTGGTGGTTGTTGATAAAATATTTTTTGATCTTTAACTAAATTAAATTCTTCTTGAATAAGAGAAGAATAATTTATATCAATATCAAAACCCATAACCGTAATTTCTAAACGAGTTACACCTTTTTCAACAACATCAGGATCCCTAAAAGTTTTATCCAAATTTTCATCAAAGCAACTTACATATTCACATAAATGTGAACCTTCTCTATTTTGTACATTTCCAGCTTCAAAGTTAGAAACAAGTTTATTATAACATTTAACTTTAATCATTAAACTATCGTTTACTTTTCTTTTATATTTTACTAAATTATTTCCTGATTTTTCTATATCATTAATTAAAACCCGCCTTTTGTAAAAATCATCCATTTCATCTCTTTTTTCTGAAGGATTTAAAACATCTTTTTCTTCAATAAAACCTATACTTTTAAAATAATTATAAAGTTCAGTTCTTTTTAAGGTTCCTGAATAATCTCGGGTATAATCTATAGAATGAAAACCAAAACCATTTAAATTTAATTCTCTTTCATATTCTTTCATTTTTTTAAAAATGTTTTTAAAAGGTACACTTGAAACACTAATTTTTATTTTAACAATTCCTGCAGGTTCTACTGTTTCTCCTCTTCTTCTTTTAAATGCTTTTAAAATTTTATTTTGAGTTTTTGCTTCAAGATATTTAACAGTTTTTAAAGTTTCACCCTGTGAATTCATATGAACAGTAAAAGCCACTTTATGAGTTCCCATTTTTTCAAAAACTTTTTTCCCAAAAATATCACTTGAAATATTTCTAACTTGTTTAATAATATTTTCAGCTGCTTCATTTTCCCCTGTTTTAATTGTATTCCAAGTCCATCTTTTTCATTTTCATCTTTACAGCTTTCTATATCTTTTTCATGAAGATACCCAAAAATGTACATATCATCAAAAAATATATCACAATCTAACAAATGTTGTAAATACGTTTTATTGGTACAACCTTTTAAATAATCTACACATCTAATATCAGATATTAAATTATTACTATATGTATTTTCTTTAATAAGATGGGGTATAATTCTATCAATTTTCCTAACTTTTAAATTACTCAAAGGTATGATTTTATTAAAATACCTTTTACCGAAATTACTTTCATTAATTTTATTAATTTCAATAGTACTCTCCATTTTTTATACAGCGAAAAAAAATTTAAATTAAAATTTTTTTAAATACTAGTTCACTCTTTTTTTGTTTAAAACATTTTCCCTTTTCCTCTTTTTCCCTTTCCCCTACCCAAACACCCACACACCCAGACACCGACAAACCGGCAAACCAAGGGACACGGGTGAATTTTCTGCTGTGTGTCGCTGAGTGTCGCCCTGTGTGTTAAGCTTACCCAATTAGCCGGGCTTGCCCGGCCTGCCCGGCTTAGCCGGGCTAACTGAGCTGACTGGGCTAACTGGCTTGCACGGATTGCCCGACCTGACTGACTTGCTTTTTATCTGTGTTTCTTTTTAACCGGCCAACTAGGGAGCGAAAAAAATAAGGGGTATGGTGGGGGTTAATCTACAAACAGGGGAGCGCAAAAAATAAATAAAAAATAGCGATAAATTAACGTTGGGGGTAACATAGAAAGTGGTAATGCGCTAAAAAAATTAGCGATGCGAAAAAAGAAATATGGGGGATTTAGATTATAGGAATATACATATATTTTTTTAAAAAATGTACTAGAACTCTTATTATTACTCTCTCACAAGGGCATCATATGAACAAACTTGGTAGAGGTCTACTAGGAGATGCTACATACCAAATATCAAAGCTCTACGCCTTCTAGTTTCAGAGAAGAAGATTTTTAAAGTTTTCCCTCTTTGTTCCTATGTTCAAACTTGTGACCCCCCCGGGGTCGAGCCAGTTTTAAACCCAGGGGCATCATATGAACAAACTTAGTAGAGGTATACTAGGAGATGCTACATGCCAAATATCAAAGTTCTATGCCTTCTAGTTTTAGAGAAGATGATTTTTAAAGTTTTCACTCTTTGTTCCTATGTTCGAACGCGTGACCCCCGGGGTCGGGCCAGTTTTGACCCCAAGGGCATCATATGAACAAACTTGGTAGAGGTCTACTAGGAGATGCTACATGCCAAATATCAAAGCTCTATGCCTTCCAGTATCAGAGAAGATGATTTTTAAAGTTTTCCCCCTTTGTTCCTATGTTCAAACTTGTGACCCCCTGGGCAGGGCCAGTTTTGACCCCAAGGGCATCATAAGAACAAACTTGGTAGAGGTCCACTAGGAGATGCAACATTCCAAATATCAAAGATTTTGCTATTTTTTTCCTTTTGGTTGCCATGGCAACCAGAGTTATGGGTGGAATTCAATCTCTTGAACAACTTTGGTAGAGCTTCACCCGAGGAACATCCCTGCCAAGTTTCATCAAGATTGGCCCAGTGGTTTAGGAGGAGAAGATGTTTAAAGAAATTGTGGACGACGGACGACGCACGACGGACGACGGACAATGGGCGATCACAAAAGCTCACCTTGAGCACTTCGTGCTCAGGCGAGCTAAATATAGCAGAGGGTCAAAGATGGTGAATTTCACTCTATTTCCATTGTAGAAAAAAAAGAAAACAGTTGTGTGCCACCTTAGAGCCAAAATATTGATTAACTCTTTATAGTTTACCACACAAAAAAAAGTTAGACAAGTCCAAATTGAAAGCGTTTGCAAACGACAAATAAAATGGGGCACAAACGACAGTATCTGTCTTTGAGATCATTGAAAACATTGTGGGAAAAGAAGAAAATGCTGGTTACCAACATTTTTTGCTTTTCCCACAATGTTTTCAAAAGCCTTCGAAATAGATATAAATGGAAGTTAAGATTACTGTCGTTCATAAAATATTGTGAGGAAATATGAAATTGCTTCCACCATAGTTTTCTTTTGTATGTCTTTGCTTTAAATAAGTCTATTCAACTTACAACAAATCTTTATCCATTTTGAACCACACTCAATCCTCCACGAGTGTTATTAATAAATTCTATTATTCACAACAGCAATATGCCATTTTTGCAGTCAAAAGAATCAACAGGAAATGGTGCAAATTGAGCTATGTAACAGACTGTGTGATTCTAAAATTCACCAGAAACTTCTCCGGCTAAACCGAGGTGTTTCAAGCCCGGCTATTTATACAGAGTTTGGTCGTTTTCCTTTATATGAAAAGTTAGAATTACTAATTACTGGTTTAAAGTTGTCCAGTCTCCAGACATCTTGATGTTCAAACTTCGTATCTACTAGTATGCACTGATGATAATCATCCAAATTTCTGTGAAACATGAGCTGGTAATATTAAGCGGTAACTATAATAATCTTGGTTTTCAATATTTGTGGCGAAGCTCTGATCATGTAATAGTGCCCATATTTCTGCTGCGACACAGCCAATATATGATCAGTATTTACAACAGCATTTTTGTAGAAATCCAAGCGTTTCGCAAATTTATTTCTTACGTATTTTTTACAAACAATTTCTTAACTGAACAATGTTTCTAAGTATAAACAGGTACTATGTAAATTGAGATGCCCTGATCACAACCTGGCCATAGAGGTTGGACGTCGTTATAGTATTCCACGTAATGAAAGAGTATGCACCAAATGTAATTATGATGATTTGATAGGCACCTACACAGTAAATTTCTTCGCCGGAAATAAATTCTTAATTACGTTCCTAAAATTCTGAGGTTTCACTTAAAAAAAGAAAACAATATTCACAGTTTCCTATGGAAATCTTTCTAAGTATATTTCCGTTGACAAACAGTTTTACATTCAATTTTATACGTGATCTATCAATTCCGTTGACAGGTAGATAGATGTGAAAAATATCACAGTGGTGGTTGATGTTGTTGCTAATCGATTTAAATGGGCGCTGCATTGTTCAAAGATCATGTGACTGACAGTACTTCAGAACGGATCGTTGATACGGATGAGGTTAGACGTAGTCACGGAACGGCCGAGTTGTGACGAGTACCTATATACCTGTCCACCATTGGTAAAGAAATGCGGTGTTTGTATATCTGCTTGGTAAGAAATCTTTGCTGTAAATAACGGTCTTCTTTTTGCCAAGCCATGCTCCATGCCACGCATATGAGCCTAACATAAATATCATGTCATCACACCTTGCGATTAAAGCAAGGTCATGACCCAGCGTACGAAAAGGAGAAAAGCGTATATCTTCACCGTGAAAATTCTCCTTGCACCAGTCGATGTTGTTACTTACGAATATAAACACCAAGTAAGAATACGTTCCTTTGAGGTAAGACATAGCCTCGTGGATCTATAGTTTATACCACTTGAGGTCACTATACTTTTATTTTGAGTAAAACGTATGATTGACTCTATCGGTTCTTCGAACATGTATGGCTACAGATGATCGATTTGCGAAGGTATTCCTTACGTATTCATCAACTTCCTGTGTGATGTATTTCTTCAGACGTACGGAGGATCGTACAAATTGTTCTTGGTCCTCAAAGTGGTCGTAACCAAAGCACTGACTACTCAGTATCCAGTTATGACGATGTTGGGATATACGATTTAGCTGCGCCTTTGACAGCACGTTTGTTAGGTTACAAAAAGTGCTTCTATCGACATTCTTTTGTAACTGAACATGCCGCAGATCAAAGTATGGTGGTATAAATTGCACAAAACGTTCAAACTGTAAGTCCACCACACCTGTATAGCAAAATTTGGCAGAAAGTGCAAGAAGACAGTAAATCTGAAACAATTGGTTTCCTGTTCTACCTGGTCGAATTTGTAGTGTAATGAAGAAGTTGCCCTTTGAAGCTCGAATACAGTTGTGTTTGCCTTTTATGTTTTGTGTGTAGGTGGCGTTTAATTCGCTTGTGACTTCCTTCGCACAAGTGATGGTTCAAACTGGAACCAAACACATGTGATTGTTCTAACTGGGACCAAACACACGTGATTGTTCTAACTGGGACCAAATACATGTGATAGTTCTAACTGGGACCAAACACATGTGATGGTTCAAACTGGAACCAAATACAAGTGATAGTTCTAACTGGGACCAAACACATGTGATTGTTCTAACTAGGACCAAACACATGTGATGGTTCAAACTGGGACCAAACACATGTGATTGTTCTAACTGGGACCAAACACATGTGATAGTTCTAACTGGGACCAAACACATGTGATGGTTCAAACTGGAACCAAACACACAGGCATGCGCTCTACGCATTCTAGTTCCTGTTTTTTAACCATTTATTCTCCCAGTGATGTTACATCAAACATGGGGCTATTATGACATTAATAAATTCTAACAGTTTGGTAAAACATGCCATTAATTATAACAAAGATATAAACAGAAAAAATAACGGTTAATCTCTGAGAAGCCGAAGGAGGGAAATTTCAAAAAAGGAAGAAAAAGAAAGGAACATAACTTAGGAAACAGAAGGGTGACTGTTCGACTGTTTCTAAGAAAAGACTAAATGTAGAAGGTGGGTGAAAAGAAAGAGAAAAGTCTGTTAAGGAAAGAACAGAACAGAACATTTCTTTAATTCACTCAAAAGGTACATATAGTAGTACACTAGAGGATTTGAAACAATATTCGAATATAGGGAAAAAAAATACAAATTGCAGTTCCGGTAAACGACAGGAGAATTAAAGAGTGGAGAAAAAGTGGAGGAAGAGTGACACAAGTCAAAAGGGTTTACAAGGGGACATTACGTGGTATGGGTGTTATGACGACTTCCGGTTATGGCATACAGAAAATTTTGACTCTCTCGCTAATGTTAGGTTTTTAGTGGGAATATGCGGAATTTAAATCAAATCCGAATTATAGTGAATACGAGTGTTCCAGTTAGTTATCTTGTTGTGCAGTGGTACTAAATTGCACCTGAAAAGTAAAAACTGGTGTGTTTTTTAGAACTTTAAATTTTGGTCTTTGTTTGGATTTGAATGGTCGAATGGGCGGGAAATCGAACCACAGGAAAAGAACTAAGACTCAAGCGTCGCCTGACTCGGTGAGTGAAAATACAGTGAAAAGACCATCAGTGAATAGATTTGAACCATTGAATAGTTTGCCCGATACTGACAATACAGTTTCAAACGATAATATTCAAAAGTCAGGGTCATTCTTAAGCAGTCAGTCAGTCAAAACACCAGATATTATGGCGTCTCCCTTATCACAGTCACAGAGCGTACTGCAACACATTCCACCTTATGGTGGACCCTTTTACCCATATCCCCAGACACCCTACTCTCAGTTTGTTACCAACTCGCCTCCACCATCAGTAACCCAATCGGTCACACAGCAGACGCAGCAACCATCGTTTCAGCAGTCAGTCTTGGACCAGCTGGACAGCAAAGGTAAACAACTGTCGTCAGTGTCACAGAAAATGACCGACCTTGATAAACGAGTTTCAACCCTTGAAAACACAGCCTTGGGCAACTCAAAAAAAAACCGATAAATGTTGATGCGAGTCGTGCGCGTGATTCAAAAGTTTGTGACGAGTTGCTATCAAAACAATTATCTATTGAACAGTCGATAAAACAACGAAATGACCGTGTGTCTGAGATGTCCAAATCTTATGAGCACTTGAAACGTGAGAATTCGGTACTCAATGACATGATCGTTGATCTTCAGGCACGTTCAATGCGGAACAACTTACTCTTTTTTTGGAGTTGAGGAGTGTACTACTGCTCCTGAGAGGCGTGACGAAGATTGCACCCATGAAATCCTGGACTTTTGTACCCAACAGCTCGGATTACTTGATGCACATGACCGTTTCAAAATTGACCGCGCGCATCGTCTGGGTCGTTTTAGGGATGGTGCGACACGACCAATTGTGGCTAAATTCTGTTTTTTCCAGGATAAATTGACTGTAAGGAAAAAGGCATACGAGCAATTGAAAAATACTTATTATCGAGTTAGCGACCAATACCCTCAGGCTGTACGCGAGAAACGCAAGATTTTGAGACCCTTCCTTGAGAAAGCAAAACAAGACGGTAAATCTGCAGTGCTATCCTTTGACAAATTGATTATTAACGGTGAACCTTATACTGTGGACACCATCTCAACCTACAAAAGTGGGTAGGGACTGAAACCGGAACAGTTATCCTGTTTACTCTGGAATGTCCAGGGCATTACATCAAAGTTAAAAGACTGTGACTTTTTGTCGTTTATTTCAAAATATGATATACTGTTGTTAACAGAATCATGGGTATCTAAATCATCCATTTTAAATATTGACGGTTTTGAATATTTTGACTGTCCGCGTCCGAAATATGACAAAAGAGCAAGGAGAAATAGTGGCGGAATTACTGTTTATTTCTAGCAGAAATTCCGTGATTATTTATCCGTTGCAAGTGTTGATTTCAAAGGTTTGTTATGGTTAAAACTTAACAAGGATCTCTTACGATCTGATAAGGATGCATATTTTGGTATTTGTTATATACCTCCGGAAGATTCCACTTTGTATCACAATGTAAATTCTGATCTTTTTCAGTTTGACTTTTTTGAACATTTATCGAATGAAATAAGAAAATATAAGGACATTGGTCACGTGTTCCTTATGGGTGATTTTAATGCACGCACGGGCGAGCAATCGGATTGTATCGAGGATCTTAACCTTGACCGTTTTCTTGATCTCCCGCGCGTTGATACAAATCACAGCAGCTTACCTGTACGAAAAAATCACGATTCTTCCCTTAACCAGTACGGTCACAAACTGCATTTTTAAGTCAACTTCCGGATGTTAAAAGCAACTTTTGGGCGTCAAAAATGAAGAAAGTTATTGATTATTTAGGTTTTGGTTTTCTCACAAGTAATATCCAAATGAATTTATGTATACCACCTTTCCAGATTTTGAAAAGTCGCATTAGAGATCGATATATACAGGACTGGCATAGTTATTTGAATAGAACTCCAAAACTCATGTATTACTGCAATTTCAAAACTGATTTTAAATACCTTCAGACAATTGACAATGATTACCTACGAACTCATCTCACTCGAATTAGATTAAGTTCTCACCCATTAGAAATTGAAACTGGTCGGAGAAATGGTATTGATAGAAATAATCGCCTTTGTAAATTATGTAATATGAAAGTTATTGAGTCTGAATACCATTTCATTTTATGTTGCCTGAAATATTACGATCTACGCAAACAATTTATTGGTATAATTCCATGGCCTTCCTTACAAAAATTTAATCAACTAATGTCACAAACTGATGATGGAAAATTGTACAAATTATCCAAATACATTAAGGAAGCATTAAATTTAAGGAAAAAATATGTTGATAGTATTCTGTCGTAGAGAATCCAATTAACAGATTTCGTCTGATATATCGTTGCATAAAAAAAAAAAATCTCGACATTCTACAATGTTGTAACACTCATTGTTACAACTTAGTTATGGCTATAAAAACATATATAAACACATTGTAATTCATAGAGAATGAGAGAGCAGAGACAGGAAAACGAGAGCAAGAGAGAGAGAGCAGAAACATAGAAATAAGAGAGAGAGAGAGAGAGATAGAGAGTTGTTGTTGTGACAGTAATTGACTATGTACATTACGTATAAGTCAATTAAGTTATCTATTCATATTTAATCATAATCATATACATGCATTCAGTTGGTGCCCTGCAATACGTAAACTGTCCGGTTTATATTATTTCCGTTTTTTTTTTTGTCCGCTTTAATTCATGCTTGGGTTTTGTTTATTTACTTTAAATGATGTCTGTCATTATTGTATTTACTTAAATGGCTAAAGACATATTTGTGTCGATTGCTGAATAAAATGTATGTATGTCATGACAGTGGGACGAAAAAAAAAATACCGTAAGGAGGCGTTGTCTCGCTATAATCTGGCCCACGGGATGGACGTCCATAATAAAGAAAGAGTTTGGGGTAAGTACACTTTCTAAAATAAGTTGACACGTTTTGATATCGATACATAAATATTTGATAATCAAACATGACGTTCCTCCATCAAGTCCCAATACCGAGTTTTGGTAGAGGAACAGCATGCCTAATTAAAAAGCTTGAGTTGGATGACGACCACCTAACAGTAAAATAGACAAAAATAAGATGGTGCACTTCCGTTTGGCCTCTTATCAAACACGCTCATATTTTCGGAACTTGACGGAAAAAATACAAGACAAACAACCTGTGGAAAAACAGTGGGAAGATGAGAAAATGTGGGTAACCGACATTTTCTCCTCTTGCCACCATGTCCACTACCAGTATTGAGGACTGAAAAAAAAAAAAACACTTTTTCAGTTAAATAAAATATGTCGTCTGCAAATGCTTTTAATTTGGTCTATTTTGTCGTTTGATGTTAAAATATGTTGAAATTGCTACACTAGCAAAGAAGCCTTCTGTCCAGATAGTAAGGAATGACCACGGAGAAGAGATAACATATGTCTAAACACCGTCATCACACATAAACAAGCAAACACCGATTTGCAACAGCCAGACGGGGACGCTTTATCAGGCAGCACAGACAACCCATACAAAAATATTATACCACAATCTTACATAAACTCAATACAAAACGGAACAGAATTTCCTAATATGGATACCGGCCGTCCACGTAAAACCCCTCAGTGAGAGGAACCGTGTATCCGCAACATGCACGAAACAACGTGGTGTTTCTCAGACCATCCATAGGAAATCAGGGTTGGCGGATTTCAACCCACTACATCCGTTTTACCCCCTAAACATTTATCAGCTAGAGACGATACCTCAAAACCTTACGCAATTCGAATGGCATTGGGAATTTGCTGCCTGTATGTCGGACGTCTGACGTGGAACTGACCGAATACACCCCAATACATCATGAAAATCCCGCCACTTCGTTCTTCATGCGTACGAAGACACACAATACATATGTGTGCATTAACCATGTTAAGACAAGCATTCTCCGCTATACTACGTACCGTGGAGAATTTATAATTATAGTGCACTAACGTATTGCACGAGGTACACGAGGTTTTCTAATCATAAGAGCAATCTCAGCCAATGCACCTTAACCTCGTCGCACTCACTTGCCACGTCAATCGTTCAATACCCACACATAAAGTGCAGATATTTAGACCAGTAATGCGAGATTACAAACTGAAAGGAAATACTCTTTTTTATCTCCTTACCAGACGACAAAATTATATACACATGTCAAACTTAATGTTATTCAAGACAAAAATATTGTCGTTCAAAGAATAGAAAACACTGCCGGACACGTAAAAAAAAATGTTCGTTAGAAAAAGTAAACAAAAGATAGCGCGACATAGCAACGTTTGGGTCGACCATACAATAACAGGTTGTCTTCTTCATAATAACTTTCACACTTTTAACCCTTAAGCTGCTAAGTGCGACTCACTGACCTGTTGCAGACAATGTAGGTCAAAATCAGACTGACAGACCGTGCAGTCTGATCTTTGATCTACACTGTCCGATAAGGAGATATATCATTTCTCAAAATGATACGGGTTTTTACTATCGGCTTGAAAGTTTTATTTCAGTTATTTAACAGAATAAGGGTTAAATTGTATGATTTAAATACATTTTATCACCTGCTTTGTTTACCTTTTGCCGCTACTGGCCTTTACAGTTTCCTCGCGTATATGTCACAAAATGTAGATCGGACTCTTCAGATACAGTCACCTCTTCATCTTCAATGTCCACAGTGACAGTTGAAATGGAGCCATGCTCTATGAAAAGGGGACTTAATGCATCTGCAAAAAAGTATCGACCCAGGTCAGTCTGCGCAGTGCGCACAGGCACTTGTTAGACAACGTGGATTTTATGGATCCCTGATTATGTGATGCCTGCTTTAGTACAATGCATTACGGAGATGTATTAAGCCCGCTTTTGCCAGAGCATGGCTCTATTGTTTTTGGTACTGAACGTGTCATTCAACTTCGGCCTCATTAAACACTTTAACAAACGAATAATTATTTGACTTGATCAAATTGAAAGCATGTGTAGACGACAAAATAAATGTGACTTAAAAAGTATGAAATTTGTTGTTGGAAAGGTTGAATACGAGAGTCATCCAATAATTAGCGAGACTGTAGTTATTGAAGAAATACCTGAACTAATACTCATCCAGTGTTCCTACATTCCTTCAATATAGGCTCCTCCCTTTTCAATGACAGAATTCCATCGGTGAGGAAGTCTTCTAATTCCCGTTGCTAGGCAACCAGTGTTAATGCGTCAAATTTGACTGGCCACCTCTACTTCCAGGGCGTCTAAATCCTCAAAACGTACACCTCGCAATGGTTCTTTCAACTTAGGAAAAAGATAAAAGTCTGGAGGACTCATGTCTGGAGAATATGGAGGGTGCGGTAAAATGTCCCAGTCATAGAGCGTCAAAAGTGACGTCACCCTACCTGCCTTGTGACAGGCGGCGTTGTCATGCAGAATTAATGGTGTAAGTTCAAGCAGCTTCGGTCGCTTCTTGCGAATGGCAGGTCTCAAGACAGACATCAGAAATGTACGATAATACTCTTAATTGACTGTTTTCCCGATCGGGACCCGATCTGCAGCTAATATGCCGTGATTATCATAGGCAAAAATCATCATCTTCTCAAATTTCCTTGTTTTCGCCTTAATTTAATGGGTCGTGGGGACACCGGCGTGTGCCATTCTGAAGATTGTCTTTTTAGTTCTGGTTCATAACTTCGTATCCAAGTCTCATCTATTGCCACTATCATGTTAAGAAACATATCACCCTCATTTTTGTATCTTTCCAGTAATTGACTGGCAACATCCACTCTTGCCTATTTCTGCTCCGAGCTCAGTGCATGCGATACCCACCTTGCAGCAACACGTCGCATGTTTAACTTATTTGTCAAAATTGTATGTACTGACCCATGACTTATCCCAATTTCATTGGCTACTTCTTCGCATGTGTATCTTCGATCAGTCCCCATTACAGCCTTCACCTTTTGGATATTTTCTTCGCTTGTTGCTTCTGTTGGCCGACCTGGGCTGGGTTGCTTGTGCACACTAGTCCTTCCTTCCTTAAACTGTGCAATCCACCGGAACACTGCTGCACGAGAAATAGCTTGGTCTCCACAAACTTTTTGTAAGGTTTGAAAAATCTCTGTTCCAGTGCTACCCTTATAATACTCAATTTTTATATATGCACGTTGTTCTTCTGCTGTAAAGCTGGCCAGGTTGCAGTTGTTTGTGTCACAGGAAGTGACGTCATAATTGTGACGTCATAACGTAACGTCATTTGGCGTAATTTTTGTGTTGCTAATATGTTAGGCAATATATGTGCGAAGTTTCATTAAAATCTGTCAGACAATATTTGAGATATGACAACAGTCTCACTCATTATTGGAGGACCCTCGTACATTGTGGGAAAAGGAGAAAATGCTGGTTACCAGGGTCGTTACGGCTCAGGATTGTTTGGTGAAGGGTTAAACACTTATTCAATGGATGTTTCACAAAAACATTAAGGATATAGGATATAGAGGATATTTGGGTTTTTTTTCCGATGAAAGATCGAAATTTATTTCATCGAGTGGACATCATCGGTAATATTTTCACGAGTGGCGCAGATGTTCACGAGATGAAATAAATTTCGATCTTTCACCGAAAAAAAAAATACAAAAATTCTATTTATTTCATGCTTCTAAGCCCTTTTTTGTTGGGACTTTCATCAAAATCCAGTACAGTTGTTTTCGGTAATTCTCCGTGGTGTAACCCCCTCACAAAACAACGCATTACAATATCATGTAAAGCGCGAGAAATATGGCATAAATTACGTCATATTTGATTGACAAGCTCTGTTTACCTTAGTAACCATTCGGCATACCTCGGGTGATCTAGTGATCAAATCCCTCGGCTGTATCACGTAGCTTGATATGCACCTACACGGTACATTTCGCACATCTCCGGAAGCACGCCCCTTCACCGTTATTGAAACTGTAAGGCTCCTCTTAAAAAAGAAAACATGAATAAATTTTCTGTCGTTATCTTTCTAAGAATATTTCAGTCGGCAAACAGTGTGTACATTCATTTTTTAGCGTGGTTTATCAATTCCGTTCGGAGCTGTCATCGACAGATCGATAGAACTACTGTTTTCGCCTTCAATTGAAGAGTTAGAAAGTATAAAATCGGTTATTTTCACTGGTCGTAACCATGAAATAACAAACCATAATCCACTATTATTTCTCGATACACTACTGAAAAGCATGAAATAAATGCATTGTACATCATGGGGGACAATCACGGTTTTTTTGTTGTTATTTTGGTACATTAAGCGGAAAAATGGTGAAATTTTGACAAAATACTAAGGTCTTCTGTCCTTAATTTCATCGATCAGTCTTTGTGTGATATTCAAGCGACTAAATGTTAGGATTTAATGATAACATGATAGTATGGGAATATTAAGCTGTAGTAACTTTCCTGGTCCTTGTATTTGCTTCGAGCAGTATGAGAAATACGAAATATTGTGTTGTAGTAACTTACCTGGTCCTTGTATTTGTTTCGAGCAGTGCGAGAAATAAGAGATATAATGTTGTAGTAACTTTCCTGGTCCTTGTATTTGCTTCGAGCAGTGTGAGAAATACGGAATATATGCAGCAACTTTCCTGGTTCTTGTGTTTGCTTCGAGCAGTGTGAGAAATACGGAATATTATGTTGTAGTAACTTTCCTGGTCCTTGTATTTGATTCAAGCAGCGTGAGAAAAATTCATATCGCGTTAGACCGACAGATACGTCATCATACCATATTTGGAAACGTATTTGACACTAGATACGGATTTTCATGTATGATAATTTAGCCGCTTGCGACGCATGTACTTGGGCCAAAAAATGTTCAGGCATATACTAAAATTTGATGTCGCGCAGAACCGAAGGTCTAGCGAGAGGTCAAAATTTTCTTTCGCAGCGAGAAGCAAATCGCGCACCACGAAAGTTACTACCACATAAAATTGCTTTTATTAAATACCCACAACTTTCAATGATAAATTATCGCAATTATTTCAAAAACGGTAAACAAACTAAAACAAATAATGGATTAGTCGGTCGTAGATTCGTGTTTATGAATGGCAGATGAATACTGTAGCGTAACAGTTTGACAAATCAAATCGCAAATCGATGCATGTGTATTCCGTGCGAGAGATACGTCATCATACAATATTTGAAACCGAATGTTTACATTGTGTAGAGACTCTCTGTCTCTCTGTCTGTCTCTCTGTCTCTCTCTCTCTCTCTCTCTCTCTCTCTGTGGGTGTGGGTGGGTGTGGGTGTGTAATATCTTATCCGCGTGCGACGCATGTATTTGAGCCGGAAATTGTTTAGGTATACAATAAGATTTGATAACGCGTAGGACCGAAGGTCGAGGGAGAGGTCAAAAATTTCTTTGGCAGCGAGAAGCAAATACAAGCACAAGAAAGTTGCTACCATTGCTTCTATTATATACCTAGGTACCAATTTCAACGGCAAAATATTGCAATTATTGACAATTTGTTCGAAAACGGTAAGCAAAATAGTAGTTTAGTGGGTAATAACTTTGTATGTATGGAAGGCGGGTGAATATTATAGCGTGATATTTTGACTAATTGTTGCCCACATCATAACCTGACCCCGGTCTTGTAGGGTATGCGCGAATTAAATTGCTTATCTGCGTATATACACGTGTAAGTACCGAACAGAGAACTAGCGCAAGTCTTCCATAACTTCAGCGAATACGAACATACTTCCCGGATAATAGTCGGAGTTCTATTTATATGCCTACGTATATGTTGAGCATAAAGGACAAGATCAGGCCCCGTGCTTATAAAGAAATGTTGAGAACGATCTCATGCTCAGCACAAAGCCATACTCAACGGCTTGAGTTTTGCTCACGGGAGTTTTGAACTCAGACGTTGCTTATAAACGTCGCTTGAGCACGTTCTCAGCTGAGCACAGTACGCACTTAAAACTTCGTGAACGTAAGCGACCAAACTACTAAAAATAACCGATACCAGCAGATTCGGCCTCAAGAAGATTCGACCCATGGCCCATGGCCGACCACGTTTTTAGCCCAGATATTCTGAAAATTCGGCCCGAAAATGAGAAGATTCGGTGCAGTTATGTTGCCCCAAGTATGATTATGCATTACTTGTCAAGATATATGACACATATACATATAGGTTCGGGAAGAAGCACGTTTGGTGTAAATAATATATATAGTAAATGATTTTAGGTTTCCGTAAAACAAAAAAAAATTACATAACAATAGAAGTTTAGCATACTTGAAGTACTTCATTATCATTATTTCTACTATTTTATTTTTTAAATGTTTCCCAGACCCCAGACCCCCCCCCCCCCCGGCACACTTTTTAAGAAGTTGTCATTGATTAGGTTTTGTTCCGTGATTGGAGACAGGTGTTGGTGATGAAAGCCAGGTAAAGATGTGACAAACGCCGTTCTGCAGTATCTCTATCCATTTTCTACAATTAATTAACCTTCCATAGATATCCTTCTTACCGAACTTCGTTGTTATTTATCAAAACCTTGTCCCCCTTGATATGAACCTTAGTTGCAGTCACTCACTCAAGTATTTCTTTGGGCATTTCATAGACTTAAAATTGAGAAAGGCTTGAACTGAAGTGTGTTTTGAACAGCACCTCCGATTCTGCCATAAGCAGATGTTGTGGCATGCTGACGCATTGTCACTACTGTTTTTTTTTTTAAACAACAAAACTTGGACATTGTCCAAGATCAATTATGAACAAAAACACGCATAGGTATATAATAGAGATTATACCTTTAGTTTATATTTCAAACATAATCGTTTTATAAACAGTCAATCCAGACAGGCCTAAATAATTACATGTACGTATATATACGTACATGTAGCGGAAAGCCGGGTAAATTCGCACGGTTTTTGCAGCACCTTTGCGGAGGTTCAATTATGCGGTATAGTGGTGAAACTCAGACGCAAGCCCACCGTTACTCATTCGGGCTATCATTTTACATGCATTTTATTCGCAAAATGTCTAGTGAAATATGAGGCAAGATGTTAAGAAAGATCGTTTTTTCAACCTATTGCAAAACGGGTAAATTCGGACGCGATAGGAAAAATACGGACACAAAAGAGGGGAAACCCGAACAAGTTAGTTATCGCAGGGTAAAATTCGGACAGCTTGAACTTTTGTTTAAAAATCTAAATCATCAATCATAGATTTTCGGAGATGAGATTCGTCAATCTGCGTAATATTCTTTGCTAATCAGTTGATCACTGACATAGAATGTATTGATAAGGATGATTGTTACTAAATCCACTTGTTTGTTATTCCGAGGATTTTCTTTAACAACTTAACAAAACTATAATGAACCTTTATCAACCCTTTTCCAGACAATGAGTTTTGTTATATTTAAATACAGCAATATGTTTTTTTTTTTTTTTTTTGATGGACCGATGGGAATAAACTCTAGCATTAGCTATCGGTTTATACCAGTTTATACATTGATTGCTGCCAGTCCGAATTTCTACCACATCTGAAAATAGTGGTGGAAACTCGGTCAACTTAAAATCTCCTTATTTTCTCATTTTTTCGCTCTAAAAGTAGCTAAAATTGTTATAATCGTGTTGCTTATTAATTCATCTGTCAACAAACATCAGTTCTATAATTGTTTTCATTCATACTATACCTTTTATTGGTTCGAAAACGGGATTTGCATGAATCCGCCGTGTTTTGAAGTCACCCAACTATCAAAACGAACGCGTGGGTGGATGAATTTAAGAAACTCAAACTAAGTCACCATCTTCGTGACGTAATTACTTTATGGAATTCCTTAAAAAGGACAGAAAGCCCATTTCAAAGAGGTGATAGTTTAAGGAATTGGTTCTGCTTTTCGTAAAAAAACGTGGACTTTAGACAACCGTCCGGATTTATACGTTTGTCTGAATTTACCCGGTTTTCCCCTACGTGTAGTATCATAATATTTGAATGGAAATAGGAAAATATCCGAATTATATAAAAACAAACAAAGGAAAGGTACGTAAATGGGAAAAAGTAAGACAGTATCTCGAAATCTTCTCCACTGTTTGCATTGAGTCGAATCGTCCTGCACACAAAAAATAGCATGTTCTAATCGGATGCTGCTGACAGCTGATGCTTAATCCGATCCAGCTAGTTTGCCGGATCCTGCAAGAAAAAAGAATTAATTCTAGCCCTGAGCAAAACAAGTGATTTTGGGAGGAAAATTATGGAAGATTTTAGCAGTTTTAACTAAATCACTGCATACACTAACTTCGGTGGTACTTTCTAAGATAAAAAGCCACCCACCTTAAATGTATTGATAACAGAAGTAGCCACCAGCTTTAATAGTATTGATTACATGACAACCAATCAACTTCCATTTAAAAATAGAATTCTGTCGCGTTTTTGTTTTGAAAATTCCAACTAAATTACCAGCATTAACTGGAAGAACTCCTATTTTGTCTTTCCAGCTTCGATTTCGATGGGGGAAAACGATAAATCTGTTGGCAAAACATTTAAACCAACACCTCTTTTCTTCGTATATATACATTGTTCTGCCGTCGTTCTACTTATAGCCTAATATAGGCCTATTCAAACTGTCCTCGACACGAATCATGAATTGAACCGGTCGCTAAATTCCTCTGAGCAATCCAACTAGAAGAAGGGTTGATACATATTACTAACATTGTTAGGAGGAAAATATTTTTCTTTATAAATCGCAGGTGCGCTAGTTTTGAGCAAGCCAATGATAAAACTATGCCGTCCCTATTCTAAACTGATATCGTTCAAATTCTGTACCGTCACGAGCACGAAACTCCAAAGGGGTAACTTCAATCTTCGAAACAGCGCGGTTTTTGCCTCCTTTCACACCGAATTTGTCTTCTACAGAGGCGAAAGTATGCGGCGGCATTCATTATCAAGACAGGGCAAACTCTCTTGAGTCTGGTTCAGACCATACTCAGCAGAGTTTGAGTTTCATGCTCAGGTGAGTACGATCTCAAGCTCAGGATTCTTTATAAGCACAAAATTCTGAGTCGGACTCAGGGCTGAGCAAGAAACCGCTCCTTGAGCATGAGATTGTGCTCAAGAAAGTTTTATAAGCACGGGGCCTGGTTAACTCTTTACCACTTGGCTAAAATGTAGACTTGTCCAAATTGAAAGCATTTGCAGCCGACAATTTAAATGTTACTCAAATGATAGGTTTTGTCTTTGATAGGGTAGAAAACGTGGGAAAAGGAGAAAATTCTGGTTACCAACATTTTCTCCTTTTCCCACAATGTTATCAAAAGCCTTCTCTTCCAGGGTCGTTAAAAGTCGGCATTGTGTAGTAAAGGGTTAAATGAGGTAGGCTATAAATCGCAAATCAATATGTACGCATTCCGCGCTTGAGATACGTCATCATACCATATTTGGAACCGTATTTGACACTACGTAGATACGGATTTTATTTCTGTGGTGTGTGATATTTCATACGCGTGCGACGCACGTATTTGAGCCAGAAAGTTTACAGGTATATAATAAAGATTCAAATTCTTCGTATACACCTTGTCATATCATTTTATGCGTCCACGAAGTCCTTCGTGTATATTATTGTCTATACACGTCAGGCAAAAGGAAGAAACAACTTAATCCTTTACCCTTTACCAAAAAGACTCGTATTTTAACAAACCCGAAGAATATAACTTTTTGAAAACATTGTAGGAAAAAGAGAAAATGCTGGTGACCAGCATTTTCTCCTTTTCTTACATTGTTTTCTGTCCTTTCAAAGTTAAATATCTTCATTAGAGCCACATCTTACGTGTTGTCTGCAAATGCTTTCAATTTGAAGAAATCTGAAATTTTGTCGTCTGGTAAAGAGTTAAATAACTGAATACTTACCTTATAGCCATTAACTATGTACAAAAAAAAATGTCCACTCTATTATATCATGGCCTCTCTTCGTTTGAACATTATGTCCCTTTACCTTCTCAACACGTTTGATTGTTTATTTTCAAAATTACGATTACCAGGAGCACACATTTGAATAATTTCAGTCAATTGAGAGCCCTGCTAAAGTTTCATTTCTCACCTTTTCGCCTGTCTATAACTCGTATTGTATTCAGCTGTACCTGGCGGCGAAACATTTGCAGACAAATTGAATGTGGCTCAAATGTTGAGATTTCTTTAAAAAAAAAGAAAACAATGGGAGAAAAGGAAAACATGATTTCTGGAGCCTTCCATATGTAATAGCCTTGTTCCTAAAGTTCGTTCATCATAGGTTTATTGGATAGAGGGTTAAACACGAGAGATGAATCGGAACCAGATGTCAGTCAGCCTGATCAAACATGTAATTATAAACTGAGAAATACATGTATATGAGAGGCGCTCTGGCAAAAGGTGGTTAAATACATCTTCATGATCCGCTCTTCCACGCAAGTCATCACATAATCGTAAATCTACAGAATCCAATTCGTCTAACGACCTCGAACGAACGAAGAGGTAGACTGGTCCTTGGACATGCAGAAAATTTACTGAAAACAAAAACTTTCTACCTATGTCAGTCTGCGCGGACTGCGCAGGCTGACATGAGCTGATACGTTTGCAGAAGCATTAAACCCCCTTTTCAGAGTATGACTCATTTTTATATATGTGTGTGTGTGTGTGTGTGTGTGTGTGTGTGTGTGTGTGTGTGTGTGTCGAAAGAACATCTGCGTTTAAATGAAAGATAATTGGAGGGAAAATTGCTGGACCATTAGGCTGAAATTAAATGGGCTCACAGAACAACAAAAAATGAACAGATAACATTCTCTGTATATAAAAGGCGGTATTTTTTCATGTAGAAACTTGGCTGACACAGACATTTACGGAATATCGTTAGGGCAATCGCCTTCAAATGTGTTGAATTGAAAAACGATACTCGATAGTACGATGATGATAATGCGAAATCACGAAACTACGATGATGAAAACACGATAGTACAATTACGATATTACGATGGTGAAAACGCGACAATACGATAGTACGATGATGATAGTGCGATATAATATCGTGTTCACCACCGTGTTGTCGTATTGTCGCGTTTTCACCATCGTACCATCGTAGTATCGCATTATCACCGTCGTACTGTCGTGTTTTCACCGTCGTACTTTCGCGTTTTCACCATCGTACTATCATGTTTTCATCATCGTACTATCGTGTTTTCACCATCGTACTTTCAAGTTTTCACCATCGTGCTATCGTGTTTTCATCATCGTACTGTCGCATTATCACCATTGTGCTATCATGTTATCATCATCGTACTATCGCCTTCCGGTGCGCATGCGCATACACATTCAAAAACTATTGCCCCAACGGTATTCCGTACTCATCAGCCATGTAATAACCTCTAAGAATCAGATTGCATAAAATATGCAGTCTGATCTTTAATTAATACTGATCACTTTGCAGAGACATTTTGTACAAAGCCAATCTTGAGGTTGCTTTCATTTGTGTCTTATTCCTTTATTTCTAGAATGAAAATGTTCATTTGGTTTATTGGCAAATTAAAGGTAATCAAAGTACTGAAAGTACTGACAGACTAGCGAATTTGATTGATTGACTGATTGTATGGTGTTTAACCCTATTTTCAACATTATTTTAGTTATATAGCGGCGGCCAGTGCACATATCCATTCTTTCCTGGGTAACTTTTACCAGTACTCCGCACAATATTCTTTCCAAGCCACTGGCTGCTTTCCCACATAACCACCATCGAAACTTGAAAGAGGAATGAATCCTGTCGCAATGACTATCATCAATCCTCGGAAAAAAATTGGCCGAGCCGGGGATCAAACCAGCGACCTCCTGTTCTCATGTCCTATATGCTACCGACTTGAGCTATCGGGGCTATGCATGCTATTGGTTGACTATCATCCAGTTTAACCCTTAACCTGCTAGAAAAATTAAATGAAACTTTCAAGCAATGGTAAACACCTGAATATTGCTATTTCCAAGTTACATTTAGGAGACAATATATCCTCTTATCGGACAGTGTAGATCCAAGAAAAGACTGCTGTTCTCTGCAGTCTGATCTTAATACACGCTGTCCACAAAGGTCACTGAGTCATGGTGGTGCTGGTTAAAGAAACTTCAGGGAAGCATCGATAGGTGCACTGGCCTTCATGATATCACTGGAGTAATGTTGAAAAAGGGCGTTAAATACCATACAATCAATAAGTCAATATTCAATAGTGCAAGATGTAGTGAACTATTTAACTCTTTACAAAATGAAATTCAAAGCTGTTACAGACCACAAATTAAATGTGGTTGAATTGATGAAACCTGACTCCAAAAGGGCAGAAAACAATGTGGGAAAAGGAGAAACTGCTGGTTACTAGGGATTCTTCCCCAGTGTCATTAAAACTCCGGATTGTGTGGTAAACGGTTAATATTGTAAACATAAAATAGCAGTTAACATAACAGTTTAACTGTACACAATGATCTAAATAATGGATGACTGAAGGAATGATAAGGGTTCCCTGTCCAGTGAGAGTTAATGCAGCTGGGATTTGCTACAAGTTACCTAGGTGTATCTATTTTTAGATTCATTCATAATGTTACAGTGGTGTAGGAATAACTGATAATATAGCCTGCTTTTCATAGGTCACTTAATTTACATATAAGCAAAAATCTTGTACCTTACAAATGACATCTTGTTCAGTCTATTACTTTGTAAGAAGACATGTTCAAATTGGAGTGGTAGAGATTTAGTGGTTTTTGTCAAAATTGTCACATATAACAGAATTAGGATTTCTTATAGAAAGAAGTATTTTACTGTGAGGCAGTATTTGGCAACTGTGGGTTTTTTTGTTTACTTTGACTCTGGTCAGTCATGATGCCTATATACTAGCTTCGCTAGTCTAAAAAATCAATAATGTTTTTTTTTTTAAATGATATTCTGCAATGTACTGGCAAATGAAACTCCAAGAAATCATTGATAGGTGCACTGGCCGTCGCAATACGGCTGAAATAATGTTGAAAATGGCATTAAATACCAAATAAACAAATCGGACATTCTTTGGCTATAATAATTTAAAAAAAGACTTTTCAAAGTTTGGCAAATGGAACACGGCAAATAACACTTATTTTCGCAGCGAAATTGATTAAAAAAGGTCTTCGTCAAAAATTCAGATGTATTAACCCCTATCCTGTCGAATTTAAATAAACAGATTTCAATTGATTAAATGGCAATGGATGGGGTTTCGTTGACAGAAATTAATGATACAGCAGCGGAGGGTGCAGAGCAAGATTAGACTACACGTACATGCAGACTCATATTGCCCTGTACTCTCCGCGAAATAAATCCATTATTGCAATCGGCAGGATAAGGACTAATGCACTAATCTTCTTATATTTCTACATACAAACAAGTTTACTTTTCTCCCCAAAACATCATCCAGATTTAATGATCTTAAGGATAGAAAGCTTTTGCAAAACCTTGAGAGAAATAAGAAAATGCTGGTAACAAGAATTTTCTCATTTTCCCGTAAGTTTTCTGCGTGGCAAAAAAATGCAGTCTAGTAGAGTTATACGGAATACTGTTTGGGCAATCGTCTTTGAATGTGTATGCGCATGCGCACCGGAAGACAATAGTACGATGGTGAAAGTACGATGGTGATAACGCGACAATAATGATGGAAATACGATAGCGCGATGGTGAAAACGCGAAAGTACGATGGTGAAAATGCGAAAGTACGATGATGACAACACGATAGTACGATGATGATAACGCGACAGTACGATGGTGATAACGCGGTACTAAAATGCGAAAGTACGATGATGAAAACTCGATAGTACGATAGTGAAAACACGATATTATATCGCACTTTTATCATCGCACTATCGTATTGCCGCGTTTTCACCATCGTAGTATCGCGTTATCGTCATCGTACTGTCGCGTTTTCATCATCGTAGTTTCGTGATTTCGCATTATCATCATCGTACTATCGAGTATCGCGTTTTAAATTAACTCATTCAAAGGCGATGGCCCTACCGGTATTCCGTAGACATTTGTTAGGAAATGGAAAGCCGGCAAATAAAACTCTTTAAGACACACCCTCTCCCTCACCATCAGTGTTAGTAACTTAGACAAAAACATACTCTTCTGGGCCTGTATTGAACAACCATTCTTAAAAACATTCTTGGTCTTATTCTCACGATTTTCTAAATTTGAAAATAAAACAAGTTTTGATTCGCTAAACCGAATGGTTTAACCAATCAGAAATTGTGTTATTTTCTAAATATAGAATTAGAGAATAGTTGGTGAATACGGACCCTGTTATTTCATTGAGGCGAACAGAGACGACTGTTGCGTCATTTTCTGGTTCTTTTTCACAGGTGAACTCTGATGTTGATTCGTCTACACACTCGTCACAACTCGGCCGATTCCGTACCTACATCTAACCTCGTCTGTATAAAGGAGGCTTCCATTTTAAACTACCAATCACATGATCCTAAACATGGCGGCGCCCCCGAAAATCGCGTAGCAACGACATGAACAAACACGGTGAAGTTATTCACATCTGTTGATCTGTCGATGAAAGCTCCCAACGAAGTTAAAAAACCACGCTAAAAAATTGAATGTACAAATTGTTTGCCGACTGAAATATTCTTAGAAAGATATCGATAGAAAATTGACTCATGTTTTCTTTTTTGAGAGGAGCCTTACAATTTCAATAACGGTAAAACGGTGGGCCTCCGGCTACATACGAAATGTACCGTGTACATGTAGGTGCATATCAAGCTACGTGATGCAGCCGAGGGATTTGATCACCGGATCACCCGAGGTATGCCGAATGTCGTCTACAAAATGAAAACTGCCATTTCTACCTAGTAACTCGCATTTTTCATGCGAGAGAATGTCTATCATGAAAGTAGGGTCCATGGCAAATGTAATGGCTCACATTATTACCTTCCTTTAATGAATTCAAATGAAATAGTGTAGACAAAGGGTAAGGATACTTGTGTAGATTTTTTAGCTGAAGCATTGAATGAGCCATGCGCTGTGAAAGTGGGGGCTTAATGCATCTGCGAAAAGTATCGACCCAGGTCAGCCTGCGTAGTCCGCGCAGGCTGACCTACGTCGAAACTTTCCGCTGTTGTTCTATTTTCTGTATGTCCATGAACCAGTCTACCTTATGATTGAGTCGCTTATTTAAAAAAGTGATTATCATGGATCCATAATCATGTGATGGCTTGATTGTTATCATGCATCATGGAGATGCATTAAGCCCCCTTTTAGCAGAGCATGGCTCATTTCTGTTTCTGACCCATTATCGAACAATCCCAATTTTTAACTACCCTGAGGAAGAAGGCTTTTGAAAACATTATGGGAAGAACAGACAATGCTGATAAATACCGTCTTTCTCCTTTTCCCACAGTTTTCTACTGTATCAAGGACAAAATTCGTCATTTTGGCCACCTTTAATTTATCGTCTGCAAGTGCTCTCAATTTGGACCAGTCTAAAGTTTTGTCGTTTGGTAAAGAGTTTACGATCGGATTCATTAGGCTGTTTTCTCCGCAGTAAGTGTCCCAGCTGGGTATTTTCGTCGAACGTGTTTGTGTCATCTACGCTTAGTTTCGACTTGCTGGTCTAAATATAAGGACCTCGTCCGTGGTGTACTCAACTATGTCTCATAAATAGACTTCTTATTCTTCATGCCAAATTGCTTTAAACAAGCTATCAAAAGAACCACTTTCTTGTAATATACAGAAAAAAAGGCTTAATTTTAATAAAGTGTTGACTTATTCTAAGTGAGTGAGAGTTTCGAACAAAATTACCTCCCTTTAATGCATGCAGATGAGATAGGTTAGACAAAATACGGGTAGAGGTATATCAGCTTAGGATAGCTTCATATATCAGAGGTTCCGGGTTGAGCGGGGATCAAACTCAAAAACTACCGCACATCGTTGCGCCATTACTGCTTCGGTTCATATAGAGATGGATTATGTTTTCAGTACTATTCAAAATATACACAGTAAAAATAGTGTTGCACCCCCTCCTGTGTTTTTACCGGGTTTGATTTTCTGGCGTGAATGATACGAAATGTTGTGGAAATTAGAATCTGGCTACTGCATACACCAACAGCCTTGTTTGCGCATGTCATATTCTTCGAAGATTTGACCTCTCTGCTATGACGCATCACAATCCTGTACATGATAAATATTAATACGCGCTGCATAAATTGTCGCTTAAAAAGTGCAGGCGGAAAATGACAATAAATGATAGTCTGTGGAAAAATTAAGCCAGTTTTTCGTTACAAATTTCTCAAAAAACAAAAGTTCAAACGGGGAAGATATATGTATATCTTTTTAAATAAACCTACTAATTGTTTACTGCAAATCTCTGTAGACAGTTTCTAAATGTAGACATGAGGAAAACCGGGACCTGTGCAACAAGCTGACAATAAAAATAACGTCCGCCACCTTGTCGGGGTTATACCAGGCCTTTTTCCCAAGCTTATACGGGCTGTTATAAATGGCTGGTGCATAGGTTACAAGCTTGCTATCCATGATTTGATGAATCGTACAAGGTAGGTTTTAGTGGATATATATATATATTTTTTTTTTGAAATTCATTGCATTGAATGCCGCCTTGAAAAGTAGTCCTGTTCTTTACCCAGAATGCCCATATCAGATGGGTTATGTATTTGAAAAATCCCACCTAACGGAAGATAATGACGCCAACAAACCGGTCTGCTGCCTTGACCTAATGGCAGCGGCTACTCATCGAGCTGTTTCGACGTCTTGTGAGAGGTATAAGACGAAGACTGCAAGCTGTTATACAAGTCCTGGGCGGAAGTACGCAATATTGACCGATTGTGTGTGCCTATTCTCTGAAAGTCACTTTCAACCTGTCGCAAGTTCTATTTCGAAATTGAATTCCCAGTTCTAACAACACTTAAAATCATCTCGTTTTTCTTAAATTCGAAAACAGTATCAAAAGAAAAGAATCCTACTTACCATGAGGTCAAGGGATCACTCAATTCAGTTCATTTCATAGGCAAAAGACTGGTCAATTGGTCTATGCAGCAGCCGGATTCTAATTTCTATCCCATTTATATTATTCACGTCAGAAAATCAAACCCGGTACAAAAGACATACTTTTTATTACTATGTATATATTGTGGGTAAAATGTATTCTATATCACACAATAGCGATCTTTTAAATAGTTTTATATGTGTACGTGCTTTCTACAAAAATCAAAGTACTTAAAGTACTGACAGACTAGCGAATTTGATTGATTGTTTGTATGGTGTTTGACCCTGTTTTCAACATTATTTCAGTTATGTAGCGGTGGACAGTGCACATATCCATGCTTTCCTTGAGTTTCTTCTACCAGTACTCCGCACAATATTTTTTCCAAGCCGCTGGCTGCTTTCCCACATAACCATCATCGAAATGTGAGAGAGAAATAAATCCTGTCGCAATGACTATCATCAATCCTCAGACAGAAATTTGCAGAGTCGGGGATCGAACTAGCGGCCTCCTGTTCTCAAGTCCTGTATGCTACCGGCTGAGCTACCGGGGCTATGCGTGCTATTGTTTACCTTCAAAACAGCCCCTCTTGCGGTTTGAATATCAATGATTTAACTTTAATCTTGTTGTTATTTGCAGACGACATATATTTGGAAATAGCCCTAAAGATCTTCAAAACAGTTTAAATCGTCTGCATGAATATTGTAATAAATGGGGATTCGAAGTTAACACTGATTAGACAAAAATAGTAGTTTATAGAAAAAGAAAGTCCCTCAGAGATAATGAGTATTGGTTTTATAATAATGATATTGTTGAAACGGTGAACGATTTTAACTATACTACTCAAAATTTGATAGGGATTGCTTTTTATTTCTTAAATATCTCTTTAATGGTAAACCCAAAATAAGTGATTTTTTTTATACATGTAGATTATTCTAATGTATACCTGACCTGTGCAGTAGATATTGATTTTTCACCTGTACCTGGCTTAATATCCACTGGAAAAGTGATACCCATGAAAAAAGGGTGAGCCATTGGCATGTACCTTCATGTACATATCCGTTATATTCAAACTTTGCTTGTGCATGGTAACGTTTATTTCAAAGCTGGCATTGGGTATGGCTTACTTACGAATAAGACAGCGTCTTGACGCCGAAGAGATGAATATGGGGATAGGGATGCTTGAGGCTGAGCGTTCCCAACGGCATGTGGCAGGTGTCCTTGGGGTGTCCCAGAGCACTGTTGCAAGGATGTGGTAACGGTTTCGAACTCACGGAAATGTCAGGTATAGGCATGGTGGTGGTCGTGAGAGGGTCACAACTCAGCGTGAAGACCGTTTAATTGTCGTCAACGCTTTGTTACGGCTACCGCCCTGCAAAATGACTTGCAGAATGCCACTGGCATAAGAATTTCTACGCAAACAATCAGATAGAGCTAGCATGAGGGCCAGACGACCAGCAATCCGCATTCCTTTGACGCGAAACCACATCCAGACACGTCTCTAATGGGCGCGCACTCACGTCAGATGGTCGTTGAATGACTGGTCCCCAGTACTATTCACTGACGAATCCAGATTTTGTGTGGACTTCACTGATAGACGAGTCCGGGTATGGAGATTGACCAATGAGCGTTTCGCACCCGTATGCGTTGCTAACCATGACCGTTTTGGCGGGGGTTCAGTCATAATGTGGGCGGGTATTAGCATGCAGGGAAAAACGGACCTGTGTATCGTTCAAAACGGCACATTGACGGCTGCACGATACATCAATGAGATCTTAGATGTGTATGTTCGCCCATACGCCGGTGCTATGGGCCCTTTCATTTTGATGGACGACAATGTCTGTCCACACAGGGCACGGGTCACCAACGAGTACCTGCAAACAGCAACTTTAAAGAGAATGAACTGGCCAGCAAGGTCCCCAGACCTTAATCTAATTAAACATTCCTGGGACATGCTGCAGACTGCAATATCTGCCCGCCCAGTCCAGCCAACCACGGTTCCAGAGCTCCAACAGGCACTACTGGATGAGTGGGCTCGAATCCCACAACAAAGCATTCGAAAGCTTATTAGCAGTATGAGAAGGCGAGGTCGAGCAGTAATCCAATCAAATGGCCACCACAAGCGATACTAAAGTAAAATTCAGGCACGCTACTTGATTTTTCCAAAAAGCCTCATTTGATTACCTTTCCGTTTTATCCCGAATTATAGCCCCTACCAAGTTTCAACCGCTGTTCCGCTACAACAATTTGTCGGCTCATTCCTTTTTTGGCACAGAGCTGATGTCAAATTAACAAATGTTCAGAAACACAGCAAATATTCTAACGTTTCAACCTTATGTAAGAAATAAACACAATCTTATAAGTGATCCTTATCAAATTTTGAGTAGTATATTTAGGAACAATCTTCAACTATACAGGTAATTTCTCGTTGAACCAAAAACAAAAAAAACAAAACAAAAAAAAAAAAAAAAACTGGCAGGTAAAGGTCTCAAAGCTCTAAATATTTTGATCATGTAATCTAAAGGAATTTGATTTTTTACCGAAAACAAGTTGCCAGTTATTTGATGCATTCCTAGGTTCTATTTTAGGATTTTCTGGGGAAATATGGGGTTATTCCAAATCTAAAGAAATTGAACAGATCTATACTCTATTTTGTAAGAGATTATTATGTGTAAAAAATACTACAAGTAACAATGCTGTCTATGGAGAACTTGGGAGCTATCCACTTTACATAAGTCGACATTCACGAATGATTAGATTCTGGATTAAAGTTTTGAATTCAAAAAATATTGTCATCCAAACAGTGTATGCCACTCAGGTAGAGGACAGCAAAAATGCATATGATAACTGGTGTAATAAGATCAAACATCTTCTATTTGAAAACGGTTCTGGAAATGTATGGGCTAATCCTTATCAAGTAAATTTGAAAACATTTCATTTAACTTTTAAACAAAGACTAGTTGACATTTTTAAACACAACTGGTTCGAAAATGTATCCAAATCGAACATCCTTACAACATATGTAACCTTCAAACATGAACATACCATCGAAAAGTACTTAGAAATTCTGGCTCGTCAATATAGAATTTATATTTCAAAAATTAGATTAGCATCCCATTCTTCTAGAATCGAAACAGGCAGATATGGGCCTAATAGAATTGAAAGAAGTCAACGCCATTGTGATATATGTAAAGATAATGACACTGAAGATGAATACCATTTCATTCTTAAATGCAAAAATTATGAACACCTGAGACGAATCTATCTAAAGAAATATTTTTACTCAAAACCTAGTATGCAAAAATTCATTTATCTTCTTCAATCAAAAAGTAAAAAAAAACTCTGATTAATTTGGGAAAATACATAAAATCTGCACTCGAAGCCAGAAATAACACCATTAATTCCATTAGCAACGATTAATGTCATTTTTTGTTTGTGAACTTAACTTTATTTTCTTTTTTTTTTTTACTTTACATTTTAGTTGTCTCAACTATAAGTCATTAACTCCTTACCAAACAATACCCATCTTCAATGATCCTAAGAAGGAAAGCTAGGAAGGTCATTGTTGAAAGGAAGAAAATACTATTAATACTGGATTTTCTGGAAACCAGCATTTCTCCTTTCCAAACAGTGTTTTTACCGTTTGAAAGACAAAATTTTTATTCTTAGAAACTTGTAGTTGTAGCGTACAACTATTTCCATTTTGGATCAGTTTAAATTTTTAAACTCTGGTAAAGAGTTATCAATTAAATGTTCTAATTTTCATTAAGATTGAGACAACGTTCATAGCCATAAACACAATCACAATGTATGCTTTCTTCCAGATAAAATGTCGTCAACCTTTGATAACTATTATGTGTATATGTATAGCATGTATGTTTGACTAGAAGCTGTATCAGCTTACGTCAATAAAGGTTGTCTTGTTTTGTCTTGAACTATAATCCAGTTTAAGTTTAAACCTTAACCTGCTAAAAAAGTTAAATGAAACTTTCAAGCCGATGGTAAACACCCGAATATTGCTATTTCAAAGTTACATTTTGGAAAAAAATATATCCGCTTATCGGATAGTGTAGATCCAACATCAGACTGCACGCTCTGTGCCGTTTGATCTTAATCCACACTGTCCACAAAAGGTCATTGAGTTGCGGTAGTGTTGGTAAAAGAAACTCCAGGAAAGCATGGACAGGTGCTCTGGCCGCCCCAATATCACTGAAATAATATCGAAAACGGCGTTAAACACCATACAACCAATTAGTCAATTAGTCAGTAGCACAAGATGTAGTTAACTACTTCACTCTCTTTACACTCGTCCAAATTCAAGGCTGTTGCAAACCATTAATTAAATGTGGCAGAACTGATGAAACGTGATTCCAAAAGGGCAGAAAACAATGTGACAAAGGGAGAAAATGATGGTTATCAGTATTTTCTACTTTTCCCGTAATATTTTCAATGGGATTTTTCCCCAGTGTCATTAAAACTTGGAATTGTTTGGTAAATGGTTAATATTCAAGAGGTACATGTAGAATAACAGTTCCACATAACAGTTTAACTGTACACAATGATCTAAATAATGAATGACAAGAAAATATTGATGCTGAACATCAATGGCGCCGCAAACTAGTTGTTTCTGTAACAGGGCACAATGCATTGGGTTATTTCCTAATACGCATCTCTTGCACAATCTTCGTAGAGGTCCAAGTGGTGATACTGTATTTAAACTCTGGGCCATCTGGTTTTTGACAATATTTTTAAATTTCATATCATTGAAGGCTATTTGCAAACTTCTTATCCATGGACTGGGCCATTTCTTTATCCACAGGACATCATTTGGACACAATTGGTAGATAGGAATGTTAGAGCTGTTGCCTTTCTGATATTTGATAGAAGATTTTGAAAAGTGTGCAACAAATATGGCTATGCGCAAATTTGTGACATCTGGGTGGAGGGGAGCATATGGCAACTTTTGACCCGAAGGCCACCATTTGAACATACTAGAACTTGGTAGAGGTCATTGTAGCGATACTACACATGAAATATCAAAACTCTCGACCGTCTGATTTTGAACAGGAAGATTTTACATTAACGAAAGAAAAGTCTGTTATCGGATTGTGCTAAATCTGACACTCCAACACATATGTCTGGTATCATACAACCCCTCTTTATTATAGATATAATAAAGACTTGAATGAAGTCTTTATATCTATATAGACTAGACCGGTTGTATGATACCAGTCATGTTAGGCGCTCAACATTGATTTATGGATGTTTCGGTAACAGACGAGTTCGGTAAATTTGACTTATAGAGTAAATTGATTGGATGTTTCGGTAACAAGGCAGTAATATAGTGCCGTGACGTTTTTCACACCCATGGCTTCTGTTTGTGCAAACGTTTTTTCTTTTAATTTGCAATTCTCACTCGTTTTCTGACGTAAATATATTTGTTGTTCTTTCCATGCTGTATAAATAAATACCTGAAATTAGTAAATTTTGTTCACCATATCTTATTTTCGTTTTTCACCCACAGCTGATTCATGTAATGAATAATATACGATCCCTGATAAAACCCAGCCCTAAGCTTGTACCCGTATTACTTAATCGTCCTACAGATAACAGACTCCAACTTTAAGCCAATCCTCAAGTTTTTTAAAAATGTTTTATTAAAAATGACGCTATTCTTGTCAACGTTTTCTGTGTGAAAAATAATTTTTTCCGGAAACAAATTGGTCAACTTCCAAACCAGCCATTTACCCTCAGAATACCTTTCACTCTTGTTGCCCTTGCGACCGATTCAGACAAAGATCAAACTGCAAAGCAAAAAAAGAAAAAAAAAAGTCTGATCGTTGGTTTACGCTGCCAGCTTTTCTAAGACATTATGAGGAAGGACAACTTTGCTTTGAAATAGCTAATATTAGACCAGGGATCGTATATTGTAATATATATATATTGTTCTGTTTCTAAAATGAAAATAGCCTTTACTTTTTTCGATGCTCTAAAGGTTAAAATTATGGATAATTAACGTGAATTCAGAAATAAAGATAATACATTTGAAACATTGTGGCAAATGAAGAGATGGAGTGAGAGATAGATAGAGAGGCCTTGACAATATGCTTTCGTGCGTACTTCTTGTGATTTTGACCATGAACATTTGTTCCCATCTAAAAGATATCTCTTCTGTATTGTTCCTCTCCATTTTCCACACAGATTTCAAATCTGGTCTGGTGCACAAAAATCGGCGTCTGCTGGTTTTAAAGTGCGTTCATCAATACAACACTGCATAAAAAAATCATATGCGTACTATTTGAGAGCGAAGGGAGTACTGTATATTGTATATAGACGCGTTTACAGCCTGTCTTCCCACCTCCCATTGCCAACAAGATAAAGAAGTTTCCCGTACATCTTAAAGATTAACCCCGCTTTATGAAAACCTGAAACACCAATGGACAAGAAGAAACTTGCTGATCAGACTGCATGTAAAAGTTACGGGGATTGGGCATGTTTAGATCACACACTGCTCGTGCAGTTTGAAAAAAGTATTTGTCAAAAAAAGTATTTGCTACTATCTATCTCTCGCGCTCACTCTCTTCTTTTGCCACAATATTTTTACCTGTATTACCTGTGTTTCTGAACTAAATTTAACTATCCATAATTTTAAATCTAAGAGCGTCGAATAAACCCAAGGGTCATTTTCATTCTAGATATAAAACCTATTTTTAGCAGTGTCAAGGTTTTCTTGTTCAGAATGTCTTGCAAAATTGACAAATGAAGATCAAAGATCAAACTCCGTGTTTGGTGTACTCTGATCTCGATCTGCACCGGCCGCAATGGCAACAGCAGTAATGACAGACGCTCTAAGGGTTAATGGCTGGTTTGGAAGTCTTTCAGTAAGAAAATATTTTCACATTGAAAGGATCATAAATCATTGATTTAAAAGGAGATACAACGTGTTTCAAGTTTAGGATTGGGTGTTGTTATTCGTTACCTCAACTTTGATTCGGGTATCATTTTACGTACAGCATGACAGTAGAAACATAACAAAAATATTATGTCTTAAAGTGTGTGGAAGAAAAAAGAGAAACATTGAACGAATCAGAACCAAGACTTTATTTGGTGTGAAAAACGTCACGGTGCATTACCACTATATAATTACCTTGTTACCGAAACATCCAATCGATTTACTCTATAAGTCCAATTTACCGAACTCGTCTGTTACCGAAACATCTGTCACCCCCAACATTGACCTAGTTACAGTTAGCTGGTCTTAAAAACACGATCGCGAAAGGAAAACAATATTTCTACAATCCATACAATACTAGAACAAAAATATAAGTGGGGTCACAAGTACCACATAGGGTGCTCTAGTGTCAAAGAGCTTGAAAATGCCTCTTAACCTTTTGCAGCGTAAGATATTTAAAATGGTGGCTTCGAAAATTTGTGACAGATAATTTTTGATCACGTGAGTTATTATTCGAACTGCATTTTTTATTTTTCGAAAGGAAAATGTTGATATGTCTACGATCCGTGTTTTTATCCATCTAACAATGAAAGTGCAATATACAAAAACAAAAAAAAAACAAAAAAAAACAACAAAAATCCCCACAAATAAATAAAAAAGTTATTATGGACCCCGATCTGGTAATCAAAGTACAGTAGATATAGGTGGATGTTAAAACAAAGCATGGAACCAGTTCAATATGGCTGCCTCCATAGGCACTTTTCAAAACCGAATAAAAATATAGTGCCGCCGCTCATGCGGCGCCACAATAAAGGTTCTCTGTCCAGTGAGGGTTGATATAGCTGGCATTTGCTACAAGTTAATACCTAGGTGTATCTATTAATAGATTCATTCATAATGTTACAGTGGTGTAGGAGTAAGTGATTCTCTGCTTTGCATACTGTAGGTCACTTAATTTACATATAAGCAAAGATCTTGTACCTGAAAATGACATCATGTTCACTTAATTACTTTGTAAGACATGTTCAACTTGGAGTGGTTGAGATTTAGTAGTTTTTGTCAAAATTGTCATATATAACAGAATTAAGATTTCTAACAGAAAGAAGCATTTTCTTTGAGGCAGTATTTGGCAACTGTGGTTTTTTTTTTTTTTTTTTTTTGTTTACTTTGAATCTAGGTCAGTCTTGATGCCTATAGACTAGCTTCGTTGGTCAAAAATGAAAACTTTATACAAAAAAGAAATAGATTGATGAAAAATATGTGAACCATGCTAATGCATTTGCAAAAAGGATCTACTCATGTCAGCCTGCGCAGTCTCCGCAGACTGACCAGGGTCGAAACTTTTCGTTTTCGCTTTTCGTTAATTTTCTACACCTCATAAGTACAATAAATACAATTTAATAGGTTTATTCAAAGTAATAAGGCCACCGGCCCATAATACAAAACAATACGTACAAAGACAGATATTATACAAAGTAAATGAGTTATATATGACGTCCTATTTCATAATCATGCTAAAATCGAATAACTTTTGACATTGAGATTCTCGCTGCAATTACATTTGAAGCCCTGGTTCTGCGTCCGCGACATTTAAACTTTTAAGCATTAAATAATATTTTTGGGGTATATAATATTTTTGGGAGATATCTATGGTTTGACATTTGTAACAGTTTACACCAATATTTAACACAAACTAAATGATTATCAATAAAGAGCGGATGATGACCACATTCGCCTAAAGGTAACGTATTTTCTGTTGAACTATTTGAAATAAGGTATTTTTCACAAAATTCAATATGAGCTGATTCTAAGATAGGTGAGTATGTATATCCCCATATCTGGACCCCATAACATAGGATTGGTTTGATCATTGCATCAACAGTTTAAATATATCAATACAATCAAAATAACCAAATGATTTCTGATATTTGTAGATAGAAAAGGTTGCCTTTCTGGCCTGTGATGCTAATTTCTCTTGGTATGAAGTCCATAATAACACTGGGGTGAAGAGGGGGGCCATATGTTTATAGCAAGAAGTAAATGTTACATGTTTTTTTTTTTTTTTTTTCTCCGAAATACCATTATTCGTTAGATCTTAAATGTCCTCCATTCCTAAATACAATGATTTCAGTTTTATCTAAATTGACCTTCATTCATGTATCTAAACAAAATTCCTGTATAATATTCAGCTGTTTTTGCAAATTAGTGACAGTATCTGAACAGTTAGCAATATCGTCGGCAAACATTAAGCAAATAATATCCAGTATGTTTTCGTGTATATAAATACCACTTTACAACCATTGCGTAATGTGTGACATACCGGTAATTGATTGATGTAGAAAACAAGAGGGCCATGATGGCCCTGGATCGCTCACCTGAGTCAATAGGCGAAATTTCACTCCAGGGCCATGATTGAAAGTACTACATGCCAAATAAATATGATGTTAGGCCCAATTTCAAACTCATCCAATATTTTATCAAGACAAACATTCCGACCAATTTTCAAGTCAATTGAGCTAAACATGTGGCCTCAAGAGTGACCACAAGGTATTTCTTTAATTTGACCTAGTGACCTCGATTATAACCCAGGTGACCCAATTTTAAACTCATCCTAGATTTTTTCAAAAGATTTTATGAAGACAAGCATTCTGAACAATCCTCAAGTCAATTGAGCAAAAAATAGAGTGCCCACACGGTATTTCTTTAATTTGACCTAGTGACCTAGCTTATGATGCCAGTTGACCCAAATTGGGATTCATCTGAGATGTTATCAAGACAAACATTCTGACCAATTTTCAAGTCAATTAAGCAAGAAATGTAGCCTCTAGAGTGCCTTCAAAGTATTTCTTTAATTTGACCTAGTGACCTAGATTATGACCCCAGGTGACCCAATTTTAAACCCATCCTAGACTTTATCAAGACAAACATTTTAACCAATTTTCAAATCAATTGAACAATAAATGTGGCCTCCAGAGTGCACACAAGGTATTTCTTTAATTTGACCTAGTGGCCTAATTTAAGACCCCAAATGACCCAAATTCGAACACATGTGAGATTTTATCAAGACAAACATTCTGACTAAATTTCAGGTCATTTGAGCAATAAATGTGGCCTCTAGAGTGCCCACAAGGTATTACTTTAATTTGACCTAGTGACCTAGTTTATGACCCCAGGTGACCCAATTTCGAACTGACTGAACACGTTGTGCTCAGGTGGGCTAACAAACTTAGAACAGGTTCACTACATACCAAATAACAAAGCTCTATGCCTTCCTGGTTTAGAAAAGAAGAATTTTAAAATTTTCCTTCTTTGTTCCTTTGTTCGAACTTGTGACCCCCGGGGCAGGGCCAGTTTTGACCCCAGCAGCATCATTTGAACAAATTTGGTAGAGGTCCACTAGGAGATGCTACATACCAAATATCAAAGCTCTACACCTTCCAGTTTTAGAGAAGAAGAATTTTAAAGTTTTCCTTCTTTGTTCCTATGTTAGAACTTGTGACCCCCGGAGCAGGGCCAGTTTTGACCTCAGGGGCATCGCATTTACAAACTTGGTAGAGGTCCGCTAGGAGACGCTACATACCAAATAACAAAGCTCTACGCCTTCCAGTTTCAGAGAAGAAGAACTTTAAACTTTTCCTTCTTTGTTACTATGTTCGAACTTGTGACTCCCCCCAGCAGGGCCAGTTTTGACCCTAGGGGGATCATATGAACAAATTTGGTAGAGGTCCACTAGGAGATGCTAGATGCCAAATATCAAAGCTCTACGCCTTCCAGTTTCCGAGAAGAAGAATTTTAAAGTTTTCCTTCTTTGTTCCTATGTTCGAACTTGTGACCCCCGGGGCGGGGCCAGTTTTGACACCAGGGACATCATATGAAAAAACTTGGTAGAGGTCCACTAGGAGATGCTAGATGCCAAATATCAAAGCTCCATGCCTTCCATTTTCAGAGAAGACGAATTTTAAAGTTTTCCTTCTTTGTTCCTATGTTCGAACTTGTGACCCCCAGGACGGGCCAGTTTTGACCCCAGGGGCATCATATGAAAAAAAACTTGGTAGAGGTCCACAAGGAGATGCTAATTGCCAAATATCAAAGCTCGATGCCTTCCAGTTTCAGAAAGGAAGAATTTTAAAGTTTTCCGTCTTTGTTCCTATGTTCGAACTTGTGACCCCCGGGGCGGGGCCAGTTTTGACCCCAGCGGCATCATATGAACAAACTTTGTAGAGGTCCACTAGGAGATGCTACATATCAAATATCAAAGCTCTAACCCTTCTAGAATCAGAGAAGAAGATTTTCAAAGATTTTGCTATTTTTTTCCTTTCTGTTGCCATGGCAACCAGAGTTATGGATGGAATTTAATCTCTTGAACAACTCTGGTAGAGCTTCACCAAAGGAACATCCCTGCCAAGTTTCATCAAGATTGGCCCAGCTGTTTAGGAGGAGAAGATGTTTAAAGGAATTGTGGACAGACAGACAGACGGACGGACGGACGGACAGATGGACGCCGGACAACGACCGATCACAATACCTCACCTTAGCACTTCGTGCTCAGGTGAGCTAATAAAAAATTTAGAACTGCTTTTGTCTCCTTGTCGGGTTCCAATATTACATTCAAAGAAATCCATTTGTGTTTTTATACACGAGGACAAGCATTTATAAAGGATATTAAAACTTTAAGAAAATTGCCATGAATTCCGTTCCCTCTGTGATATCGGAATAACTTAATATGATTAATTTTGTCTAAGGCCTTACGAAAATCTACAAATAAACAATAGAAACGTCCTCCTTGCTTGAATAAGTATTTTTGTATAATAGCTTGTAACGAAAATAAGATGTTTACAGTGGAGTAATTTCGTCTACACGTATATCGTTATCCTCCGCCCATTTATTGGAGAGGTCATCAGACCTCTCCAACAGTGGTGAGTTTAAAAGGCAGACTGCCTCAGAAACTGCTGCCTAACTCCATACTTTTCTGCGAAATCGTTCTGATACACAGTCTATTTCGTCATGGTTTTATAAATAAACCGAAATCAAAAAACTGAAATAGGAAATAGACGTGTTTTGTTTTTATTTGACGGATTTCAAAAAGGATTTGTTATATTGATTTGATTGCAAATGACCTTTCCAGTGGTTGTAATTTTTCATTAAACAAATAAAGCTACACACACAAAAAAAGAATTTCGTTAAAAAAGAGAACACCGCGGGAAAAGATCACGCGACTTGAAAACGCGGGAAAAAGGTCACGTGTCTGTCATGTAATGCAGAAGAGATTTCTTCTTTTTACACAGCGGCGATCGTATAATGCCTTACTTATTTGTTTATATGTACCAAAATATATTGAAATTAAAAGCAGTAAGCTATTTGAAAACATTGATGCTGACCTCTCCTGGCTTCTTTTTTAAAGAAGCCAACTTGTATTATCTTGAATTAATAATACCTGAAAATATTTTATACATGGATGTTGTTATGGATATACCACGATAATTCGCCGGTTCATTAATACCTCCTGATTTATATATCGTCATATATTAGATTGTGATAAAGAAATAGGGAAATTTCCAGTAGACATTACCTTATTGAATAGTCTAAAAAAAAATGGAGTATTTTCGTGCAGATGGTAATCCGTCAATACCTGCACTTTTACCATTGGGTAAACTAGTTATAGCTTTTTCCATTTCACTCAAACTTATACAATCGTTCAGACATTCCGCATGAGGTTTAACCGAAACTTCATTTTCATCATGTATGAGTGTTGGGGCAGTATTGTCAAAAAGAACTGATTTGAAAGAATTATAAAATTCAAATGGGCTTTCGATGGGCTATTATTTACTTGCTTTTTTGTATTTCTCTTCAATAATTTCATAATTTTAAAAGCTCTTTTGGATTTGAACGATCTTTGATCGAATGGATCTTTGTTTTTGTTGAAAATTTTTGTTTGTTTGTTTGTTTGTTTATTTTTTGTTTACAAACAGCTTTAAACTTATTTCTATTCATGATGAAATGCTTAAAATCAAAGTCATTATTAGTTTTACGGAACTTACGTAGACACCTTTATTTTATACACTTTAAGCTGCCAGTCATCATCCCACCATTCGGTAGGCTGTACAATAGTATTATGTCTATAAGGTTTATTATACTTCTGCCACGATTTCTGGTAAAGGGAGATTACTTACTGCATCATCAGTATTAAAATCGATTGCATCCAGAACACATTGGTTATTATCTGAGAGATATTTTAAATTTACATATAAATTCATTATTAAAATATTATTTCCGCTTAAACTGTATGTAGTTGACTAAAGGCATAAAATGATCAACAGCAGAAGCCATATTCTTCAAAAAATGACAATGTACATAATAATGGATTGTTACCAGATTCGTCACGTTCTCCCATTGCCAAAATAAGATATAGTATCAAAAACATTTTTGTTTGATATAAAATAATCATCAACACTTTAGCTCTCTTTAGACAGACATGTATAATTTCCCATAACATCGTCAAATAGGGAACTGTTCATAATGTGCATATAAATTTACCATAATGGTTAAATCTACAGCAATCCCTGTTGTTACGTGACATATTAAATCTATTGGATTTATAATTTACATTGCCATGGATAAAATAGATATCATCGTTAATAATGTAATCAATAAAATCTTTTATTCTTGCATTGAAATCTTTAGCAATGATAACATCAACTGACGAATATTAACGCTGGAGATTTAGGTACCGATCCTGCATTTGCAAAATTCTAATACGCTCAAATAATTTATTATAAATAGTTGAAGCCCCTAGAGAAATATACAAAAAAATACAAAATGACATCATTGATATTGCCCACTAATGAGAAGCTACAAAATAAAACAACACAATCTGACCAATTTTCATAAATTCTACAAACAATATTGTTATATTTATATGAAACAAATACATAAATTCATTCCCCCACTAATCCTAATAGCTTGAGAATTTTGGACTCTTATATAGGTTTGGAATAGACGGTTTTTATTCTAAGTGACATCATAACAGTAAAGCGTTAGAGATGTCTAGCAGAGGTCATATCTATATTTATAGATCGCAAATTCCATTGTGGTGAAATCCCTCTTCCGTCATTGGAAATTTTAACATATTGTGCAATACATTGATTTTACAAAATTGTGAATCAGTTAAAAACAATAAAGTAACCTTTACGTAGAGAATGGTTCTTATAGTATAATTTGTCATGTACAAAATTAAAAGTGAGCAGGTACTTGTTGTTGTTAAAACTACATGTATATGTAGTACATACAGGAGACTCATTTAGATTCCTTTTGATTATTTTGTTACTTTTGACATTTACAAACAAAATTTTATCTAAGATATCTTAATAAAGTAAACATATTAAAATCAAGCATATCTAAATAGAAAACATGTTTATCATTTTTCTTTTAAATCCCAGTCCACCAAGGAAATAGAAAGACTGTCTTGGTATATCTATCAGGCAAGTACTCTTTGCTATAAATAACGGACTTCTTTTTTCCAAGCCAAGCGCCATGCCAAGCAAACCCGCCTAGCGTAAATATCATGTGATCACAGCGTGCAATTAGAGCAAGGTCGTATCCAGCAGAAAGGAAGGGTGAGAAATAAATGTCTTGGTCGTTAAAATTTCGCATGCACCATTTGATATCATCACTACAGATAATAAATGCTAAATTAGAATGTTGTTTTCTCAGATAAGACATAGCCATTGAGATGTAAGATAAATACCATCTAAGCGACCTATGTGCATATTTGGACCCGAAAGAATTTACTCTGTCTGTTCTTCGAACGTGTACGGCAACAGTTGATCGATTGGCAAAGAGAGAACTTACGTATTCCTCAACTACACGAACTATTTCTTCCTTGAACTTTATAGAAGATCGCACATATTGCTCTTGCCCAGCAATATAGTTGTATCCATAGCAAGCGTCTTTAAGTGTCCAGTTTTGGCGATGATCTGATAATTCTTTTTGTGTTGTGTTAGAAAGCACACCAGATAATTGATGAAAGGTCTGGTTATTCACTGTTTCATGTAATTCAACGTGAGCTACATCAAAAAAAGGATGTACATATTGCCAAAAATATTTGTTACTCGACTGTATCATTGCTTTATAACAAAATCTTCTTGTAAGTGCTAGTAAACAGTGTACTTGAAATAAACTACTTCCTGTTCTACCTGGTCTCAAACTAAGATGAATAAATAGGTTGCTATTGTATTTTTCTGCACATAGAGAGTTACTGAAGCTGTCTGTAAGACTGTGATTGACATCAAGAGTCAGATTTTCAGTTTTCCACCTAGTATCAAAGAAGTACTCGAGATACATGTATCTGGATGACTTGAATACCGCTTCAGTGTTCAGCTGCTTTATCCCAATCAGCAGGCGAGCAGACACCAGCAAAATAAGTATTCCGAAAGCAAACAGAAGTTTTGGCTTCATGATGCCCTGGAAAAGAAAATGAAACAGAAAAAACTTTCGGGGGGCAAAAACCTACATTCAAAGGAAGAGACTGTAAAAAGCTCATATTGAATATAAGATCTTAATTGTCGGTTTTGGTTTTGCTACGAATTTAAAAAACCGGCTGTGTTACCGTCAACTGCGCTGTCACAAAACTTGTAATTAGTGTTATAAAATGGCCTTGTTGTTTCAAATATAAGTAGAGTAGTAGACATACAGTAATCATATGACCGATTTCAAATAAATGCGATTTCTGGTATCTTTCAAATGCTTTGTAAAAGTATTTCTTTGACCGATTACACTCGGTATTATTGATCGGTTTTGTTGTTGTTGTTGTTGTTTTAGAATGTGGACAAGTCTACAAGCAAGTTCACTATCCTCTGAAAATATTTTTTTATAGTCACGGATTTCACGCTTAGTCTAGTATTTAAGGAATAGGATAGAAAACGAATGACGTTGTATACGAGTGTATACATTGTATTTCCCGTACACAACGGCACTTGTTTTCTGACCGACTTAGACTACACAGGTTATGTATTCATCTATTGTACATATAGATATTAAACCAAGAGAATTGTATTTTAGGTATATAATGTCGAAATCAAAAAAAAAAAAAAAAATATATATATATATATATATCCCACATTTAAACATCGTACTGAAGATACGATAAAGCTGTCATACATGAATTTGATATTGAGCACTAGCACATTTTAGAAAATTAAAAAGAAAGTTAAAAGAACAATGGAAGTATCTAAATACACGCACAGCCTTTTTTGTATTATATTCGAATATTTTCATGAGAAAATGTATCTTTCTAATTATCAATTATCAACTCTCTCTCTCTCATGTAATACCTATCACAATTTTGACCAGCTCTACAAATTTCACGTGAAAATCAGACATACAGATAAAAAGAATTGTTACTCGAATTATGAAAGATGTACGGCACATGGAAGTTGTGAAGATTTTAGTTCAGTATGTACTCAGCTCTGAGGTGTCTTCCTATGATTTGTTAAACTTGAAAACTGTTGACACAACTATTTAGCGCTTTACATTTTTCTTAACTTTGTGTGAAATCTAGATGTAAATGACATTTGATTTTAGAAAGAGTTTAAACTCTTGATGTAGTTCCTACTACTTGTCCGTTCACCACACTTTATGAGAAAATCATTTGAAATAATGTCTGACTTTAATTTCTGACTTCAAAAATAGTTTAAACTTTTTCTATGTGGTGCCTTAAGAATAAGTAATCAAACCGAAAACATGGCCATTGAAAGTTGACATAATAGATTCCTGCGTATTTTCAAACATTTGTCTCAAACTGAAATAAAGGTGTGCGTGTTGGGGAGGGGGGGGGGGGTTTAATGCGTCTCTGTGATGCATTTTACCAAGCAAGTCATCATAAAGTACGAATCCATAAAATCCATTGCGTCTAAAAACCGGCTAAACATATCAAATTGAACCTGCAGAAAATTGACAGACAGCAAAAAGTTGCGACTCATGTCAGCTTGCGTGGACCGCTCAGGCTGACATGGGTCGATAATTTTTTGCAGACGCATTAAGCCCCCTATTCACAGAGAGCATGAATCATATGTAATATGGTTATTGTAAAGATCGACACTCCAATTGAGTAGCTTATCATAAATAAATTTGATAGACCGATAGAGTTTGTAAGAGGTATTTGAATGTAGAGAAGAGCTGAGATTGAAAAATTACTCTTCATATAATAATGGATGTCTCAACATTTTGTCTGCATTCAGTGCTCCATGTCGTTGCCATTGGTTTCTTGAGGTATACATTTATCTCGTACATTGGTGATAAGAATATCAAATGGTGCGCATCTATAGAATTAAGCACTGGTACATGTGTGTTAGTCAAATTTTATAGTGACAGAGTTTTTAAAAATCAGTCGGTCATCTCCCACATATTGTCAACAGAATGTTTTTTAAAGTAAATCCTTCAAAGACAAGCATAGCATTTAAACTTTAAACGGACTGTTGTAAATGTAGTTCAGTGTATCGTGTTTGTATAAATAAATTGATACTGGATTGAAATGAAACAAAAAATCAAATTGTTCACAAACGGAGGCACCTAAGTGGTTTAGCGCAGGATTATGATTACCCATGGGTACAAGTTACTGTTCAGGAAATCTTTTCTCCCAAGGACTGATTAAAGTCATTAATACCGGACGTAGTTTCGACTTTGTGTATGCAGGAAAGAGGTCAGAATCTAATATGGTCATACACGTAGAATCAAAAATAAGGGAACCCTCGCATTTCATCTTGGGGTAATTCTTTATTTTCCCTAAAGCATATATCAGATATGGCATCCAAATTCAGAGGTTTCTTACTCATGGCGATAATCAAAAGAAAGCAAGATTTAAATACCGTATATGACTAGGTTAAATGTATCTACAGTTATTATATTTGATGATATCAACTTTCAGTGATGAAATTAAAGACATACCTGTTTTCCATTAGCCATGAGTTACCTGAGAAGAAAATCCAATAACAGAGTTAATTCTTCGGATGGCTTTAAACTAATTTCTAACGTTTTTCAATCCCGATTTAATTTCATTTTCAATTAGTGTCACAAATTCATCTATATACATGTATTTAAGAAGCTGAATCCAGATTCCGTATAGGTACGTTGTAAGGCAAATCCTTTTATAAGCCCGCCCGGGTAGCTCAGTGGTGAGCGTATCTGACTCGTGAACTGGTGGTTGTGAGTTCGATACCCGGTTGAGGCAAACTTTCTTCCCGGCGATTTTTCGCCTCTCACCTCTGATGCATGTGAGAAAAGTAGTCGGTGACTTTGGAAAGAAAGTTTTGTCAGCACTGGTGGGAGAAAGCCAGGAAACACATGGATGCGTCACTGACCGCCATGATTATGACCCGAGCTGTTAAAATGGCGTTAAACTCCAATACAAAAAAAAAAAAATCCTTCTATAAACCGCACAGTCTATATTCGCTTGAAATTAAGATTTTGATAGATAGCATATGTTAACACGACGACAGATGTTCGATTTGGCCATATTTCTGTGAAGTTTCTTACCGGGTTAGTCACATTGTGGCCGATAAAACATAGCCAGATATGCATGCTGCACAACCCTTTTTTAATATGAGCGAACTTCCTGTTCCTTGGACAAGGGCAGAATTTTTGGTCGTGTTATGAAATAGAAAACAACTACTTCTTTTGTTTGGACATTTTAGAGTTTTATGAACAAAAGCACATTAAGTTATGCACGACTTATTACCATGGACCAAGCAAATCGGAAGCTGCTGTCACTGTACGCTCCAAATTAGAATGTTCAAAGTATCATCAGAAAATTCTTAAATCTTCCCAGAATAAAAGAAAGCAAAAGTTCAGCTGTCACGGCAAGTGTCAAAAGCGAATTCAGCTATTTTCCTATCCAATGCCAAAATAGCAGATTTCATGTTTTTAGTCGCAGTAAATCTGAATAGGTAAATCTCTCACCTTTAAAATAGCATACACCTGTTTTTTTTTTAAATCAAACACACGTCACTTTCCAGCCTTGTTTTTTTCCCATGAAACTTGTATGCATGCCGCTGCAAACTGATTTGAGGTGTATAGTGACAGCAGCTGCCGATTTGCTAGACTATGCGCTGGTCATCAGAACTGAATATGATGGTTTTGCAGTAAACAACTCAAGATTTACCTCAAAGTAAGAAGAGTTTACTATTCGTTTTGCTGCTTTTTGCAGTGTAGCTGAGTACAGTGGCTTTTGGCCTATTTATTCGTATTGATAACAAGCGTTCGAAGCTCGTTTTGCGGCCATACCGTTTTTATTTCATTTTTTTTTTTTTAATAAAATTCGGACTTCGTTTTGGGTTTTAAGTGACAAGCCGTTTTACGGTTTTCCCGCTTTTAGGTAACGCGAAAAATATAATTGAATATGTAGATTAGATCTACTCGTGAAAGTCAAATCTCAAGTTGCCTAACAGTGTTTCTGTTAGAATAGATGAATTGTTAAAAAATTACCTAACGAGAAAAATTATACTCCGAGCGAACGGTGACGTCTTCTTGACGTCATCACTATGAAAATGACTTCATGCAAGCTTCAAATAGAAATGGAGGATTCTCAATGCAAGCAGAAAAATGAATAAATAAAACGTTAACAAATAGATTTAAATAGATACAGTTACGTTATTTTCTGAAGTGTACATTTGCCGAATTTCTTTGCGATGATCTTTGGGCTTCGGAATGCCACAGTGTAGATCAAGATCATACTGCATGGAACATTAGTGTGATCGTAAGAGTACACTACCAATATAGTGATATTTTTCTGTAAAAAATGATAACTAAAATTTTAACATTTGGGAAGGGGTATTATAATATTGGCAGGAAAATTCCATCGATTTGCGACGTTTAAAAAATAGATCTATTGAGATTTCAAAAGTATTTTAACTTGACTATCTAGTAAAGGTCTTGAAACCAGACTAGGCTCCCTGTCTCAAAGGTTTGAAGAACGTTTCTGAAATGTAACGGTCTTAATTAGAATTATATTAGTTTACGTGGTGTTTTATCCTGCTTTTAACATTATTTCACATCATGGTGATAATTCATTTCTCGTGAATTACCATTACCAATGTTTCACAGGTTCTAGGCTTGAGAGTGTCTTTCCTGGGGACACTCTCTGTATACTAGCACTGCCTTTGGGAACCGAAATCTGGTTTCCTTATGACAGATTCAAAGCTGTAGGATTGATACTGTGTAAATGAAGACTCATAAAGGCGTGTGTAACCAAATTCATTTATGATCAGCATTTATGTGAAACCTACGGTAAACATAAACGATTAAAATTGACGCACAATAAAACTAAAATACAATTTAACGCAGAGTAAAATAATATTAACACGAAAAAAATCAAGCTATGGAAAAATGTTACGGGATATGCATGTCCAGTGATGATATAGCTCTGAACTTCTAATACTTTTTAACAGTTACTTAATTCTGAATAATCAAGGTCAATACATTTTAATTAGTACATAAAAATGTACATATATTTTTGGAAGGCGAGAGCCTTCATATGTAATCACTCAGCTGTTTGCTGCAAATGCTTCTGAACGGTTTTATCCAACCACCTTTCAAATAGTTCGATACATCTCGAATACAAAAGGACAAAAACAGTTGCAGATCATTGTAAATTGAATCAGAACAAGAGGGAGCAACTTCAAATTTACAAAAGGAATGAAATCAAATTCTTGAAAACCATAGTTTCACGTAAAAGCAAAATATTTTGGATCAGTTTATTGTTATGATCGTCTTGCCGCAGCAACAAATAAATTGTAGTTGTAATAAGCCGATCGAAAGCAGTAAAATTGACGCCCATAGGGCCTACTTTTCTCTACAGTGCATAAATAATTAAACCAATTGGATAGCTTTTTGGAAGGTGACTGAAGACGATTCACTCCTCTATTTCAAGAAAAATAGGTCCTCGTAGATCAACAAACAGACGCGTCTGTTTCATTTGATGTGTGAAATTAACATGGGGGTAAAAAGTCTGTGTAAGCCAATTACACAATCAGTGAATTTCAGAGTTAAGTGTCATAGAATTCGCTCTAAATTTTAAATTAGTCTCCTTCCGCAGCTTTGACAATGGCCTAGTTTATCGCAGGTGATTAAGTATGGAAACACCTAAAACCACTCGAAAATCACCCAAAACTACTGTCATTACACGCAAAAACACTTCCTTACAACAATAACTGTATGCAAAACGATTAGATTAATTAACGCTATCAATTGTAACTACATATTTTAGTACTTTGATCCGCGTTAGGTGGAAGTATTTAATGTACTTTGATTAATTGTAGTTACGCATGTGCTCCGAGAGTTAAGAATTTCCATAATCAAAAAGTTAAAAATCTACATTTATGCTGCTTATCGCTGTTGTCCGGACCTAAAAAACATTTCAGTGGCGACAAGAATGTTTCGCACTCTCCGTATGCAGTAATTATTACCTGAAATGTTTGGTAAGCAGTTTCACTTTCGACTGTACGTCGTCAGCTGGGTGGAGAACGTGAAACAGTGATTTTTCATGCAAATAGCATCGTTGATTATGATCAGAAAAGAGCTAATTTTGTGTCTACGACTAACAGTCTGATCTAAGACTTATAGCCAGCTCCGTAATTTTGTTACACGTCAAAAACCTAGTGATAAGAGTTGAAAACCTTTATTGAAAATTACGTGCAACTCAAAAAGCTCACCATTGGAGAACGGTTTAAGTTTCATTGTAAGATGCAAAGTGAAAATGAAACTGTAACCATGTATTTGAAAGACTATAATTGATGTTGCTAAGTGAATCTTGTGAGCTTGGGAAATTTTTAGATGAGCCGAGAGATTGTTTTGTCTGTGGGTTACAGAACACTTATTTCAGAGAAAGTTATTGTCAGAAGTAGAATTAACTGTGAAAAAGGCAGTTGATGTGTCTGTTAGTTTGGAACGGGTGGACAATGAGGAGTCAGAAACCAAGGGCCCATAATTACAAAAGTCTTTACACCGTGGTTTAGATGTGGTAAAACTAATCATGACAGACATGTTTCTACAAGAAAGCAAAGTGTGTTAGCTGTAAACAAGGTCATATTAGCAAGATGTGTCCGAAAAAGACTATGAAAGACTGAAATACGTTCACAGCCTAAGGCCAAACAGGACAAGAAAAATAAGGAAAAGTCCAAAATTCATTTGCTGAATGAACATCAAATTTTCAGTCAGTCTGAAAATGAAAATGAATGAGAATAGCCACTTTTGAACCTAAGATCACCATCTAGCTCAGAAAGCAATATTTCAGTGCAGATTGAGAGTACAGACTGTGATATGGAATTAGATGCAGGGGTCTCGATGACTATTGTTTTGGAAAAATCCCATGCGTCATTCTTTATTTCCCGTCCAGTACCTGTTAAAGTGTGGATGACGAGTAGCTGACACCCTAATTGCGCGCATGTTGTTTGACAATTGCAAATTATGCATCAATCAACGGATTACAGACTATTTTACTGAGATAATGTTGATCTATGTACTCGATTAAAGAAAGGCCGTGAGCATCTTATGGTGCAATCAACAGGAAGCAATGGTAATAAATAATTGAGTATTGTCCATGACCTATCAACTTTCAGTTGAATTTTTTAATCTATCTTTCCAGTAAAAACAGTTATTTAATTAAGAACAATGTTCCATGAAACTTTTCTCTTTTTAGTTTAAACATATTGTAGCGAGCTAGTGGTCTTCTCCTTCCTTTAGCTCTTGGGTTAGGGGAGGTCAGGGTTGTCTAATTTGGACTCCACACAATCATGTTAAGAAAATAAAAAAATCTCTAAAAAGGGGGAGGTTTGAGTAAAAGACTACTTAGTCTGATTAAAACAAAAAATGGGAAGTACAGACAAACAAACAGTCAGTTTAAAATAAAGATTCTTGTTTTTTTTTTAATAACACTTTTAAAGTGTAATTACTTCATGAGATTTAAAAAAAAAAAAAAAAAAAAACAGTTCAACAATTTAAAAAATATACAACAATGGCAGCAGTTTACCAAATGACTAGAGTAGCATTAATCTCTATAAATACTTTAAGTAAGCAGCAACTGTAGATCTGTAATTCTAAGTTTATAAATTCAGAGCTTTAAAAAATAAATAAAGAATCCTTTAACAACGAAGTGGTTTGCAAAGACAAGACACTTTAAGCTCTATTCAGTGGAAGAATATTTAAATCTAACACTGAACTGCATAACGTGCCGAGACGCGACAGTCTGATCTAAGTCCGTACCTCAACCCGCGAGCGAACGACGCAGTGGATCTACACGTACACACTTTTCGATAAACAAAAATAAAAAAAACCCGAAAGCTAAGTACAAATAATCATAAGGAAATTAATAAACTTTGGCCAAAACACTGCCTTTTATAGTTAAATTTTCCGACATACCAACATCGTCGGAAACAGCGTAGCAGCTCCAACACATCCGACGTTGGAGGTTTCCGACCGATGTTGGACGACGGTTTTTCAGCCAAATTTAACAGTGCCGCAGCCAATTTACAGACAGATAATCGCAAAATTCAAAATAACACTTTTTTCTACAATAATATATGTTTTCTTTCATTTTTATAATTACCTAAAAGAGTAAGATGTGAAAAAGGGTTTTCTTTCAAATAATACCGCTTAAAATAGAACGTTGTAGTATGACGTCATAACAAATCCCAAGATGCATTGGGACAACAACAAACATGGAGTCACTCTGTGAAACACATGGATCTCTTTTGAAATGGATAATTCAGAGTAAATACGCAACATAAGATGCTTCTGTTGTAAAGTAATGTGCTCGAAACAATATACGAATGATAAGACAAGCTCAAAGTAACTAACATATAGAATTACTGCTAAAAATTAATGCAAACCGAACCGAAAGTAGGCTCTTGTTCAAACATGATAAGGACGAGGAGTTACGATATCGCCTTTCCGAAGGCCGAGACATTACAATATTTTCAGTATAATATTTACATACATGGTAATATTCTGAAAATTAAAGTTGCGTGAAAAGGATTGGAACGAAAGCTGCTAGCTTATAAAGTTCCTCTCCTGTGAGTCACGTCAATGTCAAACTTTTAACAATACAAAAAATTGCAACAAAATATGGTCAACTGTGTGTGTGTGTGTGTGTGTGTGTGTGTGAGAGAGAGAGAGAGAGAGACGTGGAGTGCCACCAACATACTAATGTTCAGGTAAAACAGAATTTTAAACAGAAAACTTTGTATTCCAACGTTGCGTGTGATTTTAAAAGCAAGAATAGAGAATCAAATGGTGATCAACTTCTAAAAAGGTTAGTGTCAACAATGTATGAGTGAACCGCTGAAAATATTTTTTCGTTATCGGCAAGACTGAGAGTCTCGTCTCCAAAAAGAAGTGTGTGCAGGCTTACAGTGGAAATTTCTGATACGCTTTGAAATAAGCTGTTTCTAAACTCACGATAGTATCTGCAATCAAAGAAATAATGCTGATTTGATTCAATTTCGCCAGAAGTACAAAGAGGAGAATCGATTATGTTTCTGAAATAAAGGTGTTGATGAAGTGAACTACATTTAGTTCGCAGCCTAGCGTGAATAACTTGAATCCTCCTCTCTCCAAAGAAATATAGCTTATTTGGAATTATTTTATCTCTATTGATGTAACGTTTAAATGCTGAAAGGGAGTCCATATTTCTGATATCAATGGGTAGAGCATTCCAATCAGTAATAACCGAGGGTAGAAAGGAGTTAAGATACAGATTAGTCCTGCAAGCTATATTTTGTAGATTGTAAGAATCTCTAAGGCTGTAGGATGAAGTACTTCCTATTGTAACAGGAACTAAAGAATTTAAATAAGAAAGGGCTAGTCCTTTTACCATTTTAAAAAACAATAAAAGTTTGTGCTTATATCTTCTTTCACTAAGTGTTTCCCACCCTGACTCCTTGTTAAGATCCGCTAAAGACACAAGTTTACTGCATCCAGTTACAAATGGTGCAGCCTCGTTTTGTACTTTTTCAATTTGATCTTTCTGGTATTGCGATAGATTCATCCAAATAACATCTGCATATTCAAGAACTGGACGAATAAAAGAAAAATATATTGTCTGTAAGGATGTTCGATCTAGGCGTATCTTTAGACGTCGCATAATTCCAATTCTCTTCCATGCCTTCATTAAAGACTGATTTACATGGTAATCCCAAGAACCATAATTAGAAATGAAAATACCGAGATGCTTATGAACCTGCACAGATGGAATTCCAACACCAGACATAAAAAGCTCAGGGTGAACAGATATTATTAGAGATTCTGATTTTGAGGGATTAAATTTTACAAGCCACCTATTTGCCCAATCTGTAATTCTATTGATGTCTGTTTGTAAAATTGCACGGGCTGTATCAGGATCACCTACAACCATGGATAAACTGGTGTCATCTGCAAATAGGTTTATGTTTGACTCAATATCATTTACTTTGTCATTAATGTAGACTAGAAATAGAAGAGGACCGAGAGTAGATCCTTGTGGAACTGCCGCATTAATAGAACTTAAGTCTGAGACAGCACCAGGTAGAACAACCCTCTGATACATATTTGAGAGGTAATCTGAAAACCACGAGAGATGTTTACCACCTATTCCAGCTTTGTGTAGCTTATAAAGAAGACCTTTGTGCCATACTTTGTCGAAGGCTTTACTAATATCAAAAATATAACTCTAATTTCTAGTCCTTCATCCAAAGCTTTGCAAATTTTATCATATAGAAATACAACTTGGTTGACGGTTGAGTCTCCGGGTAGAAAGCCTGATTGAGAAGGTGTGAAAAAATTGGTATCGTTTAGGTGGTTAAAGACATGTTTGAATATTATTCTTTCAAATACCTTTTCCATGGTGTTTAATAGAGACACTGGTCGGTAATTAGATGCAATAGCAGAGTCACCACTTTTGAAAATGGGACAAACATTGGAAATTTTCCAAGAAGAGGGAAATATACTTGTGTTCAAAGACTGGTTATAAATTTGACTCAGAGGATTGGATATTTGAAGTGCAACTTCCATTAAAATATGATTATTGATACCATCTGGACCAGATGCCTTACCTAGACGGAGCGTTCTTAAAACATCTAACACTTCAGCGGGAGTAATCGTTATTGAATCTAAAGAGTTGTCGTTAATTTGATTTATATCATCCGGAAGACTGTTAGCTGAGTCGTCAATAGTTGATTGTTTGGTAAAGTATGAATTTAAAACGTTAGCCTTTTCATGCTCATCAACAACCATTGTGTCCTCAGTGTCATCCATCAGTGGAGGTATAAAGGAAGAAGACGATGGGGCTATAAAAGATTTCAAGACTTTCCACCAGTCTCTTGACGTAATACTATTTGAACGTAATTTCAGTGCCATTTGATCTAAGTGGTCTTGCTTTCTTTGTCGAATGAGAGCAATCAATTCGTTTCTTAAAGCTTTAAATTTGGACCAATGATGTGGATTGTTTGTACGTTTAACCTTCTGATATGCTCTTATACGTTGTCTAATTTTTCTTTTTATTAAACTATTAATCCATGGGGGTTCTTGGGGGTTAATAAGTATCACCTTATTTGGAATGCAAAGCTTTGCTTCTTTAGTTAATATACCAGTAATATTTTGAGTAACAGTATCAACGTCATCGTCTTGCAGCTGATCCCAGTTAACATTTTCAAGAGTATCTCTCAGCTTGTTATAGTCACCTTGTTCATATTTCCATATGGTTCGTTTGAAAGTTTTATATTTAGGTTTTAAGAAGTTAAAAACAGCAAATATTGGACAGTGATACCTTATATTAAGATCAAGACATGGTTCACCTACTCCAGAAATTAGAATGGAATCTTTGTTTGTTACAAAAAGAAGGTCGATTATAGTTGCAGAGTTTTCAGTGAAATGGATAGGTTCCTCAATACATTGTGTCATATCAAAGTGGTTGCAAACTGATTCCACTTTTCTAGATTGAACTGGATTCAATGTGTTCAGATTAAAATCTCCGGTGACTATTACGTCAGAAATAGTGGAATCTATTGAAAGACCAATGGAATCTTCAACTAACGAATTGTAGACTGAATCTGAACTTGGTGGTCTATAAAAGACACCATGCAGAACATTTCTTTTGTTGTGCAATTTGATCTGGATCCAGATACACTCGAGTCGATTTAACTCCAGATCATATCTCCGTGTATATGTCAATGTATCCTTTACATAAAGAATAACTCCTCGTTATCTATCACTGAGTCTGTCTTTACGTTCTGGAGGATGAAATGTAGGGAAAAGCAGATCTTGTGATGACACGGATTTATCTAACCAAGTTTCAGAAAAAGATACAAGATCAAAATAAGAAAATTTTGATATCAGCACATCAACTTTGTTTGCTAGACTTTGCACGTTATAGTGTACGGTAGACAAGTGATTTGGAAGATTTAGAAAATTGTATAAATCCGTCGAGCTTGACGAACGATCTGGATGGTTACCACCATCTGGACCTGGATTAGGATGAATATCACCAGATAGTAATATTAGCGATCCAATCCACACGACAAAAAACAGAGTGACAAAACGAAAAAAATGTGATACAACCCAATATGAGTATCTTATATTTTTGGCCTGCCTATTGCTAATGAGAAATCGAGATTTATTTATATGTATAACTTGTTCAGTCAGACAAGCTGTTGACTCAATACCTAAAAGCATAGAATGTTGATGGACTAGGGAAATCTGGATTAGTACAAGAACAAAAACAGTTATTGTTAGCCTGAATCTGAATCTTGGACGATATGCCGGCATCAAAGGACAAAGATTTCTATTTTGCTTCATGTTATGTGATTAATAATGACATAAATAACACAGAGCACAGCATACGTCCAAGACTCAGTCCAGTTATTTCCATAAAGAAAGATGTACGCAAAAAAATGCAGAAAATTGGTTGGCACTCGACAGGAACAGAAAAATGTGTAGTAATTGATAAGTGTGTGTAAGTAGCAAACTGATATGAATAAAGCAAATAAATGAAACAATAAAACATTTGTACAAAGGTATACATAAATAAAGATATACGTTAATGCGTCATATCTATCAAACAATACTAGATTATTATTCAAACTTTCTTTTTACATGTGCTTGATATGACCGGAGAACAACTTTCAAAATGAAGAATTTCTTAGAAATTTCTGGGGCTTAAAAGGAAAGCTCCAGATCAGCCTAGTGATCAGACAAGTGTGAAAGTTAAAAAAAAATGAACATAAAGCTAATTAATCCTTTACCAAACAATCTGTTGTCCAGAATTTAACAATCTTGAGAAAGAAAGCTTCAGGCAACATTGTGAATAAAGAAGCGTTTTCTTTTCTACAAAGTTTTCAACATTTTAAAGATTGTTCAAACCATCTTTATCTTGTCATCTGCAAATTTGTGCAAGCTTTAAATTTGGACTAAGACATTGTCATTGAAAAGATTTAACTGACATCATGGTCCACATGGACAGATAATTCTAAATTCTAATTACAAATTAAAATGGTATTAGAATTGAATTTACAAATGTTTGTGAAGATGGGTCAAGAATTATTTCCATCATTATTATTGATTGATTGATAGTGACAGTGTGGTGTTTAACACCATTTTCAACATTATTTCAGTTATGTTGCGGCGGCCAATGCACCTATTCATGCTTTCCTAGAGTTTCTTTTACCAGTACTACAAACAATATTCTTTTTAAGCCACTGGCTGCTTTCCCACACAGCCATGAAACAATGGGAGAGAGGAATGAATCCTTTCGCAATGACTATCATCATTCCTCGGAAAGAAATTGGCTGAGCTGGGGATCAAACCACTGACCCCCTGTTCTCAAGTCCTGTATGCTGCCCACTGAGCTTACGGGACTCGGTCCATTATTATCATGAATATCTAACATATGCATTATCATGTTGAATTATTTACATTCGTCTAAATAAAAGATAAAGTGAAAAGTTCTTTTATCCTTTGTGCAAAAATTTTACAAATAAAGTCTTAGCTAGTAATTTCTAATGTAAATGTAGACTTGTCCATTACAGACATTGCGTCTCCATTATGCACAAATCTAAATTTACAGGTTTTAGATGTTTATTGTTTGTGTATGAAAATTCATCCTGACTCTAGAGGAATCCAACTTCTTCGGTCAGGCTGGAATCCAATTTTTCAGCTTGGAATCCAACTTTTTCCTACTTTGGTTTCCTGAAATCCAACTTGCAAAATCTTAGTGAGAACACTGAAGTACTTTGAGTCCTGTGAAACTTGAGCAACTGTGTTGCTGAAAACTTACACAATATATAGAGTTCTAGACAAGGTAAAGTAACTCTCAAATACGGTCATCAAAAGAAAAGTCTACCATTGATTGTTGTGAGTGGAGATGACCAGTCCTTCTCTATTTGGAAGAAACTGGACAACTCTTTACTAGTCAACAAAATTTTAGCCTTGCCCAAATTGAAAGCATTTGCAGACGACAATTTTAATGTGGCTCAAATGGTGCAAATTTTCTTTGATAGGGTAGAACACATTGTGGGAAGAGGAGAAAATGCTGGTTACCAGCATTTTCTCCTTTTCCCACAATGTTTTCAAAAGGCTTCTTTCCCAGGGTCATTCAAAGGTGGCATTGTGCGGTAAAGGGTTAATGGAACTCAAGCATGATTGGAAGAAAATTAATTGGACTCGCCAAGTTGGTGCTGTGGAGCAATTGTTGTCAAAATACTCTTCATTGTTTGATAAAGACCATCGCCAAAAGACTCTAGTTCTGTCTCGGGTTTTGGCTTTAGCAAAATTTTTTTACCATCCATTTCTACTTTGCAAACGCAGCCTCCCTTTTTGAAGAAAAAGACCGTTACCCAGAGCTTTTTGGACTCCCGTACTTGCCAAATTGGATAGAGCTCCAACTCCTAATGCTGGAAGTACCGTTCTTCCTAATGCGGGCAACGCTGCTGAGGCTAATCCGGCCAACATTCCGAGAAAGTCTCTCTTAATATGCGTGTTATTTTTAAGTTGAGCGGCGCTCATCTTAAGCGTTACTCCAGTACCTTTTTTCGTAAGCTTTGCCCAACCTTTTTTATTTGCGTATTAGTAAGGGCTAAAGTATGCTCGCCGTTTAGGTCTTCGTGTCCAAGACGGATACGCGTGGAAGATTTAGCTTTAATAGCCGCTTTTAGTTTGGCTTTCTGCCCCTCTGAAATGTTAACTTTTTACTTCCTTGTAGCGTGATATTTTATATAGTAAATATTTATCCTTATTATGATAAATATTTATTTATGCCTCCCTAATGTGGAATCTCATGGTAAGGTTTTCCCCTCTAAAGTTGAGTAGTACTCCATCTTGGTCCGTAAGGGTTACATTAAAGGCGTCTATCACATCACTTATTATAGGAAGGTAAACGAGGTTCACCGGCGTCTCTACTATATTATATCCCGGGGAGACGTTTTGGAAAAAAGTATATTGTGCTTCTTTTCGAGCTGTTAACGTAACTTCTGCGGATATTGTCTATGTTGACGAGTATGCTGTTAATGTTCATGATGTTCACTATATTCTCAGACTCGTGAAACCCCTCGGCGTACTTTGCGTGGTTAAAACCTAACACTTTCGAAATGGAGCTGGGGTGATTAAAATCTACGTAGTAATCATTTTCTAAGATAAGAACGGCCTTTAAGGTGTTTGTGTTTGCGGAAATGGTAATGTAGTATTCCTCATTAACGGGGTAGTAATGGCCCTTTTTCTCCATTTCGCAATGAATTGTGCCGTAAATGTCAACGATGTCGTAACATCTCTCTGGAATAGTTATCTTAACCCACGAGATTCCTCCGTCAGGAGAGTAAGTAAAGATATTGTTGCCTTTATTAATGTTTGGGAAAGAGTAATACGTTTCGAGGTTAACGAGCGCAATCTCGTACTTTTTACCTTCAGCAAGCTCTATTTTAGGAGTAAAGTTAATATTAAATTCCGTTTTGTTGCTGCTCATTATGATTTGGAATGTTTCTTTACACGCTGTATTTTTGGCTATTTTCTTTAATATTGGTTCCATTTTTTGTATGCTAGAAAGTTTTATGGTACTTCAGGAAAATAAAAATCGTCAAAGCCATTTCTGTACTTTCCGTTTTCTATATCGCTACTTAGATCTATAACAACAAAACCAAAGGGTTTTTCCCACGCTTTTTTTACACAGTTCTTCAAACTCTTTTTTAGGCATGTCTTGACTAACGTGATCGTCGTAAATGTGGTTAGTATCTTTTGCCTTTTGCGAAAACAGTATAATAAAGTTGGCGTTTTCTCTAATAGTATGTCTCGGAAGCGCAAAGTGATTTTGCGATAAATAAAAACAGTCCACATTACTATGCCTTCCTCAAATATAGTAATCTTCGCATATTATATCGTTATCTTTACTTTTTTTCCTGACAACAAGTCGTCAAAGATCATTAAGTTTTTACTATTGAGATCTAATTTTCTCGGGTCGGGCACGTCTTTAGCATTTTCGTAAAAATGCACTCTATGTCGGATTTATCTTTTTGTCCTTTCGCGAATTCCTCGAGCAAGGCCAAAAGAGACGTGCCTGATTCCATAATCTTATCGCGCATTTTAAACATTCCTAAAATAGCCTCTTTAGGCAGTTTTTCCTCGAAGCCTTTTTTAAGTATGCGATATTTCGGCTGAAAAAGGCTTTTTCGTAATCTAACCAGCCATGTCTAAGTAAAAGATTAAGCAAAAGAGTAGTTTTTCCGCAGCCCGATTTTCCTGCAACTACCCCTCTTATACTTCTTGGCAACAGCGGGCTATTATTTCTATCTCTTAGAAACTCGTTCCGAGATAGATCTTGTATATCCATCTTAAATATAATCGTATATATTTAAAATGCTATATTGCGTAAAGTGTAGAAAACTTACGGAAACGTTAAACGAGACCCCCGCCGTTTCTAAAAACGGGAAAAACATGGTAAAAGGGACGTGTGCCATTTGCGGAATTACAAAGACCCAGTTTGTAAAAAAGGGAGGCTCTTTGTTAAACAGGGCAATTAATAACATGCCCTTCGAGATGCATCTTCCGGGGCATAATTTTACGGGGCCGGGCACAAAGCTTAAAAAAAGGCTAAACCGCTGATTTGGTTGATATGCAGGCTTTTTCTAAGTTTAACCGCGGCGTAAAATATCTTTTAGCAGTCATAGACGTTTTCTCCAAATACGGTTGGTTGGTGCCCCTAAAGGATAAGACGGGAAAGTCGGTCGCTGCCTGGTTAAAAGACATTTTTAAGGAAAGAAGACCGGAAAAGATGTCGGTGAACAAAGGGTAAAGAGTTTTACAACAAAGAGCTTAAAGACTCGATTGAGTTGTATTCTACGGAGAATGAGGAAAAGTCTAGCGTCGTTGAGCGGTGGATTAGAACCATGAAGGAAAAGATGTGGAAATATTTTTCCGCAAACTCCACAAACGTTTACATAGACGCGCTTCCGAAGCTCGTTAAAGAGCATAAAAACACGCGACATTCCTCCATTAAAATGACGCCCGAAAATGCCAGTAAAAAGAGCAACGAAAACAAAGTTTGGAGAAACCTTTATCCCGATCGTCTCGAGATAAGAAAAGATATAAAACCCATGTTCTCCGTTGGAGACAGGGTTAGAATAAGTAAAAAGAAAAAGACCTTTGAGAAGGGCTACACTTCTTGATGGACTGAAGAGGTTTTTACTATCTCTGAGGTAAATCGGACTTTGCTTATAAAATTACGGACCTTAGCGGAGAAGAAATAAAAGGCACCTTTTACGAGCCCGAGCAGCAAAAGACGGACCAAGAGGTATATAGGATAGAAATTAGGATAGAAAAGGTTATTAAGAAGGGAAAGAAAAAGTCTTTAGTAAAGTGGAAAGGCTATTCGGACGAGTTTAATTCCTGGGTTAACAACAAAGACATTGTAAATATATAACCCCCAATATAAAATGACGCTTATTAAGATTGGCAGCGTAGCTAGATTCTGCCGCAAGAGCATTAAAGATACCTAACTTTAGAAGGGTTTTTTTACGAGACACGCTACCTAGAAAACATAAGGAGAAAGAATGCGGCATATTAAACCTGGACGATAGTGACGGGTCTGGAACTCATTGGGTCGCTTGGCATAAAGATAAGAAAAAGTAAGCGTTACTTCGACAGCTACGGTTTGGCTCCCCCGGAAGAGTTATTAGAGTACTTAAAGAACCTATTTACTACAACTTGGAGCAGGTGGAAAAAGCGGGTGAAACGTTTTGCGTTACCTATGCTTGTACGTGCTAATGGAGATGGGAAAAGGCGTCGGTCTACAAAACATAATAAATAATCTTTACGGATATAAAATGGCGGTTAATAAATTCAGAATAAAAGAGAAAAAGTCTGACTCTTCCGACGGCGTTTCTTTGGCCTACCTAAAAAAAAAAACTTTATCCATAAGTACAGAAAAAATACTGTCACGGGGTCCATTAACATAGGCGGAAATACGCTAACGAACCGTTCGCGGGTCCCGTAAATTCCCACGATGTCGCGACTAAATCTTATATCGATGAGAGAACGGGAATGTTAAAGGAAAATGGAGCTTATCTATCTCTCGATCATATAAATATGAGTTTTAGAAAAATTTAAAAACTTAACCAGGCCGACGGAACCGAACGAAGCCATTAATAAAAATTATGTAGATATTTTAGAAAGACCTTTTAAGTTCGAAGGAGGGAGATATTTTGCGGATAGAGATATAAGTATGAATAATCACAGGTTAGAAGGCGTCACCGACCCTATAAACCCTCACGAAGTTGCTAATAAGAATTATGTGGATAGCATCGATAAACCGTTTCGGTGCACAGGTAGAGAATACCTAGCTACTCATTCTATAAATATGGGCAATCGCAGGTTGGAGGGCGTTGGTACGCCTCTAGAAGACCAACAAGCGGCAAATAAGATGTACGTAGACGCGAGTGCGGCCGCAACTAGGGCCTACGTAGACGATAACAAAGTAATAGCGCCGACGATTATTGGCCCTAAACCCCTTATAAGCGTACATGCCGAGGAAAAAGGAGGTTTAGGAAACGGCAATTACGAGTTTTCCTTTGGTAATGGAAGCTCGGGGCGGGAGCACGGATTGGGAGGCTACTGTATGTCGGCTCCGGGCAGAATTATAAGAGGGTCTTTAATGGTCGCTAAAGCCGCTAGTATTCTAGGCGAAGAGGCAAAGGTTAACATAGTCGTAAACGGCGTCTACCGTAAACGTGGAAGGTATATGCGATATACTTTTTGGCAAAGGCATTTTAACAAGGCCGCTGGTAGAAAATGTTTTGGGAGAAAAAACCCCGACTGCTAAGAACCGATGCCTCTATAACCTAATATTAAGGAAAGACCCCCAAAGCCTTTGCGGAACTTTATAACGCTTTGCTTAGTACCGGAAACGAGAAACTGGCCGCTCTCATTAAAGCCACAGCAGAAGCGGAAGGAGCTCCTCCCATGCCCGAAGTAGCGTCACCGGGCTTTAAACGAGAACCGGCAGCCCCGGAAATGTTTGGGGATTTGGAAGCCTCCCTCAAAGAACTTTTACCGGTTCGCCTAGAATCCGAATTTATAAAACAGCAGTTACTTGTTACAGTAAAAATTTGCTAAAATCCGAGGTGGGCCTTAACGAATTTCCTTTCGTGATGGCACTGGCTAAAGGTTATTCCGAAGCTAGCGTGCTTTCGTGGAATAAATGTCCTCCGAGAATAGCTCTTAAGGATTCTTACTCGATTTACTCGAGGGAATTAAACTCGGCCAAAAGAGTATTAGAGGCTTTGGGAAAAGGGGGAATCGAGGTTTCGGCCGAAAAAATTCCCTCTTTAGAAAATCCTATAAAATTTCTGGGAAAAGATTTGGGCCTCGTTCTGGAATCTTACGATCCCAAAAATTATAGCGAAGCGGAAAGAATGGAAATGGCCATGGTATTGCATTTGTGCATTTATGGAAAAAATTTGGGGTACGTCATTATAAAAAACTTTGCCCCCAAACCTTCCGCCTATCTAATTTATAACGCGTCCCTAGAGTCTCCGATTATTAAGGAAAAAGACGCCGATATTGTCTTTACCTGCCTGAACCAAGACGAAAGTAATTTTGACGACGTTCCCAAAGATTTTGCTCCTTGCCCCTGGCTAAAATAATTTATAACTTTTTACGAGTTTTAAATTTTTTTGTCTGTACACTAATATTTGTTCTAAAACGAACCGCTACTAGTTTAATAAAAAATATATATTTAAAAAATGGACATTTTAAATTGGCGCAAATGTGCGCCATCTGCAACCGCATATCTTTTCGACGAATTAAAAGCGATAAAAATCGTCCTTCCAGCTATGGATATTTTTACTCGCCCGAGCGAAAGTTACTTGGTATTCGAGGGTAGTTTAATAAAGACCAAAAACGAGAATCATACTAACGCGGATAATGCCGCTTTAACAAACGGGCTTATGTACCTTTTTAGTAACATTAAGTACGAGATTTGGGGGCAAGTGGTAGAAAGCCTAGATCATTCTGGCCAACCGACTTCGATGCTCGGGCTATTAACATATCCTGATGACCTTTCTGATTCGTGGGGATTAAATCGGCTGTGGTACAAAGACACCGGATTGGAGGCAGATGGCGTTAGACAAGCATACCTAATCAACAGACCCGATCTTAAAGGAGATTTTAACTTACTAGTGCCGCTTAAACATATTTTCGGGTTTTACGAAGACTGCGATAAGGTTATTTACGGCTTAAGGCAGACTCTTACTCTCGTGAGAAAGTCCGATGATGACGCTATTTTTAAAGCCCCGGCAGTCTACTCCGGCAAAGTCGTTCTTAATAAGATTTGCTGGTATATGCCTCGTTTTAAAAACTTACAATCCTAAAAATTACAGCGAGGCGGAAAAAAAATTAAAAACAAAACTAGAGGAAACTCTCTTTAAAAACCACATATAAACCGTGCTAAATTTATATTTTTTAACGAGTTATAAATTCTTCCTATAATGTGATTACTTAAAAACCCAAAATCGGTCCGAGGTTCGGACCGAAAATGGCTCGGGAAAAAACCGGGGCCGGTTTGCCAAATTACCGGCCCAAATTGCCATTTAGTAAAAAAACATTTATTCATTTTGCGCGCTCGTAACTTTTTTGCGGGACGAGAAGTACAGCAAAGCCCTCCAAAACGAGTAAAATTTATAAATTTTTTTGCAAATCTTTTTTTGTTAGAATTTTTTGGGGAGGTCAACGAGTACAGTTTTTTGCGAAAAAAATCAAGCCACAGTAATGGCTGACAGCTCGGCTTGTTGAAAAAATTGCCAAGGTTTTTCCGTGATACACCAGGTTGAAGAAAATATATAGTAGTCACGTATTATACCTACATTATCAAATATAAGTGGCGTAAGAGGTGTAAGTCAACTGACTTCGAAATAAACAGCCTCTATTTTAATTTTCACCCATAAAACTTCGAAAAACCTAAATCCAAAAGATGTAACTACCTTTCCTCAAATTGTTCCCATGCTTATTTTATCTTGAACAATTATTTCGTGGTAAAATATCTTCTGGTAACTTGCATATATTTCCTAGCTAAGCCCTCGTGTCTGCGTAATGTTTGCCTAGGTTTTCAGATTCGCGGGTCACTTGACATCAGTGGGAGGAGCGATCTATCGTCTGTCGTTTGGTGAATTGGAAGGGTTACGTCACTTTATTGGACCGGATAGGCCATGTCTAGACTAGCATTCTATTCAGTCCATAATATCGTTGTCACTTTGTGACCTTTGAGAGAGGGAGAGTAGATCGGATTGACCCTTTAACCACTTTCCAAAAATGGAGGGACCTCATATGCAACGAGTTTGATCCCAAATTTCTTCCTAATACCCACACAGTCACTCAAACTACCTTGTCTCCGAACAGTCTGATCACAGTCTTACTTAAATGCATTACTCCCCGAAATATTGCATAGACAAATGATGTCCAATACCACGTCATCTGTTACCTGATTTTAGCGTTTTATATAGAAAAAGAATGAAAAAATTTCCAATTAGAGTCGATATGTGTGTGTGTGTGTGTGTGTGTGTGTGTGTGATCATTTGTTTCCTTTAAAAGATTTTGTATTGTTGTATTGGTTGCATTCTGTGAGAGCAGTGAGGTGGAAAACACAGGGACATGACAGCAAAATCTATGATCTCGATGCTGATGTGGGAGTTGTTATTGTACAACAATAATAAGACTTTCTTGTCTTTCTAAAGACGGTTTTACGTGTTCCACAAAGTGCTTCATGAAGACAAAGAAGTTCTTTCTGGTCATCCAGCCGGACGGATGAGCTGCCCAATACATCCCAATGGTCCGTCACGCACAAAGTGATCGAAATACTTCACACATGGGAATATGAAAATGGGTTGAATTGAGTTTCCAGTTGCACTTACAGTAAAACACATTGTTGCATGTGCGCCAGGCTCTCCAGAACTAAAAGGTCCAACCGGTTTCAACCCTTTGGCGCAAGTACACAACTTGGTTTCTGAACTGTTGTTACACCAGTTTCATCTACGTTCCAAATATTAAAGGGTGCGATCTGATCACGATCCATGGCTGTTATAAATTTGGTGAAGAACGCGCTCACATTATGTCTGTTGAAACTATTAGCCCTTCATAAACATGTGGCTTTCTCTCTGATAGATAAACGTGCATGTTTTTTTCTTAAAAAGAGAGAACCAGTCCGACTCTGCACGCTTGTTAGTCTTCCAAGAACCATTCGTGCAAACTTACCTTGAACACATCTGCACACCCATATGCTAAAAGTATCACCCTTTCGGCGAAAGACCAAAATATAGGATTGCAACCTTGGTAAGACAACTGACAAGTATTTTTTTTTTTTTTTTTTTTCTCTTCTTCTTCTTTTTTCTTGCTCTTCACTAAATACTACTGAAGGTGACTTGTAGCCAAAACTCAATTTATTAAAGGTCCAATAGCAGCCAAAAACGCACTGCAGTTGATAAAATGCATTTAAATTATTACATTTAAGAATATGGAAAATATTGTGAAAATGACAATCTGTTATTGTGTGGTCTGTCCAAGTTTTAGTCGCTAGCAGAGAAATGAATTAAACTAGAGGCCCTTGAGGGCCTGAATCGCTCCACTGGCATGATTGTGCTGTTTGTTTTTTTATAGCATACGCTATGAATTCATGAAGTGAAAAGGAAAAGCAAACACCCCAAAAAATGGGGGACAGAGTTGTTGCAACTGGGCTTGAACCCAATGAGATAGCACAAGTAGGCATGGTGAATTGAACAAAATTAATAGTAAAAAAAAAACAAAAAAAAAACTGAAGTACAATTTCTCAAAGCCAATTGTTTGGAATCCAGTCAGATTTGATAGGGTTTCAGTACTCACTGTTTTAAACAATACCTGCAAGTTTCAAAGAAATGTGACCAATAATGTGGACTGTGTTGAGTAAACAATACTAAGTCATCAAATGGCTGCTTTTCCTACACCGATTGCTAGATTTTCTTCATTCTTGATAGAGTTCAATCCCTTGATGATACAAATAATCTTTGCAAGTTTCAAAAGATTGAATAAAAAATGTGACTTAATTGCATAAACAAAAAATGTCAATTTTCAATTTTAAATGGCTCCTTTTCCCATACTGATTTTCAAATGTTTTGTTTTTTCTTTTTAAATCCGAAGGGTTCAAGCTATTGGTAATATAAAGCAACTGTGCAAGTTTCATGAAAATTCAACCACAAACGCCGACATTATCGCATAAACTAGAATTATAAATTCTCAAATTTAGATGGCTACTTTTCCTATACTAATTAACCAAACGCCAGCTGTCAATCAAAAAAGTCAATAAGCCAATCAGCGATCAGTATTTTTCCATCCAGAGCGGAAGCCGTCTTGCCGTTATAAAACCTAGACATTCTGAATCATTAGGAGTTATAACTATATATAAATGTATAGTATATTTAAGAGAAAAAACTGATGAATAACTTTAAACTTGATATCCATTATTAATCCTTATGACTGCAATTTCAAGATGCAGAGTTACACCAGGTAAAACTATTGTTGCAGAAGACAAATTCGGATTTAAAAGGAGAAAAATAAATGAATACTTCTTGTTAACATGTTTTTTTATTGTCATAAATTTTCCAGAATTTCAATCTTGGCAACAGATTCCTGTTTCTTTACTAAAAGAAATGTATAGATAATATTTTAGACAACTGATTGGATTTTATCATGTTCAGTTATTTATTTCCTTTACCTTATTTTTCATATAAATATATACTCGGTAATTCATTTTCTTACCAAATTGAGTTGACTTGTTATTTTGAATGCTGGTTACATCTCTTTCGTTGAATCTTTTCCCCCCTTTCAAATTATCCTTAAATAAAATTTGAGTTGACGAAATTCGGGTAAAAATGCTTTTCATATAGTCTTCATAGAAGTCAAACCTAAACAGCCCCCCCCCCCCCCCACACCCCGCTTTTAAAGTAAATGCAATGTAGGCACAGTTTTGACATTTGTTTAAATTAAAAATAAATGCCATCTTCCTCCATCAGTAAACCATTAAAAACGTTGTTCCCATTGGTCTCTGTATTTTAACATATCTATGAATGCAAACTTAAAGCCTGTTAAATTAAAGACGATATGCCACCCTATATATATAACCATCTTTCCCCTCCATTTTCAATCTTTTAATCTCCCTTAAACTATTATTTATTTATCGAAAATCAATTAGGTACCAATCAAGCCGTTTTCGTTTGATTTGTTGTACATGTTGCCACTTTTTACGCAAAACGTGGAGCAAGGGTTTATGCGGTATTCCTTTGATATCGGTATACCACCCCAAAAGCGTCTGGTACTGTCCTACTTGTAAAATTACACACACGTGTCATATCAGTCTGACACTTTGTGACCTTCTATAACCCCTTTCAACGATTTTTAGCGTTTGAAATTTGGATAAATACATGTTCAATGTGTAAGCCAATTTATTTTTCTATTACTCTTACAGCTTAGTATTTAGCGGCGAATGCTTAGAAATATATTCATGTTTTTATTCTTTTTATTCTTCTCCTCGGGTTTTTCCCTCAAACTTGAAAAAATCAATTTGGTAAACCCGTCATTTGTTAATGTATCTTCTAATTTCAATTCAAACATCTGGTAATCACATTGCCCTGTTAAAAACATGTATATTTCATTTGGTAATGTAAAAGTCTTGCAATTTGTGGTGAAATTATTGAAGCATATATCACGGACTAAGTTATGGAAAAATCTCTGTAACTTTGAAAAAGCTTATTTTTGTCCAGGTAAAAGATGAATTGCATTTGAAGACCAATGACTTTAAGAAATATTTAGGAAGCACGAGTTACATGTGCACGTATTGTACCTACATTATCAAACGTAAGTGGCGTAAGAGGTGTAAGTCAACTGACTTCGAGATAAACAGTCTCTATTTCAATTTTCACCTATAAAACTTCGAAAAACCTAAATCCAAAAGATGTAACTACCTTTCCTCAAATTGTTCCCATGCTTATTTTATCTTGAACAATTATTTCGTGTTAAAGTATCTTCTGGTAACTTGCATATGTCTCCTAGCTAAACCCTCGTGTCTGGGTAATGTTTGTCTAGGTTTTTAGATTCGAGGGTCACGTGACATCAGTGGGAGGAGCGATCTATCGTCTGTCGTTTGGTTAATTGTCAATTTTTCTTCAAAATCGATAGGGTTCAAGCTGTTGATGATACAAAGCAACTACAAGTTTCATGAAAATCAACCACAAATACAGACTTTATTGCGTAAATAAGAAATTGAAATTTTGAATTTTAAATGGCTACTTTTCCCACACTGATTGTAAGATTTTTTTCAAAATCTATAGGGTTCAAGCTATCGATGAGATAAACAAACTGTGCAAGTTTCACGACAATCCGACCACAAATGCAGACTTTATCGCGTAAACAAAACACTGAAATTTTGAAATTTAAATGGCTACTTTTCCCACACTGATTGTCAGATTTTTTTTCAAAATCAATAGGGATCAAGCTATTAATGAGATTAATAAACTGTGCAAGTTTCACGAAAATCCGACCACAAATGCAGACTTTATTGCGTAAACAAGAAATTGAAATTTTGAACTTTAAATGGCTACATTTCCCACACTAATTGTCAGATTGTTTTCAAAATCAATAGGGTTCAAGCTATTGATAAGATAAACAAACTGTGAAGGTTTCACGAAAATCTGACGACAAATGCAGACTTTATCGCGTAAACAAGAAACTGAAATGTTGTACTTTGAATGGCTACTTTTCCCACACTGATTGTAAGATTTTTTTCAAAATCAATAGGGTTCAAGCTATTGATGAGATTAACAAATTGTGCAACTTTCATGAAAATCTGATGACAAATGCAGATTTTATCGCGTAAACAAGAAACTGAAATTTTGAAATTTAAATAGCTACTTTTCCCACACTGATTGTCAGATTTTTTTTTTTTTTTTTTTTTTCAAAATCAATAGGGTTCAAGCTATTGATGAGATCAATAAACTGTGCAAGTTTCACGAAAATCAGACCACAAATGCAGACTTTATTGCGTAAACAAGAAATTTAAATTTTGAACTTTAAATGGCTACTTTTCCCACACTGATTGTCAGATTTTTTTTCAAAATCAATAGGGTTCAAGCTATTGATGAGATTAAAAAACTGTGCAAGTATCACGAAAATCTGACTACAAATGCAGACTTTATCGCGTAAACAAGAAACTGAAATGTTGAACGTTAAATGGCTACTTTTCACACACTGATTGTCACACTGATCGTCAGATTGTTTTCAAAATCAATAGGGTTCAAGCTATTGATGAGATAAACAAACTGTGCAAGTTTCACGAAAATCTGACGACAAATGCAGACTTTATCGCATAAACAAGAAACTGAAATTTTGAAATTTAAATAGCTACTTTTCCCACACTGATTGTCAGATTGTTTTTCCCAAAATCAATAGGGTTCAAGCTATCAATGAGATAAAGAAACTGTGTAAGTTTCACGAAAATCCGAGTACAAATGCAGACTTTATTGCGTAAACAAGAAATTGAAATTTTGAACTTTAAATGGCTACTTTTCTCACACTGATTGTCAGATTTTTTTTTCCAACATCGATAGGGTTCAAGCTATTGATAAGATTAACAAACTGTGCAAGTTTCACGAAAATCTGACCATAAATGAAGACTTTATCGCGGAAACAAGAAAAACGGACGGACGGACAGACGGGCAGATGGACAGACGGAGGGAGGGAAACAACGCCATGACATAAGCTTTGCTGGCTTACAGCCAGTGGAGCTAAAAATCAGGCAAAAAGTAAAGAAAAGATGAAGTGGCCTGGCAAACTATTAACCAGTTTTGAAATTAATTTTTCTGCCAGCGATTAACACTTGGATCGACCGTACAATGACAGATTGTCATCTTCACAACAATGTCCATACTTTTAAATGGTTAGATTTCAATTTAAATGCATTTTTACACCCGCTTTGTTTGCTTTTGGCAGCTATTGTTACTTCGCCCGTTGAATATACCTGCAAAATGTTGACTCATTGGTTTATGTTCAGATCTATGGCTACAGATCAAATCGACCGTCCGCAGTGTATAGTATCTTCGATGCCTTTTCTGATCACATGCGGTGGACTTTCCCATTTCTATGTTTTTGTTCATGATGTACATGTAGGTTCGAGCCATTCTGCAATGCAAATTGATGAAATAAGACTTTGAATTAAAACTCTGTAGCATAAATTTTAGTACAACCAAAACGTCCTTTTTCTTTTGAGTAACATTTAGACAACAAACATGGAAGCTGTAAATTCATACGGCTAAATTAGTAGATTATCAATGCCATTGTTAGTAGATCAGTTCTTTAACTTTTTTAGGCATGGTTTGTCAGTAGATAGAAATTGAGAGTTCCCAGACATTTTTACACAAATCACGCCCAATTTTCCTCATTTTTCATTCATTCATCCACAAACATGGTTAACTTTTTTCAATCCAATTTTCCTTCCTTAACAATTTTACATAAAATTTCCCGGACATTTTTACCGAACCAACGCGCTTATGCATAACAAACCAGCAAACCAATCAACCCATGCAAAATCAACCAAAGCATGACGCATCACACACCTGCTAACCAACTAACACATCAGCCAGACAATTGCTTAACCTTTTTCCAACCCCATCAACCAACGCTTATGCATACGGCTAACCATTAAACAATATAACAATTTCATGTAACATTAACATGCTCATAAAATTAAAACAATAATGGGTTAACAAGTCAATCTGATTAAGGTCAGCAAACAAAATGGCATAACCTTTTTTTTAAATATTTTTTACTTAAATCAATTTTTTAAAAAATTAAAAAAATTTTTGATTAAGAAAAAAACCTGGCTCATCACCCAACCAATGCATAACCCCCCCAACAAACCCTTACATCAAACAATCACTTAACCTTTTTCCACCCCCATCAACCAACGCGTGACGCAATGGCTAACCGGCTTATGAGTTAGTGGGTGGGTTAAGATTTTTATAAAAAAATAAAATTTGAAAAAATTTTTTTTTGTTAAGTTGATTTAAAATATAGTAAAGATGAGTGTATTAAAAAAACTTACAAAGCAAGAAAGAAAAAATTTAAATAGATGTATAAATGATAAGTGTGGCTATCTTATAGATTATTCCCAAAACCTAAATATAAAAGAGGAAACTTTAGCACTATTACAATACCCAAATCTTGAAAAAAATAGAAGGACTAAAAGATTTAAATCTGCTGTATATTTTCTTTTAAGTAAAGAATTAAAAAGTAACACAAAACAATTTTATTATGAAATAGCTTTTTTATTTGGTAGAAATTCTAATTTTCCAGGCATACCATTTGTTCACACTAAAAGAAAAAAATCAAATGAAAAATTAAATGATATATTTTTTGAGCAAATGGCTCAAGTTTCATTAATTGATTATCTAAATAAAGATGGTGAAACAGATATACTAATGCGTTATTATATATAAAAAATTTTTATTTTTATTTGTTACAATACAACAAATAAAAATTTTTATTAATTAACAAATATCTTATGATGCCCCCATGCTAATGTATTAATGTTATATTTACCCTCAGTATACCTTTTATCATCCAATGAACTTAAAGCAATTTTATTTATTTTTTCAGTATAAACTTCATGCTTATAACTTCTTATAGTATACATCTCCCTATATACTTTTTTATTTTCTATATCAAACAAGCAATGCTTATAATCCTTTTGCTTAATTTTATCTTCAACCATATTTTTCTTAATTCCTTTACATCTTTTTATATCTTTATCATCCGCCAATTTTTCTACTATAATAACATTTCCATTATCATCTCTTTCTTTTTCTTCTATAATTGGTATATCTAACATATCATAACTATATAACTTTGCCCTTAAACCAACAAACTCTGTTATAATTTTTCCTCCACGCTCATCTTTAAACATTCCTATTACCTTTTTATTTATACCAACTGGTATTTCTGAAGGATGGTCTTTTGGATAATTACTTGTATCAAATCTATTTTTTACATCATTAGCTATATCCTTATAAAAATATTTTGTTTCTATTTCATACATTAAACTATCAGTATCAGTAAATAACAATCTAGCTTTATTACCATATTTAGGCTTAATATAATTATAATGAAAATCATACATTAAAGTTTTACTTAATTCTAAAATACACATACCAACATAAACAGGTTTATTTAAAACTACATGCGTCTTTTTCACATGTATCCCTACTAAATTTTCACTAAATTTTTTAGTATGGCTATAGTTTGGTTTTGCTGCTAGCTTATCTGCTTTTTCTTTGTTGTTAACTAATTTAAAATCTATCCTATTTCTTATATTTTCCATTGTTTTACCAAACACGCTATTATTCATCAACTTATAAAAATCTTTTTCAAAATCGTTTTTTGCTTCTGTTCTTTTTTTAGTGTTTAAATCTATATATGGCTTCAACCAATCACTCTCATTAAATTTAATTCCACGATGTATCTTTTTTAACTTTATACCCAAATCTAAATACTGTTTTAAATTTTTGTAATGAATAACATATTTTTCTTTAAAATAAAAATTAGGAATTAGTTTTTCTACTTTATCTATTTTTAATCTTTCAGGTGCTAAAGGATAATCATTATGTTTATCATGTAACTCTTTTGGATATTCTAAATCCACCTCTAATATACATGAATGTTTTTCCCAATCTTTTAATTTTGTTTCATCCATCCACTTAAATCCATCTTTAGGAAGAGCTTGTGACATTGCCCAACCATAAAGATTATTTGCATCTAAGTAAACTATATATTTACTTTTCTTTTTCTTTTTATATCTTTTACCCATATATCTATTATTTGCTCTGGCATACCTATGTACAATCATTGATACCCCACCCCTGATACCTTTTTCATACATTAAAAACATATCAGGGTCAGTTAAAAGCTCAAGATTAACACCAGTATATTTTAACATAGCATCCCACGCTAAACCAGGAGCAGTAAAGTAATGTGCAGGGTCTAAATCATAAGTTTTATGACAAACTTTTCTAAAATTTTCAAAGATATCAGCTAAAAGCAAAACATCTACTACTTGATATAAATCATGATACTCACCTAAATTTTTCATATTAAAAACTTTCCAAACATTTTTTGCGTGTTTATATAATTTATCAGATATATACCTACCAGTTAAACTAGAATAAAATTCTGCTTTTGGTGGTAATTTTGTTTCTTTAAACTTTTCTTCACTATTAATATATTCATAAGGATAAACCCCTTTTTTAATTACTAAGTTTAGTTTTTCTTCAACATTATCATAATTCTCTTCCATATACTTTTTTGTTTGCTTAAAATCCTCTTTCTTTAAATTTAAAGCTAATTTTTCTAAACTACTCCCCATAAACTTAAAACTATCTAAAAATCTTAAAGTTGCATAACGTGTCTTTTCTTCTCCTTTTTTATTAATATAAGTTCCAATAGGAACCATTTTATCAACAGATATATAAACTTCATCAGTATTTGGTATACAGTTAATATCACCTTCTGTTTCTGCTAATTCTTTTATAAATAAATGAGTATCACATTTAGCAGTGTTATGAAGAAACACGGGAACCATAAGTTGTTTTTTCATACAGCGCTTATGTATGGCACCTAAAAACTTACCAGTATAATAACAATGGTCTTTTAGCTTTTTATTTTTTTCCTTTTCTTTATCATCATCACCTACATCAAATTTTCCACCACACGACCAACATGTTTCTGCTTTATTAAAACATTCCACATCTTCTTTAGTAAAAAAATATTTGGTATGCCTTGGTATATTACCTATCTTTTTAACTTCCTCTATTAAACTTTCTATAAATTTTTTTCCTACATCATTACTTCCCCTATACTTTTGTAATTTTGAGTCATATAAGTCTTCATGTTGTGAAGTAAGATACCAACAATAACTACTAGGTTTATGATGTTGTGTTTTTACTGTATAGCTTTCTACATTATTATTTACACCATCAGGGTCTAAATGTTTAATATAACTTTCAGTATCAGCACATCCCACAAAAGGAACCATTTTAGTTTTAAAATAACTTTTAAACTTTAACCATTTATCCTTTTCTTTTACTACTTCTGTAAAAATACTGTCATGTTCTTTACAATATTTGTTATGCTTGTCTAAAGCATCTTGGCTGATACAAGGATTTAAACACCTTAAACAGAAAAACTTTTTACCATGATGGTTAGATATTTGTGTTGATAACAACCTACTTAAATCTTTAACTAAACAATAATGTTTTAATTTACCCTGGTTTAGTAAAATTAATACAATATCTTTTTCTCTTTCATTTGCATACTTACTAATTCTAAGCGGATAAACAAAATTTTTACTACTATAGCTTAAAACAGATATAGCTAAATTTAGGTTTTGTTTTTCAAACTTATCTATATCTTTTAAACTAACCGGTAATGTAATACCATCCATATTTAATTCTTTCATATGTTCTTTTAACTCTTTATCCACTCTTTCAGGATGTTCCCTTTTTGGATGAAGAGCTCTAGCTATACAAGACGCAAAGCAGTTATCTTTATCATCTTTATAATCTTTTATATTAATAATTGCATTCTTTGAAGCTAAAAATTTTGGTAATGGAAACCAGGCACCAGCTCTTATAGGGTTATAATTTACGCTATGCAGCTGTAAATTTAATACTTTATATAAATGCCAACCTGTTTCAGAAAATCTTATACATTTTTCTAAATCTTCTAAAACCTCTTCAATCATTTCATCATATGAACTTTCAAGGTTGGTTCCCTCTAAAATTATTTTTATTTTTGAATGAAAATTACCATTTTTTGTTATAAATTTTCCATCTGAGGTATCTCTTGATAAAGTGCATAAAAGAACTAATTTTACTTTTCTACTATGTAATTTACTTAAAGCTTCAATTACTTTATTACGTGCCAGTTCTAAAAAATCTCGTGGACCATATCCAGCAGGGGCTTCTATTTTTAAACTTTTATGAAATCCACCTAATGCACTTTCCCCTTCTTCTATTACAACTTTATCTTTTTCACTATATAATTTTTTAATTTTATCTTTTAAAGCTTTTAGTTCAGGTGATATACTAGGTTGTACCACTCTAACATTTTCTAAGCTTCTTAACAAATCATTAACTGAAGTAGTTGGTGGAGTAGTTGGTCTTTGTCTTGTTGTTGTTGGTAAAGGTTGAGCTATTGTTGGTTGTAATACTGGTACATTTATATTTTCTATATCTCTATCTAATATAGGACTACTCCCCAAATTTAAAAAATGAATTAATTCTTGTCGTCTTAAACGTGAATAACCCCTTAATCCTCTATTTCTTGCTAAAGCCCTTAATCCATTTACAGTATAATTATCATAATTGTTAGCCATAGTTACTTTTTTTAATATTTAAAATATATCATTAAGTCAATTTTATTATTTTAAAAATAATAAAATTATTGAATGTCAATTCTATATTTACCATTCCATACTCTACCATTCCAATTTTCAATCGTTTGAGGACATCTATCAATAAACTTACTAGCCTTGTAAATTTATGGAAATGTTGTTTCTTCTTCAGTTTCAACATCCTTTAATATTACTGTTTTAGGATTTTTAGCAATATCCTTTAATCTATCATAATTAGGCACTTTCTTAAGTGGTATAACTTCTTCAGGATACAATCCATGCTCTTTTAAAACATCAACATACTTTTTCTTGTTCCAATAGGAATACCACTTAATGTTATTATCTTCTAATATTTTCTTAAAATCAGCAATCTTTAGCATTTTTTTATATAACAAAAAATTACTTAATACACTACACTCATCTTATTCCCATCACTCTGAAAGTTAATTAACCTATCACTAAGTAAAACTGCATATGCTTCGGTATTTGCAGGAGGATTTGCTCCAAATGTTGCTTTAACGTGAATATCAGTAACAGAATACTTAAGCCTTTCACTCTGCTTTGATAGGTCAAACACAAACAAAGGAAAAAGACTTTTAAAATCAGTAGGGGTAATATTTGGATTTGATACTAATTCATCCATGTTAAAAAACTTTTTTCTAAAAGAGGCAGCCTCACCATATACTCTTGCAATTTGATTAGTTGCAAAATTTATATCATGTTCATGGTTTGGATATTTTTTTGAACCTAACATTACATAGATATTTCTAACATCTATGTTATCAAATATAGCAGGATTTTGTAATTGATTACCATTTTTTCCATATTGAAAACCAACAATTAAAAAACGTGGAACCTCTGGAGATGATTTAGCTGATAGTCTCCAGGTAAAACCAGTTGCTCGTGGAACAGCAATAGAGTCACATTGTATCATTCTATAACCAACCGGGAATTTTTCTTTTTTCTCAATAAATTTGTAAAGTTCCAACTTGTTACCATCTTCCGGTGTTACATGCGGCATAAACCAAGATACTTTTGTTAATACAACTCTACCAGGTTCATGTCTTTGATTTCCACCCACAGCTGCTTCAGCAAGTCTAAAAATCGCATCATTATCATTATTTCTTGTTAAGGTTAAAGTTTGTTTCATTCCATATATAACTTTGTTGTAATCTTCACAAAAACCAAATATATGCTTTAAGGGTATCTTAAAACTAAATGTTCCACGAGGAAGCGAACTAAAAATATACTGTCTTCTTATAGTAAAACCATTATTGTCAGCAATAGCATTATTAGTATCCTTATACCATAGTTGGTTTAATCCTTGTGATTTAGAAAAATCATCGGGGTATTTTAACAATCCAAGCATTGTTGTAGCTTGACCAGGGTTATTAATTGTTTCTACAGTCAAATCTGTGTACAGCAGCCAGCCAAGGGATGTGCCCAAATTGGCTGCTGTACACAGATTGGCTGCTGTTCACAGTACTTATTTCTCGCACATTATTATCATACTATAGTTGATACATTGTACGTTCACCGCTTTGTTTCTTAAGCACAATTTGATGTCTCTTTAAGAAAGAGGTAAGCCAACCATGTGATGCCTTGAAATCAGAGTCATTTAAGTCTGCAGCGAATTTGAGTGCTTTCTCTTTGATTAAAGGACCAGACACATTAATTTGCCGTGATGTGGCATCCAGAAACCATTTATAGCACAGAGCGTCAATGTTTTCATACGAGACATTCCTTTTGATTCGTTTAGCACAAGGGTCACCACTTTCGTACTCCTCGAGAATTTCTCGTTTGCGTTTTGCAACAGTCTGAATTTGTGTGCGGCCTACACCAAACTCAGTAGCAATAATCCGTGAAGAACGTCCAGATTCAAGCATTTGAACAACTTTCACACGGTCCTCTAGAGAGAGGAATTTACGTTTCGAGAGCGACATGATAGCAAGAACTGAATGCAACAGAAAATTTCCATCCATTTTTAAAAACAACGGGTTCGCAGTTTAGTTAAAGTGTAAACAACTTCGATTGACGTGATGTACAATTTCATATTATTACAACAAATTACCCATCTGCAAAAATACCGACAAACTTTCATTGCCATTCATCCTTTAAAGATCAAACATGAAAATAAACAACAATTGTCGGTCATTTTAATCGTAATTAGGTGTTGTATAATTTGTAATTGTCTGTTTGCACGTTTTACATTGTGTTAAGTCGACTTCGTCAATAACTACGGTATAGTGTTAATTATCGATTTTTCATATCCGATAAATTACGTCGTGTGTTGTGTCAGCTGACCTTTGTTTAGGTATGATATACTGTTGATCCCGACTTATTAATGTGACCGTTGGCTGCATTTCACGATATCACGCTACAAACAGTGCAATGAAAGAAGGAAATTGCACGGGGGGGATTCGAGTGGCCGTTGTCGATAGATCGGCCGCTGTTCAGGTATGACCGCTAACTCAGATTTGACTGTATTTCATTTCCACTAAGTTGATATCTAAAATTTTTAAACAAATACATCATACCATTGTTTATTAAGGTAACCGTATCTTCTTCATGAGCAACATTACCATCCATATTATAACTAGGATTAGCAACAATAAGAGATTCTTTTAACAATCTTCCTTCAAATAGTAGATATGATTCTGAAGGATGATAATAAATATCTTGAGTTTCGATATCGATCCTAATATTTCCTCCAGGGTTGTTTAAATTAGTTCCTGTAATAGGTAGATATTCATAATATTCATATTCATCAATACTATCATCTTTTGAAATCGGTGCTTTAATGTTTAAAATATCCATTTTTTTATATATACAATTATAATTTTTAAGTTAAAATTATAATTGTGTTTTGTTTTTAATATTCTAGCCATAGTTGAGGGTATGATTTGTTTTCATCATCAACAAAAACACCATTAAGTTTAACTGTTTGTAGTTTTTCTACTGATAAATAACGTTTTATTTTAGGATAAATTCTATTTCCGTAAAGAATGGTTATCTTAGGTATATTGTTTTTTTCTAAAAAATCATTTACTTCATCTTCAAAACCCTTCATGATATCAGCTTTTTCAGGAGATAATTTTAAAACAACCTTTTTATAATCATAACTTGTATTATTTACTTCAATAATCTTACAATCTTCATTAAGTTTAAATTGACCATGAAGAATACCAACTCTTTTTGTATTGAATTTTTCATATTCTGTTATCCTAAATTTAAGATTTGACATTCTTTTTTATTTAATGTAATAATTTGCTTAACTTAAATTTATTTTTTTTCATAATACTTTAACTCCGGAACCCTTACTATTTAATTTCTTAACTAAATCCTGTATAGCAATGGCACTACCATCTATTAAGGTATTAATATTTTGTGTTGCAGGTTGAGTTGTTGTAGTAGGCTTTTGAGTATATTTTTCTAAAATCTTTTTGGATTTTGGTGTTAAAGCCTTTTGAACTAACTTTTTACCTGCATCAACCGCGGCACTCTTTCCAACCTCTAATGCTTTCTTTGCTCCTTCCTTAGCAACACTCTTACCAACATCAATTGCTGAAGATGCTATTTGTTTTGCTGCACTGCTTGTAAATAGTCTTGTAAGAAAATTAGCTAAAGTATCAAATATCCCTGCTCCTCCATAAGCATAATTTCTTTTAAATCCTCTCTTTTGTGATGTAATCATTTTTTATAGTATAGACATTAACTTTTTATAATGCTTTGAATTTAATACACGCTGTCTTTTTAATTCATCGCAAATACTTACCAACTCATTTCTTACACCTGTATTACCAGCTTCTTTACTTGCCATTAAAAGGTCTAATCTTTCTAATAGTGAGTTAGGGTCAGATGGAATGATGGTAATTCCTTCTCCACTAATGGGTCTTTCTAGCCAAATATTTTTAAGAATTTTTTTCCATTTAAATGCTTTACTGCTTTTTGGTAAATGACTTTTTTTGTCATGATCTCGATGAAGGGTGCCAGATTTTAACATTATCTCCTTATAATTATCAAAATCCTCGTCATCATATTTATCTTTGTCCGGTTTTTTAGCTATAATTAACTCCCACAGACCAGGTGTGCCTTCATAGGTTTTATTTGCAATTAAAATATCATCTCCTAAAATTTCAACTTCCTCATTGCCAATAAAAAATTTACCTTTTTTGTCATATAACCCATACGTTGTATCAGCTTCATCCTTATTGGTAAATCTTCTTAGTTGTGTTGCTGCAAGTGGACCAATAAGCAATAATGGATCTTCTTCTTTTCCAAATATTTCTTCCAATTCTTCCATTCTTCTAAGCATTTCTTCAGAACTAGTTTCCGATTTTTCATAGGCTTTTATAGAAGGAAAGGCTGGAAATGTAATAGCATTAGGTAAGTCTTTGATACCCTCTTTAATAGGTTTAAGTTCTTCTGTAATTTTTGTTGCTGCTTCTTTTTGTGTTTCTGTAATAGGTTTAAAAAACTTTGAAAGGTCTGTTTGTAATTCAATTTCACCTGTTTTCTCTGCAAGCTGACTATCACGAATTCTTTTCTTTGTTGCAAGATATTCTTTTACAATTTGATCTCTTTTCACAGGGTCTTTTATCTTTAAAAATGACATATTTTTTTAAGTAAAAAATTTTTTTATCTTATTTTTTAATCAGTATTACCTATCTCACATGCACAAGAACATTTAAACTTAGGTGGTTTTAGTTTTAGTCTTAATGGGTTCCGTTGTTTCTTTCTACTAGTCTACGGAATTCCTCCCGTGCTTCCTGTTTCCCCTTCTCTATTAAGCTCTCCTGTTCCTCTAGCTTGCTTTTTTTCCTTGACTTAACTCGTATCTCTTCCTTCATCACCTTATATTTTTCCAATTCATCCATAATTAAAGTAAATTCTGAATGTTCTACTTTGTTGTCACTGATAGCTTTAGATATATGTGTAAATAGTGTATTTAACTTTGCATCAGCTAACATTTTAATCTGAAGGTGTTTTTCTGATTTTGTTCTACTTCTTCTAACCACAAATTTACTAACAATTGCAGCAAATCCAACAAATAAGGCACAACCTTCTAAAGCTATCGTTGCTGGAATTGCTACCACAGTTGATAGTAAAGCGATACCACCTGCTCCGGCACCTAGTGCTAAAGTGGTTAGTCCTGTTTCAACGTTATCCACACTCTTGCTAATCTTTAAATATTTTTTACTTTACTGCTCTCTAACCTTAACTTCATTTTCAAGAAAATCCTGAATTTCTGATATTTTTTGTAGTCTAAAGGATTGACCATTGTCTTCTGCTGATAGTATTGGTTCTAATGATGGTGCATTTGGTATATTTCGTGCTTCTGGTAATACTGGATATATCTTTTCTTTTGATAGTTCCATTTTATTAATTACAACTATTTTTTTAAATAGAATAGTAAAGACGACACAAAAATTCACCTTCATTAGGTTACTAGAGTTGTTTGTAATTGTGGTAATCACATCTGGGGTTTCCTCCAACACTACCTCATTTGTTATACTTAATTGTTTAATTTTTAAGTTGAATGATAGAGAAATTAAAACAACACCCTTACTCATCATAAAACCAAAACCTAAAACAATGGTTTTAGTTTCACCACCTTTTAATATTAGAGGTTGTTGAGTAAAAACATCCCAAGTAACAGGATTAACTTTTTTAGCTGGATATTTAACTTCTACAGGGTTCCAAAAAATAGTTTTTGGTTGAACCATTTTAGGTTTATTTCCAAATTTATACACATTCATTCTTTTTAATTTACAAAATTGCGCCTAATATAGGAATATTAGCAAATGGGCTGTTGGGTCCTAAAAGAAGACCTTTTCCATCATAAATTTTTCCACCTTGTTTTAAATACAATCCTTCACCTTTATTTTTTAACCCTTTACCTTTGTATGGTTTAAGATATAAACCTTCACCATCAGTTTCAACTTGACAAATATTACCACCTTTCTTAAGATACAATCCATTACCCATTGCTTTTTGAACACCTGTTGATGCTAAACCGGATAGAGCACCAACTCCCAAAGCAGGTAATACTGTTTTTGCTAATACAGGTAAAGCAGCTGATGCCAATCCAGCTATCAAAGGTAAAAATCCACCTTCTACTTTCATGTTATGTTTAAGTTGTTTAGTTGACATTCTAAACGTGGTTCCCTTACCAGCTTTATAAGCTTTAGTAAGTTTATTTACTTGTGACTTGGTTAATGCTATTACATCTTTACCGTGCAAATCTTCATGTTTTAAACGAAGACTTGCTGGGATTTTGTTTTTAAAAGAATGTAAAATTTTTTCCTTTTGCCCTTCTGATATATTTAATTTAGCGTTAATGTAGTTTGACATTTTATATTTATCTTGCTTCTCTTATATGAAATCTAATCGTTAATGTTTCTCCTCTTAAATTTAATATGTTTCCATCTTGGTCAGTTATCGTAACGTTTAAATCATGTATTTCATTCAACGTTAAAGGTAGGTATACCAGATTAACTGGATTTTCTATTATTTTATAACCTGGAGCAACATTTGGAAAAAAGCTGTAAATTGTGTTTCTTTGAGAACCATTAACATAACTACCTGAGATTTAATCAATATTAACAAGTATGCTATTAATACTTAAGATATTAACTAAATTTTCGCTTTCATGAAACCCTCGAACATATTTTGCTCTGCTAAATCCTAATACCTTTCCAATACTGTTTTCATGATTAAAATCTACCTGATATCCATTTTCAAGAATTAAAACTGATTTTAATGTATTAGTGTTTGCTGATAAACAAATATAATATTCTTCATTAAATTGGTCATAATGTCCTTTTTTTCTTCATTTCTTGTATATAATCATTGATATCAACTATATCATAGCTACCTGTTGGTATCTTTATCTTTTCCCATGTGTTTCCACTATCTTGTGAATAAATAAAAATGTTGTTGCTATTAGTAATATTAGGAAATGAATAGTAAGTTTCAAGATTGACTAAAGCTACTTCATATTTTTTATCAGCTTCAAGTTGAAGTGGTGGTGTAAATCTTGTTTTAAAATTTGATTTGTTATCACTTACAATAATTTGAAATGATGTTTTATTGTCAGTGTTTTTTACTATTTTTTCAAGTAATTCTGCTTCCATTTTTTTATATTTAGTAAAAATATATTTTAAAACAAAAATATATTTTTTAATAATAATTTTTATAATTTTGTGGAATATAAAAGTTGTCAAAACCATTTCTATATTTACCGTTGTTTTTGTTGTTGGTTAAGTCAATTATAACAAAACCATGAGGTTTTTCCCAACATTTCTTACAAAAATTAACAAACTCTGTTTTTGTCATATCATCTCCTACATGATCACTATAAATATGATTAAGATTTTTTAAGTCTTGTCTAAACAAGCATATAAAATTTGCGTTTTCTCTAATAGTTTGGCGAGGTAATCTAAAATAATTTTGTGATAGATAAAAACAATCTGCGTTACTATGTCTACCACGAACATAGTAGTTTTCACATTTGTTTTGTCTTTCTAAAAGTAAATCATCAAATATCATTAAATTTTTGTTTTCCCCATTTAAATCTCTTGGGTCAGGTACATCACTAGCATTTTCAAAAAATTCACAGTTAATATCAGATTTTTCCTTAATTGTTTTTGCCCATTCTTCAACTAATACTGTAGGTGAAATATTACGGTTTTGAACTTCATTTTTAAGTGAAAACAATCTTAATATGTATTCTTTTGGTATTTTTTCTTCAAAAGCTTTTTTAAGTATGCAATATTCTGGTTGAAACAAACTTTTACCAAAAACGTATAAGTTGTTATAATCTAACCAATCAGGTCTTAACAAAAGGTTAAGTAAAAGTGTAGTTTTACCACATCCTGATTTACCTACTATTAAACCTCTAATACTTCTTGGTAAAAGGGAATGGTTAAATCTTTTTGCTAACGCTTCATTCCATGATAAATTAACAATATCCATATTTTATATTAAAAAAATTTATTTAATATAAAAAAATGTATTGTGTTAAGTGTAAAAAACAAACTGAAACAACTGATTTTGAATGTGTGGTAAGTAAAAATGGTAGAAATATGAAACGGGGTAAGTGTAAAGAATGTGGAACAACTAAAACTCAGTTTACTAAAATAGATAAAAAGGGTGGTTCTTTGTTAAACAAGGTTATCAATAACTTGCCTGTTGAAATGCACTTACCAGGTCACAACTTTACTGGTCCAGGTACCAAGTTAAAGAAAAGATTAAATCCTGATTTAACACCTAAAGAATGGTCAAAGCCTGTAAATCGTGTTGATAAAGCAGCATATCATCATGATATATGTTATCTTAAACATGATGATACAGCAACAAGAAATTCTGTTTGTGATGCTAATATGCTTAAAGAGTTAAAAGGTATCTATAATCCAACAATTAAGGAAAAAATGGAAAGAGGATTGGTTTCCTCATTAATTGGTACCAAGAAAAGATTTGGTATGGGAATTAAAAAAAAAAAATGACCAAAATATAACGCTAGCAGAAGAATTACTTAAACCTGTAAAAAGAAAATTTAAGAAAAGGAGAGTTAGAGTAAATGGTATTGATAGAATATGGGCTGCAGATTTAGTAGATATGCAAGCATTTTCTAAACTTAATCGTGGTGTAAAATATCTTCTTGCTGTCATTGACATCTTTTCAAAGTATGGTTGGCTGATACCATTAAAAGATAAAACAGGAAAATCTGTTTCTGTTGCATTGAAGAGTATTTTTAAGGAAAGAAAACCTGAGAAAATGTGGGTGGATAAAGGTAAAGAGTTTTATAACAAAGATGTTAAAGATTTGATTGAATTATATTCCACTGAAAACGAGGAAAATTCAAGCGTTGTTGAGAGATGGATTAGAACAATGAAAGAAAAAATGTGGAAGTATTTCTCTGCTCACTCAACAAATGTTTATATTAACATGTTACCAAATCTTGTTAAAGAATATAATAACACGAGGCATTCTTCTATTAAGATGACGCCGACTGAAGCAAGTAAAAAGAAGAATGAAAATAAAGTTTGGAAAACATTGTATCCTGATTATAATCAAGTAAGGGAGGATATCAAACCAAAGTTTTCTGTTGGAGACAAAGTAAGGATAAGTAAAAAGAAAAAGACTTTTGAAAAAGGTTATACCACAAGATGGACTGAAGAGGTTTTTACAGTTTCAGAAGTAAAACATACATCACCTATAACGTATAAAATTAAAGATTTAAATGGTGAAGCAATAAAAGGTTCCTTTTATGAACCTGAACTACAAAAAACAAGTCAAGAGTTGTATAGGATAGAAAAGGTTATTAAAAAGGGTAAAAAGAAATCTCTTGTAAAGTGGAAAGGCTAATTCTGATGAGTTTAATTCATGGGTTGATAATAGTGCTATTGTAAATATTTAAATATATAAAAAAATGCATGATATTTTAATTGATAATATAACTTTACCAAATAAACCTTTAAGCAATTTTGAGCTTGAGGATGCCGCAAAAAAATTAAAAATAAAAAATTTTAGAGGAATATTTTTAAGAGATACCATACCTAAAAAAGTAAAAAATAAAGAATGTGGTATATTAAACCTTGATGACACTAGCGGTCCTGGTACTCATTGGGTTGCATGGTTTAAGGATGGTAAAACTAAAATTTATTTTGATAGTTATGGTATACAACCACCTATTGAAATTATAGATTATTTAAAAAGGTCAATACACTACAATACTGACCAATTACAACATGCAGGGGAAGTATTTTGTGGTCATTTATGTTTGTTCATTCTTAAAGAGTTGGGTTTAGGTAATAAATTTCAGAATGTTTTAAATAAACTTTTTTAGTAATATTAAAAACTATGCCTGTTGATAAATTTGGAAGAATAGATGATGTTAAAACAAGTGGTGATGGTGATGGTGTGTCACTCGCTTACATAGGAAATAATTTTTTACGTAAAGATGGAACAACCCCCGTTACCGGTTCTATAAATATGGCTGGTAATACATTAACGCAGGTTAGTAATCCAGTAAATCCACAGGATGTTGCCACTAAGAGTTACGTTGATGCAAACTCGGGGTTGCTTGATGAAAATGGAGGATACCACATGGTAGGGTATTTAAACATGGGTTTTAATAAAATAAAAAATATAGCTGACCCTGAGGAGCCGAGTGAAGCTGCTACTAAAAAATATGTGGATGCTGCTACTAGTGCTTTTGTTTATGGAGCAGATGGTTATACAGCAAGTGGAGACATTTCTATGGGTGGATGGAGGATTAGCAATGTTGGTTCACCTATAGAAAACCAACAAGTTGCAAATAAGTTTTATGTGGATACCGCTATTGAAGCAAAAAATACAGGTAATAATGCTTTAACAAAAAACCGATATGGAACTTTTTTAGCAACTGGTAAAATAGATATGAACACTCATCCACTTACTGGATTACCAAATCCTACAGATCGTGATGCAGCTGCCAATAAAAATTATGTTGATAATGGTGGTGCTATTGTAAAAAATCCTGATGGAAGTTTTACAGCAATATCTGATGTAGATTTTCAAGGCTTTACTATAAAAAATGCTGCGGCACCTGTAGAAGAAAGAGATTTAGCAACAAAATCTTATGTGGATGGAAAAGTATCACTTCCTTCTCTCATAGGTCCTAAACCTATTATAAGCGTGTGTGCCGAGGAACAAGGTTCATTAGTAAGTGGTAGTTATGAGTTTGCTTTTGGTAATGGAAGCGTTGGAGAAAGCCATGGGTTAGGGAGTTATTGTATGGCTGCTCCTGGTAGAATTTTAAGAGGAACTTTAATGGTTGTTAAGGGAACCGGTATTCTAAAAGAAGAGGCAAAAGTCAATATAGTCGTAAATGGAGTTGAACAGCCTGACTACTCCATAGTAATAAAGAAAGGAGAAGGTTGTAGTTGTATAGTTTTTCCTCAACCTTTAGAAGTGGACCAATGTGATGTTATAAACTTTATAACAAGGAGAAACAATCCAAATGCTAAAAATGCATATTTGTCAATACTGATAGAATTGGACTTGTAAAAATATTTAACCCAATAAAGGGTTAAATATTTATAATTTTCGCTTAATATTATTTTCTCTTTTACAAACTGGACAAACTTCTGAAACGGATCTTTCATCACAGTTTTCACATAAGCAAATATGACCACAATCAACAAAATGTACCTTTGGTTCTTCTTCTAAACAAATAACACATGTATCAGATGTAAATATTTTACCTTTATTAATATTTTTTGGTTTATCTTCTTCAAAGTTACCATCTTTAAATTTAAGCATTAAAACAAAATTTTTATCAGTTGTTTTTGATATTAAAATTAGTAAAGGAAAAATTGTATTTGAAAAATTTTTATGAGAAGATAATTCAAATAAAATATTTGTTTTCTCACCAACGGTAACAATATCTGCGTGATAACTAACACCTATTTTAAAATCATTTTCATTTCTAATTTTTTCTTTGCTTATGAAATACTTTATAGCTGCTAGTATTCTTGTAAAATTTCTATTATACCCAACTTTATGAAAACCTAAAGCAACAATTTTTTCATTAGGAATGTTATAATCATTCATAAATTGCTTTACTCTATCTTTTAAACATCTATTTAAAGTTTTTCTTTCTTGTTTCGTAAGTTTTTTTAACACGCTCATGTTTTCCATTTTATACACGCTTATGATGTATATATTTTTGTTTAAGCTTAACAAATAAAAATTCAATTTTTTATTAAATGTTGATTGGTTAAAAAATTAATTTAAAAAAAATATTTAACCTAAAAGGTTAAATATTTAAATTTCTCTTTTAATGTGCGATACTGTTCTGCAAACTGGACATTTGTTTAAATTTTCGTTTAAATCGTCACATTCTGTGCATATAGGTGTATGACCACAGCTACAAAACAAAATATTAGGTTTATTTGTTAAACATGCTACGCATTCATTATGTTTAATAACCTTTCTTCCATTTATCTGGTTACTAAAGGCTATTTCATTTTGATTATCTTCATTTTGATTATCTTCTTCATCAGTTTCATATCTTTGTTCTAAATAATTAAAACCAATGGCTTTACATATTTTTTTGACACCCTCACAAACAGGTTCAAGCGCGGACATATTTGAGTAAGCAGAAGGATTAAGAGTAAATGGAGAAAATTCTTTTTTTTCATCATCACACCCATCAAACCATTCATAAAATCCAAACCAAATAAAAAAATTTTTTGTTGTATTTTTTGGAATTCCTCTATCTTCATCTGAAATAAGATTAAGTAAAAGTTTATCATATGTTCTTGAAAAATAAAAATTAGTATATTCATAAGGTAAGTAAAACCCTGTAAAAATAGGAAAACCAAAATCTCCTATGGCACCTCTTGCTAACAATTCTTCACCTTCATCTTTCCAAACACTATAGATGCTGGTTCTTACATTATTAAGTTTATATTGCTTTTTTTTCTCAACACTAACATTATAATAAGCAAATGGTTTTAAAATACTAAACATATAAAGATAATCATTTAAGATTTCATTGATATTAAATTTTATTTCTTTTAAAACACCCTTTTTATGAAAAGTTTCATTTTTTATTGAGATCATGGTTTTAATCTCATTACATCTTTCAATTTTATAAATCTCCCTTCCATCAAATTTTTCTAGCACTTTTGGATACATGTTTAATGTCTTTATTATATTATTTTATACAAACATATGTTGTATATATTATTTTTTATGCTTAACAACAAAATTTTCATTTTTTATTTTTTTTATTTTTTTATTCTTTTTATTTATTTTTTTATTTTTTTATTTTTTTTATTTTTTTTAATTTTTTTACCAAAATCTTAACCCACCCACAAACACATAAACCGGTTAGCCATTGCGTCACGCGTTGGTTGATGGGGTGGGAAAAAGGTTAAGCAATTGTTTGATGTAAGTGATTGTTGGGGGGTTATGCATTGGTTGGGTGATGAGCCAGGTTTTTTTCTTAATCAAAATTTTTTTTTAATTTTTTAAAAAATTGATTTAAGTAAAAAATATTTAAAAAAAAGGTTATGCCATTTTGTTTGCTGACCCTAATCAGATTGACTTGTTAACCCATTATTGTTTTAATTTTATGAGCATGTTAATGTTACATGAAATTGTTATATTGTTTAATGGTTAGCCATATGCATAAGCGTTGGTTGATGGGGTTGGAAAAAGGTTAAGTGGTTTGTTGGGGGGTTATGCGTCATACGTCATGCGTCATGCGTCATGCGTTGGTTGATGTGTTGATTGGTTTTCTGGTTTGTTATGCATAAGCACGTTGGTTCGGTAAAAATGTCCGGGAAATTTTACATAAAATTGTTAAGGAATGAAAATTGGATTGAAAAAAGTTAACCATGTTTGTGGATGAATGAATGAAAAATGAGGAAAATTGGGCGTGATTTGTGTAAAAATGTGCGGGAACTCTCAATTTCTATCTACTTTTGTCAGATTTGAAGTTTCCTCAAATAAGTTTAAACTTTGTTAGGTGTTTGAAAATGCTATTTGCTTTTCATTCACTACATGATGTCTTCAGAAACTATTAATCAGGAATTGTTTTCGAAATTATTTAACTTCACGCTGGATCGTCTGGTAGATCTGTTAATATTTTTTAATGACTGTTTCTTGATATACATGTATAATAGTGTGGATTAATAGGGTCTACATGTAACCCCCAAAAGCATTACTAAAATAGAATACTATATATTCTGTATTAAGCCAACACACTGCAAGTATTTTAAACTCGTCTGTTATGCTCATTTCGATAAATGTAAATGCTTAACAGACTTGTCATTTAACTTGATGCCTAACGGGGGTAAGTCGTTACACCGTAATATTTGGCCCCATTGCTTTGCAACAATTTGCCCCAATCACTCGGTATGTGAACCCTAGTCAAAGTGCATCTTCAAGAACATGGTGCAATCGAAGTTTGTCTGGAAAACAAGATTATTCTGTAACAAATATAAATGTCAGCTCGGATTTATCTTATACTCGTACATGTATATGGCTGAGAAAAATAAAATTTTCTAACGCAACCAATATTTACTAGCGTGTTGATTTTTGGGAACTTGTCTGCGATTTAATTCTTGTTACAGTTCTGCTTCCCAGCCAAAGCGGACATTGTAAAAAACAAAGCAGTTACTATGATTGTGATTATGACGAAATAAATAACGTCATCAAGCCGCCATCTCAATTGTAACAACTTGTCCCGAGTATCAACTTGCCCCGATCTCCCCTTCAGTGTGTGTGTGTGTGTGTGTGTGTGTGTGTGTGTGTGTGTTTCCGTTTCCTATAAAATTTGTCCTTGTAAGACCATAAAATTAATCGCTTTTACTTAGTCTAGATAATAAGACGTTTGCGGTGCTTCTTTTCTTATTCGGACATTTACTGTGCACCGCACCGTAGGCGACCAATCAAAAACTAAAATCACCTTCGGGGACAGTTATCTGTACTACGCTTTTACTATATTAAGAAATAAAAAAAAAAGTGAGAACTATAAATTAATGTATAAAAGAATTTTACATTTACTATACTCAATATATCGAATGAAAAATCTCCCTCGATAACGATCATAATTTCTCTATTTCACATTATTCATTGCGGCTAAATCCCATCTAGGCCTGTATCAGTTTCCACTGATTCTGGAGATTTTTTAGACAAAGCCCAATGTTGACGCATGCGCACTACGGACAGGAAATCATGGCAAGACGGCAACTCCGTGAAAGTTGACAAAATTATTTACAAAATTATGGCAACATCCGGACAGGTGAGACCTGACTTTCAAACAGACAAGTCATTTATCGACTGATAAGTTTAAATAGCTGTCAATATCGTAAGCAGTTATTGTATATGCATCGTAAGACGTCGAAATATGAAGGTCAGAGTTGACCGATTCACCGGTTCAACCATGACGTGCTGAAATAGTTTGAAGACACATTTTGGTGCCAACAGGATACGCAGACTGTACGAGATGACATGTATTTTTTCCGAAGGAAATATTCTTGAGGAAGATCTCATAAATCTAAATCGGTACAATTATGGTTGTAAACATGACAGTTTCATGGGACACAAGTCATTATCAAATTGACCGGTGTTTGCATAATGTAGCAATGGAATTCACATACCAAAATACGCCACAGGTACCCCAGGAGAAAGTGACAGGCCACAGCATATTTATAATTTTCTATACATAATTTTGGCACAATACCAGAAACTCCCCACCACAACACAGTTCTATGCATACATTAGTCCTATTTATAAGCCCCTACGTACGTTATTTTTCATTTTGACATTCATCGTGTACGTAGGGTCTTATCGGCTCCTTCATAGTTTCCTTTAGCAAACTCCGACATCGAATTTTGTCGCTGTTTGAACAGCAAATTTGGATACTTTCAAGTGAACATGTTCAATAAAATATACATCAGAAGTAAGATAAATGAATAATTTCTCGATTGAAAAAGGATATTTGTCCAAAACTTGCCTATTTATGAGCTAAATCCATTCCAATTCAACACCACTCTGGTTTGCTATGAATTGCCGTGGAAGAGATATGATTGTTCCGAATGAACCGTCATGTGCGGGTCAATGCAACTTACAGAATGGTATTATGTCTTTTTTTAAAACGAAATTTTGTTCGCTTCGGTCTTGTTTGATTATTGTAACAGATTTCGTTCATAAACTTAAAGTCAATTCTTATTTGTTATGCAACCGTCTGCATGACTGAAAAACATGGCGGCGACTCTGTCGGCAATCCCACTTGCGAGTGATTTTATTGAATTATGAATGAATCTGCCCATTATTTATCAAGACAGCGGCTGAATATTTTCAAAAAAAGTTCCACCTACAGGTAAATGAAGTTCTCTTTTGTTATAATACTGGTTTTAGAGATATCGGATTTGCTACATAGTACTGAATGGGACCCGTTTAGACGTTACATGCAATGAGAAAAATCAAATGTGAAAAGTCCGATGATAAATGTTGAAAGGTAAATAAGCATGTATACGTCTAAATATTTGGACTATGCATACATGTGACATTGTTTTTACTTTTATGGATGAAACGATAAGAAATAAATGAAATTACAGCTTCATTCCATTGACCAATATTGTATTTGATGTAAGTGGAATGAACCATAAAAAAGTACAATTTTTTTACGCATAATTTTGATTTTCATGGTGTAGCTGTGTGGAGTTTCGCTATTATGCCAGGCCTTGGCCGAGTGGGCGACTTGGGGCAAAAAAGTTGCCTGATTTAAAAAAACTTAGCCCATTTCGCCGGGCAAATCGAAATCGCCTGAAGAAATTGGGAAGTCACCTTGCGTATATTGACCATGCGTCGGGTACTCGATACACAATCAGCATGTCTAGATCTACAGTGTGTTCTACCCGATTCACAGCTGGTGTCCAATCAATGAAAATAATTGTTTTCAACTGTCTGATTTGACAAGCAGTTGTTAATTAGTGTTTCGGGTACCAAATCCCCTTTCTTAATTGACAGGTATCATCTTAACCGACAATTTTCACCCCTTTGCCTTGTCAAGTCGCTAAAATTCTTGTGAAGTTTTAACCAATATTTTTCGCCAGTCATAACAAACATTGGTACCGTCTAGCGGCTTGGCTGGCCTCGTTTTTCAGTGTAAAACCCTGACTCAGAAATCAATGTTTATTTAATGTCCTGCAATTGAATTGAAATCGGCCTCTTGCTTTTAAAACACCATTTACCCCATCCTTTATTACTCGCACTAACGAACAGACATGATGACATGTTTAGATGATCCACTACAATCATGTGGCAATATTTTTAACTTGTGCGATTACAAATTGGCGCCAACTGTGTCGCGTTAAAACTTATTTTTGGATGAATTCCAGCAAGTCACATGAGTTGAATTCAAAATGGCTGCTGGGTATTATGACGTTCACATAGCTTAAGGGTGGTTTTCTTTCAGAAGTTTGGATGAAATTGTATATTTTTCTTTGACGCGAACAAAACGATGAAATTAAAAAAATATACATATATTGCAGGCCTCTGCCAACTCTCAAACTTCGGGGAGAAGTGACTTCTCCCTAGTCTGAGAACTGGGAGAAGTTTTTCAAAATGGGGAGAAGTGGTCAGACTTTGAGGAGAAGTTTAGACAGACATTAAAATGCGGACGTGGTCTGACTTACGGAAGGAAATAACAATATTTTAACAATTTAACAGTTTGATTGGATAGAAAACCATGTAAATTAAATGAAGATACTATTTTATACTGTATATCTTTTTAATGATTATTAATATACTTATTCCTATTAGAAACTACTTAAAACATATTTATTCATTGTTTACCATGCTCAATTCATACACTTTTTGGATAAAAACATTATGGAAAGAGAAAACAAATACTTGTTGTGAGCAATGGTTTCTCCTTGCACATTGTTTTCCCCAAAATCTTTGAAGCGTTATCTTTTTTTCCCCAAAAAATCCTGGACAAAAATTCTTGTTGAAAATCATTATCTAAACCAGGGATCATGTATATTACAATCCCTGTCCCTGACCAGGTAAGACAAAATTCTAAATCTCTAATCAAAAGCATATACAGCAGGCAAATAGATAACTACTTAAAGGATGTAAGTAATGTTAAAAAGTAACGCAAACATTGTGTCAAAGGAAGGAAAGCTTGCTACCAGCATTTTCTCCTGTTGGCACAATGTTTTCAACTTCCTCATGGTAATTAAAGCCCAGTTTCAGACAGCAAGAGAAATCGAAGTTAAGTTTGCCTGAATACTGTTTGTCTTTTGCTGATGACATATAAATCGTTAATGAAAACATCGCTAAGGACATACATTTCCAACTTAAATACCTGTTTTATTCTTTTAACCTCGTAGATCGTTAGTTCGTAGATAGGGTCCGATAAAAAAAAATGTCAAAATTTTGACAGAGCATAGGATCAATAACAATATATGTATATTTTCTTTAATTCATCTTTTTGTTCGCGTCAAAGAAAAATGTACAATTTCATCTAAACTTTTGAAATAAAACCGCCCTTGAGCTATGTGAATGTCATAATACCCAGCAACCATTTTGAAATTGAATCATGTGACTTGCTGGAATTCGTAAAAAAAAAATCAGTTGTAATGTGACACAGCTGGCGCCAATTTGTAGTCATATGATTTAAAAAATATTGCCACATGATTTTAGCAGATTATCCAAGTAAGTCATCATGTCTGTTCGTTAATAAAAGTGCGAATAAAAAAGGGTGGGGTAAATGGTGTTTTAAAAGCAAGGTGCCAATTTCAATTCTATTCTGGGACATTAAATAAACGTTCATATCTGAGTCAGGGTTTTACACTGAAAAAAAGATGCCAGACAAGGCGCTAGACGGCGCCGATGTTTGTTATGACACGAAAAATATTGGTTGAACTTGGCAAGAATTTTACCGACTTGACGGGGCAAAGGGGTGAATATTGTCGGTTAAGATTATACCTACCAATTAAGAAGGGGGATTTGGTACCCGAGAAACTAATTAACAACTGCTTGTCAAGTCGGACAGTTGAAAACAATTAATTTCGCTGATTGGACACCAGCTGTGAATCGGGTATAACGCACTGTTAGGTAATAGATCTACACACGCTGATTGTGTATCAAGTACCCGACATGTGGTCAAAGTCGTGAGGCGACTTCCCGATTTTTTCAGGCGACTTCGATTTCGCTTTGCCCGACGAAATGGGCGAAGTTTTGTTAAATCAGGCGACCTTTACGCCCACTCGGCCGAGGCCTGTATTGTTATTGATCCTATACTCTGTCAAAATTTTGACATTTTTCTTGATCGGACCCTATCTACCATGAAGGAACGATCTACACGGGTAAAACAGGTATTTAAGTTGGAAATGTATGTCCTAAGCGATGTTTTCATGAACGATTTATCTGTCATCAGCAAAAGACAAACAGTATTCAGACATTTATCTTCGATTTCTCTTGCTGTCTGAAACTGGGCTTTAAGTATCATGAGGAAGTTGAAAACATTGTGCCAACAGGAGAAAATGCTGGTAGCAAACTTTCCTTCCGTTGACACAATATTTGCGTTATTTTTAACATTACTTACATCCTTTGAGTAATTATCTATTTGCCTGCTGTAAATGCTTTTTGATTTGAGATTCAGAATTTTTTCTTACCTGGTCAGGGACAGAGGTTGTAATATACATGACCCCTGGTAAAGAGAATGATTTTCAGAAAAAAAATTTGCCTTGGGTTTGGGAAAAAAAAAATAGTGCTTCAAAGAATTTGGGAAAAAAAAAATGTGCCAGGAGAAACCATTACTGTTAACAAGTATATGTTTTCTCTTTCCATAATGTTTTTATCCAAAAAGTGTATGATTTGAGCATGGTAAACAATGAGTAAATATGTTTTAAGTAGTTTCTAATGGGAATAAGTATATTAATCATTAAAAAGATATACAGTATAAAATGTTTTCATTTAATTTACATGGTTTTCTATCCAATCAAACTGTTAAATTGTTAAAATATTATTTCCTTCTATAAGTCTGACCACATCTGCATTTTAATGTCCGTTTAAACTTCTCCTCGAAGTCTGACCACTTCTCCTTATTTTGAAAAACTTCTCCCAATTCTCAGACCAGGGAGAAGTCACTTCTCCCCAGAGTCTTGAGAGTTGGCAGAGGCCTGTTATGCCATAATTTTTTTTTTAGCTTTCAAGCATCTTTATCAAATACATTTGTTTAGAAGAGATTGTTTATAAATATAGCTGAATCTTCCTCTTATCCTCAAAGCATTTAGAAGACAAAAGACACAGAGAACAAGATTGTGATTAACAGACCTGAGGACATCCTTGATAGTCAACATGTGTCATGCCCAGCATGCCCACTGGGTTTTCAATTTGGGGGTACATGCACCCTCCAGGTTTTGAATTGGGGGCACAAAGAAAAAAATGGGGGTACACTCTACCCCCCAGGTTTTGAATTGGGGGTACAAAGAAAAATTAGGGGGTACAGAGTAACTTTTGGCTGTTTCAGTTTTATTAATGAATTTTAACACCCTAGCTCCTTTACCATAATGAATGGAATCTTAATTAAATAATCAGATCGTGCATTTAGTGATTATGCATATACGTATATGGATGCATCATATGTCTCCAGGGCATGCACATACTTATATATAATTGCAACAGCGGTCAGGGTTTAAAAGCCAAACACGGCGAGTTTTGATAATCGACCGCCTTCACGAAAGATTTTTCACCTTTATTCCTTTCTAAAAGTTGTAAAGTACATTAGAACTGGTTTAAAAGGAAGCATAGACAGATTAATGCTCATTGTCCAAGATGATGTCCGTAGATCTGGCTATTTTAAAATCGCAGAGGAGCAGGCCGATTGGCTCATTGTAAGCTCAAACTCTGTCAAATAAAGGCCATGCCGTGTTAGGGCAAAATAAAACAAAATGTGTAATGGTAGAATAACTTTGTAAACCTACCTTTCTCAGATCTTAACGCTGTAATATATATTAACAGCTTTTGTTGTGATGACATTTTTTCTGCAGCAGACGCCATACATACGGAAATTACACGTTTAATTTGCGGCTCGGGTTTTCAGCTTCCATATGTCAAAAAATGTGTTTTTAACAATAACTGTGCATCATAATATAATGAAATGATTTTAATTTCTCACTGAAAATTAATTACCAGATTTTCTGTACTTGTGGTAGATTTTGACACCTTGAAAAAATCGTAGCGATAATTATTCAGACAAACAAGGGAACCGCAAAATATGTATAGTGAAAATATTTGGTAACCCGCTCTATGTTGACCACAAACCCACTTACCTGGAAAACTACTTTTGTTTTGTTTGTTTGGCATGCAATACGGAACGGTATCTAATTTGTATGTGCGGTTTACGTAATTACTTCCCTTTTTGTACGTGCATACTTTTGACAGTGCGTGCATGCACATAAGCACAAAAAATTTGTACGCGCAGAGTAGAATTTGTACATGAATTACGTACTGCAGTACGTGATTGGGCACCCTGAATGCCTTGTAGGGTTCATGGTCAATGTCTGCTCTATTTATATAAAGAAGAACAGCGTTGGCGCATATTATGTATAAGGCTGTATGTATCTGGCCTGGGCCGAGTGGGCGACTTGGGCGAAAAAGTCGCCTAATTTAAAAAAAAATTCGCCCATTTCGCCGGGCAAAGCGAAATCGAAGTCGCCTGAAAAAATCCGGAAGTCGCCTCGCGTATATTGACCACGCGTCGGGTACTTGATACATAATCAGCTTTGTGTAGATCTATTACCTAACAGTGCGTTATACCCGATTCACAGCTGGTGTCCAATCAGCGAAATCAATTGTTTTCAACTGTCCGATTTGACAGGTAGTTGTTAATTAGTTTCTCAGGTACCTTATCCCCCTTCTTAATTGGTAGGTGTAATCTTAACCGACAATATTCATCGCTTCGCTCCGTCAAGTTGCTCAAATTCTTGAGAAGTTTAACCAATATTTTTTGCCAGTCATAACAAACATCGTGCCGTCTAGCGGCTTGTCTGGCCTCTTTTTTCCAGTATAAAACCCTGACTCGGATATCAACGTTTATTAAAACGTCCCGGAATTGAATTGAAATCGGCACCTTGCATGTAAAGCACCATTTACTCCATCCTTTATTACTTACACTTTTACTAACGAACAGACATGATGACGTATTTAGATAATCTGCTAAAATCATGTGGCAATATTTTTAAATCGTGTGACTACGAATTGGCGCCAACTATGTCACGTTACAACTGATTTTTGGACGAATTCCAGCATGTCATATGATTCAGTTTCAAAATGACTGCTGGGTATTGTGACGTTCACATAGCTCAAGGGCGGTTTTCATTCAAACGTTTGGATGAAATTGTGTATTTTTCTTTCACGCGAACAAAAAGATGAAATTAAAAAAATACACACATTGTTATTGATCCTATACTCTGTCAAAATTTTGACATTTTTCTTGATTGGACCCTATTTACCGCGAACGAATGATCTACAGTATTAAAACAGGTATTTAAGTTGGAAATGTATGTCCTTACTCCTTAGCGATGTTTTCATTGACGATTTATCCGTCATCAGCAAAAGACAAACAGTTTTCAGACAAACTTATCTTCGATTTCTATTGCTGTCTGAAAAGGGACTTTAATTACCATGAGGAAGTTGAAAACATTGTGCCAACAGGAGAAAATGCTGGTAGCAAGCTTTCCTTCCTTTGACACAATATTTTCGTTACTTTTTAACATAACTTACATCCTTTGAGTAATTATCTAGTTGCCTGCTGTAAATGCTTTTGATTTGAGATTTAGAATTTTTTCTTACCTGGTCAGGGACAGGGATTGTCCAGGATTTTTTTTGGGGAAAAAAATGGTGCTTCAAAGATTTTTCGGAAAACAAATGTGCTAGGAGAAATCATTGCTCACAACAAGTATTTGTTTTCACTTTCCATAATGTTTTTATCCAAAGTGTATGAATTGAGCATGGTAAACAATGCATAAATATGTTTTGAGTAGTTTGTAATAGGAATAAGTATATTAAGATATACAGTACGAAACGTTTTCATTTAATTTACATAGTTTTCTATCCAATCAAACTAGTAAATTTTGTTATTTCCTTCTATAACCACGTCCGCATTTTAATGTGCGTCTAAACTTCTCCTCAAAGTCTGACCACTTCTCCCCATTTTGAAAAACTTCTCCCAATAATCTCTGACTAGGGAGAAGTCACTTCTCCCCAATATCTGAGAGTTGGCAGAGGCCTGTGTATGTCATCAGAGTTGACATTTCTAAACCATGACATCGTGTGATCATTGGGATATGCAGGCGCTTGGCGCTTTTACCCGAATCGATTTTTCTCGAGCGTCTCAGCGACTATGATTGAATAGTAGAGAAAAAACATCCCGAAACTAACCAAATGTACCGAAATATACTATTTCCCAGGACTTTTACCGGACTACCGGATTTTTGGCGATTTTTAAAAAAAAAAAATTAGGGTCGGGGCTTAATCGTAGGTAGGGTCGGGTTATCTGAAACACACACATTATTTTAATTGGCTTAAATTAATTTCTTGGAGATGTGTCTGTATCTTTCAATAGATTTATTTTTCAATTTTTATATGTATTATAATAACCAAACAAAAAAGAATGACTATTGATATCAAAATCATAAATATCAATTCAATATAAATATCTCTGTATTCAAATTCAGTCGAATTTTCAGGAAAATTACTATATTGGACAGTTTTTGTGAGCAAATATCAGTCATATTGCTTCCAAATATCCGTGTGTCCGATTACTGATGTATGTAGTCCACAGCTTCCTACTGTGTTCTTGTTATTTTTGTATGGTAACTGTCTTTTTCAGGACGGATTGACCATGAGTGCAGACGAATGCACTTGGCTTACAAAATTCAAATAACAAACAAACTCAGGCTTCAGTGGCAGTATAAAATTTAGTTATCAAGTTAACAAAAATATTGAGTGGCAAAAACCAAGAAAACAAGTACATCTAACACGTTTTAAAGTCTTACATGAGATTTTCTACCCTTTGTCTTCCATATTTTTGTTGCATGCACATACCCAACAATTTCATTTTTTTCTGTGCATGGGTATTTTTTTGCATCATTCACACAGATTTTTGTGTGAATGGGCATGCTGATCCTATATTTATACTTTGCCCATGCGCAGTATTGGGCTGCAGTACCACCCACCACCAAGGAAGTATACTGCAATCAAAATAACAGGACAAGAGAAGGAAGAGAAGGTAAAATATCTAGACGTCACATGGAATTTGTTAACAAATCACAGTGTTCAATCTAGGTTTGCAAATCATCTAATGTTTTTTCTTCCAGCATTTTCTCCTTTTCCCACAATGTTTTCAAAAGGTTTCTCACTCAGGGTTGTTAAAAGTAGGGCTTTAACTAACCTCTGAAAATCAGGAGTCATTGACCCCTTGACCCTAAAATTTTAGGAGTCAAAACTAATTTTTCAAAAGTCAAACCCAAAAAAATCAAGAGTCAAAATGGAAAATTTAAGAGTCTTCAGTCAACAATTTATTGTTGTTGGATTTATATTAATATTGCAATAAAGATGTGAAGTTAATAATCGATTTGTAAAATTTTACATTTCAAGGAGGACCCCCCCCCCACACACACACACACACAATATGTTCAAGGAGGCTAAGGTGGTTAAAACCTTGTCGACCTAAGCAATCAATAAGAAAATAATGTTTAAAAAATTTCACTCAGAATTCCTTTCAAACACTTTGCTGAAATAAAGATAAGATTTATATATCCAATTTCTAGTACAGTTTAAGGCATCTTTTTGTGTGAAATAAGATGCAGGTATATGTTTCATATGTTACTTTTCCCAACTTATTGTTTTTAATAAAATTCAAAGTACAATCATTATTGGGTACAAATGTTGAGCAAAATGGTGAACATCGGCGAGTGAAGATGTTTTAAAATATCCAATATATCAATGGTTAAGCTTCAAAAGGATACACCAGTATTGAATTTATAATTTTATTGCCCTGTCTAACACTTTTAGCAAGGTTAGTGCCAGTTGTAAACCTATGATGAGTCCATTATCACCTTCCGGTCACACTTCGCTGATTATATGCAGCAGTTTCATTGATGTTTAACAACATTCTGATGATTTTCGCACCTTAATCATGATTATCATTTGAAATGATTGTTGTTTGATATATTTTTTGATGCATCTCTGAAAAAATTTTAGGATCAAAATGACCCCATATTCGAAAGTTTCTGTGCATCAAAAAAGGGTATTCGAAGATTTTTGTCCATCAAAGCCCGGCTTTACAGGTCTAACTAAAGCCCTGTAAAAGTGCAGTAGAATCGTTACATTGCATGTCTCTTGTTCGAAGCTATGTGTTGGTTCATATACTGTCTCCTGTCCCGAAATTTATCCTTCTTTGTCATTGTTAAATTCCTCCGAATACTTCAAACATCGGTGGTCCATAGTTTGTAGTTTATTTCATGCCCCAAAAGTAGTTTTTGAACACAAACTTCTTCCTTTAATTGGTATATAATTAATCTGCTTGCAAACTTGCAAAGGTGTGAAAACCCGTAACCAACCTTGATTTTCAGACCTCTTGATTGACGATGTCAACTGGTATCATTCAGTCGTTAACAGCAAGCGAATGTAATAAAAGGCGTTATTTGGTTTGTCACATCAATTAATCAGTCAAAATGACAATTTATAATTCCGAAATTCCTTAAAACATCCCACAAGGCACAAACAGATAACGGTCTGAAGCAGTTACTAGAAAGACAGAAAAAACTTTATGACCGGAAAACGCAGGAAAACGCTGAAAAATGTCAGAAAACATAAAAAATGTAGCATAATACATATCTAAAGATAGAGGGGGTCAAAAGGGTGGGCTTATATGTTAAATAAGGGTATTGGGGAAGTTATCAACCTATACTCGCCGAAAAATACCGTTGATATTTCCTCATCCTATTCCATTTTTATTGCCGAAAATCATCGCATAGCCCCCAAAAATTCAGGAGAAAAAGCAAATCATATACTGTAGATGGATGTGTTTTGTTCATTACAGTTATCTGGTCAATAGGGATATGGGGGCAGGATATTACCTTTTACTCATCTAAACCACCTAAATATTCTGGAAAACACCACTAAATGTTTTCCAGTGTTTCTACTTGTGACCCGGTCTGAAGTCCTCTGATTGATTTGATCTCTAAAAGGGAAATCACTCCGACGGAATTCAACAAACGCAAAAACAGTGGATAAATTTGTTTCATGTGTTTATTATGATAAACATGTATTTGTAGATGGATGAAAAATAAAGATAAGTTAACTTTCTTGTTTCCAATGGTCACATGAGATTACCCCGATTCGAAAGCTTGCTCCGATAGTTATTTTTAAATGTGTCTTCGCTAGGTGAGCGGAGAAACAATCACAAAAATAACATCAGATCAAGCCTTCAAGTTGAAGGAACGGGAGATAGACATTATAACCGGTACTACTTCAGGGTACTGCAAGACATGCTGCGTAAATCTGATTGTCTATTTCCGTATATATACGGCACTGAAAATACCCAAACAGTCATAATTTTTGGTTCGTACTACGCTTTGTTCGAATAAAATACTCCGGTCCCTTGCACTACAAACTACCGAGATTTTACTGTATTATTGTTTGGTAAAGAGTTAACTGTAGAAAAAGTCTGACTTACAGGAACTGACTGAACTACTAGTGCTACCTTGAGACCTTGCAGAACAGGGTTCCCACTGGGCTTCGCATTTGGCGCCATTTCTGACAGATTTTGTAATGTGGCGCAAGAAAATGCCGAATGGCGGAAATGACGGGCACCGATATTTTTCACATGGGGGTGCCGTATAATTATTAGTCCCCTACTGGCGAAGCCGAAGGGGACTTTAGGTTTGCACTCCATCTGTCCGTCTGTCCATCCATCTGTCTGTCCATCTGTCCGTCAGTCCGGCAATTCAGTTTTCCAGACTTTTTTTCTAAACGCTGGTACATACTGAGCTGAGTTTTGGTGTGTAAGTCACCCACCATCACTTACAGATCAAGTTCGACTTTTGTTCCGGTCCACTGGTTTTTCACGGATTTACGGGCCTTGGACTTACAAAATTTCACTGATAAATCAGTTTTCCAGACTTTTTTCCTAAACGCTGGTAGGTATTGATCTCAGATTTGCTGTGTAACTCAACCACCATGACTTACAAATCAAGTTCGACTTTCGTTCCGGTCCACTGGTTTTTCATGGATTTACGGGCCTTGGACTTACAAAATTTCACTGATAAATCAGTTTTCCAGACTTTTTTCCTAAACGCTGGTAGGTATTGATCTCAGATTTGCTGTGTAACTCAACCACCATGACTTACAAATCAAGTTCGACTTTCGTTCCGGTCCACTGGTTTTTCATGGATTTACGGGCCTTGGACTTACAAAATTTCACTGATAAATCAGTTTTCCAGACTTTTTTCCTAAACGCTGGTAGGTATTGATCTCAGGTTTGCTGTGTAACTCAACCACCATGACTTACAGATCAAGTTCGGCTTTTGTTCCGGTCCACTGGTTCTTCATGGATTTACAGGCCTTGGACTTACAAAATTTCACTGATAAATCAGTTTTCCAGACTTTTTTTCCTAAATGCTGGTAGGTATTGATCTCAGATTTGCTGTGTAACTCAACCATCATGACTTACAGATCAAGTTCGACTTTCGTTCCAGTCCACTCGTTTTTCACGGATTTATGGGTTTTGGACTTACAAAATTTCACTGATAAATCAGTTTTCTGGACTTTTTTTTTCTAAAGGCTGGTAGATATTCACCTGACTTTTGCTGTGTAAGTCAACCACCATTACTTACAGATCAAGTTCGAGTTTCATCCCGCTCCACAGCTTTTTTACGCATTTACGGGCCTTGGACTTACAAAATTTCACTGATAAAACATTTTTCCGCACTTTTTTTCTAAACGCTGCTACATATAGAGCTGATTTTTGGTGTGTACATCAACCACCATGACTTACACATCAAGTTCGAGTTTCGTCCCGCTCCACTGCTTTTTGATGCATTTACGGGCCTTGGACTTACAAAATTTTACTGATAAAACATTTTCTGCTTTTTTTTTCTAAACGCTGCTACATATAGAGCTGATTTTTGGTGTGTACATCAACCACCATGACTTACACATCAAGTTCGAGTTTCGTCCCGCTCCACTGCTTTTTGATGCATTTACGGACCTTGGACTTACAAAATTTCACTGACATGCCAGCGATACATACGGCCGGTAGGGGACTGTGTATTGCTATGCAATACTATCAGAATGCTTGTTTTGATACTGGTACCCGTCGCTGCAATCCATGAAAGCAAAGCGTATCTATAACCAAATCAAAGCGATATTATTAAACAGTGATTATGTAATCGCTGTTTATAAATCGATAATCAGTTTGTAATTGCGCTAATACACCCTGTCACAGCAGGTGATATAAATAACAGTCTGTATATTAAATGGAGTTTGTCTAGTTACACACAATACACCCATATACAACATACATTGCTAATGAATCGAATGTTAATTTCGCCACGCCCCATCTGCATCCAGTGGTGTCAACACAAAATTTTTACACAATATGCGGTACTGCGAACAAATCAGGAGTCTCATACAAGATTCAGTTGCAGCCCATAATTTCTAAAGCCACGCCTTGATTCTGCATTATATGCATCCTGTCACAAATCTATGATGGGCATTATGGTGTGTATTTAGTGACGACCACATTATGTGCGGGTGGATTAATTCGATAATTAACACATCAATTAAAGGTCGGCCCTCAGGATAACTGATTTATAGGCTTGCTACTTATGTTTGCAAACTGGAATTGGTGCAAGTGGTTATCCGTTTCACAGTTTAAGAAGTCGGTTGCTGAGTTTTTAAGCACACAGTGATCTGTAGATGACGAATATGATCTTATTGCCCATTAATGTTTTATACCCTTCAAAAGACGAGATTTATCATTTGAGCTATGAATCACTAGGTAATTTCTTGTCTGCGAGAGCTTTCAGTATGGACAAGTTAACATTTTTAGTTGGCTGGTTTCGAAGAATACATTGTCGAGTTAATGCCCTAGCCCTGTTGTCATCTGCGTCATCGTGCAACAACTTTGAATTTTTTTAATATCTCTGTTATTACTGAAGATATTTACTCCAAATCTGCACAACTATCAAAATGGGGACCTATACAACAATCAAAGCATTTTTGACATAGCTATGCCCATTTTTCGACTTAAGATTTTCGCTGAAAATCAAGCACCTGCTGCCGAACTGTATTCACATAATAAATACGCAGCGTGGCCAATTTCTTTCCGAGGATTGATGATAGTCATCACGACACAATTCATTCCTCTCTCACTGCTGACCATTGTTTCGATGATGGTTATGTGGGAAAGCAGCCAGTGGCTTGGAAAGAATATTGTGCAGAGTATTGGGAAAAGAAACTCCAGGAAAGCACTGATAGGTGCCCTGGCTGCCGCGATATAACTGAAATAATGTTGAAAACGGCGTTAAACACCATACAATCAATCAATCACATAATAAATATAGATATGGATAAAAAACTTACTAAATTGGGGAAAAAAAGCGATTGTTTTCTCGTTTATTTTATTGCTTGTGACGCAACAAAGAGATGACATTTTATAATCCAACTTTTTTATCATGGCAGACCCCAATGTGCTTTCATTTTAAAAATGGCGCCAACTGGCTCTAGTTATTTCAATGTGGCACAAACTTTCCTCATTTGGCGAAATTGGTGGCGCAAGAAAAAGAATGGCCAGGGGAACCCTGAGAAAAATTGAGACACAAAACTGAGAGCAAAGCTTAACCCTTTATCAAACAATCCCATGTTTTAGTGATCGTCTGGAGGATGTCCTTTGGAAACATCCTGGGAAAAGGAGAATTTTCTCCCTTTTTCTGCCAAGTTTCAATCCTTTCAGAGATAAATCGCTCCATGTGAGCCACACTAAACTTTACATATGCCATTGCTTTCAATACATGTGATTCTAAAATTTTGTCTTTAACTCTTTACCAAATGATTTTGGGATTGGACCAAATTCACAGCATTTGCCGACAACAAATGATGCCAAAAAGATAATTTCTGTTTCTGATAGCTTAGAAAACATTGTGGGAAAAGGAGAAAATGCTGGTTACCAGCATTTTCTCCTTTTCCCACAATGTTTTCAAAAGCCTTCTCTTTTAGGATTGTTAAAACTAGGCATTGTTTGGTAAAGGGTTAATACTATAAAAAGAAAGAAATCTTTTTGTATTTGCAGGAACTAAGTTTTGGGGACTTTGGAGACTTGAGTCCAGAAGAAAATGAGAGAATATTTCACATCCTTCATGGACAAAAACATTTTCCTGCCAGAGTAGAGGTAATGGCCCGTTCTTCTTCCTATTCTGTAGATGCCCCAAACATTCTTGGCGTCATGGAATATCTGGGCACATACTCACCAACCATTCTTAAGAATGTTCGTAGTCTTGGTCTCCAGAATATTCAAAATTTGAAAGTAACACAACTTTCAAATTTAGAAAATCTTGGAGAATAACACTAAAAATGTTCTTAAGAATGGTTGGTGAATATGGACCCTGGAATATCATTCATCTTGCTAAGCAGCATGACAAATTGAAATGCTCGATACTTCATTTTCCCCCAATATAGTGTGTCTAATTATCTTTTTTGTAGCCAAAATTCATGTTTTGTTTGTCTTGCTGTGGTTATGTATGTTATATGGGTAAAATTTTTAAAAATGAATTGATATTCAGAAAAGAGTATTACTAGCTTCTGTTGACATAAATCAGAACTTCAGTGAACTCTTTATGAAACAGTTCCAGGGGTTCACTACTTCAAATGTGCAGGCCAACAAATTTCTTTCCGAGGATTGACAATGGTAATTATACCCCCCAAAACTCTGTTTTGGGAGGTATATAGGAGTCAGCTTGTCGGTCCGTCCGTCCGTCCGTCGGTCAGTCTGTAGCTTTTTGTCCGCTCTATTTCTCATAAACTATTGGACGAATTTTATTCAAACTTCACAGGTAGACTCAGTATCAAGCAGAGATGTGCATATGAAATGTTGGTTATGGTTCATTGATTTTTCACTGAGTTATGGCCCTTTCATGAAATTTCTTGTCCGCTCTTTTTCTCATCAACTATTGGACAGATTTGGTTCAAACTACACAAATAGACTCAGTATCAAGCAGAGATGTGCATATCCTATTTTGGTTATGGTTTATTTAGGTTTCATGGAGTTATGGCCCTTTGATGATTCTGGACAAATTTTTTTCAAACTTCATGGATAGACTTTGCACTCAGCAAAGATGTGCATATCATAAATTGTTCTTAGTTAATTATTTGGTTAACCCTTCACTACACAATCCTCACTTTTAATGACCTTTAGGTGAAAGGCATTTGAAAACATTTTTTGGAAAAGGAGAAACCAGCCTTTTCTCTTTTTTCCATAATGTTTTCTTCCCTTTCTGATACAAATCACATCATTTGAGTATCATTTTATTGTCGTCTGCAATTGCTTTGAACTTGGACCTTTTTTGTCGTTTGGTCAAAGATTAAAGGAGAAGTAAAGTGTAAGGGTGCTATTTGGGTATGGTTAATTACCTGGAATTGGGTTCCATCAAATTGTACCAGTTTATACAGGGGCACTGCAGGTCAAACACAGGAAGTGGCAGGGCTAATAGAATTTTCTGAAAAACTTCCATTAACCCTTTATCACACAATCCCAAGTTTTAGAGACCCTTAACAAGAGGCCTTTTGAAAATGTTACGGGAAAAAGAGAAAATGCTTGTGACCAGAATTTTCTCCTTTCTCCACAATGTTTGTTACCCTATCAAGGACAAATTTTGTCATTTTAGCCACCTGTAACATGTCTGCAACTACTTTCAAACTGGACAAGTCTAAAATTTCATCGTGTGGTAAAGAGTTAATTACTGTCTGGTACTTTGTTCCATCATGACCTCAGTTCTTTGTTAGTTTGGTGTTTTACACTGACTTGAACATTATCTCAGTGATATATCATGGTAGCCAGTACAAATATCCATGCATTCCCACAGTTTCTTTAACCCTTTCCCAAACGACAAATTTTGGACTGGTCCAAATTGAAAGAGTTTGCAGACGACAATTTCAAATTTGATGAAAATGGCAGAAAGGTCTCAAAAAGGGTAGAAAACACTGTGGAAAAAGGAGAAATTGCTCGTTACGAGCAATTTCTCCTTTTCCCACAGTGTTTTCAAAAGACTTGTACTGGAGACACATGAAAACCAGGGCTTGTTTGGGAAAGGGTTAACCAGTAATTTGCATGACATTTTTTCCAAGCCACTGGCTGCTTTCCCATATAAACATAGTCAAAGCAATGCTCAGCAGTGAGAGAGGAAGGAATCCTATTGAAATGACCCATCAGTTCTTGGAAAGAATTTTGCCAGCCAGGTAGTGACTTAGGGACCCCTTGGGTTTCAAGCCCTGTACTTTACCAGGCTTCACTCCATGTCTGATGCACTTTTTGTGTATGTCCTGTCATTTGGAAATAATTATACCCCCCACAACGAAGTGGATGGGGGTATACTGGAATTGCCATGGCTGTCCGTCCATCTGTCCGTCCGTCCGTCCGTCTGTAGACAGAGTTTTGTCCGGAGCTTTTTTCCTACAGTTTTTCAAGTACCGCACTGAAATTTACACATAATGTTTTGGTACATATGAAATTGTGCATGTGCAATTTTCACGACCTTGCTGCCATTGGCTGCCGAATTATCTCCCCTTAAGCTTGTTGCCCTTTGTAAATTTTAACTATGGATTTTTGTCCAGGGCATAACTTCCAAAGTATAGAAGCTTATGACTTCAAACTTCATACACAGATAGATCACTATAAGACGAAGTGCAGTGTACAAGAACCATAACTCTATTCCATTTATTTTTTGAGTTATTGCCCTTTGTAAGGTTTAACTTTGGATATTTGTCCGGGGCATAACTTCTGAATCATGTAAGCTAGTGACATCAAACTTCATATACAGATAGACCACATTAATGAGAAGCGCAGTTTACAAGTGCCATAACTCTTTTCCCACTTTTTTTTTCAACTCTTATTTTTTTACGAAACCATTCTGCATTCTGTGACAAATAGCTGTTTTGTGACAAGGAGCTGGTGGGGGGTATGATCACTTTTAGTGATAGCTCTAGTTGCTACAGGATTCATTCCTCTCTCACTGCTTATTATTGTTTTGATGATGGTTATGTGGGAAGAAGCTACGTGTAAACAATCCTGAGGCAAATTTAACGGCTTTTGAAAACGTTCAAAATGAAGAAAATGCTGGTGACCAGCATTTTCTTCTTTTCCCACAATGCTCTCTAGCCTTCCAAAGACCCATGGGCACAGCTCAGATTATTTTGTGATATACAAATATATTCACATAGGCAAGTCTGTACTTTTGTTAATGGCCAAATGGTATCCAAGGATCGAGAATCTCTCTTAAGCAACTTAAAAGTGCTTACCATAAACCTTGATCAGTGTTTTGTTAACCATTTACCATATAATCCCAAGTTTTAATAACCCTGAAATGCTTTTGACACCAATGTGGGAAAAGGAGAAAATGTTAGTAACCAGCATATTCTCCTTTTCTCACAAGGTTTTCAACTTGTTCTAAGATAACTTCCAAAATTTAAGTCGCTTGTAATTTGTTGACTGCAAAATGCTTTGAATGTAGATGAGTCTAAAATTTACCGGTAGTTGTCTGGTAAATGAATTAAATAAGAATGTGAAATTTGATTGTGGTTACCAGCATTTTTAGCTCACCTGAGCACAACGTGCTCAAGGGGAGCTATTGTGATCGGTCATCGTCCGGCGTCCGTCCGTCCGTCCGTCTGTCCGTCCATCCGTCCGTCCATCTGTCCGTCTGTCCGTTAACAATTTCTTTAAAAATCTTCTCCTCCTAAACCAGATGGCCAATCTTGATAAAACTTGGCAGGAATGTTCCTTGGGTGAAGGTCTACAAAAATTGTTAAAAGAATTTAATTCCATCAAAAACTCTGGTTGCCATGGCAACAAAATGGCTGAAAATTGAAAAAATCTTTAAAAATCTTCTTGTGACAAACCATAAGGCCGAGAGCATTCATATTTTGTATGAAGCATCATTTGGTGACCCTTTACCAAAATTGTTAAAATTATTCCCCTGGGGTCGCATTTGGGCTTTGCCCGGGCGCACCATATTTTACATAGAAACAAAGAAGGAAATCTTTAAAAAATCTTCTGATGACAAACCATAATGACTAGAGCATCCATATTTGGTATGTAGCATTATCCGATGATCCTCTACCAAAATTGTTAAAATTATCCCTCTGCGGTCATATTTGGGCTCTGCCCGGGCGCACCCTAAATTAAAATCTTTAAAAATCTTCTTCTGACAAAACATAAGGCTGAGAGCATTCATATTTTGTTTGAAACATCATTGGGTGACCCCTTACCAAAATTGTAAAAATTATTCTCTTGGGGTCATATTTGGGCTTTGCCCGGGCACACCCTATTTTACATAGAAACAAAAAAGGAAATCTTTAAAAAATCTTCTGATGAAAAGCCATAATGGCTAGAGCATTCATATTTGGTGTGTAGCATTATCTGATGATCCTCTACCGAAAGTGTTAAAATTATCCCTCTGGGGTCATATTTTGGGCTCTTCCCGGGCGCACCCTAAATTAAAATCTTTAAAAATCTACTTCTAACAAAACATAAGGCTGAGAACATTCATATTTTGTTTGAAACATCATTGGGTGACCCCTTACCAAAATTGTTAAAATCATTCCTGTAGGGTCATATTTGGGCTTTGCCCGGGCACACTCTATTTTACATAGAAACAAAGAAGGAAATCTTTAAAACTTCTTCTGATGACAAATTATAATGGCTAGAACATTCCTATTAAGTATGTAGCATTATCTGATGATCTTCTACCAAAATTGTTAAAATTATTCTTCTGCGGTGATATTTGGGCCCTACCCGGGCGCATCCTATTTTAAAATCTTTAAAAATCTTCTTGTGACAAACCATAAGGCGGAGAGCATTCATATTTTGTTTGAAGCATCATTGGGTGAGCTTTTACCAAAATTGTTGAAATTATTCCCCTTGGGTCATATTTGGGCTTTGCCCGGGCACACCCTATTTTACATAGAACCAAGAAGGAAATCTTTAAAAAATCTTCTTCTGACAAATCATAATGGCTAGAGCATTTATATTTGGTATGTAGCATTATCTGATAATCCTCTCCCAAAATTGTTAAAATTACCCCTCTGCAGTCATATTTGGGCTCTGCCCAGATGCACCCTATTTTAAAATCTTTAAAAATCTTCTTGTGACAAACCATAACGGCTAGAGCATTCATATTTTGTTTGAAGCATCATTGCTTGACCCCTTACCAAAATTGTTGAAATTATTTCCTTACGGTCATATTTGGGCTTTGCCCGGGCACACCCTATTTTACACAGAAACAAAGAAGGAAATCTTTAAAAAATCTTCTTCTGACAAATCATTAATGGCTAGAGCATTTACATTTGGTATGTAGCATTATCTGATAATCCTCTACCAAAATTGTTAAAATTATCCCTCTGTGGTCATATTTGGGCTCTGCCCAGATGCACCCTATTTTTAAATCGTTAAAAACCTTCTTGTGACAAACCATAACGGCTAGAGCATTCATATATTGTTTGAAGCATCATTGCTTGACCCCTTACCAAAATTGTTGAAATTATTCCCTTACGGTCATATTTGGGCTTTGCCCGGGCGCACTCTATTTTACACAGAAACAAAGAAGGAAATCTTTAAAAAATCTTCTGATGACAAACAATAATGGTTAGAGCATTCATATTTGGTATGTAGCATTATCTGATGATCCTCTACCGAAATTCTTAAGATTATTCCTCTGCTGTCATATTTGGGCTCTGCCCGGGTGCACCCTAATTTAAAATCTTTAAAAATCTTCTTCTGACAAAACATAAGGCTGAGAGCATTCATATTTTGTTTGAAACATCATTGGGTGACCCCTTACCAAAATTGTTAAAATCATTCCTGTAGGGTCATATTTGGGCTTTGCCTGGGCGCACTCTATTTTACATAGAAACAAAGAAGGAAATCTTTAAAACTTCTTCTGATGACAAAATATAATGGCTAGAACATTCCTATTAAGTATGTAGCATTATCTGATGATCTTCTACCAAAATTATTAAAATTATTCCTGTGCGGTCATACTTGGGCTCTGTCCGGGTGCATCCAATTTTAAAATCTTTAAAAATCTTCTTGTGACAAACCATAAGGCGGAGAGCATTCATATTTTGTTTGAAGCATCATTTGGTGACCCCTTACCGAAATTGTAAAAATTATTCCCCTTGGGTCATATTTGGGCTTTGCCCGGGCGCACCCTATTTTACATAAAAACAAAAAAGGAAATCTTTAAAAAATCTTCTGATGAAAAGCCATAATGGCTAGAGCATTCATATTTGGTGTGTAGCATTATCTGATGATCCTCTACCAAAATTGTTAAAATTATCCCTCTGCAGTCATATTTGGGCTCTGCCATGGCGCACCCTATTTGAATCTTTTAAAATCTTCTTGTGACAAAACATAAGGCCGAGAACTTTCATATTTTGTTTGAAGCATCATTAGGTGACCCCATACCAAAATTGTTAAAATTCTTCCCTTTGGGTCATATTTGGGCGTATATCCGCCCTGCAGTGAAAAGAATAGCCTGCCCTTAATAGACCATATAGGTTACAAATATACTCAGGTGAGCGATATAGGACCATCATGGTCCTCTTGTTTCCTTTTCCCACAATGTTTTCAAAAGCTCTTTTTTCAAGGTCATTAAAAGTCAGGATTGTGTGATGAAGGGGTAAACAGAAATTTTAAAACCACAATGTTTTCTACCCTCCCACAAAGAAATTTTAATGTTTGAGTCACATTTATTTTGTTGTCTTCAGAATGCTTTAAATTCGGACAAATCTAAGATTTTGTCATTTGGTAAAGAGTTTAGACTTGCCTATGTTGGAAGCATTTGCACACGACAAATCATGTGTGGTTCAAGTGATGGATTTGAAGTTTGATAGGGTCATAGAAAACATTGTGGGAAAAGGAGAAAATGCTGTTACACATTTTTGCCTTTTCCCATAATGTTTTCAAAAACTTGTCTCCTTAGGGTCAGTAGAAGACAGAATTTTTTTGCTAAATGGCTTAAAAAAAAATTGTTTTTCAATTTCCAGTTCCCATGGGATGGTGAGATACAAGATTTGACTGGAACAGACAGAGGTAAGTTTGATACGCATAGGTTGTCAGTGTTTTATGTTCCCATGCTTGACAAGTAAACAGAAGGCTGATGTCTTTTTTATATAGGTCAACTTACTTTCATTCTCATAATATCTATGCCTCATGAGAGTATTCTTGAACATGACACTTCAGAGTCCTGGCCAAGTACTGGTGAAATGCAATAGCCTCGAGTGTCCATATTCTGTGATGATAAGGGTACAACATGATAAAATTAAGAGTTTAGACTAGAACATGAACTAGAAGGTACTTTGCCTTCATAAAGAAGTAATTCTGATCATTCTCCTGCAAAAATTTTAACTTGGATATTAATTTCAAAGTTCAGGGCTTGTATTCACCAACCATTCTGAAGAACGTTCGTAGTGTAATTCTCCAAGATTTTCTAAATTTGAAATTAACACAACTTGTGATTGGCTATTTGGTTTCGCCAGTTGGATGTTGTGTTACTTTCAAATTTAGAAAACACTGACGAACAAGACTAAGAACATCCTTGAGAATGGTTGGTGAATACGGGCCCTGGTGCATCAAAAAAAAAAAAAAACATGCCATCGGTCTTCTTGAGCAAATATAGCATGACGTAACTCAGGTAGATAGGTAGTAATAACAGTAGAAAGTAGTCGGCCTGGTCAGTTTTTAACCCTTTACCAGATGACAAAATTTTAGCCTTGTCCAAATTGAAAGCATTTGCAAACAATTTCAATGTGGCTCATGGTGCAATTTTTCTTTGATAGGGTAGATATTATTGTGGGCAAAGGAGAAAATGCTGATTACCAGCATTTTCTCTTTTTCCCACAATGTTTTCAAAAGGTTTCTTCCTCAGGGCTGTTAAAAGTCGGCATTGTGCAGTAAAGGGTTAAAAAGGGATAATGTTTAGAAATAAGAAATATGGTATCAATTTCTGTTACCATAATTGGCCAATGTATTCGGACACCCTTAAAGTTTGGACACGGTCAAAAATTTTCAAAAATAATTTATTTTGAGTCCTTACTCCGGACAGTCCAAAAAATGAATTTTCCTAAATGTTCAGACATCCTGTAACATTAATTTTCCAAAATATCAGCCAGTGTTTCTTTTTTTAGGAAATGTTTCCGATAATGATCGGTTGCATATTTGCACATTTCTGCATCGCTGATATATCATTATGAACATGAATTCCTTAGAGTCAAGTAACTCAGCGGTTATTTTAAGTCATGACATAAGACAAAAAAAAATGCAACACCAAGGTTGTCTTTGATAAAAACTTCTCACCAAAATGAACAGTGTAGATTTAGATCAGAGATCTGACCAAAAAATCTGCCTATTATGATCTTGATCTACACAGGCCGTTCAAGCAACTAGTTTTGAAAGGTGCTTGAAGAGTTTAATATTGCTTGGCTTTTTGGTGTTGTGCAAACAGTTTTTTCCTTTTTTTCATGATGTTTTCAAAAGGCACCTGCAGCATCGTGAAATTGTCCCTCCATAAACAATATTAAAAAATTTATAAGTACCAAACCTCATCGTTTCTTTCCTTTATTTATCAGTATTAAATCCATTTTTATATATATAAAACTAGATCTAATGCAATGATTGTCATATGCATTCCTTTTTATTTTGGTTGCAAGGAATCTTTTCTAAAGAAAAATACAGGCAGACTTCTTTTCTGCTGACTACACAAATTATGTGACAAAGCTGCCTAGGTGTTCCTGAAACAACCATTACTAAATGCAAAAAGACACTATCAGCTAGTATAAAGTGGGCATGATATATGCTTATTGCATTGTCATTTTATGTCGATTGGAGGTCAGCATGGAGAGTCTGTACAAAAACAGGTGCTTTACAACCCTCTCGCTCTGGATGATTTGCACATTACGTCATACCCATAATTCAAATTTTACTGCAAACATTTGTGTACCCACAACAGGTGTGAAATCTTGTTGACAGATGGCTCTTTAGTGATGGCAAGATGGTGGAGTTTAAAATGTTGGTGTACAGTGTAGCTAGAGATCAGATTATAGAGAATGTGGAGTCTGATCTGGATATATACCATCCACTGCTGAACTATGACTTTAGAAAACTACTGCTTTTAGGTCTAAGAAATTAAGAAGTATTTAAAACACATGTTTTTAAGATTGAAAACACACTGGAACTTTAGATATATTACAGTTTTGGACACACACACACCCACCCCCAGCCCCCACCCCGATTTTACCCTTATTATTTTGGGACACACACATTTGGACAACAAGGTAAAAGCTATTATTTCGGCCACCCCCTTTTTATCAGGATGATAATTTCCTAAAGATTTGGACTCTAAAAAAATTAATTATTTTTTTCTGTCCAAATACATTGGCCAATTACGGTAATCAAAACAATTACAGAGGAATCCGCTTATTAGCAATACCCATTTGTCAGAAGAAAAATTGCTATTAAGTGATCATTGCTATTATCCGCAATTTCATTTGAAGCATGAACGCGCACGAGAGTGGGGACTAAGAAGTCGGCGCTAAACTGAAAGTAGACTATTACCCTCTGCAATAGATTGCTAGTTATAAATTTGTAATCCAATATTAATAAAGCGATTAGAAAATGTTGTCTTTGTAGTTATTAGTTTATTGAATTACCTCTCATATTATTATCTGAAGAGCTGTAGTGGTAAGTCGACCTGTTTTCCTAAATTATTTACCTATTCACTCATGCTACACACGGCATATGTACATGTACATATTATGCATTAGGTTTATTATACGGCTTATTTTGTCCTTCCGAACGAAATCGAATGTGCCTTTTTTGAGCGCATTTTTTACGATTCCTTTTGAAGGAATCAATTAAAGTCAAGTCAAGTCAAATTCCTTTATTTGGCAAAAAAACATACAATGTTTCATTGCCTTCAATTGGCAGAACATGAAAACAAACACACACACATACATGACATACATACAAAACAAGTATCAAACAATTTTAAGTGAGAAAAGCAAGCCAAAAAGGATGTAATCAAAGTATACTGGAGCGCAAATCAAATGCAAGATGGATAAATTTTGCAAGTTTGTTGAGTACAACCACAGATGAACTACCCATCAATTGTACAAACTTTTGCTTGGTAGGCAATCTGCAGTAATACTTTGGTAGTATTTCGTTTCTAAGATCCCTGTAAATTGGACAGACTAAAACAAAATGATATTCATCTTCAACTGCATTCATCATACATAGCTCACACTTTCTCTCATCATGCTCTAAATTAATATGACGACCGGTTTCAATTGATAATTTGTGTACAGAACATCTTAATTTAGTCAATGCTATTTTGTGAGTGTCATTAGTAACACATGTCAAATATTTTTCCATAGCAAATTCTTCCTTAAAGAGACAGTACGAGGATAGCTTACTTGACGTTTTAATATCATTGTTCCACTGCTGTAGATACTGATCATACACTCGCTGCACTAAGGCTGATATATGAGCAGTATCTACATCAGTGTTATTCCATAAATAGTGAAACCCAAGATCATTTAGCAGATTCTTGATATTACTGAACCATGAATTAGCATAATACGATTCGTCAGAGAGATAATCACATAGAAATTTATACATGAGTGTATCTCTTTGGGTAGAAATTTTGAACCAATATTTGATTGATCTAACTTTTTGTACGACATTAAATGGAAATCGACCACACTCTCCATATAAAGCTATGCGCGTTGTATTCTGGTTCAAATGTAAAACTCTCTTTAAAAACTTAATATGAACCTTTTCAACGTCGGGTGATTTATGAAAACACCAGATTTCGGAACCATAGTTCAGGATTGGACAAATCATGGAATCAAATAACTTAATTTCATCACTTAAATCGAACTCAACTTTATCAAAAAGAGCAAAGAGAGAAAAAAGAGCCCGGCTACCTTGCTCAGCTAATGACTTTTGAGCTTGATAAAAACTTCCGTTGCTAGATAAGGTAACGCCTAGATAAGTAAACTTTGAGACCACATTTAGATGTTTACCGTTGTAATATATATCAATATTTTCCAACCTGTTCCCCTGTTTGAAAACCATAACAACCGTTTTGTCAGTATTAACTGTTATCCCCCATTTTATACAATAAACTTGTAATTAATCAATTAAATTCTGCAAACCATGCGGTGTATACGAAATTAAGACAGTATCGTCAGCAAAAAGTAAAACAAATATCTTCAGATCATTAAGTGTAAAGGCATCTTCATCTTGGATAACTAAATTTTCATACATACCGTTAATAAACAAAATGAAAAGTAGTGGAGATAATGGCTCACCTTGCTTTACCCCTGAATAGCTCTCAAAAAAATCTGAAAGATGTCCATTATTACATACACATGATTGTACTTTCTCATATATCGCTCGTAACATTTTAACAATTTTGGTCGAAGCACCATAATTTAACAATTTTTGCCATATCCCATTTCGATAAACTAGGTCAAATGCCTTTTTAAAGTTCACAAATGAGCAGTAAAGTTTTCTCTTTTCCCTCTTGACGACTTTTTCAATAATACAGCTTAAGATAAAGATACAGTCAACGGTGCTACGTTGTTTTTGGAATCCAAATTGACAGTCATGGATAACATCATTATTCTCAGCCCATTTGCGCAAGCGGTTGTCCAGTAAAATGGAAAATAGTTTAGAAAAGATACTGGTCAAGGTAATTCCACGATAGTTATTGACATCTGATAAATCGCCCTTTTTTGGAACAGGAACAATTACACCTTTAGTCCAATAAAGAGGATAAATGCATTTATTGTACATATAATTGAATAGTCTGCATAAAAAGGGGCTCAACAACTCTTTACATTCGATGAACATTTCAGGTAATAAATCATCTATGCCTGCACTTTTTCTCCTATTTAAACAATTAATTGCAGAAATAACCTCTTCAACTTCAAAATCTTTGTCAAGTGCATCAATCGATATTGAATCACTATTTTCATTGTTCAAAAATGACTCTGTATCATCAATACTAAAAACATTATCATTTGAAAAAAGTACGGTGGCACAAAAGTGACATGGAAGATATATTTTATACTACGTGCGCACGTAATAGTTATTACGTGCGCACGTATTAATTAATATGTGCGCACGTACTAGCTACTGCGTGCGCACGTAATAACTAATACGTGCGCACGTAATACTATTGCGTGCGCACGTATTAGCTAATATGTGTGCACGTATTAACTAATACGTGCGCACGCAATAGTATTACGTGCGCACGCAGTAGCTAATACGTGCGCACGTATTAACTAATACGTGCGCACGTATTAACTAATACGTGCGCACGTAATAATCGACCAATCAGTTTATAAGGAACAGAAGCCATATTGTTGCGAGGGAAGGGCAAAATTACATTGGTCCAACACGGCAACAGATGTGCATACATCTGACACCCAAGTAAAAAATCAAGTAGAGCTATTATTTCTTAAATCGTTTAGGCATACTGCGATTATTTTAAGTATCTGTACCTTGGTACGGTACAGTAACTATTAATACTCTAGCCTACGGTCCATCGAATTACCCCAAACCACCCCAAAACACCCCAAACCACCCCAAAACACCCCAAACCACCTTTTATCATATAAAATTAATACTGTGGTGGGGTTGAGGGTGGAATGATTTGTAGGGTACGAAAGACTGATGAGCTATACAAGGAGTTTTGTCACCGAAAACTACCCAAAACACCTCAAGAAAACAAAAAAGGCGTTTAAAGTGATATCATTTTACAACGGTTTAAGATGCAGGAACAGTATAAATCAGATTGAAAATGGCATACACAATAATTAATTTTCCTTAAACTGAAATATCTATGGTTCAAAAGATGTAGTTTGAATGCCTAACACCGTGGACCCCAATCAGACTGTTAATTTAGTAGCAGTCTGATGATCTGGCTGCACAATGTTTGCATATATCTCTTCCCTAAAACTTATATAAATTACGGTATCTGTTGCCATTCTGACTACATATAGTTTGGAGGCATGAACGAACTTTTTCAGGCAGTCAGACATGACCAAACATTATGGACCCAGATCAGACTGCTCCTTCAAGGGGCAGTTGGATCTTCATGGGCGGATCCAGAGGGGGGGACCGGGGGTCCGGACCCCCCCTGGAATTTTGGAAAAATGTGGTTATCGGATTCGTGAAATGGTACTGGTTTGATATTGCACAGCATTTATGTAAAATACAGTCATGAATATAAAAAATAAACGTTTCTAAATGTGGAGACCTCCTCATGGTTAGAACTGGAAACGTTGACTTACATCCACTGAAATCCGAAATCAAAGTATCATATAATAAGAAGAGTGCGTTTGCGGTGGGACCCCCCCTGAGAAAGATATCTGGATCCGCGCATGATCTGGGTCCACAAAGTTTCCCTTTCTGACAGCATGACTACATATAGTTTGGAGGTATGAACGAACTTTTTCAGACAGTCAGACATTAGCAAACATAATGTACCCAGATTAGACTGCTCCTTTAAGGGGCAGTCGGATCTGGGTCCACAAAGTTTGCCATTCTGACAGCATGACTACATATAGTTTGGAGGCATGAACGAACTTTTTCAGACAGACAGACATGACCAAACATAATGTACCCAGATTAGACTGCTCCTTCAAGGGGCAGTCGGATCTGGGTCCACAATGCTTGCCATTGTGACTACATATAGGTTGGAGGCATGAATGAACATTTTCAGACAATCAGACATGACCAAACATAATGTACCTAGATTAGACTGCTCCTTCAAGGGGCAGTCGGATCTGGTTCCACAATGTTTGCCATTCTGACTACATATAGGTTGGAGGCATGAACGAACTTTTTCAGACAGTCAGACATGACCAAACATAATGTATCCAGATCAGACTGCTCCTTCAAGGGGCAGTCGGATCTGGGTCCACAATGCTTGCCATTCTAACTACATGTAGAGGCATGAACGAACTTTTTCAGACAGTCAGACATGACCAAACATAATGGACCCAGATCAGACTGCTCTTTCAAGGGGCAGTCGGATCCGGGTCCACAATGTTTGCCATTCTGATTACATATAGTTTGGAGGCATGAACGAACTTTTTCAGACAGTAAGACATTATGGTCCCAGATCTCAGTGGGGCCAAAAAGTCTCTAGCGCATGTAATGCATGTAGTCCTTTTATCCTTAGGCTAACGTGACAGGACGTAATATAGATATTTTTTGTTAAAAGTGATCCTTACCCAACAATTCAACCAACCCTTACTGTATTAATAATTTTATATCATATAAAAGGTGTTTCGGGGTGGTTTGGGATGTTTTGGGGTGGTTTGGGGTGTTTTGGGGTGGTTTGGGGTAATTCGATGGACCATAGGCTAAAGTATTAATAGTTACTGTACCGTACCAAGGTACAGATACTTAAAATAATCGCAGTATGCCTAAACGATTTAAGAAGTAATAGCTCTACTTGATTTTTTACTTGGGTGTCAGATGTATGCACATCTGTTGCCGTGTTGGACCAATGTAATTTTGCCCTTCCCTCGCAACAATATGGCTTCTGTTCCTTATAAACTGATTGGTCGATTATTACGTGCGCACGTATTAGTTAATACGTGCGCACGTATTAGTTAATATGTGCGCACGTATTAGCTACTGCTTGCGCACGTAATACTATTGCGTGCGCACGTATTAGTTAATACATGCGCACGTATTAGCTAATACGTGCGCACGCAATAGTATTACGTGCGCACATATTAGTTATTACGTGCGCACGCAGTAGCTAGTACGTGCGCATGCAGTAGCTAATACGTGCGCACGTATTAACTAATACGTGCGCACGTAATAACTATTACGTGCGCACGTAGTATAAAATATATCTTCCATGTCACTTTTGTGCCACCGTAAAAAAGGGTTTTGAAGTGCTCAAATAATGATTCATTATCAACCTTACATTTTGCATCTTTTGTTTTAAATTTTCTTACTTCATTCCAAAATTTGGTTGGGCTATCCCAGGATAGAGAGTGTAATTTGCGCTTCTGCTCATTTTTAGCTCACCTTAGCACAACGTGCTAAAGGTGAGCTATTGTGATCGCCCTATGTCCGTCGTCTGTCGTCTGTCAACAATTTCTTTAAACATCTTCTCCTAAACCACTGGGCCAATCTTGATGAACTTGGCAGGGATCTTCCTTGGGTGAAGCTCTACCAAAATTGTTCAAAGAATTGAATTCCACCCACAACTCTGGTTGCCATGGCAACAAAAAGGGAAAAAAAGCAAAATCTTTGAAAATCTTCTTCTCTGAAACTAGAAGGCACAGAGCTTTGATATTTGGTATGTAGCATCTCCTAGTGGACCTCTACCAAGTTTGTTCATTTAATGTCCCTGGGGTCAAAACTGGCCCTGCCCCGGGGGTCACAAGTTTGAGCATAGTCATAAAGAAGGAAAACTTTAAAAATCTTCTTCTCTAAAACTTGAAGGCGTAGAGCTTTGATATTTGGCATGTAGCATCTCCTAGTGGACTTCTACCAAGAACAACTCTACCAAGTTTGTTCTTATGATGCCCCTGGGGTCAAAACTGGCCCCGCCCCGGGGGTCACAATTTCCAACATAGGAACAAAGAAGGAAAACTTTAAAAATCATCTTCTCTGAAACAGGAAGGCATGGAGCTTTGATATTTGGTGTGTAGCATCTTCTAGTGGATCTCTACCAAGTTTGTGCATATGATGCCCTTGGGGCAAAAGTTGGCCCTGCCCCGGGGGTCACAAGTTCGAACATAGGAACAGAGAAGGAAAACTTTAAGAATCATCTTCTCTGAAACTGGAAGGTGTAGAGCTTTCATATTTGGTATGTAGCATCGCCTAGTAAACCTCTACTAAGTTTGTTCATATGATGCCCTTGGGGTCAAAATTGGCCCTGCCCCGGGGGTCACAAGTTCAAACATAGGAACAAAGAAGGAAAACTTCAATTTTTTTTTGTCTTAAATGGGAAGGCATAGAGCTTTGATATTTGGTATGTAGCATCTCCTAGTGGACTTCTACCAAGTTTGTTCCAAAGATGCTGCTTGGGTCAAAACTGGCCCAGCCCCTGGGGTCACAAGTTCGAACATACGAACATAGAAGGAAAATTTTAAAATTCTTCTTTTCTGAAACCGAAAGGTGTGGAGCTTTGATATTTGGTATGTTGCATCTCAGAGTGGACCTCTACCAAGTTTGTTCATATGATGCCCCTTGGTCAAAACTGGCTCCGCCCCGGGGGTCACAAGTTCGAAGATAGGAACAAAGAAGGAAAACTTTAAATTTCTTTTTCTCTTAAACGGGAAGGTGTAGAGCTTTGATATTTGGTATGTAGCATTTCCTAGTAGACCTCTACCAAGTTTGTTCATATGATACCCCTGGGTCAAAACTGGCCCAGCCCCGGGGGTCACAAGTTCGAACATAGGAACAAAGAAGGAAAACTTTAAAAATCTGCCTCTCTGAAACGGGAAGGCGTACAGCTTTGATATTTGGTATGTAGTGATTCTCTTCTAAGTTTGTTTGCCCATCTAAGCGCAACAAGTTCATTGAGTTCAAAATTGGGTCATCTTGGGTCATAAACTAGGTCACTAGGTCGAATTAAAGAAATACCTTGTTGGCACTCTGGAGGCCACATTATTTGCTCAATTGCCTTGAAAATTAGTTAGAGAGTTTGTCTTTATAAAGTCTCACATAAGATTAATTTGGGTCAACTTGGGTCATAAACTAGTTCAATGGGTCAAATTAAAGAAATACCTTGTTTGCACTCTGGAGGCCACATTTATTGCTCAAATGACCTGAAATTTGGCCAGAATGTTTGTCTTGATGAAATAACAGATGAGTTTGGATTTGGGTCACCTGAAACCATAAACTAGGTCACTAGGTCAAAATAAAGAAATACCTTGTGGGCACTCTAGAGGCCACATTATTTGCTTAATTGCCCTGAAAATTGGTCAGAATGTTTGTCTTTGTAAAATCTCACATGAGTCTGAATTTGGGTCAACTGGGGTCATAAACTATTTCACTTGGTCAAATTAAAGAAATAGCTAGTGGGCACTCTAGAAGCCACATTTATTATTCATTTGATTTGAAAATTGGTGAAAATGTTTCTTTTGATAGAGTTAAAGACCAGTTCAAATTTGGGTCACCTGGGGTCATAATCTAGGTCACTAGGTCAAATTAAAGAAATATCTTTAGGGTACTCGAGGCCACATTTTTTGCTCAATTGACTTGAAAATTGGTCAGAATGTTTGTCTTCATGAAATATGAGTTTGAAATTGGGTCACCTGCGGTCAAAAACTAGGTCACATGGTCAAATTAAAGAAAAACCTTTAAGGCACTCTACTAAAGTGAGCGACCCAGGGCCATCATGGCCCTCTTGTTATATTTTGATTTTGCACGTTTCTTTGCTGAACGATACCTTCTCTGACAAGCAATCATTAAGTCTCGGTTGTGCTGTGATTTACATTTTCTATAAGCACGGCTTGACAAACGCAATTCACGCCTAGCGGCTTCGCACTCACCGTTAAACCACGGGCTATTCAGTTTACGGTCCCGTTTGTTCTGATTATCAGCCTTATCGGGTCTTTTACCAAAAGCCGAAAGTGCGCAATCAGATAAAAGCTTAGATAACTCTTCTATTCCAGAATCCGAACAAGTTTCATCGTGGATAATTCTATTTATAATATTTTCAACCAAATGTATATTGGAATCCAGCAAATTACAATAATCCTCGGAACATTCACCTCTCCATCTAAACTTAGCGTTACAGGGTTGACCGTTTTTGCATCTGTTTTGGTCATAAGAATTATCCATACTTGGATATGTTTCCAAAGTTATTTGGATCGGTGAATGTGACGAAAATGATTGCAAATCATGGACAATAAAATTACTGATAATAGGGAAAAGGTTACATGGAAATAAAGCATAATCAATTAAACTACAACCCGAGGTGGACAAAAAAGTAAAATGGCCATCAGCTGCATCATCTCCAACTCGTCCATTAACAATTCTCAGGTTACTGTTTTTACATAATTGTAGTAACTTTAACCCGGAACTATTAACTGACTTATCCATGCTTGACCTTTGAATTCTATTGCTAGGCAATATATAGCAGTCATTGCTTTCCAAAAAATAATCTAATACTGACTGGTCATTTAAATAATCAAGCCTCTCTCCACAGCAAGCATTTAAATTGCCAATAATGCAGAAATCACCATATTCTGAGTATTTTACAAGTTTAGATTCTAATAAATCAAAATAATCAAAATCCGGCGTTTCATAATAACGTGAATTGCTCGGGGGAATATAGACAAAACAAATGAAAAGATCCTATTCAGTGTTAAAGAAGTCACGCTTCAATTGTACTATGATGAAACCACTACTATCTTTTTCAACAACGTATATACCCGCTTTTAAAGTCGATTTGTAGAACAACCCTACACCACCATGACCCCTTTTAACAGTATTCTTCAGGCTTTCAACTCTCGGTACAAAAACGCTCTCATAGCCACTCAGTTCAAATTTGTCATCCTTTTTTTGCCACGTTTCATTCAGAAAGACAAGATCGTTACTTTTGACGATAGCCAAAAAATCTTCATCATTTAAACAGTTGCACAAACCCTCTACATTCCAAGAAACAATTTTAAACGCCTGCTTTTCTGGGATGTATTAATCACTTTTCTTTGCTGGGTCATACAGTTTGTTGTTAAAGTGTTTTAATTGGTTAAAGAATGTTGATTAGTGACTTGATACGAGGCGTTATAAACAATATGGCCATAAAGAGCCGTAGGTTTAACTTTGTAAAATGAAGGCATGAAAATCATGCCGAAGAAATAAAAATGGTTTTAAATCAAAATGGAAACTAGATTAATTAAAAAAAAAAAGTCCAAGTCTATAAAGTAAGTCATTTATTCCAGTTTTAATCAACACATCAGGAGAACAATTACTCTCGCGTAGGTGCGAAAATGACATCGCGTCGACACATATGTGTGTATTTACTGGATACGCGAGTCTGCACCTGTAAAATAAAGCGAAGTTTTAGTTAATTTTCAGAAATTTCATTGATTCTTTTTTTGAAATTATGGCATAATATTTCTTATAAACGACAAAATATGTTGATTGTGCAAATATTTTGTTGCCATTATCCGAAAATTTCTTTTAACGGTATTTCGATTATCCAAGAAAATTTACATAGATTAAAGAGGAAATGGTTTTGTGCAGGGCAAAAAGTTGCTAATATCTGAAAATCCCTATAATCCGAGTTGCTAATAAGTGGATTCCACTGTATTATCATTTTACATGTTTTTTTTTTTTCACATTTGACTGATATTAAGTTGCAATAAAACATTCAGATATTGGTACAGGGTACGAACTGAAATAACACGTGACATCATCAAATGACATGGGTTACTAGATGTGTACAAAAAGCACCGGTTCAAGGATGCTCACAGAATAAGAACACTTGATGTTTACGTGAATGTGTGAGCTTCTGCTATGGTATGACTGAAATAATGTTAAAACTGGCACAAAGCACTGTTCAGTCCACTAATCATACATGAATGGTGATTTGATATTTTTTTTTCTGACTCTAGGTTTTCAATGGTGCGTATTAATTGTAAATTCATCTTTGTCAAAGCAAATATGAACAGGGGATGCATTACAGGATCATCATCATGCTTCAAAGCCTTTGGCGGTAAAAGTTTTTTTTTAAAGGCCCAATAGCAGCTAGAAAAGCGATGCAGGTGTTAAAATGCATTTAGATATAAATCATACCATTTAAAAGTATGCAAAAATATTGTGAAGATGACAATCTGATATTATGTTGTCGGTTCAAGTGGTAGTTGCTGGCATAAAAAAGGATTTTAAAATCAGGCAAAAAGTAAACAAAGGATAGAGTGATCTGGCAATTTTTTAACATAGTTTTGAAATCAATTTCTCTGCCAGTGACCACTTTATTTAGTTTATTGGACCACTTTATTTAGTTTTGGACACTATTTTTACGTAAGGATGGATGAAAGTGGTAACATAATTTCCTCCCTCAGTGCTGAATTTTTTTTTCAACTTTGTTAACCCTTTACCACACAATTAACAACCCTGAGGAAGAAGGCCTTTTGAAAACATTGTGGGAAATGGAGTAAATGCTGTTAACCAGGATTTTCCTTTTTCCCTCAAATGCTTAGTAACCTTCCAAATGCAAATTTTAGTTTTTCAGTCATATTTGTCTTGTCTGCAAATGCTTTCAATTTTGACAGTCTAAAACTTTGTTGTGGGGTAAAGAGTTAATGTTTGAAAGCTGAAGTTGCTTGGAAAGAGTATTTTGGCAAGTTGTGCTGAAGATTTCCAGAAAAACATAAATAAGTGCACTGACTCCCAAACTTATAAAGCGGCATTGAGCACCTAGCACTGTCTAGGTATTTCAAGCCTTCTCCACACAATTTCAAGTTTCAATGACCCTGAGGAAGAAGCCTTCTGAAAACATAGTGGGGATAAGGAGACAATGTTTTTTACTCTGTCAATGACAAATTTTATCATTTATTCCACATTTAGATTGCAAATGCTTTCAATTTGGACAAGTCTGAAATTTTGTCGTATGGTAAAGAGTTAATGCATTGTAAACCGGGTTTTGAATGCAGCAGCTGTCCACCTGTCAGATTCCATAGTCATTACGAGAAGTCCAAAATTTAGGACTTGTCCAAATTAAAAACTTTTGCAGACAAACAGAATCTAAGGTGGCTCAAATTATGTGATTTGTCTTGAAATGGGTAGAAACCATAAGTTTTACTGACCCCAAAGATGTCTTTGGAAAAGACTGTGTGTGGGAAAAGGAGAAAATGCTGACGACCAGCTTTTTCTTCTTATCCCAAAGTGTTTTCCACCCTGTCAGAAAAACTCACATCATTTGAGCCACTACAAAGTTGAGCCACACTCTGTGAAAAGGGGGGCTTTATGTGTCTGTGAAAAGTATAGACCCAGGTAAGCCTTTGCAGTTGGCACAAGCTGACCTAGGAGCCAAAACTTCCCTTTATTGGTCAGTTTTCTGTATTTCCAGGGACCAGTATACCTCATGATTCGGTCGGTCGTTAAGAAAAGTGGATATTATTATATCCATTATTTTGTTATGACTTGATTGGTGCAATGCATCACGGAGATGCATTAAAACCCCTTTTGCCTGAGCATGGCTCATTTTTTTGCCAACAAGAGCTTTCAATGGACGAGTCTAAAATTTAGTTGTAAGAGGCATCAGAAAGATTTTCCATTCCTTTCTTCAGCCAATGCTTACAGCATAGAAAAAGTTCAAGGCATACCAGACGAACCTCCACCCAATGAATATCCAGTTTACCAGGAGTCAGAGTTCACTTTTGGTACAGTGCGTGTGTCTGAATTCAGCTATGGGATGGAAACAAAGCACATAATATCATTTGATGATTCCGATAAAATACAACCATTAGAGAAACAGTTAGATAGCGATGCTCTTATGCAAGGTGATAAAAATACGCAGTCAAAATTGCAGGCAAGTTTGAAGCCATATGAGCGCAGAAACAAAAAGAAACGACCTCCAGATTACTATAAGGAACAAACCGATGAGTCACAGCCCACGTTTAATTGTGTAGAAAGTTACGTTAATCCGGAGGATTCTGAGTGTCAGGAGGTGATAACACAGCATAGTGATATTCATGTTTACACAACAATTGTTCCAAATTATGATGTAAAATACAATTATACTGAAGACATAAACAGAAACATGCCCATGCCTGCTGAAGGGCAGGGTATGACATACACTCCGTCAAACAATGACCTAGATACACATCCCAGTCAGACATTGACGTTCACAGGTTCATTACCAAGTGCAGATGTTCATAATACTAATGTTACAAATAGGTTAGATAATAATCAGCAAGTTGAACTTCAAGAAATTTTAGTAGATTCAAACATTAAGGCTTATACATTTCCTGCAAGGACAGAAACATATGAAGTGCAAGATCATATACGGACTAGCTCTGCTCAAAATGAACCACTTGATGGTCATGGCTATAGTGGTGTTAAAAGCGCTACAGCTGTGCAAACATACAGTGATACCAGTAATAGAAATCAAATGAACAGTAATGTGCCAGGTTACCTAGCTACTGTTGATAACTCTGTTAACCAAGGCATGACAATTCCAGGTAATTCTAGTCAGTTACAAACTGTGCATTTAGATCATCATATAGATTCTGGGGTCAGTATCAGTCAGGAAGTTCCAGGAAATGTTGCCCCAGAAGAGATCACTCAAAATAAACCTCATGCTGAGCATGTAGAAAAGGGAGACATCAGTGGCTCTAGAAATGTGTATGAAGTTTCAGTTGAAGTGAATAATATCGTAAATACCAATGTGACACCTAATTCAGTGGATGTAGATGTTGATTCCACAAAACTTACAAATGCTAGTGGACAAGGTGAAACGAAACCCATGCGGACATGGGCTGGTCTGTTCAAGTCCAGTGCTACTGGCTCGGCCACACATCCAGTGTTAAGTGATAAGATAGAAAATTCTGTGAACACCATAGGCAATGATCAGGCTCCTAAACAAACAGAGAAAGAGTTTTCCCCTGTTCCTGTGAATGCTAAAGATGACAGTGTTGCAAAAGAATTAGGAGGTAAGCATGATTTTTTTGTCTATACATATGCAGCATTTTTTTCCCCCTGTTTTGGGAATGGGTCACAAACCATGCCAATTTGGATAAATGTGTTGTTTTCTCCAAATTGGGAATAAACACAGAATCCACTGATTATTCATAAGGGATTCTTTTCCCTGTTGACAGTTATTTGAATTAAAATTCAGGTATTTTGTGCCAGAAATTCAAAATTTGAAAACAAACTAATTTGTCCTAAAGACTGATGTTCCTGTTTCTTATGCTGTTAAAGATGTCAGTAATAATGTTGTTTTGTACACTTTGTAAGTGTGTGCTCAAGGTGATTCTGGTGTTCTGGCCATCTCTACTTAGCAGAAGTAACACACAGAAAGTCTCATGTGAAACTCAGAAAGTCACCAAGCATAGTTCCTGTGTTTATGAACAGGAAATCACCCCACTTTTTGTCGAGACCTACTTAACACTGCAGTACAGCCATTCAAATTAAGTTCATATTTTGTGTCAATTGACACCTATTTCTGTTGGAATAAAGTTGAAGGGCCAGGTAGTTTAGTGGTAAACTGCATTTCTGAGGGTTGGCTCATGGATTTTGTTGATGACCAGTGTTTTACATTTGAACCCAGGCTCAGTGGAATGTCTGATTTGACATCAATTTGGGACAAGTCAAGTACTGAGTCATGGTGCTTAATATTCATCTTTAACTTGACTGGACTTATCTTTCTAATTAAAACCAAACTCTGAAAGTAGTTTTGAACCTGTCAGTTGATTTTCTTTTGATAATATTTGCTGTTATGGTTCATTTTGTTGTTTGATCGCTAAAGAAAGAATTTTCTGCAAATACACATGACACATATAATTCACTTTCATGGTTTATTTTTTATATGAACAATTTTTGTTTCAGAATTATTAGCAAAGATGACCATCAGTCATGCGTCTGTATATTTACAACCAAGGGGACTTGTGAATAGAGGAAACTGGTGCTACATAAATGGAGTATCCTTTTTTATTAAAGTAATATACATATTTTCATGGTTCTTACATACAGTGATCTGCCAAGCACCTTTCACAGAAAGGATAGTTATACTATTTACCCTTTACCACACAAGCCCATGTTTTACAACCCAAGGAAAAGACCTTTTGTAAACATGTGCAAAAAGGAGAAAATGCTGGTAACCTTTTCCTATGATGTTTTCTAACCTTTCAAAGAAAAATAACCTAATTTGTGTAACATTTAGTTTGTCGTCCGCAAATGTTTGGACCAATCTAAAATTTGGTCATTTGAAAGTGTTAAATTGCATAAGTAGGGTATATATTCAAAGTGAGACAAATGCACCAATGACTAATATTGAACTGAATTCAAAAGGGACAAAGTGCCAAAAAAGGTTTAGAATTTATTGAAATTGAAATTTGGTCCCTGATTCAGTGTTCAGGATAGTGGTCCTATGTTGCTCAGTGGTAAATTGTAGGATGTGTACCTACAGTAGTAACCTAGGAGGCCCCGGGCTCAGTCCTTACTCAAGGCACTTAGTTTTTAGCTCCACTAGCCATAGGCCAGCAGGCTTATTTTCTGGCCTTGTGTCAGTTGTGTATCCATCCGTCCATGCACGCCTGCATTAACTTTTATTTCAAACATCTTTTTCTCTGGATCTACCCATCGGATTTTAATGAAACTTCACAGAAATGATCCTGTCATGGCCCTCTTCAGAAGCTCTTCAAAGAACTTTTATTTCAAACATCTTTTTCTCTGGATCTACCCATCGGATTTTAATGAAACTTCACAGAAATGATCCTGTCATGGCCCTCTTCAGAAGCTCTTCAAAGAATTTGATTGCTATCAAAACTGTGGTTGCCATGGCAACAAAACTGAAAAATATTAGAAGTCTTCAAAAATCTTCTTGTCCAAAACCATACAGCCTAGGGTTACCAAATTTGGCATGTAGCTTATCTAATGGACCTCTACAAAAACTCTTCAAATTATAGCCCCATGGTAAAAATTGGCCCTGCCCCGGGGGTCACAAATTTTACATAGGTTTATAAAGTGAACATTTTAAATAGCTTCTTGTTCTAGACCATAGAGCTGCCAAATGTAGCATGTAGCTTCATCTGATGGACTTCAGCAAAAATCCTTCATATTATAGCTTCAGGGTCAAAATTGGCCCTGCCCCGTGGGTCAAAGACTGAAAAATCTTGAAAATTTTTAAAATTCTTCTTGTCTGAAATCATGAGGCCTGGGGATACCAAATTTGGCATGTAGCTTCACCTAATAGAACGGTACAAAAAATACTCAAATTACAGCCCCGTGGTCAAAATTGGCTCTGCCCTGGGGTTCACAAGTTTTACATAAGTTTCTATAGTGAAAACTTTAAAATATCTTCTTGTCCTAAAACTAGGGCTATTTAATTTTGCATGTAGCTTCATCTAATGGACTTCTAAAAAACTCTGAAAATTATAGCCCCAGGGTCAAAATTGGCCCTGCCCCGGGGATCAAAAACTGGAAACTATTGAAAATCATTAAATCATTGGGATATCAAATTTAGCCTGTAGTTTCATCTAATAGACCTTTATAAAGACTATTCAAATTATAGCCCGGGGTGGAAAATTGGCCCCTATGTCACATAGGTTATCATGGTGAAAACTTAAAATATCTTCTTGTCCTAAACCAGATTGCCCTGGGCAACCAAATTTGGAGTGTACCTTTATCTAATAGACCTTTATAAAAACTATCAAACTATACTCCCAGAGTCAAATTTGACCTTGCCCAGGGGGTCTCAAGTTTTACATAGGCCATTAATGCAAAATCTTGTACAGATATGTCAAAGATTTTTAGCTTTTCTGGCCGAAGACCAGGGTCTGTATTCACCAACCATTTTTAAGAACGTTCTTAGACTTATTCTTCAAGATTTTCCAAGTTTGAAAGTAACACAACTTCTTATTGGCTAAACCAAATGGTTCACCAATCAGAAGGTGTGTTACTTTCAAATTTGGAAAATTTTGGAGAACAAGACCAAGAATATTCTTAAGAATGGTTGGTGAATATGGATCCAGTTCTCCTGGCCGAAGACCAGCGAGCTTATGTCATGGCCTTGTGTCCATTGTGCATCCGTCCTTGTTTATCTACACAGTCCACTTTGATGAGACATTCTGGGAAAGACCACCCTTGAAATCAAAAGTATTTGCATTTTACTTCTGGGCTGAAAATTCATTTGGGTTTATTTGGCGCTCTAAGGGTTAACTCTTTACCACACAATCCAGACTTGTAACGACCCTGGGAAAGAAGCCTTTTGAAAACATTGTGGTAACCAGCATTTTCTCCTTTTCCCACTAGGTTTTCTACCTTTGCCTAAACAAATTTCAATTTTTCAGTCATGTTTATCTTGTCGTCCGCAACTGCTTTCAATTTGGACTAGTATAGAATTTTGTCATTTGGAAAAGGTTTAAAATGACTAGATAAAATAGTAAGGCACCTAAACTGTTAATAGCAGCCAAAAGGTTAGTTTGATACTTTTTACTTCCATGCTTGTCACTATGTAAGTCTACTTTATTATCCATACACCAGACTCTGATGTAAATTCCTTCACTTGGGTCACGTTGAGCAATTGTTGTGTAATCAATTAAAATGTTTTTGAAGACTATTCCACCTAAATTTTTTTCAAAGATAGGGATTCCTCAAACAGTCATTTTTTTTGTGTGCTCTCTAATATGAGTAGTTTCACCTCTTGTCACATTTTTAGCTCCACTGGCGGAATGCTCATGTCATGGCCCTGTGTCCACAGTCTGTGTGTGCGTGCGTATGTGCGTTAACTTTTATTTCAAACATCATCTCTGAAACTGCCCATCAGATTTTAACAAAACTTCACAGAAATGATCCTCCTGTGGCCCTCTTCAGGAACTCTTCAAAGAATTTGATTCCTATAAAAACTCTGGTTGCCATGGCAACAAAACTAAAAAATTTTGAAAATCTTTAAGAATCTTCTTGTCCAAAACCATACGGCCTAGGGTTACCAAATTTGGTGTGTAGCTTCATGTAATGGACCTCTACAAAAATTCTTCAAATTATAGCCCCGTGATCAAAAATGGCCCAGCCCTGGAGGTCACAAGTTTTACATGGATGTATATGGTAAAAACTTTAAATATCTTCTTGTCCTAAGCCATATGGCCTAGGGCTACCAAATTTCGCATGTAGCTTCATCTTATAGACCTCTACAAAAACTCCTCAAATTATAGCCCTGGGGTCAAAATTGACTCTGTTCCCGAGGGTCACAATTTTTACATGGGTTTATATAGTGAAAACTTAAAATACTTTCTTGTCCTAAACCATATGGCCTACGGCTATGAAATTTGGCATGTAGCTTCATCTAATAGACTTGTACAAAAACTCATCAAATTATAGCCCCCACGTCAAATTTGGCCCCGCCCCAAGGGTCACAAGTTTTTCTAAGGTTTATATAGTGAAAACTTTAAATATCTTCTTGTCCTAAACCATATCGCCTAGGGCTACCAAATTTGGAATGCAGTTTCATCTAATGGACATCTACAAAAACTCATCAACTTAAAGCCCTAGGGTCAAAATTGGCCCCACCTATGGGGCCACAAGTTTTACACAGGCTTCTGTGGTGGAAACTTTAAATCTTCTAGTCTTAAACCATATGGCCTTGGGCTACTAAATCTGTTTTGTAGCTTTATCTAATAAACCTTTACAAGAACTCTTCATACTATAGCCCCGAGGTCAAAATTGGCCATGCCCCATGGGTCCAGTGGAGCGATACAGGGCCATCATGGCCCTCTTGTTCTTGGGAGTGTCCCAAGGCAAGACCTTTCAAAGCCCTAGCATAGTGCTTGTGAAATCCAGGACATAGATGAATATACGAGCTGTTGTTGATTGAAATAATGTTTAACCCTCTATCAAACAAGAAAATTCTGGACTGGACCAAATTGAAAGCATTTGCAGAAGATAAATTAAACGTAGCTCAAATGTTGATTTCTGTCTATGAGTGAGTAGAAAACATTGTGGGAAAACGATAAAATGCTGGTTACTAGCATTTTCTCCTTTTCCCATGATGTTTTCAAAAGCCTTCACTTTCAGGGTCATTAACACTTGGGATTGTGTGGTAAGGAGTTAAAGTTGTGTTAAACACCATTCAATGAATCATTCAATTAACTCTACCAAACGACAAAATTTTAGACTGGTACAAATTGAAAGCATTTGCAGACGACAAAACAAATGTGACTCAGAAATTGAAATTTGTTTTAGGAAGAGTAGAAAACATTGTGGGAAAAGGAGAAAATGCTGGTTACCAGCTTTTTCTTCTTTTCCCACAATGTTTTCAAAAGGCTTCTTTCTTGGGGTTGTTAAAAGTCGGGATTGTGTGGTAAAGGGTTTATCAATCAAGCAAACAATAAACTTTCACTTTCCTTGACTTTTATGTAAGACATTACAAGCCCTAGTTGCTTGTCCACCATTTTATAACCTACTGGAGAAGATTAAGAAATACCTGTCTCCGTCTCGGGGCTCCTCATCTACACCCATATTGGATTCCCTGTAAGTATTATATTGTTTTGTGAGAGAGAGTCTGTCAAAATTTGAGTACAGTTTGCAGACAGTAGAGATCAAAATCACATGCTGTGCAGTCTGATCTATGATCTTCACTGTCTGCTGTATTGTGAGATATTCTGGAAAGTCAGCAATATCTTAGTACCTTTAACCCTTTAAGGCTTTACCAGACAACAAAATTTTAGACCTGTCCATATTGAAAGCATCTGCAGATGACAATTTCAGTGTGGCTCAAATAGTGCAGTTTTTCGTTGATACGGTAGAAAACGTTGTGGGAAAAGGAGAAAATGCTGGTTACCAGCATTTTCTCCTTTTCCCTCAATGTTTTCAAAAAGCTTCTTTCCCAGGGGTGTTAAAAAGGGGGATTGTACGGGAAAGGGTTAAGGTTGGCTGCTTTTTGAAGAAATCATGGAGGTATTGTCGTAGCCATGGCGGTGTGGTCTGTGTCATTCTCTGCATTGTCATGCAAAAACATGACATTTTATAATGTCTCTGTTGTTATTGAAGGCATTTGCTTCAAACTTGGCCAAGTTGTTAATCATCAAAAGTGGAATCTATGAATTAAGGGCAGGTAACCATCAAAGTATTTTTGACACAGTTATGCCCTTTTCAGACTTAAAATTTTCACTGAAAATCAAGCAACAGCAGCCAAGTGTTCGCACCCGCATGTTGTGCTTTTGTTTAAAAAAAGTAAGTAAAGTCTTTATAACTCTGTAGCAAAGAATCTCAGATTTTAGCGACCCTGACACAAAAGTCTTTTGAGTATATTGCAATAAAAGGAAAAATACTGGTAACAAGCATTGTCTTTCCCCATAATGTTTTTTACTCTAACATAGAAGTCACTTCATTTCAACCAATTTTGAATTCGTAGTCTACAGATATTTTAAATTTTGAAGAGTTATTTTGGAAAAGTTTAATGATTGTGAGGAAAAAAAGAGGAACAACGTGAAAACAGAAAAAAAAACTTAAAATGGTAAAGACCAGTATTTTCTTTTTTTGGGGGGGAAAAAGATTTCAAAAGCCCTGTCTCAGTCATGAAAACACAGGATTGCTTAGTAAAGGGTTAAGCCTTTGAAAAGTCAGTTCAGAAAATCGACATTTTTGCAGGCAAAATAAAAAAACCCGGTGCTTTCATTTAAAGGCCATTTTGGTCATAGTTACTTAGGAGATACCTGCCTATGCAGAAATCTTCTTATACACATTTTTTTTTTTTTGCCACTTCACTTTTTACCAGTCAATCCCAGGTTTTTATGACCCTGGGAAACAAGGCTTTTGAAAACATTTTGTTGGAAAAGGAGAAAAAAACCAGCATTTTCTCCTTTTCCCACAATGTTTTCTCTCCCATCAGAGACCCTTAAGCTCATTTGTACCAATTCTGAATTTGTCGTCTGCAGATGTTTTGAATTTGAAAGGGTCTAAAATTTGTCGTTTGGGAAAGTTATCTACATGTTCAGAAATGTTCATATGCACATTTTTGCCGAAAGAATTCTAAAAGTTTGAAGTTCTGCAAAGGGTTAAATATAGATTTATAATGAAATATTTATCCTTTCAGCATAGAGTTTATCAGCGAATTTCATCAAATGCCGAAACAATATGAAAAAGGTAAGTATTGTTTACCTTTCAAACAAAATAAATATTTTCAATGAAAATGTCACATTCCTTCCCGTCAGATTTTGGTATATTCTTTTACCAAACGATCCCATGTTAGCTCAGATGTTTTGAATAAAAGGTCAAGGTATTGTCATAGTCCTGGTGCCGTTTTCATCATCTGCGCCATCGTGCAAAAACTATGACATTTTGTAATATACAAATACAACATTATTTATACAGAGGCTTTCAAAAAATGAATTGCTTTTTCTATCTGTCACCATCTGTGCAACTTTGCAGCCGTTAGGGGCAACATGAAGATACATGAATGATTATAGATTCATAAAAGTAAAGATGAAGTCAGTTAAAATCTGGCTGAAAACGAGTATAGATGTTTCGTTAAATAACACAGACACAACATGAAAAGAAATTGAGGTTGATTCGTCTTTGGTATCTTTACGAGACAGCAAAATTTTGGATATGCCTAATGAGCATGTCTGCAATTATGAAAATAAATGTGGCTCAAATGTGAAACAGAAGGAAACATTGTTGGAAAAGGGTTATCACCCATTCCCACATATTTTAGCCCTTTAACACAAAATTTCGAGTTACTAGGACCCTGAAATTATTAAGGGAAAAGGAGAAAATGCTGGTAACCAGCGTTTTCTCCTTTTCCCACTATGTTTTCTACCCTAACAAAGACAGAATTCATCAATTTAGCCACCTCAGAGTTGTTGTCTTCAAATGCTTTCAGTTTGTACAAGTCTAAAATTTTGTCATTTGGTAGAGTTAACTCTATACCACCTGGCATAAATGTAGACTTGTTGAATTTAATCCCATCTGCAGACAATATTTTGGCTTAAATGATGGAATTTCTGTTTGACCAAGGTAGAAAACAATTTGTAAAAAAGGAGAATATGCTGGTAACCAGCATTATGTCCTTTTCCCACAGTGTTTTCAAAAGGCTTCCTCTTTGGGACTGTGTGGTAAAAGAGTTAAAAACCATGTTGTCTAGAAGTGTAAAAAGTTGTGATTGTTGGGTATAGGATTACACAGTGCAGGACTGGAAGTATGCATTGTATGTGACTTGGGATTCTGTACAGTGACCGTCTGTCACATGGGTCTTAAAAACTGTGTTAACATGGTAAGTCAAGCGGATGTTTTTTTCATTAATTTTGATAGTTATTATGAAATATTCATATCCAGGTATTAGTTTGTTATGAATAGACATAAACACATATGTGTGCTGTGAATCTTCCTTAGAGCAATGAGGATACCTTGATCAGTTGACTTTGCTGAAAATACAGATGATTCTGTCCCAAAACAGTGCTGTTTTTATTCCGTTTATCAGCATATGAAAACTGTTTTCTCAATGGAAAATGTAGAAACAGTTTCTGTATTCGTATTTTTGTAAAAACACGTCAAGGTTTGGAAACAAAGTTTACTGCAATATTCCTTATTCTTTGTTTAAAATGGCATGTTGAGAAAGGAAATTTGTACAGTCACTTGTAAGTGGTTAATAGATCTCAGGTGACTGTACAACCAAAAATTTCTCAACATGCCATTTTAAACAAAGGATAATGAAGATTGTAGTTGACTTTGTTACCAAACCTTGACATGTATACACAAAAGTATGAATAAAGAAACTCTTCATACATTTTCCGTGAAGAAAACAGATTCTTAATGTCGAGTAATTGAATAAAAACGCCATTGTTTTGGGACAAAAATCATCTGTATTTTTAACACGGTCAGCTAATCAAGGCATCCCTATTACTTTAACTCTTCACCACACAACAAAATTTTAGACCAGACTAAATTGAAAGGGTTTGCAGACAACAAATAAAATGGGGCACAAATGACAGTATCTGTCTTTGAGACCGTTGAAAACATTGTGGGAAAAGAAAAAATGCTGGTTACCAGCTATTTCCTTTTTTCCCACTAATGTTTTCAAAAGTTTTCTTCTTCAGGGTCGATAAAACTCTGGATTGTGTGGTAAAGAGTTAGGGAATGTTCACAGCACATATACATGTTCCTGATATGGTCTATACATATCAAACAAATAAATGGATACAAATAGTTTATTATAGCAATCAAAATAAATGAGAAATCACCAGCTTGACTTACTGTGAGAACACAATTTTTAACACCCAAGTGACAGACTGTCACTGTCAAGAATCCCAAGCCACATACAATGGATATTTCCTGTTGTACAATGTAGATTATCCCTATTCCAACAAGCCATTGAGGAAGAAGGCCTTTGAAAACATTGCGTGAAAAGAACAAAATGCTGGTTACTAATATTTACTCCTTTTCCCACAATGTTTTTTTACCCTATCAAGGGCAAATTCTACAAATGATTGGGGCCACGTTTAATTTACTTTGTAAGCTGTAAATGTTGTTTGGAAACAGTGATGTGGGGGTCAAGTGTTTGCCTTTGACACTGAAGATTCCACATTCAAATTCCATGATGAGAAGTTTCGAACTTTAGAACCACCTTCATCACAGCACAAGTGAACACTTTACTAAATGACAAAATTTTGGACTGGACCAAATTGAAAGCATTTGCAGTCTAGACGTCAAATTAAATGTAGCTTAAATCGTGATTCATGTATTGGATAGGGTAGAAAACATTGTGGGAAAAGGACAAATGCTGATTACCAGCATTTTCTCCTTTTCCTACAACATTTTCAAAAGCCTTCTCTTTCAGGGTCGTTAAAACTTTCTGTGAAAGGGTAGAAAACATTGTGGGAAAAGGAGAAAATGATGGTTACAAGCATTTTCTCCTTTTCCCTCAATGTTTTCAAAGGCTTTCTTTGTCAGGGTCATTAAAACTTGTGATTGTGTGGTAAAGGATTAAACATTTTGTGGTCTGGTAAAGAGTCAAGTTTATGTATTAGCATCTGATTACAGACCATTAAAGTAACAGTAGCTGCCATAAGTAAACAAAGTGGCTGTCGAAATGCATTTAGATTTAAATCATATTATTTAAAAATATGGAAATTATTTTGAAGATGACAATCTGTTATTGTACGGTCAGTCCAAGCATAATGCACTTTCAGAGAAATTAATTTCAAAACTAGGTTGCTCTACCTTTTGTTTACTTTTTACCTGATTTTAAAATTCATTTTTCTGCCAGCAACTAACACTGATGAACCACACAATAATAGATTGTCATGTTGGCTATATTTTCAATACTTTGAACTGATATGATATGAATCCAAATGCATTTTAACACCTGCACTGTTTTTTGGCCGCTACTAGGCCTTTGAAAGCAAGTGAAAGGGTACAGGTTATGTCTTACTGTTGTGCTTTTCCAGGCCAAAGAAATAAAGGTTTGAGAGAGATTTCTCCAGGCCCACCATTTGAACCTTCCTATGTGTACAAGATGCTACAAGCCATTGCAGTAAATCCACATTTCAAGGTAAGATATTAAAACCTAGGTATGCTGATGGCTTCTAAACAGGTTTTCTGTGACCCTTAATTTCTTTGAATTTTGACAGCAAAATTTGTTTAATTCCCCCTTCCGCCCTGGTTGCTATTTTGTATTGATTTAAACGGATCAAATGGAATGTGTAATCTGATTTTGTATTTGGCAATTAGTTTATAAGGTCATCTAGCTAAATCTGGCTTGAAATTGCTATATGTGATTTCTGTTAACTGATTGACTAAGAACATTTCATTTATTTGCCATTTGAATGTTTGACCATGGACATCCGTTGTAATGAGAAGTTTTGATGGAATGAATCCTATAATGAGTCTGATTTTGAACCTACTTCATTGCAATATTTTGTGGGATTTCATAGCCAAATGAACCATTTTGTAAATATTAGGTCTTGCTGGGTAGTCGAAATGCATGTTTTATTGATCCGTTTATTTCTAAGGATTACTCTTCCCACATTATCTTCTGCAGAAGTCTGAACCCTTTACCAGAATAATATAACCAGATGTCAAAATTTCAGACAAGTCCAAATCTCAGTTACTTGCAGATAAGAATTCAGGGTTGCATCTAGAGTGCAGGATTAAGGAAATCCCACATCAAAATCTAAAATCCCCCCAAAACGAAATTTATCTGTGCACAAAATCCTTCACTAAAACAAACTAGCCCACAAAAAATGCATCGGTGTGCATACCATAATGGGTGAAAAAAAGAGGGAAAAAAAAAAACAACCTCTGGGGAATAAAATGTGATGATTTGCTTGGATCACTGCAATTATCATTTGGAACTGATCAATAAATCGAAGACTGTCAGGTTATTTCGATCACATCAATACATGCTTCTCATCAGTTTTATGCAGACGAACAGCCTCATTGCAGGGCTTACAGTGTAGATTGCCAGTGGCACTGAATGCAACAATTTAGAAAAAATATCCCCTAAAATGAAACACTGGCAAATCTACTGGGTACAAGTGATGTCTATGCAAGACTCTTGAAAGATCTTAACTTCTACATAGACAATAAGTGTCAAGTATGAGGGACACACATGTCACTATTTATCAAGGCTGAACAAGCTTGCATGTCATTAATGAAAAGGGGGATAATGATGTTAATCCACTTACCTAGTGCAAAATGACAGGTTTTGAAGTGACCTGCTACCTTTATTGACCAATTCATGTCATATCATGCGAAAATACTTATCAAAAAATTAATTGACATGAAAAATAAATCACTGCAAAAGACATGAAAACCCATGGTACAACAAAATATCAATTTTACATTGTCTTATCAGAGGCACTTCAGAACTATCTTTTTATCATTGAAAGTGAGTTTAAGTACTAAATTTACATAACTACTTGTATGAAACAATGGGAACAAGCGAAAATCTTTGTCTAATACTGAGGTGAAAACTTCAGGGAATATATGAAATGAAAATATTGAACAACGTAGGTTGGGGCAGGGTGGGGGTTGGATCTTCTTGTCTTACAGTGATAGCACTTGACCAAGTGCTAAAGAAGATACAGGACATACATACAAAGGAAGGAGACTTGAATAAAAGAACCCTTTAATAGATGTGACCTTTATTATTGATCCAAAGACAGAAACAAATGATACTTTAACCCTTTACCACAGAATGGGAATCTCCATGAAATTTATTACGCCATTTTACAATTAAAAGGAGGAACATGCCCCCCCCCCCCCTTTTCTGAAGATGATGGGGGACAGCCCCCAAATTCGAAAATTTCTAGCTGCAAACCTGAGAATTTTCATGTGTCTTGAATGCTGATATCTGTCTGATAGATAAGGAAATGTGGAAAAAGGAGAAAATACCAGTTACCAGCATTTTCTCCCTTTCTCACAATGTTATCAAAAGCCTTCTTGCATGGGGTCTTTAAAACTTAGGACTGTTTTGTAAAGGATTACTGTTTTCTTTAAGCAAACTTGGTATGGGAACATTTGGTAACAGGAGAAACTGGTTTTTAATATGTACTTAACATTTATTGATTTATCTGTTCATTAGCTCACCTTAGCACAACGTGCTAAAGGTGAGCTATTGTGATCGCCCTATGTCCGGCGTCCGGCGTCCGTCGTCCGTCAACAATTTCTTTAAACATCTTCTTCTCCTAAACCACTGGGCCAATCTTGATGAAACTTGGCAGGGATGTTCCTTGGGTGAAGCTCTACCAAAATTGTTCAAAGAATTAAATTCCACCCACAACTCTGGTTGCCATGGCAACAAAAAGGAAAAAAAAGCAAAATCTTTGAAAATCTTCTTCTCTGAAACTAGAAGGCGCAGAGCTTTGATATTTGGTATGTAGCATCTCCTAGTGGACCTCTACCAAGTTTGTTCATTTGATGCCCCTGGGGTCAAAACTGGCCCCGCCCCAGGGGTCACAAGTTTGAGCATAGTAACAAAGAAGGAAAACTTTAAAAATCTTCTTCTCTGAAACTTGAAGGCATAGAGCTTTGATATTTGGCATGTAGCATCTCCTAGTGGACCTCTACCAAGTTTGTTCATATGATGCCCCTGGGGTCAAAACTGGCCCCGCCCCGGGGGTCACAATTTCCAACATAGGAACAAAGAAGGAAAACTTTAAAAATCTTCTTCTGTAAAACTAGAAGGCATAGAGCTTTGATATTTGGCATGAAGCATCTCCTAGTGGACCTCTACCAAATTTGTTCATATGATGCCCTTGGGGTCAAAACTGGCCCTGCCCAGGGGGTCACAAGTTCGAACATAGGAACAAAGAGGGGAAACTTTAAAAATTATCTTCTCTGAAACTGGAAGGCGTAGAGCTTTGATATTTGGTATGTAGCATTGCCTAGTGGACCTCTACCAAGTTTGTTCATATGATGCCCCTGGGGTCAAAACTGGCCCCACCCCGGGGGTCACAAGTTTGAGCATAGGAACAAAGAAGAAAAACTTTAAAAATCTTCTTCTCTGAAACAGGAAGGCATAGAGCTTTGATATTTGGCATGTAGCATCTCCTAGTGGACCTCTACCAAGTTTGTTCATATGATGCCCCTGGGGTCAAAACTGGCCCCGCCCTGGGGGTCACAATTTCCAACATAGGAACAAAGAAGGAAAACTTTAAAAATCTTCTTCTGTAAAACTAGAAGGCATAGAGCTTTGATATTTGGCATGAAGCATCTCCTAGTGGACCTCTACCAAGTTTGTTCATATGATGCCCTTTGTGTCAAAACTGGCCCTGCCCCGGGGGTCACAAGTTCGAACATAGGAACAAAGAAGGAAAACTTTAATTTTTTTTTTTTTCTCTTAAATGGGAAGGCATAGAGCTTTGATATTTGGTATGTAGCATCTCCTAGTGGACTTCTACCAAGTTTGTTCCAAGGATGCTGCTTGGGTCAAAACTGGCCCAGCCCCTGGGGTCACAAGTTCGAACATAGGAACAAAGAAGGAAAACTTTAAAATTCTTCTTTTCTGAAACTGAAAGGTGTGGAGCTTTGATATTTGGTATGTTGCATCTCAGAGTGGACCTCTACCAAGTTTGTTTATATGATGCCCCTGGGTCAAAACTGGCCCCGCCCCGGGGGTCACAAGTTCGAAGATAGGAACAAAGAAGGAAAACTTTAAATTTCTTTTTCTCTTAAACGGGAAGGTGTAGAGCTTTGATATTTGGTATGCAGCATTTCCTAGTGGACCTCTACCAAGTTTGTTCATATGATGCCCCTGGGTCAAAACTGGCCCAGCCCCTTCTTCTTTAAAAGTGGAAGGCGTAGAGCTTTGATATTTGGTATGTAGTGATTCTCTTCTAAGTTTGTTTGCCCATCTAAGCGCAACAAGTTCATTGAGTTCAAAATTGGGTCATCTTGGGTCATAAACTAGGTCACTAGGTCAAATTAAAGAAATACCTTGTTGGCACTCTTGAGGCCACATTATTTGCTCAATTGCCTTGAAAATTAGTTAGAAAGTTTGTCTTTATAAAGTCTCACATAAGATTAATTTGGGTCAACTTGGGTCATAACTAGTTCACTGGGTCAAATTAAAGAAAGACCTTGTTTGCACTCTGGAGGCCACATTTATTGCTAAATGACCTGAAATTTGGCCAGAATGTTTGTCTTGATGAAATACCAGATGAGTTTGGATTTGGGTCACCTGGAACCATAAACTAGGTCACTAGGTCAAAATAAAGAAATACCTTGTGGGCACTCTAGAGGCCACATTCTTTGCTTAATTGCCTTGAAAATTGGTCAGAATGTTTGTCTTTGTAAAATCTCAAATGAGTGTGAATTTGGGTCAACTGGGATCATAAACTAGGTCACTTGGTCAAATTAAAGAAATAGCTAGTGGGCACTCTAGAGGCCACATTTATTATTCATATGATTTGAAAATTGGTTAAAATGTTTCTTTTGATATAGTCAAAGACCAGTTCAAATTTGGGTCACCTGGGGTCATAATCTAGGTCACTAGGTCAAATTAAAGAAATATCTTTGGGGCACTCGAGGCCACATTTTTTGCTCAGTTGACTTGAAAATTGGTCAGAATGTTTGTCTTCATGAAATATGAGTTTGAAATTGGGTCACCTGTGGTCAAAAACTAGGTCACATGGTCAAATTAAAGAAAAACCTTAAAGGCACTCTACTAAGGTGAGCGACCCAGGGCCATCATGGCCCTCTTGTTTATATTTTTGATTCTCCATATGTTCAAAACCATCTGCTGTTGTATTTGTCACAGAAGATAGATCTAATGACCTTAACCCCTTACCACCTCTGAGAAAGAGGCCTTTTGAAAACATTGTGGGAAAAGGAGAAAATGCTGGTGACCAGCATTTTCTCCTTTTCCCACAGTGTTTTTTGTCCTTTTACAGACAAATCTCACCATATGGGCCATATCTTATTATAAATTTTGTTGTCTTCGATTTAGACAAGTGTAAAATTTTTTCATGTGGTAAAATGGTTAAAAGCCCCGTAGCAACCAAAAGTAAACAACGCAGGTGTTAAATGCATTTGAATTTAAATCGCGCCATTTACAAGTATGGAAATTATTGTGAAGATAATAATCTGTTATGTTAGGGTCAGTCTAAGTGTTAGTCGCTGGCAGAAAAATGAATTTCAACTCAAGGTAAACAGTTGCCAAGTCGACCTAGCCTTTGTTGACTTTTTACCTGGTTTTACGTTTCATTTTTCTGCCCGACCCATCAATAACCCGATTGTCATGTCCACACAAAAAAAATTTATACTTTTTTAAATGGAATGGTTTAAATTTAAATGCATTATAACACCAGCATTGTTTACTTACGGACACTACTTGGCCTTTAACTTTTTACCAAATGATAACATTTTAGAGTAGTCGAAATTGAAAGCAGTTACAGAAAACAAAATAAATGTTACTCAGAAATTGAAATTTGTTTTAGGAAGGGTAGAAAATATTGTTGGAAAAGGAGAAAATGCTGGTTACCAGCATTTTCTCCTTTTCCCACAAAGTTTTCAAAAGCTTTCTTTCTCATGGTTGTTATAAGTCAGGATTGTGTGGTAAACAGTCAATGTTTATTACTGTTACAACAGTTAGGTAAACAGGAAGATGCAGAAGAGTTCCTGAGCTGTATTTTGGTTGGGGCCCATGAAGAGATGGCTGCAGCTGTCAACCTTACCAATAAGCAACCACCTCAATCTGGACCTACAGGTAAGGAATTGACAACATGTTTATTCCTTCACCAAACAATCCCGTGTTTTCATGACCCCGAGAGAGAAAGCATTTGAAGACGTGGGAAAAGGAGAAAATGCTGGTAACTTTTCAACCCTTCCAAGGAAAAAGATTGGACTTGTCATTTGCAAATGCTTTTCAGTTTACAAGTCCAGAATCTTGTGGGAAAGGGTTAACCCTTTACAAAACAACCCCATGTTTAAACAGCCCTGAGGAAGAATCCTTTTGAAAAGAAACCATAATGGAAAAAGAGAAAATGTTGGTATAAAGCATTTTTTCTTTTTTCTGTAAATGTCTTTATCCTTTCAAATTGCGAATTTCATCATCTAGACTACATTTAATTTGTCATCTGCAACAGCTTTGAATTTCAACATGTCTTAAAATTTTATCGTTTGCTAAAGACTTACTGAACAATCATATAATCCTCAGTGCTTCAGCTAGGTTTGGAAAAGGGCAGGGTGCTAGTGCCCTGAAAGGGCACTCCGAGTCGCGAAGCGATGAGTCGGGGAAGGGCGTGGGAGGGGGTGTTCCCCTCCCGGGGGGGGGGGGGCTCCCTCAAGAAAATTTTGCAAATATAGGGCTTAAAGATGGGCTCTGGTGGGTTTTTGAGAGATAATTTGAGTTTTATTTACAAAAAAAAAAAGACTGTTTCAACCCCTCCGTGGGTCTCATCAGGCAGGTGGCAGTAGAAGTTTTTTGAAAACAAACACTGGAGATAATCCCATACTAGTCTTTTTTTTTTTTAACTTTGCCCAAGCAAAAGTGCACAAATTAAATAAGTCTGAAATTCAGACTAGGAAGTTTATACTGGCAGACCATTCATGTCAACAGTTTTTTTTCCCAAATTCTGCAAGGTTGATCTGAGTCTTTTCATGATAATTTTTGCTTATGCATGGCTCAATAAAGTTTTTTCTTTTTTTTAGCTCACCTTAGCACAACATGCTAAAGGTGATCTATTGTGATCGCCCTATGTCCGGCGTCCGTCAACAATTTCTTTAAACATCTTCTTCTCCTAAACCACTGGGCCAATCTTGATGAAACTTGGCAGGGATGTTCCTTGGGTGAAGCTCTACCAAAATTGTTCAAAGAATTAAATTCCACCCACAACTCTGGTTGCCATGGCAACAAAAAGGAAAAAAAAGCAAAATCTTTGAAAATCTTCTTCTCTGAAACTAGAAGGCGCAGAGCTTTGATATTTGGTATGTAGCATCTCCTAGTGGACCTCTACCAAGTTCGTTCATTTGATGCCCCTGGGGTCAAAACTGGCCCCGCCCTGGGGGTCACAAGTTTGAGCATAGTAACAAAGAAGGAAAACTTTAAAAATCTTCTTCTCTGAAACTTGAAGGTGTAGAGCTTTGATATTTGGCATGTAGCATCTCCTAGTGGACCTCTACCAAGTTTGTTCATATGATGCCCCCGGGGTCAAAACTGGCCCTGCCCCGGGGGTCACAATTTCCAACATAGGAACAAAGAAGGAAAACCTTAAAGATCTTCTTCTCTAAAACTAGAAGGCATAGAGCTTTGATATTTGGTATGAAGCATCTCCTAGTGGACCTCTATCAAGTTTGTTCATATGATGCCCTTGGGGTCAAAACTGGCCCTGCCCGGGGGTCACAAGTTCAAACATAGGAACAAAGAGGGGAAACTTTAAAAATCATCTTCTCTGAAACTGGAAGGCGTAGAGCTTTGATATTTGGTATGTAGCATTGCCTAGTGGACCTCTACCAAGTTTGTTCATATGATGCCCCTGGGGTCAAAACTGGCCCCACCCCAGGGGTCACAAGTTTGAGCATAGTAACAAAGAAGAAAAACTTTAAAAATCTTCTTCTCTGAAACTTGAAGGCGTAGAGCTTTGATATTTGGCATGTAGCATCTCCTAGTGGACCTCTACCAAGTTTGTTCATATGATGCCCCTGGGGTCAAAACTGGCCCCGCCCCGGGGGTCACAATTTCCAACATAGGAACAAAGAAGGAAAACTTTAAAAATCTTCTTCTCTAAAATTAGAAGGCATAGAGCTTTGATATTTGGTATGTAGCATCGCCTAGTAGACCTCTACCAAGTTTGTTCATATGATGCCCTTGGGGTCAAAATTGGCCCTGCCCTGGGGGTCACAAGTTCAGACATAGGAACAAAGAAGGAAAACTTAAATTTTTTCTTTCTCTTAAATGGGAAGGCATAGAGCTTTGATATTTGGTATGTAGCATCTCCTAGTGGACTTCTACCAAGTTTGTTCCAAGGATGCTACTTGGGTCAAAACTGGCCCAGCCTCTGGGGTCACAAGTTCGAACATAGGAACAAAGAAGGAAAACTTTAATATTCTTCTTTTCTGAAACCGAAAGGTGTGGAGCTTTGATATTTGGTATGTTGCATCTCAGAGTGGACCTCTACCAAGTTTGTTCATATGATGCCCCTGGGTCAAAACTGGCCCCGCCCCGGGGGTCACAAGTTCGAAGGTAGGAACAAAGAAGGAAAACTTTAAATTTCTTTTTCTCTTAAACGGGAAGGTGTAGAGCTTTGATATTTGGTATGTAGCATTTCCTAGTGGACCTCTACCAAGTTTGTTCATATGATGCCCCTGGGTCAAAACTGGCCCAGCCCCGGGGGTCACAAGTTCGAACATAGGAACAAAGAAGGAAAACTTTAAAATTCTTCTTTAAAACTGGAAGGCGTAGAGCTTTGATATTTGGTATGTAGTGATTCTCTTCTAAGTTTGCTTGCCCATCTAAGCTCAACAAGTTTGTTGAGTTCAAAATTGGATCATCTTGGGTCATAAACTAGGTCACTAGGTCAAATTAAAGAAATACCTTGTTGGCACTCTCGAGGCCACATTATTTGCTCAATTGCCTTGAAAATTAGTTAGAAAGTTTGTCTTTATAAAGTCTCACATAAGATTAATTTGGGTCAACTTGGGTCATAAACTAGTTCACTGGATAAAATTAAAGAAATACCTTGTTTGCACTCTGGAGGCCACATTTATTGCTCAAATGACCTGAAATTTGGCCAGAAGGTTTGTCTTGATGAAATACCAGATGAGTTTGGATTTGGGTCACCTGGAACCATAAACTAGGTCACTAGGTCAATATAAAGAAATACCTTGTGGGCTCTTTAGAGGCCACATTCTTTGCTTAATTGCCTTGAAAATTGGTCAGAATGTTTGTCTTTGTAAAATCTCACATGAGTCTGAATTTAGGTCAACTGGGGTCATAAACTAGGTCACTTGGTCAAATTAAAGAAATAGCTAGTGGGCACTCTAGAGGCCACATTTATTATTCATTTGATTTGAAAATTGGTTAAAATGTTTCTTTTGATATAGTCAAAGACCAGTTCAAATTTGGGTCATCAGGGGTCATAATCTAGATCACTAGGTCAAATTAAAGAAATATCTTTAGGGCACTCGAGGCCACATTTTTTGCTTAATTGACTTGAAAATTGGTCAGAATGTTTGTCTTCATGAAATAAGAGTTTGAAATTGGGTCACCTGCGGTCAAAAACTAGGTCACATGGTCAAATTAAAGAAAAACCTTAAAGGCACTCTACTAAGGTGAGCGACCCAGGGCCATCTTGGCCCTATTGTTGTATAATATACATTTGTATACATTTAATTCTTTAATTTATTTATAACATCCATTTTCTTTTCTGTTTTATTTTGAAGTATGTAGCTTTTAAATTACAACATAAAATATATTAACACTGTCAATGGGAAAAAATTAATTTCCACGCATTTAGTTTTCATGAATAATTAATATTTCAAACCGAAATTCGCTAATCGCAGCTGCCGCAAATTGTAATTTAAATAAAAAATATAATGTGGGTCGAAAGGGCACGATTCCCGAGGACAAAAATAAATAGTCGGGAAGGGTACAACGGACACTCATTTTCCGACTTTACACTTTTGCCGAGCACTATTAAGCCATATCTATAAACGAGGTTTTCTGCTAGAAGGGTATCAATTTCGAACATCACCCCCGCAGTCTTGTCATAGCTGTCTGAATCCCTTAATTGGTGTTTGTATACATACAAGTGTCAAAAACGATAAACAGGCATGTGCCATTTGTTATCCATAGATTATCGGGAACTGCTCGATCGATAACGAATCACGCATTGTGATTGGTTGTACTTCTCGATCTTAGCCACGCCTTCCTCTTCTAGTGCCTGACTCTAATTATCACCCTTGTATTGGATTTACGCATCGGTGATCACGTCGAAGTCAAGTGATCTATCAAACAAAGGCTGTAATCAAAAGGTAATTGCCGATTTGGGACGCGTGTTATGAAATTCATGGTCGTTTTTAGGGCAGGGCGTCGTAGAAAAGGGCAGGGCGCTGGTTTTTGAGGGCAGGACGCGGCGCCCTTTCATAAGGGCCTAAATGGAGCACTGATCGTTTAACCCTTTACCGCACAATCCCGGGTTTGAACAACCCTAACTTAAGAAGGGTATTGAAAACATCGTGTAAATAGAGAAAATGCTGGTAACCAGCATTTTCTCCTTTTCCCACAATGTTTTCTACTCTATCAAAGACCAATTCCATCATTTTGGTCACATTTGGCTTTTCGTCTGCAAATGCTTTTAACTCTTTACCAAACGACAAAATTTTAGACTGGTCCAAATTGAAAGGATTTGCAGACTACATATTAAATGTAGCTGAAGTGATGACTTCTGTTTTGGATAGGGTAGAAAACTCTGTGGGAAAAGGAGAGAATGCTTGTTACCAGCATTTTCTCCTTTTCCCATAATGTTTTCAAAAGCCTTCTTTTACAGGGTCGTTAAAAGTCGGGATTCTGTGGTAATGGGTTAATTTAGACAAGTCTAAGATTTTGTTGTTATGGTAAAGGGTAACCCTCAGGAAAGAGCCTTTTGAAATTGTTGTTAAAGGAGCAGCTAAAGGTAACCAATGAGTTCTTCTTTTCCTACAATATTTACTACCCTTACAAAGACATAGTGTTCAATCTAGAGTGCACCCTAAAATCCCAAATGCCGCAGATCTAAACCAATCCCAGGCTCATCGGGTGCATTCAATCGCAGAAATCCTGTTTCTCAAGTTAGGGGTTTTTATGTCCATTTCTGCTCTTTCTGCTCAATAAACGTAATCTGCACTCTATAATAAGAATTAATTGACAACCCGGTGTTTGGTATTGTTTAGATTCTTTTAGCTTCTGTTTATTATTTAACTCTGCAGTGAAGTGAATTTTTAAGTATCTTTGAAGTCTCATTGGGGCAAAAAAGGGGAAATCTGTTGAAAATACTACTTCAGAAAGTTCAGTTAGGCCACTACCTACCCCAAGTAATGATAATAAAACCTTGCAGAAATGCAAGTTTCAACCAAAACAGCTTGCAGCAAGAGAGCACAAAAACAAAGTATCATAAAAAAATGTAACATAAATTTATGAGGTGTTTATCAATGCTATTGAAATACATTCTAAGCAAAAGATTGTTCTTGAACTGATCTTTCCTGATGTCACCAACACTCCTGATGAGATGGTCGTCTGCTTACTTTAATCTTGATAAGTGTCTCTACATGCTAGGGCTATCTTGTTTGCGTGATTTCTGAGAATCCTAAATGTGGCAAATCGAGTTAGTACCTATGAGTGGTTACTTGTTATTCATGTGTTAACACTTATCTTGCTAAATAACTTAAATGAAACTTTAAAGCCGATGGTAAAAACTAAAATGTCAGTATTTCAAAGTTGTGGGGGTTGGGAAAAGTATCTCCTTATCGGACAGTGTAGATCAAAGATCAGACTGCAGAATGTGCAGTCTGATCTTGATCTATACCGACCACAAAAGGTCAGTGAGTTGCGCTCAGGAGCCGAGGGGTTAAGATATTTTGTTTTAAATAGCTCACTTCGAAATTCAAGTTGGCCCACATTTCTGAATGGGATGTGGGGGGGGTTGAGTCATTGTTTTTCAATCCTGGATTCGTTTCTGCATTACAGCTGAACCTACTGAACAATCTGTTTTTACTTTTTTAGCTACCGTAATTCTAGTGTATGATATGTTATTTTATTAAATTTTAAAATTCTAGATGTATACAATACATACATAGTGTTGTTGTATATCAAAAACATCTAACTCAGTTGGGAGAATTGATATTTGTAGGGCAGTGGCAAGACAATTATCAATTCTCCCAAATGAGTTGGATATTTTTAATATACAACAACCCGTATGTTTATGTCACATTTATCTTTTAACACCTGATTTCTTGGTGTTCATTTTTTCTAACAACAACAAACATAAATGTAGCAGTACCATATATACTTGACTATAAGACACATTTTTTTCCCTAGAATTTTGAGCTTGAAGTAGGGGGGGCGTCTTATAAGCGCATAATCAAAGGACTTTGTAAAATTCATCTGGGGAACCTACTTACCTGCCGACCAACACGAAGAGATACTACCACCTCCCGATCTAGTCACGCTGATGTAAAGTTTTAAGTGTCTCAGAAATGGTTGTAATTGCCGTCAATGTGAAGAAATAAAAGTTTGGAACAAACTTTTTTGAGTGTTTTACTTCTTAATTTAGCTTAAAATCCATTGTGTATTCCTCTTGTTGTTGTTGTTGCCCTCAGTGTATAATACGGCCCGCGAGTTGACTGTGATACATATCAAAGTACCAAGTGTATTAATTGACCCTTTTGGCAAATCTTAAATTTAATGATGAATCGATACTTTTTTCATTATTGGTAATTTCGATCATTGAGATGAATTAAAATGATGTAATAACACAAGTAACCTAACAGAGGCAAATATTCCCAAATATTTCTATCTAAATAGAAATTTGGTAGTGTTTATCAGGTGATCGTCGAGGTAAGGAAGTAAAGGGTTGTAATCGCAGTCTGTGTTTTACGACACAGACAACACCTGTTTTTAATGAGATTAACAGCTAGATGTCAAACTTTCACGGCTTTAACTGACCAAGCATCCCATCGATAAATTAGTGCTGATATAACACCAGAGATTAACAATTAGCTTTAATTTACGACCAGGATAGCTGATTATACAATTATTCAGATTAAATCAGCAAGCATCAAGGTCTCCATTTTGATAGTTCAATGATTTAACGACCAAAAATTATCCTGGCCATGTAGATATTTAACTCTTTACCAAAAATCTCGATTATTAACAAATCGAAAGAAAAAGAATTTTGAAGACATTGTGGGAAAAGGTGAAAACGCTAGTAAAACAAATTTCAATTTTTGAGTCACAGTTACCTTTTTCTCCTTCAAATCCCATCAATTTGGACAAGTCTAAAATTTTGTCGTTTGGTAAAGAGTTAAATCACATTGTGCTGGGTGTAAGATACCAGAGTACTTTGATCCTGTAATGTAACTCTTCACTTTCGAGATCAACTTTGTATACACCCATTGATAAATAACAATTTTGAGTAAACCATCGAAGGCCTAATTTCCCAGATAGGATTATTTATACAAAAAATGTGAGTGTTTTGGACTATGCATTACATTCTTTTCAAGTTGCTTTTTTTCAGTTTTATAAAGAAATTGGACTTGAATCAAGATACGATCGGCTAAGATACAAGAGATGTATTTTGGGAATGATGTAACTCCGGTAGACCGTAATGTCTGCGAGGCGTATTTCCAGCTGAATACTCAAAATTTTAGCATTCTTATGATCAGTGTGAAGTCTACCTGCGTCTTATAGGAGGTCATCAATGAAATCCCCGATTTTGAATCATGAAGTTGGGGGAGCGTCTTATAAGCGAAGGTGTTTTATAGTCGAGCATATACGGTATATTCAGATCAGAGCTCCAGATAAGAGGGAGTGATGGTATTCTAAATCCATTATTTCTCTTTCAAACCCTGTGTTGTTGGTACTTAGTAGAATCGTCTCGATGAGATGATTCTAATGAGTACCCATAACATAGGGTTTAGTGGAGAATAGCTAAGATTTTCAATTTTGAAATCAAAATGACTCCCTCTGTCTGGAACTCTGCTCAGATGATATGAATAATGGATTACCAGTAATAATGACTTTATGAATGATGTTGACTGCATCATAAAAGGTGATGTTTAGGTGCAGAAAATTGCTTCATGTTCTGTAAATATCCGTAGTATATCAAAAATAGATACCGCATAAGTGTTATTGAATGGATATTCGGTTAGTTGATAAATAAATTATGTCATGCTGTCATTTACAGCTAAACCTGTTGTACATTATGTTTTGCTTTTGTAGTTGGAACCCAATATACATTAGTTATGCTATTATAGCTGAACGTATTGCCCATATGCTATTCTGTTTCATCAGAACCAACAGAAGAAGAAGGCTATACCAATGGCTACTATCATGCAGATGAGGAGGAGGAAATGCAGGATGATGAGAACTGGGAACAAGTGGGACCAAAGAAAAAATCTGTGCTCACTAGAAGGGTACACAGTTTTATTTACCTTGGATAGTATTAAAGTTGTACCTGTCTTAACACTTTACCACACAATTCCCGAGTTGTAACAGTCCTTGAGAAAGAAGGGTTTTGAAAACATTGTTTGAAAAGGAGAAAATGGTGGTTAGCAGCATTTCCAATTTTTCTGCAATGTATTCTGTTTTTTAGCTCACCTGAGCACAAAGTTCATGGTGAGCTATTGTGATCATGCTGTGTCCGGTGTCCGTCGTGTGGTGTCCGTCGTCTGTCGTCAACTTTTTACCTTGTGTACGCTCTAGAGGCCACATTTTCAGTCTGATCCTCATGAAACTTGGTCAGAATGTTTGTCTTGATAAAATCTTGGATGAGTTCAAAATTGGGTCATGTGGGATCAAAAACTAGGTCACTAGGTCAGATCTTAGAAAAACCTTGTGTACACTCTAGAGGCCACATTTTTAGTCCGATCCTCATGAAACTTGGTCAGAATCTTTGTCTTGATGATATCTTGGAAGAGTTCGAAATTGGGTCACCTCAGTTCAAAAACTAGGTCACCAGGTCAAATCTTAGGAAAACCTTGTGTGTGCTCTAGAGGATACATTTTCAGTCCAATACTCATGAAACTTGGTCAGAATGTTTGTCTTGATAAAAACTCGGATGAGTTCGAAATTGGGTCTTGTGGGGTCAAAAACTAGGTTTCTAGGTCAAATTAAAGAAATACCTTGTGGGCACTCTAGAAGCCACATTTTTTGCTCAATTGACTTGAAAATTGGTCAGAATGTTTGTCTTAATTAAATCTCAGATGACTTTGAAATTGGGTCATATGGGGTCATAAACTAGGTCACTAGGTCAAATTAAAGAAATACCGTGTGGGCACTCTAGAGGCCACATTTATTGCTCAATTGACCCGAAAATCGGTCCGAATGTTTTGTCTTGATGAAATCTTGGATAAAGTTCAAAATTGGGTCACCTTGGGACATAATCTTAGTCACTAGGTCAAATTAAAGAAATACCTTGTGGGCAGTCTAGAGGCCACTTTTATCGCTAAATTGTCTTGAAAATTGGTCAGAAACTTTGTCTAAATAAAATCTCGGATGAGTTTGAATTTGGGATACCTTGGGTCATAAACTAGGTCACAAGGTCAAATTAAAGAAATACCTTGTGGGCACTGTAGAGGCCACATTTATTGCTGAATTGACTTATAAGTTGGTCAGAATGTTTTTCTTGATGAAATTTCAGATGAGTTTGAATTTTGGTCACCTTGGGTCATAAACTAGGTCACTAGGTCAACCAAAAGAAATTTTTTGTGGGCACTCTAGAGGCTACAATTCTTACTCAATTGACCTGAAAATTGATCAGCACGTTTGTCTTGATAAAATCTTGGACGAGTTCAAAATTGGGTCACTTAGGGTCATAAACTAGGTCACTAGGTCAGATTTAAAGAAATATCTTGTGGGCACACTAGTGGCCACAATTCTTGCTCAATTGCCCTGAAAATTGGTCAGTGTGTTTGTCTTGATAATATCTCAGATGAGTTTGAAATATGGTCACATGGGGTCATAAACTAGGTCACTAGGTCAAATTGAAGAAGTACATTTTTTGACACTCCGGAGGCCACATTTTCAGCTCAATGGACCTGACAATTGGTCAGAATGTTTGTCTTAATAATATCTCAGATGAGTTCTAAATTGAGTCATTATGACGCTGGAGTGAAATTTCGCCTATCGACTCAGGTGAGCGATCCAGGGCCATCATAGCCCTCATGTTCTTGTTTTTTTTTTTTTTTTTTAATTGCCAAATCCCATTGCCCACCTTGGTAGCTTGGTGGTTTGCGTATTGGACTCATGAGCTGGTTGGTGGTTGCAGGTTTGATACCTGCCTTGCACTTGTGTTACAAATGAGGAAGTAGTCAGTGACTTGGAAAGAAAGTTGTGTCGGTACTGGTGTGAGAAAGCCATGAAACGCATCATTATGTAGGTGCACTGACCGCCTTGATATGACCTGACCTGTTAGTATGGCTTAAAACTCCAAGACAAACAAACATATTATATCCCATCAATTGTGCCACATTTGATTTTAAGTCTGCAAATCATGCTTTTCAGATTTGAAGAGTCTAACATTTCAAAAATAGTCCAATTGAATTCAAGGTCCAAGGTACTGAACACAAATTTGAATAGGCCTTAGCTGTTTGTTATTCTACAGTCTTTTCTGTTTCAGTCAAGCTTTGCTAAGACCCCAATAGCAGATATATTTGCTGGAATGATCAGATCAGGTGTTCACAAAGCTTCAGCTAAAGAAACTGCCACTCTTGAACCATTCTTCACACTTCAGCTTGACATACAGGTAAATCTTGGTTTAGATTTGGAAATACCTGAAGTTTAGTGTCTGATTTAAATCAGTCTTTATAATGCTGCAATTTTGGAAATTGTAAAATACTGTTGCTTGGTAGAAAGACAAACACTGCCTTTCTATTACAGTGATCAGTTGCAGATAATAGAGACAGAATTTATGAGAGAAAATGATTTTGTGCTGAAGACACATCCACAGGGCTTTCAGTCAATGTTCCAAAATTTTGATCACTCTACAGTTGAAGTTGTAAAAGTGAGCTTTTTCAGTGAATTGACCTGAAAATTTGGCTGTTCAGTCTGATTCTCTGAAATGAATTAAGTTTATACCAGACAAAGAATTTTAGACATTTCCATTTCACAGCATTTGCAGATGACAAACTAAAGTATTGCTTAATTCATTCATGGAATTTGTCCTTGGAAGGGTAGAAAACATGGTTTAAAAAGGAAAAAAATGCTGGTTGCCAGCATCTCCTCCTTTCATTGATGTTTTCAAAATCATTCTTTCAGGGTCATAAAAACACATTTTCCCTTTGAAGATCATGAAAACATATTTGATAATTTGTTAAAGAGTTAAGTGAAAATTTGTAGCCAGTTGTTAAAAGAGAGCTGTTCAGATTTTCATAATGTCATCAGATGTCAAAAATAAATTATCACTCAATTAAGCACAGCTATAATTGAAAAATGTGAGAAAAAAAGATTTTTTAATTGTATTTCCTTAATGGGCTATGTAGCCTCTTAACCCTTTACTACACAATCCCGAGTTTTGACAACCAGCATTTTCTCCTTTTCCCACAATGTTTTCTGTCGTTTTAAAGACAGATCTCACCATATGAGCCATAATCAAATTTGTCATCTGCAAATGCTTTCAGTTCGGACAAGTGTAAAATTTTGGCAAAGGGTTAAAGTGGTTTTTAGCGCCAGAGTTTGTGAAGACTTCTGGTAATGTCACATGATTGATAGCATGCGTCATTTATTTCATGTTCAAAATCAGTTTGATGACATCATATCTGATTTAATTGAAACAGATGGAGTTACCTATTACGAAAGGACCATTATTCCTGTAATTCAAATGCCCAAAATTGCCTGCCCGGGTAGCTCAGTGGTTAGCGCATCTGACTTGTGACCTGGTGGTTGTGAGTTTGATACCTGGTTGAGGCAAACTTTCATTCCCTAGATTTTTCGTCTCTCACCTCTGATGCATGTGAGGAAAGTAGTCGGTGACTTTGGAAAGAAAGTTTTGTCAACACTGGTGAGAACGCTAGGAAACACATGGGTGCGTCACTGACCGCCATGATATGACCTGAGCTGTTAAAATGGCATTAAACTCCACTACAAACAAAAGCATCTTTTTACTTATTTAACATTCAGTTTCTATATATTTGCAAAGAACAGTATATCTAGTTGTATGTATTTATCAGTGTATATGATAATACATAAACACTCATGTAAGATCCTCTGTTCAACAGTCGGACAAGGTGGAATCAGTAAGAGATGCACTGGCAGGTCTAGTCAGCAAGGAGATCATAAGTGGTTACACAGACTCCAAAACTAATTCAGAGGTAACACATACTTATTTCCATAATTTGAGGTTTAGATATGAGCCACAGTCTGGCAAAATGGGGCTTCATGCATCTCTGTGATGTGTGATACCAAGTAAGTCATCACATAATTATGGATCCATGATAGCCACTATTTTAAACAATGGCCTGAATCATGAGGTAGTCTGGTCCCTGGACATACAGAAAATTGACCAATAGCGAAAACTTTCAGCCCAGGTCAGCCTGCGCAGACTGCGCAGGCTGACCTGGGTCAATATTTTTCCAGATGCATTAAGCCACCTTTTCACAGAGCATGGCACATATGTTTATAAGGGACACAAGCCAGTGGCTGTTAAAACCTGGTGTCTGAAGTATTGATAAAGACACTGCAAAATTGTTGAAATAGTTTGGAAACTATGGTAAAAACCAAACCAAAAAACAAATTGGATAAGTGAGATTCTTTATTATAGGTCTGTGTAAGCATGCTTTATGAAAAGGGACCACATGATTAGAATCTATTAGCAAAGGTCCGTGTAAATTGGATTTAGAATCAGAGGTACAGGATAGTCGGCAGTCATGGAAGTGGGCTGGAATTTGATAACATGACTTGCTGATTACTAGCTCTGCACAAACGCCTAGTGGTGGCATATAATCCGATAATTCAGAGGTTTCAAGTAGGGATTCTGGCCCGGCCAAGCTGTTTTCAAGGATTGACAGTTGTCATTCCAATAGGATTCAGTCCTGTCTCAACACTGAACATTGTTTCAAGGATGACATAACATCTCGGCCATCCAGATTGGTTGTCGTTGAACATAGAAAGAATTATAAATGGAATTGTGTTCAGTTTGGTAAATATAACCCAGATTCTTTTTCATTGTCTTCAGGTGGAGGTGGTTAAGAAATTGAGTCTAGAGGAGTTACCGCCGGTACTTATTCTTCATTTAAAATTCTTTGTATACAACAAAGATGGTGGATCACAAAAACTGATGAAGAAAGTGGAATATCCAGTAGAACTGGAAATTACTAAAGGTAAGGGATATAAGATACTTGCTGAACTCTTTACCAAATGACAAAATTTTAGACTAGATCAAATTGAAAGCGTTACAGACAACAAATTAAATGTTGCTAAAATGATGATTTCTCTTTTTGATAGGGTAGAAAACATTGTGGGAAAAGGAGAAAATGGTGGTTACCGGCATTTTTCTGCTTTTCCCACAATGTTTTCAAAACTCTAATATACCAGGGTCATTAAAAGTCAGAATTGTGTTGTAAGGGGTTAAGGGTGCAAAGCTCAGCTTTAGTTGCTTTTGTGGACAGTGTAGATGAAGATCAGACTAAAAAATCATACCAAACAATCTTAACTTTTTCATTTTAAATATTTGAGTGGGCAGGGACTGCCCAGCCACTCAATAATGCATTTTATACATATCAAGATTACACAGTCATTCTTCATTTGAACACTTTGCTATCAATTCATCACTTTGTTCAAATTTCTTTTTACAAGAGCGTGTGTAGATGAAACAATTTATGTGACTCGTTAGGTCTGACTTTGAGAAAGCCTAAAACATTGAGACTGTGATAAAAGATGAAAACTATGGTTTCGTCTCACTGTTTTCTAGAACATTTTTTCTAGGGTTGTAAAATCAGATTTTTTTTTTTAAACAATGAAAGGTTTAGAAAGTAGAGAAGGGCATAACTGGTTCAACATTTAGGAGTTAACTTCCTGATAGAAATTTACAGCAGATGATTTTGAAAACATTCTTATAATAATAGATAATCAACATGAGCCAAGGTTAAAATACATGCAAATATGTGAAAAATATTGTGGCAAAAATAAAAATGCCATTTGAGGAATTCTCCTCTTGTCACAGTGTTTTCAGAAGTGAGCTACCACTAGACAAAGAAGTCACTTGGTAAGGAGTTAACCCTTTACCACACATTGCATTTTGTATAGGAAATGGAGAAAAAATGGTAACAGGTATTTTCTTCTTTTTCTACAGTGTTTTTAGCTCACCTGAGCACAACAGGCTCAAGGGGAGCATTTAGGATCACCCAGTGTCCGTGGCTCGTCATGCGTCGTGCGTCCATGCGTCGTCAACAATTCTTTAAACATCATCTCCTCCTAAACCACTGGGCCAATTTGGACCAAATTTGGCAGGAATGTTCCTTGGGAGGCCCTCTTTAAAAATTGTTCACAAAATTTGATTCCATCAAAATTTCTGGTTGCCATGGCAACAAAATGGAATTTTCTAAGAAATTCTTTAAAAATCTTCTCTGAAACCGCTGGTCAGATTTTGAAATAATTTCACAGGAATGTTCCTTGGGTGACCCTTTTCAAAATTTGTTCGCAAAATTTTGATTTGTCGAAAAACATGGCTTTGGTGAATGGGGACTACTTGCACTATACAGCCATGAAGAAATTCTTAAAAATTCTTCTTCTCTGGAACCGCTGGTCAGATTTTGAAATAATTACACAGAAATGTTCGTTGGGTGACCCTTTTCAAAAAATGTTCACAAAATTTTGATTTGTCGAAAAACATGGCTCTGGTGACTGGGGGCTACTTGCACTATACAGATAAACTGGGTCACTAGATCAATTCCTAGAAAACATTGTGTGCGCTCTAGAGGCCACATTTTCAGTCAGATACTTGTGAAATTTGGTCAGAATGTTTGTCTTGATAAAATCTCGGACGAGTTCAAAATTGGGTTATGTGGGGTCAAAAAATAGGTCAAATCTTAGAAAAACCTTTTGTGTGCTCTAGAGGCCACATTTTCAGTCTTGTACTCATGAAACTTGGTCAGAATGTTTTTCTTGATAAAAACTCGGACAAGTTAGAAATTTGGTCAAGTGGGGTCAAAAACTAGGCCACTAGGTCAAATTAAAGATATACCTTGTGGGCACTCTAGAGGCCATATTTTTTGCTCAATTGACTTGAACATTAGTCAGAATGTTTTTCTTAATTAAATCTCAGATAACTTTGAAATTGGGTCACCTGGGGTCGTAAAGTAGGTCATTAGGTCAAATTAACTCTTTACCAAACAACAAAAATTTAGACTGGTTCAAGTTGAAAGCATTTGCAGACGACAAAATAAATGTAATTGAAAAATTGAAAATTGTTTTGGGTAGGATAGAAAACATTGTGGGAAAAGGAGAAAATGCTGGTTACCAGCATTTTCTCCTTTTCCCACAAGGTTTTCAAAGGACTTCTTTCACAGGGTTGTTAAAAGTCGGGATTGTGTGGTAAAGAGTTAAAGAAATACCTTGTGGACACTCTAGAGGCCACATTTTTCGCTTAATTGACTTGAAAATTGGTCAAAACGTTTGTCTTAATTAAATCTTGGATGAGTTTGAAATTTGGTCACCTGGGGTCATAAACTAGGTCACTAGGTCAAATTAAAGAAATACCCTGTGGACACTCTAGAGGCCACATTTCTTACACAATTGACCTGAAAATTGGTCAGAATGTTTGTCTTGATGAAATCTTGGATGAGTTCGAATTTGGTCACCTAGGGTCATAAAGTAGGTCACTAAGGTCAAATTAAAGGAATACCTTGTGGGCACTCTAGAGGCCACCCTTTTTGCTCAATTGACTGGAAAATTTATCAGAGTGTTTGCCTTAATTAAATCTTGGATGAGGCTGAAATTGGGTCATCTGGGGTCATAAAGTAGGTCACTAGGTCAAATTAAAGAAATACCTTGTGGGCACTCTAAAGGTCACATTTTTTGTCTTGATGATATCTCAGAGGAGTTCAAAAATGGGTCACATAGGCTCATAAACAATGTCACTGGGTCCCATTGAAGAAACACCTTGTGGGCACTCTAGAGGCCACAATTCTAGCTAAATTGACCTGAAAATTGGTCTACATATTTGACTTGATGATATCTCGGATGAATTAGAAATTGGGTCTCATAGGGTCATAAACTAGGTCACTGGGTCAAATTAAAGAAATGTATTGTGGGCACTGTAGAGGCAACATTTTTTGCATAACTGACCTGAAAATTTGACAGCATGTTTGACTTGATGATATCTTAAATGGATTTGAAATTGGGTCACATAGGATCATAATCTAGGTCGCTTGGTCAAATTACAGAAATACCTTGTGGGCACTCTAGAGGTGGCAGTTCTTGCCCAATTCACCTGAACCTTGGTCAACAAGTATGTTTTGATGTCTCGGATGAGTTTGAAATATGGTCACATGGGGTCATAAACTAGGTCACTAGGTCAAATTGAAGAAAGACATTTTGGACACTCCGGAGGCCACATTTTCAGCTCAATTGACCTGACAATTGGTCAGAATGTTTGTCTTAATATCTCAGATGAGTTTTAAATTGGGTCATTATGACCCTGGAGTGGTATTTCACCTAATGACTCAGATGAGCAATCCAGGGCCATCATGGCCCTCTTGCCTTCATTTTAATTATTAAAATGCAAAATTTTAGGATTTCTTTAAGAAAGAAAAAATATCTTGCTTTCACTTGTACATCTGCTAATGCTCACTATTTGGACATGTCTAGAATTTCGTCTGCTGGTAGAGCTAACGCATAGACTACTAGGTGACTGCTCATTCTGGATGGTCTGATCCTGATCTACTCTGTCCTTTTAGAAAGCCATAGGTCAATTTGTTTGATTTGTTTCAGATTTGCTATCACCAAATGCGAAGAATAAGCTGAATATGCAACAGAGATCCTACAAACTATTCGCAGGTAGATATTTATTTTCATATGCCAAATCCTTTTATGCGGTATACTTGAATCAACCTCTCTATCTGTAATTGTACATTCACTTAAGCAAATTTGTGATGCAGAGTGTCCCCCCTAGTTTTGTTGTTGTATTATTGGAGCGTTGTACACTTATTGACCGGTAACTGTTTACTCTCACTGTTGATTGTTGTTTTGACGATGGTTATGTGGGAAAGCAACCAGTGACTTAAGAGAATATTGTACGCATTACTTCTAAAAGAAAACCCCAATAAAACTCGGACTGCTCTGCCTGTCATGATGTAACTGGAATGATGTTGAATACCATTTTAAAAAGCATACAAACTTGTGGATATGCACGCTACAGCTTTCGTAAGAGTAAAGGAGTTATCTCCCTTTTAATTTAGCAATTTTGAGGATAATTTAAAATGGGCTTTTTTAACAGCTTTCCTCCACTTCAAGGGCTTTTAATGAAAGGAGGGGAGGGGGTTGTTGGTTGTTGTTCTCCTCTTATATAGTTCAAGTTTTATGTGGAGACATCAGACTTGGATTAGGTATGGTGATGTGAGTTCCATCCTATCTAGATAGTGTTAACACTGCACCAGATGAAAAATCAGAAATGGTTCAAATAATGGAAATTGTCTTCCAAAGGATAGGAGACATTGTGGGAAATGGAGAAAATGGTGACTACCACCATTTTCACCTTTTTCCACAGTATTTTGTCAAGCTTTCTTTTTCAACATCATTACAACACAGAATTGTTTGGTAAAGGGTCAAAGTCTGTTAAAATTGTTCAAAATGGCTTTCATCAAAGTGCGAAAGGTACTAGAGATGGTATTACTTGTACTACATTTGTCAGCCAGCCTTATTTAATTGGACTGGTTAACCCTTTTCCAGTTGGTAAGATGTTAAAAAGATACATCCTTACAGCCAGAGAGAAAAAATGCTGTCAAAACTTGATAGACTGTAGAATGGTTCAAAATTTAGTCAGTTGTCTAAACATAGATAAATTACAGATAAAATAATTATTTATTATATAGTTTAAGGGATAAATACATATATTGGGAATCTTCGATTTAAAAGTGGAAACATTACAAGTGATTGTTTTGATGGCCCCAAGAAAATGAAATGCATTTTCTATCCATAGTAATCAGTGCAACGTTGCCACCATCAGAGGCAACATTTGACATGAAGATACAAGAATGATTACAGTTGGATAAAATAAAGCTAAAATGGGTTACTAACTGGCTGAAAAAGAGTAAAGATATTTCTTTTAACTAGCCTGAGGAAGGGGTCTTCATATGACACATCATGGTAACCAGCATACATTTTTATTTTGTCCTTTTTGTTGTAGTTGTCTATCACCATGGAAAGCATATGACAGGCGGGCACTATACAACTTGTGTCTTCCACCCAGGCATCAATGGTTGGGTTCTTAGTGATGACAGCGCTGTAAAGACTGTTCATGTTAATGCCGTGTTAAAATACTTCCCACCGAGGGTTCCATACTTACTGTATTATAGACGGTTGGACAGCGGCCATTGATAGTGTGACACTGTGATCAAGACACAATCTGTGCATTGTAGCAAGAGATACGTTTGTTATAAATTGTTTTGTTATTCCTTTCCATGCCTTATGAAAATGTACCCATTTTCTGAACTGTGAAATCAACTAGCATGATTTTTGTGTTTATTGTTTTTCCCATCTTACCATATCTTATAATGATGTTGGCCTGGTTGGTCCAGTCTTTACCCTTTATTGCACTGTCCCAACTTTAGGAGAGAAGGTCTTTGAAAAGAATGTGGGAAAAAGAGAAAATGCTGGTAACCAGCATTTTCTCCTTTTCCCACAATGTTTTCTACTCTTTCAAATTCCTCTTATTGAGCCACATTTGATTTGTTGTCTGCAAATCCCTTGGATTTGAACAATTAAAAATTTTGTGGTTTGATAAAGAACTAAATTTTGTTATTAATCGTCTACCACACAATATGGAGTTTTAACAATCCTGAGGAAGACCTCTTTTGAAAACCTTGTGGGAAAAGAAGAACATTTTTCCATAATGTTTCCTACCATATCACAGACAAATTCCATCATTTGAGCCTCATATATATTGTCATCTGCAAATGCTTTCAGTGTGGACAAGTCTAAATTTTTGTCATCAGTTAAAGAGTTAAGACTTTCATTGCTTGAGAAACATATTGTTACTTGTTATCTTTTTCAAGCCTTATAATGTATAGTGTAAAGGGGATAGTGTGGCACCTAGTAAGGGTTAAAATATTAGTTCTCTTTTGTAGATATTTATATTTAAGTCTTCTAATTGATGAATAGCAGGTCTGAACTCATTACCAGATGACAAAATTGTAGACATGTCCATATTGAAAGCATTTATGTGGCTCTTATGATGAAATTCATTTTTGATGGGATAGAAAACATTCTGAGAAAAGGAGAACATGCTTCTTTTCCCGCAGTGTTTTCAAAAGCCTTTTTAGTCAGGGTTATTAAAAGTCAGGATTGGTTGGTAAAGACTTAATATACATATAATTCCAAAATTTTCAGGAAACATTTTATTTAGTTGTTTTTTGGATTCTTTCATGTTAATACGACTGACACAATATTGACATTGAAGTATATCTGTTTTCTGAACTGCAAAGTCCATTAGCATGGGTTTTGTGTATTTGTTTACCCATCTTATCACATATACTGGCCTGTTAGGCCCAAGTCCTAAATATGTTACAAAGACTTGTTTATTTTTTTGTAAAGTTAGATTAGGAATATTCATGTAATGAAAAAAAAAAAAACAGTATAGTGTATTTTTTAGCAGTTAAGTCTCTCTTGTATAAATATGTTTGCAAACTAACTCTGTATGAAATAAGAGTGAGATCATAAGTTGACCCTTTATGATATGATCATGTGCTGTAACTGTATTGGATGACAAAATTTTAGACTTGTCCAAATCCAAAGCAGCATAGTGAAAGGCAGCCCTGGGGAGTTACTGTATGATAGGATGCCCTGGCTTAAATAATGCACCCCCTACTTCAAGTTCAAAACTTTAGGGGAATATTATATCTTACAATTGACCTTTCTGCAAACGCGAGTTTGGCTCACCCACTTTAATAATGTTTACTTATTTGTTCACTAAGTCCGACAAACAAACCAGAAAATGGCACCATCTACATAGAGAAAGAACATTTTTTCTGTTTCATTTTAGCTTATGTTTTGCTCTTATTAAAGCTTCCAAAGTTTTTTCACCAACTTTCTTATCAATTCGAACTGAATCAGAAACGTAACAAGAAAAAATACTTTGAATAATGTCATATTTATAAGAAATCGAGAAGTGAAAACAGCGCAAATATGTTGGTAATTCTGTGTTCTGTCTCGCAAATGTGAGTAGATTGCTGTCCGCAACATCTATAATTAGTAATAGGGAAAAGGGGCATAGGTTTTTAAGACATTTTGTCAGTATTTAACATGTCAGTTTGACAGTTAACAATATAAGAAAAGGACGTACAGTTTAACCCTTTACCACACAATCCCGTGCTTTAACGACCTTGAAGGAGGAGACTTGTGTATACTTTTCTCTTTTTCCTTAGATGTTTTCAACCCTGTTGGGACAAATCTCACCATTGGAGCAACGTTTAATTTGTCAACAGCATTTTTTTTTTTTCCAAATTAGCCAAATCAAGTGTTATGTTGTCAGGTAAAGCCTTACTTAACACCTCTAACACCTGTTTGAGTAAAAATTAATAGGTTTTATTGTAAGTAATCAAAAAAGAAAGTGTTTTGTCGTAATTTTAACAGATGTATGTTGTAAAAACTTTTAAATTGGGGGTATTTTTTGTTCTTTGAGGTGATAGTAAGGATTATACTGATTTTGAATGGACGTGCATTTATCCGCTACGAGACGATCGTGGGGAAAACAAACCATCGGTCGAACCAGGCCAAAGTGCAATTAACAGTCACATGTAATCGTCTTAATGAAACAGGAATAAAACATGAATGCTCCCTAAAGTATTAAAACAAGAATCAACGGATATCTGATGTTCGTAAAGTCAACTTATTTATGAGACAGGATGACAAGTGACTGTCAATAAAATATAGTTCTTCCTGTTGCTGGTTTCATACAACGATTATGACTGTCTACGAGTAAATCCTTTTTGAAATAATTATTCTGTAATCCAATCATCTTTGGTTTAAACGAAAAGTAAAAAAAATACATTGTCTGCCTATAGTAAAGGCTGTAATTTGTCTCACCCTTTTGTTTATATGACACGCTATACTGCGTTTTGATTGGCTGATAGGGCCTGTCAATCAAAATCGGCAGAAAGGTCAATTAGTCAAGAACATATAGTAATGACTTTGTGCATTTCTATCGGCTTAACTCTTTACCAAATGACAAAATTTTAGACCTGTCCATGTTGAAAGCATTTAGAGACAGCAAATAAAATGTTACCAAAAACATAAAACTTGTTAAAGGGTAGAAAACATTTTGGAAAAGGAGAAAATGCTGGATACTTCTTAATATTCTTTCTTAACCCTTTACCAAACAAGTCCTGGTTTTCACGACCCTGGAAAGGAAGGCTTTCGAAAACATTATGGGAAAAAGAGAAAATGCTGGTAAACCAGCATTTTCTCCTTTTTCCACAATGTTTTCTACCCTGTCAGAGGCAGATATCATTATTTGAGCTTAATTTGTTGTCTGCAATTGCTGTCAATTTGGTAGAGTCCCAAATTGTTTTGTTTGGTAAAGAGTTAAGGGTTGTAAGGATTGTATGGTACAGGACTATTTCCTCAAAACAGACCAAAGAGCTGACTTGTTGCAAAAACATGTCTAATACCTCATACCTCAGTCTCATAAGCCACTTGATTTTTTATATGTAATATATATAAATATATGAGCCATACTCAGGGAAAAGGGGTTTAATGCATATCTGTGATGCTGTATATCATGCAGGTTATCCTTTAGTTATGGATCCATAAAATCCATCTTGTTAGCTCTGCTTTTTTTTTTTTTTTTTTTTTGAAGAATTGTTGACGTGTTGTCGTAGCCCTGGGAGCTGCGGCGTCCTGCAAAAACTTTTGACACTGTATAATATCTCTGTCATTACTGAAGATAATTGCTTCAAATTTGGACAAGTTGTTAATTATCAAAAGGGTAACATATACAAAAAGGGCAGATAACCATCAAAGTATTTTTGACAGACTTTTTCAACTCAGAATTTCCACAGAAAATCGAGCATCCACAGCTGAGTGTTGGCACCAGTATGCCATGCTCTTGTTTAACAACCAACCAAATTTGACAGTACACTGGTCCTTTGGCATGCAGGAAATTGACCTATGTAACAAAAAGTTTTGATGCAGGCTGACGTCGGTTGATGATTTTTTGCATGTGCACTAAACTCTCTTTTCACAGAGCATGGCTTGTATAGAGTTATGGCCCTTGCAAGTATGAGTTTAAAATCCCCAAGGTCAACCCTTATCAAACAATGTTTTGACCTGTCCGCATTAACTTTTCCCTGTGTTTTAAAGACCCTGAGGTGGAAAGCTTTTGAAAACATTGCTTCACACCTTTTTGAAAACAAACCTTATCATATGGGCCACATTTTATTTGTCATCTACATATAGATAACAGGAAGTGTGTCATATACTGGAATATTTTCGAAGCCTTATGAACTCTTGACCAAATAACAAAATATTGAACTTGTCCAAATTACAAGCATTTGCAGAAGACAAATGTAACTAAAAAGATAAAGTTGTCTTTCATAGAAGAGAAAACATTAGGGGGAATGAAAACATTGTAGGGAAAGGAGAAAATGTTAGTTACCAGCATTTTTTCCCACAATGTTTTCAAAACTCTTCTTCCTCGGGGGGGTGTTAAAAGTCAGGATTGTGTGGTAAAGGGTTAAGCTTCATGGAAATTGTGGTCCAAAGGGTGTAACTGTTTACCAAATGACAGTTTTTTGAGACTTGTATGAATTGAAAGCATTGCCAGAGGACAAGTCGAATGTTGCTGTAACGATTGGATTTGTCATAAAATTGGTTGAAAACATCATGGGTAAAGAAGAAAATACTAGTTACCAGCATTCTCGTTTGCCCTAAATGTTTTTGTAAGCCTTCTTTGTCAAAGGCCGTTAAAACTCGGAATGATGTGCTAAAGGGTTTAATGTTTAAATATGTCATATTAGTATGTGTGCATGAGAATGACTTTAAGCTTGACTAATCGGGATTGTTGACATCTGTTCATAGATTATTTTTCAAACGTTACTAGTTTTAAATGTAAATTATGGTGTACAATGAAAACAAAAATGGGTTACCCTTGCTTATTGGAGTATGAGTGTATTTACTGCATTGGAAAAGAAAATCCATATTTTTTTGTGAGAGAGAAAGAAAGAGAGTTCATTTACTGGATTTAATGGTGTTAGGATTATGTACATAGACTGGTCTTCAGAAGTCAATATGAGAACTGGAAGATTTGGGTCTGAATTTACCAACCATTCTGAAGAACATTCTTGGTCATATTTTAGGATTAGAAAGTAACATAACTTCTGATTGGCAAAACCATTTGGTTTAGCCAATCAGAAGTTGTGTTACTTTCAAATTTAGAAGATTCTGGAAAATAAGACTTGGACTGCTTTTAACAATAGTTGGTGAATACCGACGTTGATATAAGTTTCAATATATTGAGACAATGTCCTACAGTAGAATATTATGCCAGTTGTTTCCATATTTTCTGGACCCTCTAACTTCCAGCAGGTTTGATCCATGGAATACCAGCTTTACCTTAACCCTTTACAAGAAAACAGAATTTTAGAATCATCTGTACTGAACATACTTCCAGACGACATATTAAAAGTGGCCCAAAATATAGAATTTATATGTGAAAGGGTAGAAATAATTGTTGGAAAAGGAGAAAATGTTGGTTACCAGCATATTCGTCTTTTTCCGCATTGTTTTCAAAAGCCTTCACCATCAGGGTTCTTTTAACTCAACATTGTAGGACAAAATGCCTGTGTGCTTAGTGTAGAACAAGATCAGACTGCAAGTATTGTGAAGTTCGATGATGGATTAATAAGGTCCAGTATGTTTGAGATAGTCTGTACTTTGTGTGTATTTCACTTCTTTCATTGTTAGACAACCACCACCACCCTTCCAGTACCTTATATATATGTATGTAAAACTGGCTCTTTAGGAAGGTAGGAAGAACTATACATTTCAATTTCAGGGCTGTTTTTTTTTTGACGGAATTTAAAAAAAAAGGGGGGGTGGACAGTGTAGATCAAATATCTATCTTGATCTTTGCTTTTTGGTAAGGCAACTTTATTTGTGCATGTCTTTCCTGAGGTTATCCAGTATATTCACCTCTACAATGTCTTGTTCTTTTGAAATCTGTTTGACTAAGCAAGCAAAGTTACATACAGAGCATTTACAAACATAGCAACAAACACGGTATTGACCCTTAGGCTGCTAAGGGCCACTTGAGGATCTTTTGCGGACAGTGTAGATCAAGATCAGACTGCACATAACATGCAGTCTGATCTTGGATCTACACTGTCCAAGAATGTGATACTTTCCAGTGAAAAATAACTGGGAAACAGCAATATTTTGGTATTTACTATCGGCTTGAAAGTTTCATTTAACTTATTTAGCAGGTTTAGGGGTTAAGATGCGTTTACTTTCTCAATATATACATCCATTCCTGCCATTTGTATGTCATGATATCATGTTTGACCATACAGTTTTGTGGTGGTTGTTGCTAAAAATATACAGAATTCTGCATTTTGTGTGAAACCATTTTCCAAGAAATTTGTATGAGAATTGTAAAAATAAATGAAAGCTTAATATTTTAGTGTCTGTCCCACTTCATTTTGCACTAGATACATGTATATAGCATCTGACATAAGTTGGCTTTTGATCTAATAAAGCCGAGCCCCAGTAGCTCAGTCGGTAGCATACAGGATTTGAGAACAGGGGGTTGCTAGTTTGATCCCTGGCATGGCCAATTTCTTTCCGAGGATTGATGACAGCCATTGTGACAAGATTCATTTCTCTCTGACCACTGTCCATTGGGCTCAGCATTTTCCTTCCATGGATTGATAAAAGTCATTGTGACAGGATTTATTCCTTTCTCTATGCTGATCATTGTTTCAACTTAGATTATGTGGGAAAGCAGTCGTGGCTTGGAAAGAATACTGTACAAAGTACTGGTAAAAGAAACTCTAGGATAGCATGGATAGGTGCTCTGTCCACCGCGATGTAACAAATAACGTTGAAAATTGCGTTAAACACTATACAATCAATCACTCAATGAACTAATAAATTCACTAAAAAATAAAGATAATTTGCACCATTAGAAAATTTGTAATGGCTATATTTCGTTATAAACGGGGGTAGTTGGAAGAAAGCAAAATACCTACTATAGATAATCTGTAAATGTGCTTATCGCAGTAATGTTCAGAATCAGTAATCCAGAGGTCTTAAGCTGCTAAGTGTGACTCAATGCTCTTTTTGGGACAGTGTAGATCAAGATCAGACTGCACAAAATGTGCAGCACAAAATATGCTGATCTTGGATCTACACTGTCCAACAGTTTTTTTTTCCGGCAATAAACACTTTGCAATCACAATGTAGTATACTATTGGCTTGAAATCTTCATCCATTTATTTAGCAGTTAAACCCTTTACTACACAATCCCGAGTTTTAACAACCCTAAGACAAAGCTTTTGAAAATGTTGTGGCAAAAGGAGAGAATGCTGGTAACCAGCATTTTCTCTTTTTTCCCCCACAATGTTTTCTAACCTATTAAGGACAAAAATCATCCTTTGAGCTACATTTAATACGACATTTGGACCAGTCTAAAATTTTGTTGCTTGGTAGAGAGTTAAGGGTTAACACCTACCAAAGGACAAACTTTTGGACCTTTCTAAATTCAAAGTATTTGCAGATGACAAATGTGGCTCAAATAGGATTTGTTTTTGAAAAGTTTCTCTCTCAGGATCGTTAAAACATTGGATTGTGTCGTAAGAAGTTAATTCTTTACCAAACGGCAAAATTTTAGACTGGAGCAATTTGAAAGCATTTGCAGACGGCAAATTAAGTCTAGCTTAAATGGTGATGTATGTATTGGATGGGGTAGAAAACATTGTGGGAAAAGGAGAACATGCTGGTTACCAGCATGTTCTCCTTTTCTCACAATGTTTTCAGAAGGCTTCTTTCTCTGGGTCGTTAAAACTTTGGATTGTGTGGTAAAGGGTTAAGCATTGAATCCCTTCTCAGCAATATACTTTGAGGATTAATGATACGCATTACATCGGGATTCATTCTTTTTTTGTACCCTTTTTAGCTCCACTGGCCAAAGGCCAGCGGAGCTAAAGTCATGCCCGGTTTCCGTCGTGCGTCCATCCGTCCGTGCGTTAACTTTTATTTCAAACATCTTCTCTGAAACTACCCATCCAATTTTCATGAAACTTCACAGAAATGATCCTGCCATGGTCCTCTTCAGAATTTCTTGAAAGAATTTGATTCCTTCAAAAACTCTGGTTGCCATGGCAACAAAACTGAAAAATATTGGAAATCTTTAAAAATCTTCTTGTCTAAAACCGTAAGGCGTAGGGCTACCAAATTTGGCATGTAGCTTTATGTAGTAGACCTCTATCATGTTTCTTCAAATTATAGACCTGGGGTCAAAATTGGCTTTGCCCCAGGGGTCACAAGTTTTACATAGGCTTATATAGAGAAAACTTTAAAAATCTTCCTGTACCTAGCCATAAGGCCTAGAGCTACCAAATTTTGCATGTAGCTATATCTAGTGGGCCTCTACCAAGCGGGCAAAAATTTTAGCCCTGGGTTCAAAATTGGCCCCGCTGCAGGGGTCACAAGTTTTACGTGGGCGTACATAGTGACAACTTAAGAAATCTTCCAGTACCTAGCCATAAGGCCTAGAGCTACCAAATTTTGCATTTAGCTTATCTAGTAGGGGTCTACCAAAAGTACCCAAATTACAGTCCTGGGTCAATTTGGCCTCATGCTGGGGGGTGGGGGGGGGGGGTTCACAAGATTTACATGGGCTTATATAGGGAAAACTTTTAAATCTTGGTGTACATAGCCATAAGGCTTAGGGCTACCAAATTTTGCATTTAGCTTGATCTAGTGGGGGTCTACCAAATGTGCCCAAATTACAGTCCTGGGGTCAATTTGGCCTCATGCTGGGGGGTGGGGGGGAGAGGTTCACAAGATTTACATGGGCTTATATAGGGAAAACTTTTAAATCTTGGTGTACATAGCCATAAGGCTTAGGGCTACCAAATTTTGCATAATTATAGCACTATCTAGTGGACAACTACAAAGAGGGCCCAAGTTACAACCCTAGGATCAAGTTCGGCCCTGCACTAGGGGTCACAAGTTTTACATGGGTTTATGGAGTGAAAACTTCAGAAACCGTCTTATTACTAGCCATAAGGCCAAGAACTCCCGAATTTGGACATAAACATGTGCTTATAGGGTGAACATTCAAAAAGTCCTTTTGTTCTAACCGCAAACCCAAGGGCTACCAAATCTAGATCACTTTTGATTTTTAGCTCACCTGAGCACAACGTGCTTAAGGGGAGCTTTTAGGATCACCCAGTGTCTGTCATTCGTCGTGCGTCTCTGTGTCTTTCGTCGTGCGTCATCAACAATTCTTTAAACATCATCTCCTCCTAAACCACTGGGCCAATTTGGACCAAACTTTGGCAGGAATGTTCCTTGGGAGGTCCCCTTTAAAAGCTGTTCACAAAATTTGATTCCATCAAAAACTCTGGTTGCCATGGCAACGAAATGGAATTTTCTAAGAAATTCTTTAAAAATCTTCTCCTCTGAAACCGCTGGTCAGATTTTGAAATAATTTCACAGGAATGTTCCTTGGGTGACCCTTTTCAAAAAGTGTTCACGAAATTTTGATCTGTCAAAAAACATGGCTCTGGTGAATGGGGGCTACTTGCACTATACAGATATGAAGAAATTCTTAAAAATTCTTCTCTGAAACTGCTAGTCAGATTTTAAAATAATTTCACAGAGATGTTCCTTGGGTGACCCGTTTCAAAACTTGTTCGCGAAATTTTGATCCGTCAAGAGACATTGCTCTGGTGAATGGGGGCTACTTGCACTATACGTAAATGAAGAAATTCTTCTTCTCTCAAACGGCTGGTCAGATTTTGAAATAACATCACAGAGATGTTCCTTGGGTGACTCTTTTCAAAAAGTGTCCGTGAAATTTTGATCCGTCAAGAAACATGGCTCTGGTGAATGGGGGCTACTTGCACGATAGGGAAATGAAGAAATTCTTAAAAATTCTTCTTCTCTGAAACGGCTGGTCAGATTCTGAAATAATTTCACAGAGATGTTCCTTGGGTGATCCTTTTCAAAAACTGTTCGCGAAATTATGATCCGTCAAGAAATATGGCTCTGGTGACTGGGGGCTACTTGTGCTATACGGTCATGAAGGAATTCCTAAAAGTTCTTTTTCTCTGAAACCACTGATCAGATTTTGAAATAATTTCACAGAAATGTTCCTTTGGTGCCCCTTTTCAAACAGTGTTTGCAAAATTTTGATCCGTCAAGAAACATGGCTCTGATGGGGAAGCTACTTGTACTATACAGCCATGAAGAAATTTTTAAAAATTCTTCTTCTATGAAACGGCTGGTCAGATTTTGAAATAATGTCACAGAAATGTTCCTTGGGTGACCCTTTTCGCAAATTGTTTGCAAAATTTTGATCCGTCAAGAAACATGGCTCTGATGGCTGTGGGCTACTTACACTATACGGATATGAAGAAATTCTTAAAAATTCTTCTTCTCTGAAACTGCTGGTCAGATTTTGAAATAATTTTCACAGAAATGTTCCTTGGGTGACCCTTTTCGCAAATTGTTTGCAAAATTTTGATCCGTCAAGAAACATGGTTCTGATGGCTGTGGGCTACTTACACTATACGGATATGAAGAAATTTTTAAAAATTCTTCTTCTCTGAAACTGCCTGTCAGATTTTGAAATAATTTCCCTGAAATGTTCCTTGGGTGACTCTTTTCAAAAATTGTTTGCAAAATTGTGATCTGTCAAGAAACATGGCTCTGGTGGTGGGGGCTATTTGCACCATAGGGACATGAAGAGGAATTTCCTTATTCTTCTTCTCTGGGATGGCTGGTCAGATTTTGAAATAATTTCACAGAAACATTCCTAGGGTGACCTTTTTAAAAAATTGTTAGGGTAATTTTTATCCGTTGAAAAACAGCAGCCAATTGTTGGCACCTGCATGTGGTGCTCTTTTTTGACTTCTGTTTTTTAGCTCACTTGAGCACAAAGTGCTTATGGTGAGCTATTGTGATCGTGCTGTGTCGGGTGTCCATCGTGCGGTGTGCGTTGTCCGTCGTCAACTTTTTACTTTGTGTACGCTCTAGAGGCCACATTTTCGGTCCGATCCTCATGAAACTTGGTCAGAATGTTTGTCTTGAAAAAATCTGGGACAAGTTCCAAATTGGGTCATGTGGGGTCAAAAACTAGGTCACTAGGTCAAATCTTAGAAAAACGTTGTGTGCGCTCTAGAGTGACCCTGGAGTGAAATTTCGCCTATTGACTCAGGTGAGCGATCCAGGGCCATCATGGCCCTCTTGTTTTTTGAAATTAGCCTTGCATCAGGGGTCTTATGTTTTACTGAGGCTTCATATGGATGAAACTTGAAAATCATCTTATTTATAACCATACAGCATAGACTTGTATTATTCTGGCATGTGGCTTTATCTTGTGGACCTCTACCAGGGTTCAAGTAATTATCGCTCTGGGATCAAAAATGGCTTTGCCCTGCGGGTCTCAACTTTCACATGGGCTTTTACAGAGAAAACTTTGTAAGTCTTCATTTTGAAACCATTTGGCTCAGAATTGAAATGTTTAGTATTTATGGTTTATATTTAACAGCCAGTGGAGCGATACAGGGCCATCATGGCCCTCTTGTTTTTTGACGATATGGATTATGGAAAAGCAGTCAGTGGCTTCGAAATAGTCTTGTGGGAAGTATTTGTTAAAGAAACTACTGGAATGCATGGTTAGGTGCACTGGTCAGGATTTTTTTCACACGCTAAAAATCTTTTGTCTTACTTCCTGACTGAAAATCCAGGAAATCTAGGATATTTTCCTTGCTGAAAATACAGGAACCTTTTCTGACAGGATCATTTTGACAGACTGAAAATCTAGGGCCTTTTCCCGGACTAGAAAAATATAAAAACCTATGACCTTTTTTTTTTTATTGACAGTCCATTATTTTTTTTTGCAAATCTAGGATGGTTTTTTTTTCATAGTTGAAAATCCAGAATCTTGTTTTCCTGACATCTGATATCTTTTTTTTTCCTGATTTAATTTCTAAGGTTTTCTCAGTCTGAAAAACCTGATTCGTTTTCTGGCTAAAAATCTCGGCTGAAAACTCCTATTGGGAATTCTAGGATCCAGTACATTTTTTGTCATAAAAAATCTAAGGTCTTTTGTTCTGGACCAAAAATATAAGATTTTCTTTCCATTGCTGAAAACTTTTTTGCCTGACTAAAATTCAATGATTTTTTTTTTCCTGACAAAATTATAGGATTTTTTTTCCTAATTGAAAATTTGAGATCATTTTCTTGGCTAAAAATCTATATTTTTCCCAGACTGAAAATGTTTTTCCCATGACATGAAAACTTTGATTTTTTTTCCTGACTTAAAATCTTGGATTTTTTTCCCCAATTACAAATATCTCAGACCCCTCTTTTTGGTTGAAAATCTACGATCATTTTTCTGACTTTTTTCCTGGCTGAAAACCTAGGCCAGATTTTTCCGCTGATAAAAATGCAGCCTGCTTTTCCTTTCTTCAAATCTGTGCTGTTTTTCCTAGCTGAAAACCCATGCTCGCTTTCTTGACTGAAAATCTAGGCTGTTTTTCATGCCTGAAAATCTAGACTAATTTTCCAGACTGAAAATCTAGGTTGATTTTGCTATTTGAAAATCAGGATTGATTTACCCAACTGTAACTTGGAACTCTCTGTCTTGATTAAAAAGCTAGGCTGTGTTTTCCTTACAGGAAAAAATTGTGTTTTTTTAATGGCTGTTTTTTTCCTGGCTGAAAACCTTGGCAGTTTTTCATGACTTTGAAAATAGGCTTCTTTTTTTTTCCTGACTGAAATTTAAGGTTGTTTCTCCGACTAAAACTCCAGACTAAAAGCAAAGGTTGTTTTTTTCCTGGCTAATCGAGGCTGTTTTTCCCTGCTGAAAATCTGAGCCACTTTCCTAACAAAAAAATCTAGGCACTTCCTCCTAGCAGAAAATTTAGGGTGTTTTTCTGGTGTGTTTCTGAGTGAAATCTGTGTATTTTTCTGACTAAAATTCATAGTAATTTTCCTGTCTAAAATTAGGGTTTTTTACATTGTGAAAAGGGTTTTTTCCTGACTGAAAATATAGGCAGTTCTTCTCACTAAAATTTAAGGTGTTTTTTTTTTCCCTGACTTTAAATCAGGGCTGTTTTTTCTTTACGACTGAAAATCTCGACTATTTTTACGTGCTAAGGTGTAGGCTTCTTTTTTCCCTACTGAAAATCGACGCCGTTTTTCCTGACTGAAAAGCTGGGCTGTTTTTTCCTGACTGAAAATCTGGGCCGTTTTTTCTTACAAAAAATCTAGGCTGTTTTCGTCAGAAGAGTAGAATCCTAGGCTGTTTTTCCTGACTGAAAATCTGGGCTGTTTTTTCTTACAAAAAATCTAGGCTGTTTTTTCACAAGACAAGAACTCTAGGCTATTTTTCCTGACTGAAAATCTGGGCTGTTTTTTTTTTACTAAACTACAGGCCATTTTTCCTAATTATTGAAAATCTAGGTTGTTATTGCCACCAGACTAATACTCTAGGCTGTTTTTTTTGTGGGGTAAAATGTATGCCATTTTTCCCAATTTAAAACCGAGACAAAAAATAATTGATATTTTTCCTGAATTTTGGCTGTTTTTTCTTTACTCAAAATATAGGTTTTATTTAGTTTAGTTATAGTTAGTTTAAATATATTTTATTTCATAAGTTGAAATGGGGTTGGACCACAAGTTCTATCAACTTAGAATCTGTCATTCCCCTACAATACAATTTCAAAAAATCTTTTTATCAATGGCAAATGCAATGATTTGATATTTTAAGTATACAAAAAACACGGTGAAAGAGATGAGGAAGAGTACTGGTAGAGTAGGGAAAGAGAAGTGAAAGAAAATGTGATGGTGTTGTCTGTTGGGCGCTTGGGCGCCTGGTAAATTCAGCACTGTTACAATAGTCGATTTGCTGAAAACGCTTTGACTCTTTTATAAACTTGTGAACTGCTTCAAAGAGTGAACTATTTTGATCTAAGTTTAAGTCGGCACTGCCAAATAATAATTTATAAATATTTAAAGGATGAAATTCACGTGTTGCCCGAAATAGTGAGATTCGTATATCTGAATAACGATGGCATTTAAAGAAATAATGTTCAGCATTTTCAACACCATTGTTACAGTCACACATGGGATCCAATCTTAAGTAATTCATGTAAAGGTCTTCGTTTAAGTGACTACAATTGTTTCTTAATCGTGCATGAAGAACTGACATATGTCTGTCTCCAATAGAATAAATTCTTGAAATTTTGAGAGGCCTAGTCTCATTCAGTTTGGATCTAAAAGAGCTGTATGTTGCACTACTTCTTATTTCATGTTCAAGATTGTTCCAAAGAGAAATTGAAGAGGGGATACATGACTTTTGTAAAATGTCCTTGCATATACATTTTCATAATTTTGGCTGTCTCTCAGCTGATATTGCGATCTATTGCCAACTAATGGAGGCATAAATTCCTCTATATATTGTGGGACAAGATTATTAGACACTTTAAACATAAAACATTAACTTAGAAGTTTTTCTTCTTGATGAAAGTGTTTCCCAACCACATTCTCGGTAAAGATTTTCAAGAGATACTGATCTTGTAAGACCTGTTACAATTCTTGCAGCTTCATTTTGTGATTTTTCAATAGAGTCTGAACATGAGACTGAGCAGCCATCCCGTACTATTGATGAATAGTCAAGGATATGTCTTACATAAGACAGATACATTTAAGGCTTAAAGAGTAAACTGAAGTCTCCGCATGATATGTATTATTTTGGATGCAGCCTCTAAGTTATTATTAATATGGTCATTCCATTCGCCTGAACTACTTATTATTAATATGGTCATTCCATTGGCCTGAACTACTTAGGGTTATACCAAGATGTTTATGTTGATCAACAATTTTAATTTTAGTATTTTCAAAAAAAAGTAGAGGTTCATCATAATCTTTTTTTTTTGAGGAAAATATAACAGCTTCAGTTTTGTTCGAGTTGAAATCAACCAACCATTGTTTCGCCCATATTGAAACATTTCTTAAATCATGGTTTATCATACCCTCTATATCTTGTAGTGAGGTAGCAGAATAATAAAGAGAACTGTCGTCGGCATACAATCTAGTAAGACTTAATAGTGATTCTGTAATATCATTTACATAAATAAGAAATAAAAGAGGCCCAAGGACGGAGCCCTGAGGTACTCCCGCTTTTAAGGGTAAGAGATTAGACTTAGACTCTGATGCTTGTATTACAACTTTTTGCTGTCTGCTTTTTAGATAACTCGTTAACCAAGTGAGAAGACTATCACCTATGCCATTTTCTTTAAGTCTAAACAAAAGACCTTTGTGCCACACCCTGTCAAATGCTTTTGAGATATCACAGAAAACAATACAAGAGCCATGGCTGGCCGTGATCAATGGCTTGACATATATGGTGATATATGTCTACAATTTGATACGTTGTGGAGTGTTTTGGCAAAAAACCCGATTGATATTTGTATAAAAGATCATTTGTCAGAAAAAAATTGTACATATGCTTAAAAATAATTCTTTCTAGAATTTTTCCACAACTACTTAAGAAAGAGACAGGTCGGTAGTTGGACGGCAACGACTTATCACCTTTTTTAAACAAAGGTGTTACAATTGCTTTCTTCCAGGAATCGGGGAAAATCCCTTCCGATATGGAACGATTAAATAATATGCAAAGTGGTTTGCAAATAGAGTTAATACAACCTTTGAGCATTCTGTGGCTTATATTATCTGGACCACTAGCCTTATTAATATCAATAGAATGAATTATATCCTTTACTTCAGTAATAGTAATTTCATCAATTACAAGTTTATTTAGGGTTTTGAATTGACATTCGGGAAGTACGATGTTATTGTCATTTACTGTTGATATTGATGAAAAGTAACTATTTAAACAATTTGCTTTTTCTTGAGGCGAAGTATACCAGATTTTACCCCCATTAGGAAGCGTATCACTCAAAGATGGAAAACAGGACATAGAATCGTGCTTTTTAATGAAATGCTTGATAATTTTCCAAAATCCTTTTTTATCATTACAGTTCATCTCTATCAAGTTTGTTTCTAAATTTTTATAAAAATTCTCCTATGCATGTTTTTTTCATATTATTAACAGTATTTCTTATGTTCTTGTATTTTGACCAATCACTGGATTTTCTCGATGCTTTCGCAATACATTTCAATCTATCTCTTTTACGGAAAAGTCTTCTAATTGTACTGTCATACCATGGCTGGTCATCAGGTCGAATACAGACTTTTTTACATGGGATACACTGTTTAACAGATTCAATAAAAGTCTTAGTAAATACATCACATGATTCATCAACAGAGTAATCGTGCAAAATATTCCAATCATAATTTGATATTTTTTGATTAAGTAAATCATAATTAGCTCTACTGTATAACCAAACAGTTCTCTCGTGGCTAGCTTGGATCTGATAAGAGAAGGGTATAGATACATAGGTAGCTGAATGATCACTTATTTCTTGCGGTACTTTAATAGTACCAGACTCAGAAATTTCCATATCAACAGGAATAAGGATGGGGTCAAGAATTGCATTTTGCCTGGTTGGAGTATTAATTACATTATTCATTGAATTAAGTACCAGAGTGTCCTTTAAATTATGATAATTATTGTTAAGTAAATCCTCGTTTAAATCACCCAGTATGATCACATTTTTTGTTATGTTAAAGGCTGCTTCAATGTTAAGATTTAAGTTTCGAAAAAAATCATTGTCTGCTGTTTTGGGACTATAAAATGTACCAATCAGAAATATCTCAGAATTAACGACTTTAACCCAAATCGATTCGTTACAATAACCCTCAAGATCAGTAACTCTCGAATGTACAAGGTCCTTATTTAAATATACAAGAATCCCACCTCCATGATTAGTTCTGTCTTTTCTATACGGTCTGTCAAAACAGTCAGAAAAGGCGTAAGAAATCATCTGTAATTATGTGAATAAGATGTGTTTCTGTGAAACAAATGACGTTAAAATCTAAAAATTCATCTCTTATAAAATCCATCATATTTCTTATGCTTCTTATATTGTAATGCAGTATTGACAACCAATTTTTTTTTCTGGTGATAAGGGACCAGGATTTACTTCAACATCCCCAGCTAGTAAAATAAGTTGCCAAATGACAAAGAAGTAGTGAATTAAGTATATATTTTCTTTCACATGGTTTTCTCCTATGGATAAAATCGACTTAATGCTCAAAACAAACCTTTTGTAGATATATAAAAGATAATTTATCATGTTCAATCTAATATAAGGGCAAAGTTTCGCGTAACAGGTATAAAAACTACCATGAAACAGCCCTATGGACGCTCTCCATGCGGTCAGGTCATTACCCATTAGGAAGTAAAATGACCTGTCCATATAGAGCATCCATCAGGGCTTGATCTATAAAGATATAATTCACAGAGGCACCATCATCGAATCGGATCTTCACTATTGCCCCAGTACTGTCAGTGAATGATTATCTCAGTTATGAAATCTATATTCTGTCACAACAAATTTAAGAAATAAAATAGTACGTGATATGGAAGATTGTAACTTCTTCCTAGATCTAAATCTAAAAATTTGCCTTAATAAACATTGATGAAAATGGAGAATCCGCTCGCTACGTGCAAGCGGGGTCTCCCCTCTCCTCAATCTGCCTACACGCAATGTCTCAGATGCTCGAAAAATTCACGGTTCACGATGACGCATGAAAAAACATGCAGGTTTGAAGGGAAGAGGTCTCTGAAAAAACATTAGATACTAGTTAATGACCATTGTAGTCCATTGATCCTTGCTCTGTAAGTGGCAACTTACTAGCCTTTGCGGACCCTGTAGATCAAGATTAGAACACACAAAATGTGTTGTCCGATCCCGTATCCCCACTGTCCGCAACCCAATGTTAAACCAAGGAAAAATCTACATAAAATTGCAGTCGAAAGTGGAAATACCAAACACACATAAAAAGGAGGGTTAATCCTTACGCTGCCATGCACGACTCGGTGACCATTTGTGGACAATGTAGATCCAAGACCAGACTGCATAGTGCGTGTAGTCTGATCTTGGGTCTACACGACACAATAGGTAAAAGATTTTCACCAAGATACGTCTAAAAGAGCAACAATCGGGTTTTTACTATCGGCCTGAAAGTTTCATTTAAGTGATTTAGCAGGCCAAGGGTTTATTTACTTAGCAGCAAAAGAGCCAATAAAATCGACTATCAATAAAATAGACTTAACGTATCTTGACAATTCAACAAATGTGAAATAACAGTCAGTCATCATGATCAGTGGGGATCGAGACCGGTCCACCAAATGTGCATTTCGATCCGGATCTTCACTATTGCCCCAGTACTGTCAGTGAATGATTGTCTCAGTTATGAAATCTATATTCTGTCACAACAAATTTAAGAAATAAAATAGTACGTGATATGGAAGATTGTAATTTCTTCCTAGATCTAAATCTAAAAATTTGCCTTAATAAACATTGATGAAAATGGAGAATCCGCCCGCTACGTGCAAGCGGGGTCTCCCCTTTTGAAGGAAGAGGTCTCTGAAATAACATTAGATACTAGTTAATGTCCATTGTAGTCCATTGATCCTTGCTCTGTAAGTGGCAACTTATTAGCCTTTGCGGACACTGTAGATCAAGATTAGAACACACAAAATGTGTTGTCCGATCCCGAATCCCCACTGTCCGCAACCCAATCTTAAACCAAGGAAAAATCTACATAAAATTACAGTCGAAAGTGGAAATACCACACACACATAAAGACCAGACTGCAGAGTACGTGTGGTCTGATCTTGGGTCTACACGGCCCGACAGGTAAAATATTTTCACCAAGATACGTCTACAAGAGCAACAATCCCGTTTTCACTATCGGCCTGAAAGTTTCATTTAAGTGATTTAGCAGGCAAAGGGTTTATTTACTTAGCAGCAAAAGAGCCAATAAAATCTAATCAGACAAGAGTATACAAATAGCCACTTGTGGAATACCCGTGACGTCATGTTATAAACATTTATCATTCGGCATACCTCGGGTGATCCGGTGATCAAATCCCTCGGCTGTATCACGTAGCTTGATATGCACCTACACGGTACATTTCTCACATCTCCGGAAGCACACCGCTTTACCGTTATTAAAATTGTAAGGCTCCTCTTTAGAAAGAACGCATGAGTAAATTTTCTATCGTTATTTTTCTAAGAATATTTCAGTCGGCAAACAGTTTTTACATCCAATTTTTAGCGTGGTTTATCAATTCCGTTAGGAGCTTTCATCGACAGATCGATAGAAGTGAATAACTTCACAGTGGCAATCGGCATACCTCGGGTGATCCGGTGATCAAATCCCTCGGCTGTATCACGTAGCTTGATATGCACCTACACGGTACATTTCGCACACCTCCGGAAGCACACCGCTTTACCGTTATTGAAATTGTAAGGCTCCTCTTTAGAAAGAACGCATGAGTAATTTTTCTATCGTTATCTTTCTAAGAGTATTTCAGTCGGCAAACAGTTTGTACATTCAATTTTTAGCGTGGTTTATCAATTCCGTTGGGAGCTTTCATCGACAGATCGATAGAAGTGAATAACTTCACAGTGGTTGTTCATGTCGTTGCTAAGCGATCTACAGGGGCGCCGCCATGTTTAAGATCATGTGATTGGTAGTTAAAAATGGAAGCCTCCCTTATACAGACGAGGTTAGATGTAGGTACGGAATCGGCCGAGTTGTGACGAGTGTTCACAGTGGTTGTTCATGTCGTTGCTAAGCGATCTACTGGGGCGCCGCCATGTTTAAGATCATGTGAGGGGTAGTTCAAAATGGAAGCTTCCCTTACACAGACGAGGTTAGATGTAGGTACGGAATCGGCCGAGTTGTGACGAGTGAAATATTTATGTATCATGTGTTGTGTTCGTTTACAGACCTCAATGATAGTTCAATAGATTACTGCTTTTCCTACCATATAAATAGGACATAGTTCATTAAAAATGAAAAAGTGATAGTTTGTTTTCCAACAGAAGATAATTACGCTCTGGAAAAAAAAAAAACACGATTTGGAGGTAAGAATGTGATGAAGCTGTTGTTACTTGGACATGAAGTTATGCATTATGGTCGCGGTCTATTTGCAGGCGTTGCTCAACATCGTCCGCTTGGTAGATTCTGATCGGCCTGCTCTCCCCGGACTTTTTTTGCGAAAATTCTGCAATTAGATGTCCAAAAACTGTGAATAAAGTTCGCTTTTTTCAATGTTTGCAGTTTTTTAACGACGGAATAATTGGAACGGGTAAGATCTTCACTGACAAACATAGGAGTGTTGCGCAGACGGGATTTCGCAGCAAAAACAAGGTGCTTGGTGTGATAACTAGTAAATTTAACTATGATCTGAGAGGGAGAGTCGTGTCTAAGTTGACCCACAGGATGGCACCGATCTATATTTGACTCCGAGAGTTTAGGACCATTTACTAGCATGCGATCGTTGATCAAGCCTGCCACTTTCCTGGTAAGTTCGGTCTCGGAAAGCTTTTGATTAAAAATCTAGGCTGTGTTTTCCTTACAGGAATAAATGTGTTTTTTTTTAATGGCTGTTTTTCCTGGCTGAAAACCTTGGCTGCTTTTCATGACTTTGAATATAGGCTTTTTTTCCCCCCTGACTGAAATTTAAGGTTGTTTCTCTTGCTAAAACTCCAGACTAAAAGCCAAGGTTGTTTTTTTCCTGGCTAATCGAGGCTGTTTTCCCCTGCTGAAAATCTGAGCCGCTTTCCTGACAAAAAAATCTAGGCACTTCCTCCTAGCAGAAAATTTAGGGTGTTTTTCTGGTGTGTTTCTGAGTGAAATCTGTGTATTTTTCTGACTAAAATTCATAGTAATTTTCCTGTCTAAAATTAGAGTTTTTTACATTGTGAAAAGGGTTTTTTCCCGACTGAAAATCTAGCTAGTTCTTCTCACTGAAATTTAAGGTGTTTTTTCCCCTGACTTTAAATCGGGGCTATTTTTCCTTTACGACTGAAAATCTCGACTATTTTACGTGCTAAAGTGTAGGCTTCTTTTTTTCCTACTGAAAATCAACGCCGTTTTTCCTGACTGAAAAGCTGGGCTGTTTTTTCCTGACTGAAAATCTGGGCCGTTTTTTCTTACAAAAAATCTAGGCTGTTTTCGTCAGAAGAGTAGAATTCTAGGCTGTTTTTCCTGACTGAAAATCTGGGCTGTTTTTTCTTACTAAAAATCTAGGCTGTTTTTGTCACAAGACAAGAACTCTAGGCTGTTTTTCGGTTCCTGACTGAAAATCTGGGCTGTTTTTTTTTCTTACTAAACTACAGGCTATTTTTCCTAATTTGTGAAAATCTAGATTGTTACTGCCACCTAACACTCTAGGCTGTTTGTTTTTTTTTTTTTTTTTGGGGGGGGGGTAAAATAAATGGCATTTTTCCCAGTTTAAAACTGAGACAAAAAGAACTGATATTTTTCCTGAATTTTGGCTGTTTTTTCTTTACTGAAAATATAGGCTTTATTTTCCTACCTGAACTTCTAGACTACTTTTCTTGACTGAGAATATAGGGTGTTTTGTATGATTAAAAATCTAGGCCGTTATTCTTAACTGAAAATTTCGTGACTGAAAAACTGAAAATCTAGGTCGTCTTCCCTGACTGAAAATCTTAGCTATTTTAGCCGACTGAAAATCTTAGAGGCCGATTTTCCTGGCTGAAATCTGGGCTGCTTCACTTACCAAAAATATAGGCTGTTTTTATCACCTGAATAAAACATGCGAGGCTGTTTTTCCAGGCTGAAAACTGAACCTGCGGTTCCCACTTAAAATCTAGGCTGTTTTTCTTGGTTGAAATACAGGCTATTTTTCCTATTTTATGAATATCTGGGCTGCTTTTTGCCAGACTAAAATCCTTGCCGAAAATCTGTGCCATTTTTTAATTGAAAATCTAGGCAGTCCTTTACTCTGACTATTAAAGCTCGTAACTTTTTTTGCCTGGCTGAAAATACTTGGCTGTTTTTCCTGGTTCAAATTATGCTAATTTACCTGACGGAAAATTCAGGTTGTTTTTCCCCCGACTTGAAATCTATGCATTATTTCCTGTTTAAGATGTGAGCTATTTTTCCTGATTGAAAATAATCGCTACCTTACCTGACTGAAAATATAGGCTGCTTTACCTGACTGAAGGCTTTTTTGTTCCTGAATAAAAACGGAGGCATTTATTCCCGAGTTGATATCTAGGCTGTAATTGTGGGTTGGGCTGTTTTTTTTTAATTGAAAATAAAGGCTGCTTTACTTGACTGAAAATAAAGTCTGCTTTCCTGACTGAAGCTGTATTTCCTGGATGAAAAATTTTGGCGTTTTTTCCTGACTATAGATCAAGGCTGTATTTCCTGGCTAAAAATCTATTGTTTTTTTTTGCTAACTGAAAATCTCGGATGTTTCTCCTGACTGAAAATCTTAGCTATTTTAGCTGACTAAAAATCTTGGCGGGTTTTCCTGGCTGAAATCAGGACTGCTTTTCTTACTAAAAAACTGGGTTTTGTCACCTAAAAACTATAGGCTGTTATTCCTGGCTAAAAATTAAGGCTGTTATTCCCACTGAAAATCTAGGTATTTTTCCTGGATGAAAATCCAGACTGTTTTTCCTGGCAGAAATTTTGGGCTGTTTTTGTGAATTAAAATATGGGCTTTATTTTTTCTACCTGAAATTTTAGGCTGCTTTTCTTGACTGAAAAAATATAGACTGTTTTATCTGATAAAAAATCTTGGCTTTTTTGCCAGACGAACAATCTAGGCTGTTTTTCTTGGCTAAATATCAAGGCCGTTTTTTTTTCTGGCAAATTTCTAGGCTATTTCTCCTGAATGAAAATCCAACCCGTTTCCCCTATTTCCTAAAATCTGGGCTTTTTTTCTAGACTGAAAATTTAGGCTTTATTTTCCTCACTAAAAATCTAGGCTGCTTTTCTTGAATGAAAGAAAACTAGACTGCTTTTTGCTTGCTAAAATTCTACTAAGTTTTTCTTGACTAAAAGCATAGGTTTTTTTTGCTAAGTATAGGCTGTTTACCCTTAAATCCGAGGCTGTTTTTCCTTGCTGAATATCTGTGCCGTTTTTCTTTTATTGACAATCTAGGCAGTTTTTTACCGAGACTGAAACTTGCAAATTTTTTTTCCTGACTGAAAATCTAGGCCTTTATTCCTACTAAAAATCTAGTCTGTTTTTCCCAACTGAAATTACTTGGTTGTTTTTCCCGTTTTAAATTATGCTATCTTACCAGACCAGTCAACTGAAAATATAGGCTGTTTTTCCCGACTTGAAATTTAAGCTGTATTTCCTTGTTAAAATCTGGGTAGTTTTTTCTGATTGAAAATAAATGCTGCTTTAACTGACTGGAAATATAGGCTGTTTTTTCCTGACCAAAGGTTTTTTTTTTCCTGTGTAGAAATTTACGCTTTTTTCCTCACTAGAGATCAACACTCTATATCAGAAAATTTTGTCATCAGGTAAAGGGTTAAACGTGGCTTAAAGGATAGAAACTGTCTTGGAAAGAGTAGTACGCAGTTTGCGAGAAGGAAAAAATGTTTGTGGAAACCATTTTCTCCTTTTCCAACAATGCTTCCAATATCTGTCTTCCTCAAGTTTACAAAAAACCAAGGAATAAAGAGTTAGAGACCTGTCATTGTTGGCACATACAGACTGTGTGTCTTAATGAACACAAAGATAGATGTCACAGATAATTGTCTAAGATTAATTCTCAGTAGTCTGATCCACTGTTTACCAATATCTTCTCTGAAATATTTCCAAGAGCTATCTCATGGGTTCAAACATACAAGGATAAAAGAGTGACTTGACAGACATTATTGGCGCATACAGACAAGGTCTCTTGATAAACATACAGTGAGTTGTCACAGATGAATTGTCCAAGATTAATTGTCAGAGGTCTGATCCACTTGTTACCTCCATATTCTTCTTTTCCACAATGTTTTCAAAAGCAGTCTTCTGGTATGCAAAAACACAAGATGTAAAGAAATACAGACCCGACTGCCATCATGCACATATAATTAATACACAGAGTTGTCACAGGTAACTGTCAAAGATTAATTGTCATTAGTCTGATCAATTGGTAACCAGCATTTTCTTCTTCCACAATGTTTCAAACGGCTGTCTTTCTCAGGGTTGCTAAATCCAAGGGCTGAAGAATTAAAGATACATCCTTACAGCCAGAGAGAAAAAAATGTTAAACTTTGATAAACTGTAGAATTTAGTCAGCTGTGTAAGCATAGATAATTTACCGATATATAATGTAAGGGATAAATATATTGGAAATCCCCGATTTAAAACCGCAAACATCATAACAGTGATTTCTATGATGGCGTCCAGAAAATAAAATGCATTTTCTATTGGTTGTAATCTATGTAACTTTGCAATTGTCAGGGGCAATAATTGGCATGAAGATACAAGAATGATTATAGTTTGATAAGATAAGGATGAAAGGGGTTAAAAACTGACTGAAAAGGAGTATAGATGCATCTTTAATTAAGCCTTTACCAAACAACAGATTTTACACTGGTCTAAATTGAAAGCATTTGCAGACGACAAAACATATGACTGAAAAATTAAAATTTGTTTTTGGAAGGGTAGAAAACATTGTGGGAAAAGGAGAAAATGCTGTTTACCAGCATTTTCTCCTTTTCCCACAATGTTTTCAAAAGGCTTCTTTCTTAGGGTCATTAAAAGTCGGGATTATGTGGCAAAGAGTTAAAGACCTGATTGCCATTATTGGAACATACCTGTAGACCGCATGTCTTGATAAACACTTAAATAGATGTCAGATAATTGTCTATGATTAAATTGTCAGTAGTGTGATCCACTGGTAACCAGCATTTTCTTCTTCTCCCACAATGTTTCCTATAGCTGTCTTTCTCTGGGTTGCTAAACACATGGGCTGAAGAATTAAAGATACATCCTTACAGCCAGCGAGAGAAAAAAAAAACATTGTTAAAATTTGATAAACTGTAGAATGTTTCACAATTTAGTCAGCTGTGTAAACATAGATAAATTACCAATATACATGGTGTAAGGGATAAATCTATATATAGGAAATCTCAATTTGGAACAGAAAACGTCACAACAGTAAATTTCTTTGATGGCCTTCAGAAAATTAAATGCATTTTCTATTGGTTGTAATCTATGTAACTTTGCAACCGTCAGGGGCAACAATTGGCATGAAGATACAAGAATGATTATAGTTTGATAAGATAAGGATGAAAGGGGTTAAAACCTGACTGAAAACGAGTATAGATGTATCTTTAAAGACCTGACTGCCATTATTAGAAGTTACCTGTAGACTGTGTGTCTTGATAAATACACAGATAGATGTCAGATAATTGTCTAAGATTAACTGTCAGTAGTCTGATCCATTGTCCCTGAACCCATTTCCAAATAATCCCATGTTTTCACCCTTTACCACACAATCCCAACTTTTAACGACTCTGAGAAAAAAAGTCTTTGGAAAACATACTGTGAAAAAGAGAAAATGCTGGTAACCAGCATTTTCTCCTTTTCCCACAATGTTTTCTAATCATACCTACACAAGTTACAAATTTTAAGTCATCTGCAAATGCTTTCAATTTGGACAAGTCTAAAATTTTGTCATTTGGTAAAGAGTTAACAACCTCTGGGGTAAAGGATATTTCAAAACACTGTGTGATTGATTGATTGTATGGTATTTAATGCCATTTTCAATATTATTTCAGTTATATCGCATCGCATGGTGCACCTATCCATGCTTTCCTGGGGTTTCTTTTACCAGTACTACGCACAATATTCTTTCCAAGCCACTGGCTGCTTTCCCACAGAACCATCATCGAAACAATGGTCAGCGGTGAGAGAGATAAATTACCAATATACATGGAATCCTGTCGCAATGACTATCATCAATCCTCGAAAAGAAATTGGCCGAGCCGGGGATCGAACCAGCGACCTCCTGTTCTCAAGTCCTGTATGCTACCAAGTGAGCTACGGGGGCTCAGCAAACATTGTGTGAATTAAGAATTTAACTAAGAGTACAATTTAGAATGGTTAACTCTTTACCAAACAACAAAATTTTAGATTGGTCCAAACTGAAAGCATTTGCAGACAACAAATCAAATATGGCTCAAAAACTGAAATTGGATTTGGGAAGGGTAAAAAACATTGTGGGAAAAGGAGAAAATGCTGGTTACCAGTATTTTCTTGTTTTCCCACAATGTTTTCCAAAGGCATTTTCTTCAGGGTCGTTAAAAGTCGGACTGTGTGGTAAAGGATTAAGGAATAGGGACCCAGGTCTTTGCAAGACCAAATTTTGATATGACCTTCAAGCAAGGTAAATTCTCTTTCAGAGCCCTATCAAACTCTTTGTAGGATAGTTCCCATACTTGAATTGTGGGAAACAAAATCAGAGGCTAGTGTGCTCCAATTTTTAAGGATCAGACAAAGTCTGAAATTCAGGGTCCATATTCACCAACCATTCTTAAAAATATTCTTAGTCTTACTCTTCAAGATTTTCTACATTTGTAAGTAAAGCAACTTCCGATTGGCTAAACCAAATGGTTTAGCCAATCAGAAGTTGTGTTACTTTCAAATTTAGAAAATTCTGGAGAATAAGACTGAGAACGATATTAAGATTGTTGGTGAATATGGAGCCTGGACATTCAGGCTCAATCTAAACAGTGGCACTGCAAGCGCACAAGATGGTTGTCTCAATATTTTAAGATAGTAGTGATGAATCATTTACAGTTAAAAAACTGATGTTTACTTGCCATCTTACTGTAAGATGAAAAGTACACTCCATATTTGTGAATTTGTACAAGTATAAAGAAATGTGAGAAACAAAGAAAATGTTGGTAACAAGTATTTTCTCCTTTTAACACATTTTCCTTATAAGGGCATTTTCCTATAGGTCAGCCAAGCTCCAGTAGCACAGTTAGTCATGTTCAGGACTGAGAACAGGGGGTCAATGGTTGGAATCCCCTACTTGGCTAATTTCTTTCCAAAGGATTGATAAAAGTCATTGCGAAAGGATTCATTCCTTGCTCTACGCTGATGCTTGTTTTGACAGTGGTTATGAGGGAAAGCAGCCAATGGCTTGGGAAGAATATTGTGCAAAGTACTGGTAAAAGAAACTCCAGGAAAGCATGGATAGATGCACAGACCACTGTGATAAATGTTGATAACAGTTTTAAACACCATACAATCAATCCATCAATTGCCCAGGTCTTAAAAAACATTATTTGAGAATATTTGATACAGGGTTATTCCATTGATTCATGATTTTGAAAACAGTGTGAAAGGTAGAAAACCACCATTTTCTTCTTCATCTGAATATGTTTTCAAAGCACTTTTTCCTCAGCCTACAGGTTCTTAAAATCTTGGGATTTTTTAAGGATTAATTCACTGATTTATTTTTTATTATATTTCCAATGCCAGTCAATAATTCAGATTATTATTAAATCTTTACCACACAATCCCGTGTTTTAACAACCCCGAGAAAGAAAGCTTTTTAAAACATTGTGAGAAAAGGAGAAAATGCTGGTAACCAGCATTTTCTCCTTTTCCCACAATGTTTTCTACCCACTCAAAGATAATTTTCATCATTTGTACCTCATTTATTTTGTCATCTGCAAATGCTTTCAGTTTCGACAAGTCTAAAAATTTTTCATGTGGTAAAGAATTAAGAGGACAAAGACCACTGGCATTTGGTGACAAGTTCAGAACATATGAACTTTTGTTCTTATGGCTTCCAATGATAGAATGTCAGCTTTCGGACATAATTACAGGGTCTGGAGCCCCGCAGAGATTGTCCCAGAGATTGCCACTGTACAGCTTCTAAATAAATGATTTCTTATCTGGTGATTTGGTGTACACACAAAAAATAGTCTGGACAAAAACACCAGTGTCGAGGCCTTTAGCTAGTCCAGTGTTTGTTTATTTTGCACAGAAAAAGGATTGGTTGTTGATGTCTGATTTTCAATTTACTCCTAAGCATCCTGTCCTATCTTTTGTCCAGACATGTTAACTCTTAATTAACCAGACAACAAAATTGTAGGCTCGTACAAATTGAAAGCATCTGCAGACGACAAAATAAAAGTAACTTAAAAATTGAAGTTTGATGTTGGTAGGGTAGAAAACATTGGGGGGAAACAAGAAAATTCTTTGTTCACCACCACTTTCTCCTTTTTCCACAATGTTTTCTAAAGCCTTCTCTGTTAAAGTCATTAAAACTCAGGAATGTGTGAAAACTCTTAACTCTTTACAAAACGACAAAATTTTAGGCTAGTCCAAAGCATTTACAGATGACAAAATAAATGTGTCACAAAAATGGAAATTTGTTTTGGGAAAGGTAGAAAACATTGTTGGAAAAGGAAACAAGAGGGCCATGATGGCCCTGGAGTCGCTCACCTGAGCCTTTTGACCAAGCACAACCAATTTCCAACGTCTTGTGAGATGTATGTATTACCAAACAATAAAATTTTAAACTCATCGGTCTGAACCTTCTGCATAAAACAAATAATATGTGGATCAAGCTGTGGAATTGGTCTCTCAAAGGGGTAGAAAACATTGTGAAAAAGGGAAAAAATGCTGGATACTAGCATTTTCTCATTTTCAAACTGTGTTTTCAAAAGGCTTCTTTCTGAGAGTCATTTGTACACTAGGTTTTTCTAAGATTTGACGTAGTGACCTAGTTTTTCAGCCAACATGACACATTTTCAAAGTGATCCAGGATATCACCAGGACAAACATTCTTACCAAATTTCAAAAGTATTGGACTGAAAATGTGGCCTCTACAGCATACACAAGGTTTTTCTAAGATCTGACCTAGTGACCTAGATTTTGACCCAACATGACCCATTTTCAAACTCATCCAAGATATTACCAAGGCAAACATTCTGAGCAACTTTAAAAGAGTATTGAACAAAAAATGTGGCCACAACAGTGTACACATGGTTTTTCTAAGATTTGACCAGGTGACCTAGTTTTTGACCCAACATGACCCATTTTCAAATTCGACTGAGATATCATCGAGACAAACATTCTGACCAACTTTCAAGAGTATCAGACAGAAAATGTGGCTTCTGGAGCTTACACAAGGTTTTTCTAAGATTTGACCTAGTGACCTAGTTTTTCACCCGACATGACCTATTTTCAAACTAGTCAGAGATATTATCAAGGCAAACATTCTGACCAACTTTCAAGAGTACTGGACAGAAAATATGGCCTCTAGAGCATACACAACGTCTTTCTTAGATTTGACCTGGTGACCTAGTTTTTGACCCAACATGGCATATTTTCGTACTATTTAAAGATATAATCAAGACAAACATTCTGACCATTTTTCAAGAGTATTGGACTGAAAATGTGGCCTCTATAGTGTACAAAAGGTTTTTCAAAGATTTGACCTAGTGACCTAGTTTTTGACCCCACACGACCCAATTTCAAACTTGTCTGAGATTTTATCAGGACAAACGTTCTGACCAAGTTTCATGAGGATTGGACTGAAAATGTGGCCTCTAGAGCATACACAAGGTTTTTCTAAGATTTGACCTAGTGACCTAGTTTTTTACCCCACATGACCCAATTTGGAAATCGTCTGAGATTTTATCAAGACGAACATTCTGACCAAGTTTCACAAGTATCTGACTGAAAATGTGGCCTCCAGAGCATACATAAGGTTTTACCAAGATTTGACCTAGTGACCTAGTTTTCGACCCCACATGACCCAATTTCGAACTCGTCTGAGACTTTATCAAGACAAACATTCTGACCAAGTTTATGAGGATCGGACTGAAACTGGCCTCTAGAGCATACGCAAGGTTTTTCTAAGATTTGACTTAGTGACCTAGTTTTTGACCCCACATGACCCAATTTGGAACTCGTCTGAGATTTTATCAAGACAAACATTCTGAACAAGTTTCACAAGTATCTGACTGAAAATGTGGCCTCTAGAGCATACACAAGGTTTTACTAAGATTTGACCTAGTGACCTAGTTTTTGATCCCACATGACCCAATTTCAAACTCGTCCGAGATGTTATCAAGACAAACATTCTGACCAAGTTTCATGAGGATCAGACTGAAAATGTGGCCTCTAGAGCGTGCACAAGGTTTTTCTAAGATTTGACCTAGTGACCTAGTTTTTGACCCCACATTACCCAATTTCAAACTCGTCCGAGATTTTATCAAGACAAACATTCTGACCAAATTTCATGAGGATCAGACTGAAAATGTGGCCTCTAGAGCATACACAAGGTTTTTCTAAGATTTGACCTAGTGACCTAGTTTTTGACCCCACATGACCCAATTTCGAACTCGTCCGAGATTTTATCAAGACAAACATTCTGACCAAGTTTCATGAGGATCGGACTGAAAATGTGGCCTCTAGAGCGTACACAAGGTAAAAAGTTGATGACGGACGACGCACGACGCACACCGCACGACGGACACAGCACGATCACAATAGCTCACCATGAGCACTTCGTGCTCAGGTGAGCTAAAAATGCTGGTTACCACAATGTTTTCAAAAGGCTTTTTCCAGAGGGTCATTAAAAGTCAGGATTGTGTGGTAAAGGGTTAACCAAAATTACATAATGTTAGACTTATCCATATTGCATGTATTTGCAGATGACAAATTCAACATGGCTAAAATGATGAATTCGCCTGTGACATTTTTGGAGGAGAAAATGCTGGTTCCCGGCATTTTCTCCTTTTCTCACAGTGTTTTCAAGTCTTCAACTTCACGGTCGTTAAAATTTGGATTTGTGTGATAAAGGGTTAGGCAACAAGCAATTGTTGTTTTGCCTAAAATATTTTCAAAACTCTCTGACCACAATGTTTTCCTTCCCTTCAAACTCTTTTCCTTTCTGTAATGTGTAGTTCATTCTGTGTTGGTCTGAAAATTACCTGGATGTTCACCCCTAGGCTATTTAACGCGACTCATTGGCCTTTTGAGAACAGTGTAGATTCAAGATCAGACTGCACAGAATAGGCAGTCTGATCTTGGATCTATTCTGTCTGATATAGAGATATTCCTCCTCCCTCCCCCCCCGCCCCCCCCCCAAAAAAAACCCACCAAACTTTGGAATAGCCAAATTCAGGATTTTTATCGTCAACTTCAATGTTTTATTTAAGTTATTTAGCAGGCTCAGGATTAATTAGTAACCTGGCTACCTATTGCTTACCACAGATGATGGCAAAATAATAAGAAAATTCTAACAAAGAACCAAAGTTGTATTTAGATACAATGCTATCATTTTCATTATGGATATTTTAAATAGAAAAGAAGATACCGTCATACAGATTCTGGTATCAAGAATTCATTTCATATAATCCTCTGACAAAATTACCTTACATTGTTTGCCTTTCGAGAAAATAAAACATCAATGCAGAAAATAATAAGGAAAACAGAAAATTAAATGTAAATTAACCCTGAAAGCGCCTTTGACAACTATAGTTGCCTCTATGACCAGTGTAGATCAAGATCAGGCTGCACAAAACATGCAGCCTGATCTTTGATCTTCAATGTCCACTTTGCTGAAAACACTGTAGACAAAATTTAGCAACCATGAAATTGCAATTATTTGGGTCGTATTTCTAGGACGAAAATGTCTGATAGGCTTATTCAGAGCTCTAAGGTTTAAGAGCAAGGGAAATCCTTTGGTCAGTAGGAAAACTGCCTATACATAACAATTTTCCAATTTGTTGAAATGACATCTATACTTTCTGGCACCACATGCAATCACATTTTGCTTTTGGTGTACAGTGTAGATCAAAATCAGCAAGCAACAACCTGGAATCTATACTGACTTATATCCTTTGAAACACTTTTCCAAAAAATACCTAGAAATTTTATATCTACCTATAGCTCATTGACTGACTCAACACAACTGTTGTTTTTTTTAGACTTTTATATAGATCATGATAGAGTGAAGTCAGATTTGTAGATGCACCATGTGTGATTTTAACACTTAGGCTGCTAAGCGCAACTAAAGGACCTTTTACAGACAATATAGATCAAGATCAGACTGCACACAATGTGCACTCTAATCTTGGACCTATACGGTCCAAGAAGGAGATATCTTTCCCAAAATAAAACCTTTGAAATAACAAAATTTGGATTTTTATTACTTAGATGTACGTATGTTTCTTTGAGACGCTGACTTGAGAAGTATTACGCCTAAAATGTGTACTAAATTCAGGCATTATGCCAAAAATGACCACTAAATTGGGCAGTTATACTCAAAATGTCTGCTAATTTGAAAGGTGATATGCCCTAAGTATCTTCCAAGAAGTGTATTGCCAAGAATGCATGTTTATTTGAGAAGTAAATGTCCCAAAATGAGTTGTTATGCCCCAAATGTCTGCTTGTTTGAGGGGTTATGCTCTGACCCCTTTCATTCATGACAAGTTTTAGACTCTTCTAAATTTAAAGATTCTTCAGAAAACAAATCCAAAATTGATACTTTGTACATTAGCTGAGGATCTCTGACATGGTAGAAAACTTTGTAAGAAAGGAGAAAAAGGTGGTTACCAGAATTTCTCCTTATCTGATGATGTTTTCAAAAGCCTGCTTCCTCAGGGTCATTAACTCTTTACAAAATGACAAAATTTTAGACTTGTCCAAATTGAAATGATCAAAATATTTGTACAATGACAAAATAAATATGGCTCTGAAATTGACCTTTGTACTTGGAATGGTAGAAAACATTGTGGAAAAAGCAGAAAACACTGGTTACCAGCTTTTCTCCTTTTCCAAAAATGATTTCAAAAGCTGTCATTCTCAGAGTTGTTGAATGTTGGAATTGTGTGGTAAAAGGTTTAACCTATAAAAAACTATAAAATTTATTTAACCCTTTACCATACAATCCCCAGTTTATCAACCCTGACAAAGAAAGCCTATGAAAGCATTGTGGTAAAAGGAGAAAATGCTGGTAACCAGCATTTTCTCCTTTTCCCACATTGTTGTTTACACTTTCACAGAAAGACTCATCATTTTAGTCACACTTTATTTGTCGTCTGCAGATGCTTTCAATTTGGACAAGTTTAAAATTTTGTCATCTGAAAAAGAGTGGCAGCTAAAGAGTTAATTGTGACACTTTATCTCCGTAACATGATAAGTTCTTTTGTGGCTGTTTTCATCAGTACATTAAAATCAACGTTTAAATGACTTCGCCAGAACCTACGCACACGACCCCAAGTTGTTGCTGGAAAGCATGGGCTGGAAATTCCGTGAAAGATTCTCGCAATGGCACGTCCTGTCAATAAGTGCTCCTCACCATACAAGTTCACAAACTGATGGATGTCACTGATTACTTGGCCATGAGAGTACTCAGGTATCTGTGAAATGTAAACAGTTATTATTATCATAGATTGAACAGTCTTTTACCACTTTCGACATTATTTTAGTCATATACCTGTAAAAACTTATGTTCTCAGTTTTATTAGTTCTAAGCCAGGGCTCTGAAGTGTCTTGTGCCATAAAAAACCCAGTGACTCAACTGACAATTGAGCCTGGGTCCCCCTGATTGCAAATCCTGCATCTTCACCCTGCACCCTGTTCTAGAGAAATAGTATGATTTAACACTTTTCCAAATAATGAATTTTTGATTCTTCAGATCTGAAAAGCATTTTGCTACTGGCAAATTGGGTATCAAAGTACTCATCTCACATAGTCTATATTGTGGCAAATATTTTTTCTACTATAATTCTTTGTGCAAAACTCTCTACCTGGTCCTCTTCCTCAAAGACCATAGACTTAGTTTCAAAGTACTTGTCTAAAATTGCCTTTAGTGTGTCAAATAAATCTATTAGCATTTACTTATAGGACCTTTTCTAAAGTCTCAGCCTAGTGTCCCCCATCACAGCAATAAACTTGAGCCTGTAGCTTACAGGTGTCCAAAGTCTCTTCCTGGTGCCCATCCTACACAGTCATACACTTGATATCAAAAATCCTCATTCAAATTAGCCTTTTATTGGTGGGTAAATTTATTGGCATTTCAGAAGTCCCAAAAAAGCTTTTATTGTGTCAGACAAATCTATTGGTATTTACTTACAGATTCCTGTTCCTATGTCTTTGCCTGGTCTCTCTAAATCTCTACAGTACTGCAATAGACTTGATATCAAAGTATTCAGCTAAAAGAACCTTTATTGTGTGGGATAAATCTATAAGCATTTACTTACAGGTTCCTGCTCCAAAGTCTTTGCCTGGTCATAGACTTGGTTCCAAAGTATTCAGCTAAAATAGCATTTAATGCACCTGATAAATGTATCATCATTTACTTACAGACTCCTGTTACTAAATCTTTCCCTGGTCTCATTTCCCTACTGCCATAAACTTGGTATCAAGGAACTCTGCTAAAACAGCTTTTTGAGCGCCAGATAAAGCTACTAGCATTTTACTTACAGCTTCCTGTTCTCAAGTCTTCGCCTTGTCATTCTCCTCTACTGCCATAGTCTCGGTATGGAAGTACTCAGCTGATATAGCCTTTAGTGCCCCAGATAAACGTATCAGCATTAAACTTACAGGTACCTGGTCCTAGGTCTTCACCTGGTCCTTTACTGCCATAGACTTGGTACTGCCATAGACATGGTATTAAAAACAAAACAGCCTTTAGTGACCCAGATTAATGTATCAGTATTTACTTAGAGATTCCAGTTCCCAAGTCTTTGCCTTGTCATTCTCCTCTACTGCCATAGACTCGGTATCAAAGTACTCAGGTAAAATAGCCTTTAGTGTCCCAGATAAATTTATCAGCATTTACTTACAGGTACCTGGTCCTAGGTCTTTGCCTGGTCCTTTACTGCCATAGACTTGGTATTAAAGTATCCACTTAAAACAAAACAGCCTTTAGTGCCCCAGATTAATCTATCAGCATTTACTTAGAGGTTTCAGTTCCCAAGTCTTTGCCTTGTCATTCTCCTCTACTGCTATAGACTCAGTATCAAAGTACCAAGCTAAAATAGCCTTTAGTATCGCAGATAAATGTATCAGCATTTACTTACAGGTTCCTGTTCTCAAGTCTTTGCCTTGTCATTCTCCTCTACTGCCATAGACTCAGTATCAAAGTACCAAGCTAAAATAGCCTTTAGTGTCCCAGATAAATGTATCAGCATTTACTTACAGGTTCCTTTTCTCAAGTCTTTGCCTTGTCATTCTCCTCTACTGCCATAGACTCAGTATCAACATACTCAGGTAAAATAGCCTTTAGTGTCCCAGATAAATGTATCAGCATTTACTTACAGGTTCCTGTTCTCAAGTCTTTGCCTTGTCATTCTCCTCTACTACCACAGACTCAGTATCAACATACTCAGGTAAAATAGCCTTTAGTGCCTCAGATAAATGTATCAGCATTTACTTACAGGTTCCTGTTCCCAAGTCTTTGCCTTGTCATTTTGCATTACTGCCATAGACTTGGTATTAAAGTATCCACTTAAAACAGAACAGCCTTTAGTGCCCCAGATAAATGTATCAGCATTTACTTACAGGTTCCTGTTCCCAAGTCTTTGCCTTGTCATTCTCCACTATTGCCACAGACTTGGTATCAAAGTACCAAGCTAAAATAGCCTTTAGTGTCGCAGATAAATGTATCAGCATTTACTTACAGGTACCTTGTCCTAGGTCTTTGCCTTGTCTTTCTGCGTTACTGCCACAGACTTGGTGTTCACCCTTTATCAAACAATCCCATGTTTTAACAACCCTGATGAAGAAAGCTTTTGAAAAAATTGTGGGAAATGGACAAAATGCTGGTAACCAACATCTTTCTCCTTTTGCACAATGTTTTCTATTTCATCAAAATAAATTCTTTCATTTGAGTTGAATTTGTCTTCTGCGAATGTTTTTAACTGGGACAAGTCTAAAATTATGTTGTCTTGCACCGAATTAAAGTTCTCTGCAAAATAGCCATTATTGCATCAGATTATTCTATCTACATTTTGTTACTGGTTCCTGTTCCAATTTCTTCACCGGTACCCCTCCTACATTGCCAAATACCTGGTATCAAAGTATTCATCTGAAACTGCCTTCATTGCATCATGCATTTACTTCCTTGTTCTTGTTCTGAGGGTCCAGCACTGCTTAGCAGTAATGTGTAGGACTTGTGACCAAGAGGCCCCTGGTTTGAGCCTCACTGGATACACTGGGTTTTCTGTGGGAGTATCCTTGAGCAAGACACTTCAGAGTCTTAGCCTAGCACTGGTGGAACCCAGGAAAAAATGAATATGTGAGCTGTCCCCATGATATGACTGAAATAATGTTGAAAGCAGTGTAAAACACCAATCAATCAATCGATCTTGTTCTGAGGTCTCTGCCTGGTGCCTGTCATCAACAGCCTTAGATTGGGTAAAAAAGTACTCATTCACAATAGGCTATATCTTTTCAAACATTTCTATCAGCATTTACTTACTGGTTCCTGTTCCAAAGTGTCTGCCTGGTCCCCGTCCTCAACAACCACAGACTGGGTATCAAAGTACTCATTCAATATACTTTTGAGTTTGTCATTTTTGGTTATATCCAGGGTATCAGCACACATCCAGTAGTTCTTATGGGATACACTGAAAGTAAAAAAAAATCTTTGCTCACTTGAAGAAAGCCAATCAGAACTAACTCCTTAACCCTTTACCACACAATTCCGAGTTTTGATGCCCCCTGGCCAAAAGGCCTTTTAAAAACATTGTGGGACAAGGAGAAAATGCTGGTGAGCAGCATTTTCTCCTTTTCCCACACTGTTTTTTACCATATGAGATATAAATTCCTCCATGTGAGCCACATTTAAATTGTTGTATGCAAATGCTTTCAATTTGGACAAGGCTAAAATTTTGTTGTCTGGTAAAGTTTTTTGGCAAGAAAATATTGTCAGTAGTTGACAGTGTGGATCCACAGGGTTTATTCTGCAAGGATTAACCCTTTTCCTGCTAAATAAGTGACATGAAACTTTCAAGTAAATGCCAATATTTTGCTATATCAAAGGTACTTTTTGGAGAAGTATATTTACCTATTGGACAGTGTAGGTCCAAGATCAGACTGCTTGTCCTGCGTAGCCTGATCTTGATCTACACAGTCTACTATCTGCAAAAGGTCTCTGAGTCACACTTAGCAGCCTATGGGTTAATACTCTCTATCAGACAGGGAAACAAATTCAGGAAATTATTTGCAGTAAGTTATTACAAGTAGTGCGGAAAGCTGATACCCTCAACTCTTTACCAAACCACAAAAATTTCAGCTGGACCAAATTGAAATAAGCCATGCTCTGTGAAAAAGCAGTTTTATGTATCTGCGAAAAGTATCGACTCAGGTCAGCTGGCTGATCTTGGTCAAAACTTTTCGCTATTGGTCAATTTTCTGCATGTCCACGGACCAGTCTACCTCATCATTAAGTCAGTTGTTAGGCAAAATGGATTTTATGGATCCATCATCATGTGATGACTTGTATGGTATCATGCATCGTGGAGATGCATAAGGCCCACTTTTGCCAGAGTGGGACTCAAATCATTTGCTATGTAAAATGTAGCCATAAAGATGATTTCTGCCTTTGAAATAGTAGAAAACATTGTGGGTAAAGGAAACAAGAGGGCCATGATGGCCATGGATCACTTACCTGAGTCAATAGGCGAAATTTCACTCCAGGGTCATAATGACCCCATTTAAAACTCATTGGAGATATTACTAAGACAAAGATTCTAACCAAATGTCAGGTCAGTTGAGCTGAAAATGTAGCCTCTGGAGTGGCCAAAATGTATTTCTTCAATTTGACCTAGTGACCTAGTTTATGACCCTATGTGACCATATTTCAAACTCATCTGAGATACCAAAACAAACTTGTTGACAAAGGTTTAGGTGAATTGGGCAAGAATTGCTGCCTCTATTGTGCCCACAAGGTATTTCTGTAATTTGACCTAGTGACATAGATTATGACCCTATGTGACCCAATTTCAAACCCATTCAAGATATCATCAAGTAAAACATGCTGACAAATTTTTTAGGTCAGTTGAGCAAAAATTGTGGCCTCTACAGTGCCCACGATACATTTCTTTAATTTGACCTAGTGACCTAGTTTATGACCCTATGAAACCCAATTTCTAACTGATTCGAGATAGCATCAAGTATAATAATTATGTAGACCAATTTTCAGGTCAACTTAGCTAGAAATGTGGCCTCTAGAGTGCCCAAATGGTACTTCTTCAATGTGACCCAGTGACCTTGTTTATGACCCTATGTGACCCAATTTTGAAGTCATCGGAGATATCATCAGGACAAACATGCCGACCAATTTTCAGGTCAATTGAGCAAGAATTGTGGCCACTGGCGCGCCCATAAGATATTTCTTTAAATTTGACCTAGTGACCTAGTTTATGACCCTATGTGACCCAATTTTAATCTCATCCAAGATTTTATCAAGACAAACATGCTGATTAATTTTCAGGTCAATTGAGTAAGAATCGTAGACTCTAGAGCGCCCACATGGAATTTCGGTAAGTTGACCTAATGACCAAGTTTATGACCCAGGGTGACCCCAATTCAAACTCATTCGAAATTTCATCAAAACAATCATTCTGACCAATTTTCAAGTCAATTGAGCAAAAAATGTGGCCTCTGAGTGCCCACAAGATATTTCTTTAACTAGACCTAGAGACCTAGTTTATGACCCTAGGTGATCCAAATACAAACTCATCCGATATTACATCAAGACAAACATTCTGACCAATTTTCAGGTCATTTAAGTAAGAAATGTGGGCCTCGAGAGTGTCCACAAGGTATTTCTTTAATCTGACCTAGTGACCTAGTTTATAACCCCAAATGACCCAATTTCAAATTCATCTGAGATTTAATTAAGACAACCATTCTGACCAATTTTCAAGTCAATTGAGCAAAAAATGTGACCTCTAGAGTGCCCACAATGTATTTCTTTAATTTGACCTAGTGACCTACTTTATGACCCAAGGTGACCCAAATTAAAAACTATCCTAGATTTCATCAAGACAAACATTCTGAATAATTTTCAGGTTAATTGAGCCGGAAATTGTGGCCTCTAGAGTGTCCACAAGGTATTTCTTTAATTTGACCTAGTGACCTAGTTTATGACCCTAGGTGACCCCAATTGAAAACTATTCTAGATTTCATCAAGACAAACATTCTGAATAATTTTCAGATTAATTGAGCAAGAATTGTGGCCTCTAGAGTGTCCACAAGGTATTTCTTCAATTTGACCTTGTGACCTAGTTTATGACCCCAGGGGACCCAATTTCAAACTCATTCGAGATTTAATTAAGACAAACATTCCGACCAATTTTCAAGTCAATTGAACTAAAAATGTGGCCTCTAGAGTGCCCACAAGGTATTTCTTTAATTTGACCTAATGACCTAGTTTATGACCCTAGGTGACCCAAATTCGAACTCATTCAAAATTTTATCAAGACAAACATTCTGACCAATTTTCAGGCCAAATGAGTAAGAAATGTGGCCTCTAGAGTGTCCACAAGGTAAATGTTGACGATGGACCATGGACGACGCATGATGGAAGGCAGATGCCGGACATCAGACAACCACAAAACTGCACATTGTGATCAGGCGAGCTAAAATGCTGGGTAACCCGATTTTTTCTACTTCCCATGATTTTAAAAGCCTCCTTCCACTGGGTCATTAAAACTCATGATTGTGTAAACGACGAATTAGAATAGTCCAAATTGAAAGCATTTGCAGAAGACAAAATAAATGTGACTTAAAAACTGAAATTTGTCTTGGAATGGGTAAAAAACATTGTGCAAAAAGGAGAAAATGCTTGGTACTATGTTTTCAAAAGCCTCATGCCTCTGTGTCATTAAAACTTGTGGTTGTGTGGTAAAGAGTTAACACTGTCTCTTCAGTGGGAAAAGGAGAAAATACTGATTATTTGCATTTCTCCTCTCTTACAATGTTTTTCAAGAGATTTCTTCTTAACTCTTTGCCACAGGACAAAAATGTAGACTGGTCCAAATTGAAAGAGTTTGCAAACGACAATTTAAATGTTGCTAAAATGGTGGAATTTGTCTTTGATTGGGTGTAAAACATTGTGGGAAAAGGAGAAAATGCTGGTTACCAGCATTTTCTCCTTTTCCCACGTTTTCAAAAGGTCTCTTTCTCAGGGTTGTTAAAAGTCGTGATTGTGTGGTAAAGGGTTAAGGGCGGAGCTCCAGATACGAGGGATTGATGGTATTCTAAATCCATTATTTCTAATCCAAACCCTATGTTGTGGGTACTCATTAGAATTGTCTCAATGAGACGATTTTAATAAGTACCCATAACATAGGGCTTGGTGGAGAATCATATATAATACTTTCAGTTTTGAAATCAAATTCACTCCCTCTGCCTGGAGCTCTGTTAAGGGTCATCAAAACTTGGGATTGTGTAGTAAAGGGTTAACCTGGTGATATACTCCTATACTTGTCCAAATTGAAAACATCTGCAGCAGACATGTTAAATATGCCTCAAATGATCTGATTTATGTCCTTGAAAGGAAGGAGTACGGCTTGAATAATTCAATTTGTCAATTTGAATGGGCTGCGAGCATAATGAGAATATGAGAAAATGCTGCTTATCAGCATTTCCTCCTTTTTCCACAATGCTTTCAAAGGCCTTCTTCCTCCAGATTGCTTAACCCTTTACCAAATGACCAAATTATAGTCTCATCCAAATGAACTATTCTCCACACAATTCAGAGTTTTAATGACACTGATGGTGAAAACTTTGAAAACATTGTAGAAAAAGGAGAAAATGCTGGTAACAAGCATTTTCTCCTTTTCCCACAATTTTTTCTACCCTATTATAGATAGAAAGCATCACTTGAGCAACATTTGTCTGCAAATGCTTTGAACTGCGACAAGTCTGACATTTTCTCGTTTGGTATAGAGTTAACAGCAGTTGCACATGTTACTTAAATGATGGAATTTGTCTTTGAAATGGTAGAAAATATCATGGGGAAAAGGAGAAAATGCTATTATTAACCAACATTTTGTCCTTTTCCCATAATGTTTTCAAAACCCTTATTCCTCTTGGTCTTTAAAACTTGTGACTGTGTGGTAAAGGAATAGCCTATTACCATACAATGACGGGTTTTAATGCCCCTGGGAAATTAGACTTTTGAAAACACTGTGGGAAAAGGAGAAAATCCTGATAATCAGCATTTTCTCCTTTTCCCACAATGTTTTCTTACCTTTCAGAAAAAAATGTAATCATTTGGGCTGCATTTAATTTGACATCTGCAAATGCTTTGAATTTAGACCAGTCTAAAATTTTGTTGTGTGGTAAAGAGTTAAAGAAGGAATTGTTTTTTAAAGATTCAAACATCTGTATCAAGTTGCTCTCTGCAAATTTTTTCTATGAGGCAATGCATAATAGAAAAATTCAATTACAAAGGAAATTTTTTAAAAGCTTTTTTCCAAATCATATTTATTCCCCCAGACTGAACAATATTTCTGTCAAATTATTTTTCAAGCATTTCCAGAAAAAAAAGCCATCATTATTACAAATACAAAACCGTTACTTTGGTTTAACCTACAACACTAGAAAAAAATTGTGAGTCAAAAAAAGAAACAAGAAGGCCATGATAGCCCTGTATTGATTTACTGTCTTTCATGTAAATGTGCCATGTACATAACAGGTAACGACAGAGACATTAAACTATAAGAAGACTGCATGGCAATAAAATTTTATTGGAAGAATAGCCCCCCAAAAACGTCCAATCTTTTTTCACAAGCAGAGATGATGTCAGTGAATAATAGCAAGTTTAATCATTCATTTATCATAATCATAGGAATAAGGAACAAGATTTTTAAAGTTTTCAGCATTTAACTCTACCAATATTCCAGACTTGTCCCAATTGAAAGCATTTGCAGACGAAAAATTAAAGGTCGCTCAAATGATAAAATTTGTCCCAATATGATAGACAAGAGGGCCATGATGGCCCTGGATCGCTCACCTGAGTCAATAGGCGAAATTTCACTCCAGGGTCACTCTAGAGCAAACAGAAAGTTTTTCTAAGATTTGACCTAGTGACCTAGTTTTTGACCCCAAATGATCCAATTTCAAACTCGTCCCAGATTTTATCAAGAGAAACATTCTGACCAAGTTTCATGAGGATCAGACCGAAAATGTGGCCTCTAGAGCGTACACAAGGTAAAAAGTTGATGACGGAAGACGCACACCGCACGACGAACGCCGGACACAGCACAATCAAAATAGCTCACCATGAGCACTTTGTGCTCAAGTGAACTAAAAAACAGAAGTCAAAAAAGAGCACCACATGCAGGTGCCAACAATTGGCTGTTGTTTTTCGATGGATAAAAATTACCCTAATAATTTTTTAAAAAGGTCACCCTAGGAACATTTCTGTGAAATTATTTCAAAATCTGACCAGCCATTCCAGAGAAGAAGAATTAAGAAATTCCTCTTCATGTCCCTATGGTGCAAATAGCCCCCACCACCAGAGCCATGTTTCTTGACAGATCACAATTTTGCAAACAATTTTTGAAAAGAGTCACCCAAGGAAGATTTCTGTGAAATTATTTCAAAATCTGACCAGCAGTTTCAGAGAAGAAGAATTTTTAAGAATTTCTTCATGTCCGTATCGTGTAAGTAGCCCACAGCCATCAGAGCCATGTTTCTTGACGGATCAAAATTTTGCAAACAATTTGCAAAAAGGGTCACCCAAGGAACATTTCTGTGACATTATTTCAAAATCTGACCAGCCGTTTCAGAGAAGAAGAATTTTTAAGAATTTCTTCATATCTGTATAGTGCAAGTAGCCCCCCCCCCCCCCCCATCAGAGCCATGTTTCTTGACGGATCAAGATTTTGCAAACAAATTTTGAAAAGGGTCACCAAAGGAACATTTCTGTGAAATTATTTCAAAATATGACCAGCGGTTTCAGAGAAGAAGCATTTTTAAGAATTTCTTCTGTATAGTGCAAGTAGCCCCCATTCACCAGAGCCATGTTTCTTGATGGATCAAAATTTCGCAAACAGTTTTTGAAAAGAGTCACCCAAGGAACATCTCTGTGAAATTATTTCAAAATCTGACCTGCGGTTTCAGAGAAGAAGCATTTTTAAGAATTTCTTCATATCCGTATAGTGCAAGTAGCCCCCAGTCACCAGAGCCATGTTTTTCGACAAATCAAAATTTCGCGAACAGTTTTTGAAAAGGGTCACCCAAGGAATATTCCTGTGAAATTATTTCAAAATCTGACGAGCGGTTTCAGAGAAGAAGAATTTTTAAAAATTTCTTCATGGCCGTATAGTGCAAGTAGCCCCCATTCACCAGAGCCATGTTTCTTGACGGATCATAATTTCGTGAACAAGTTTTGAAAAGGGTCACCCAAGGAACATCTCTGTGAAATTATTTCAAAATCTAACCAGCCGTTTCAGAGAAGAAGAATTCTTAAGAATTTCTTCATTTCCCTATAGTGCAAGTAGCCCCCATTCACCAGAGCCATGTTTCTTGACAGATCAAAATTGTGCGAACAAGTTTTGAAAAGGGTCACCAAAGGAACATCTCTGTGAAATTATTTTAAAATCTGACGAGCAGTTTCAGAGAAGAAGAATTTTTAAGAATTTCTTCATATCTGTATAGTGCAAATAGCCCCCATTCTCCAGAGCCATGTTTTCTGACGGATCAAAATTTCGCGAACAAGTTTTGAAAAGGGTCACCCAAGGAACATTCCTGTGAAATTATATGGAAATCTGACCCGTGGTTTCAGAGAAGAACCAGAGTTTTTGATGGAATCAAATTTTGTGAACAATTTTCAAAGAGGACCTCCCAAGGAACATTCCTGCCAAGTTTGGTCCAAATTGGCCCAGTGGTTTAGGAGGAGATGATGTTTAAAGAATTGTTGACGACGCGAGACGAACGACGCACAGACGCACGACGAACGATGCACGACGGACACCGGGTGATCCCAAAAGCTCCCCTTGGGCACATTGTGTTCAGGTGAGCTATAAACATTGTGGGAAAAGGAGAAAATTTTAGCTCACCTGAGCACAAAGTGCTAAGGTGAGGTATTGTGATGGGTCATTGTCCAGCATCCATCTGTCGTCTGTCCACAATTCCTTTAAACATCTTCTCCTCCTAAACCGCTGGGCCAATCTTGATGAAACTTGGCAGGGATGTTCCTTGGGTGAAGCTCTACCAAAGTTGTTCAAGAGATTGAATTCCACCCAAAACTCCGGTTGCCATGGCAACAGAAAGGGAAAAAAATAGGAAAATCTTTGAAAATCTTCTTCTCTGATTCTGGAAGGCGTAGAGCTTTGATATTTGGTATGTAGCATCTCCTAGTGGACCTCTACCAAGTTTGTTCATATGATGTCCCTGGGGTCAAAAATGGCCCCGCCCCGGGGATCACAAGTTTGAACATAGGAACAAAGAAGGAAAATTTTGAAATTCTTCTTCTCTGAAACTGGAAGGCGTGGAGCTTTCATCTAGCATCTCCTAGTGGACCTCTACCAAGTTTGTTCATATGATGCCCCTGGGGTCAAAACTGGCACCGCCCCGGGGGTCACAAGTTTTGAACATAGGAACAAAGAAGGAAAACTTTAAAAATCTTCTTCTCTGATTCTAGAAGGCGTAGAGCTTTGATATTTGGTATGTAGCATCTCCTAGTGGACCTCTACCAAGTTTGTTCATATGATGCCCCTGGGGTCAAAACTGGCCCTGCCCCGGGGGTCACAAGTTCGAACATAGGAACAAAGAAGGAAAACTTTAAAATTCTTCTTCTCTGATATTGGAAGGCGTGGAGCTTTGATATTTGGCATCTAGCATCTCCTAGTGGAACTGTACCAAGTTTGTTCATATGATCCCCCTAGGGTCAAAACTTGCCCTGCCCCGGGGGTCACAAGTTTCGAACATAGGAACAAAGAAGGAAAACTTTAAAATTCTTCTTCTCTGAAACTGGAAGGTGTAGAGCTTTGATATTTGGTATGTAGCATGTCCTAGCGGACCTCTACCTAGTTTGTTCATACGATGCCCCTGGGGTCAAAACTGGCCTCGCCCCAGGGATCACAAGTTTCGAACATAGGAACAAAGAAGGAAAAATCAAACTTCTTCTTCTCTGAAACTGGAAGGCGTGGAGCTTTGATATTTGGCATCTAGCATCTCCTAGTGGACCTCTACCAAGTTTGTTCATATGATCGCCCTCGGGTCAAAACTGGCCCTGCCCCGGGGTCACAAGTTCTAACATAGGAACAAAGAAGGAAAACTTTAAAATTCTTCTTCTCTGAAACTGGAAGGCGTAGAGCTTTGAATATGTAGCATCTCCTAGTGGACCTCTACCAAGTTTGTTCATACGATGCCCCTGGGTCAAAACTGGCCCTGCCCCGGGGGTCACAAGTTCTAACATAGGAACAAAGAAAGAAAACTTTAAAATTCTTCTTTTCTAAACCTTGGAGGCATAGAGCTTTGTTATTTGGTATGTAGTGAACCTGTTCTAACTTTTAGCCCACTTGAGCACAACATGTTCAGTCAGTTCAAAATTGGGTCACCTGGGGTCATAAACTAGGTCACTAGGTCAAATTAAAGAAATACCTTGTGGGCACTCTAGAGGCCACATTCATTGCTCAAATGACCTGAAATTTGGTCAGAATGTTTGTCTTGATAAAATCTTAGATGAGTTTGGATTCGGGTCACCTGGGATCATAAACTAGGTCACTAGTTCAAATTAAAGTAATACCTTGTGGGCACTCTAGAGGCCACATTTTTGGCTCAATTGACTTGAAAATTGGTCAGAACCTTTGTCTTGAGAAAATCCCACATGAGTCAGATTTTGGGTCATGTGGGGTCTTAAATTAGGTCACTAGGTCAAATTAAAAAAATACCTTGTGTGCACCCTACAGGCCACATTTATTGTTCAACTGATTTGAAAATTGGTCAAAATGTTTGTCTTGATGAAATCTAGGATGACTTCAAAATTGTGTCACCTCGGCTCATAATCTAAGTCACTAGGTCTAATTAACGAAATACCTTTAGGGCACTCTAGAGGTCACATTTCTTGCTCAATTGACTTGAAAGTTGGTCAGAATGTTTGTCTTGATCAAATATTGGGTGAGTTTGAAATTGGGTCAGCTGGGGTCATAAACTAGGTTATTGGGTCAAATTTAAGAAACACGTTGTGGGAACTCTAGAGGCCACATTTATTGCTCAATTGACTTGAAAACTGTTCAGAATGTTTGCCTTGATAAATTTTTTGATGAGTTCTAAATTGGGTCACGTGGGTTGATAAATTAGGTCACTAGGTCAACTTACGGAAATTCCTTGTGGACGCTCTAGAGGCCACATTTTAAGCTCAATTGACCTGACAATTGGTCAGAAATTGAATTATGCACGTTGAGTGAATTTCGCCTATTGACTCAGGTGAGTGATCCAGGGCCATCATGGCCGTCATAAACAAGAGGGCCATGATGGCCCTGGATCGCTCACCTGAGTCAATAGGCAAAATTTCACTCCAGGGTCACTCTAGAGTGCACACAAGGTTTTTCTAAGATTTGACCTAGTGACCTAGTTTTTGACCCCACATGACCCAATTTCAAACTCGTCCCAGATTTTATCAAGACAAACATTCTGACCAAGTTTCACGAGGATCGGACCGAAAATGTGGCCTCTAGAGTATACACAAGGTAAAAAGTTGACGACGGACGACGCACACCGCACGACAGATGCCGGACACAGCACGATCACAATAGCTCACCATGAGTACTTCATGCTCAAGTGAGCTAAACAAGAGGGCCATGATGGCCCTGGGTCGCTCACCTTAGTACAGTGCCTTAAAGGTTTTTCTTTAATTTGACCATGTGACCTAGTTTTTGACCGCAGGTGACCCAATTTCAAGCTCATATTTCACGAAGACAAACATTCTGACCAATTTTCAAGTCAATTGAGCAAAAAATGTGGCCTCGAGTGCCCTAAAGATATTTCTTTAGTTTGACCTAGTGACCTAGATTATGACCCCAGGTGACCCAAATTTGAACTGGTCTTTGACTATATCAAAAGAAACATTTTAACCAATTTTCAAATCAAATGAATAATAAATGTGGCCTCTAGAGTGCCCATTAGCTATTTCTTTAATTTGACCAAGTGACCTAGTTTATGACCCGAGTTGGCCCAAATTCAGACTCATGTGAGATTTTACAAAGACAAACATTCTGACCAATTTTCAAGGCAATTAAGCAAATAATGTGGCCTCTAGAGTGCCCACAAGGTATTTCTTTATTTTGACCTAGTGACCTAGTTTATGGTTCCAGGTGACCCAAATCCAAACTCATCTGGTATTTCATCAAGACAAACATTCTGGCCAAATTTCAGGTCATTTGAGCAATAAATGTGGCCTCCAGAGTGCAAACAAGGTATTTCTTTAATTTGACCCAGTGAACTAGTTTATGACCCAAGTTGACCCAAATTAATCTTATGTGAGACTTTATAAAGACAAACTTTCTAACTAATTTTCAAGGCAATTGAGCAAATAATGTGGTCTTGAGAGTGCCAACAAGGTATTTCTTTAATCTGACCTAGTGACCTAGTTTATGACCCAAGATGGCCCAATTTTGAACTCAATGAACTTGTTGCGCTTTGATGGGCAAACAAACTTAGAAGAGAATCACTACATACCAAATATCAAAGTTCTACGCCTTCCAGTTTTAAAGAAGAATTTTAAAGTTTTCCTTCTTTGTTCCTATGTTTGAACTTGTGACCCCCGGGGCTGGGCCAGTTTTGACCCAGGGGCATCATATGAACAAACTTGGTAGAGGTCCACTAGGAAATGCTACATATCAAATATCAAAACTCTACACCTTCCTGTTTAAGATAAAAAGAAATTTAAAGTTTTCCTTCTTTGTTCCTATCTTCGAACTTGTGACCCCCGGGGCGGGGCCAATTTTGACCCAGGGGCATCATATGAACAAACTTGGTAGAGGTCCACTCTGAGATGCAACATACCAAATATCAAAGCTCCAAACCTTTCGGTTTCAGAAAGAAGAATTTTAAAGTTTTCCTTCTTTGTTCCTATGTTCGAACTTGTGACCCCAGGGGCTGGGGCCAGTTTTGACCCAAGCAGCATCCTTGGAACAAACTTGGCAGAAGTCCACTAGGAGACGCTACATACCAAATATCAAAGCTCTATGCCTTCTCATTTAAGAGAAAAAAAAAAAATTAAAGTTTTGCTTCTTTGTTCCTATGTTTGAACTTGTGACCCCCGGAGCAGGGCCAATTATGACCCCAAGGGCATCATATGAACAAAGTTAGTAGAGGTCTACTAGGCGATGCTACATACCAAATATCAAAGCTCTACGCCTTCCAGTTTCAGAGAAGATGATTCTTAAAGTTTTCCTTCTCTGTTCCTATGTTTGAAATTGTGACCCCCGGGGCAGGGCCAGTTTTGACCCCAAGGGCATCATATGAACAAATTTGGTAGAAGTCCACTAGGAGATGCTTCATGCCAAATATCAAAGCTCTATGCTTTCTAGTTTTAGAGAAGATGATTCTTAAAGTTTTCCGTCTTTGTTCCTATGTTGGAAATTGTGACCCCCGAGGCGGGGCAAGTTTTGACCCCAGGGGGCATCATATGAACAAACTTGGTAGAGGTCCACTAGGAGATGCTACACGCCTAATATCAAAGCTCTATGCCTTCAAGTTTCAGAGTAGAAAATTTTTAAAGTTTTCCTTCTTTGTGACTATGCTCAAACTTATGACCCCCAGGGCGGGGCCAGTGTTGACCCCAGGGACATCATATGAACAAACTTGGTAGAGGTCTACTAGGCAATGCTACATACCGAATATCAAAGCTCTACGCTTTCCAGTTTCAGAGAAGATGATTTTTAAAGTTTCCCCTCTTTGTTCCTATGTTCGAACTTGTGACCCCCGGGGCAGGGCCAGTTTTGACCCCAAGGGCATCTTATGAACAAACTTGGTAGAGGTCCACTAGGAGATGCTTCATGCCAAATATCAAAGCTCTATGCCTTCTAGTTTTAGAGAAGATTTTTAAGGTTTTCCCTCTTTGTTCCTATGTTGGAAACTGTGACCCTTGGGGCGGGCCAGTTTTGACCCCAGGGGCATCATATGAACAAACTTGGTAGAGGTCCACTAGGAGATGCTACATGCCAAATATCAAAGCTCTACGCCTTCAAGTTTTAGAGAAGAAGATTTTTAAAGTTTTCCTTCTTTGTGACTATGCTCAAACTTGTGACCCCCGGGGCGGGGCCAGTTTTGACCCCAGGGGCATCAAATGAACAAACTTGGTAGAGGTCCACTAGGAGATGCTACATACCAAATATCAATGCTCTGCGCCTTCTAGTTTCAGAGAAGAAGATTTTCAAAGATTTTGCTTTTTTTCCTTTTTGTTGCCATGGCAACCAGAGTTGTGGGTGAAATTCAATTCTTAGGACAATTTTGGTAGAGCTTCACCCAAGGAACATCCCTGCTAAGTTTCATCAAGATTGGTCCAGCGGTTTAGGAGAAGAAGATGTTTAAAGAAATTGTTGACGGACGCCGGACGCCGGACATAGGGCGATCACAATAGCTCACCTTTAGCACGTTGTGCTAAGGTGAGCTAAAAACAGAAGTCAAAAAAGAGCACCACATGCAGGTGCCAACAATTGGCTGTTGTTTTTTGACGGATAAAAATTACCCAAACAAATTTTTAAAAAGGTCACCCTAGGAACATTTCAGTGAAATTATTTCAAAATCTGACCAGCCATTCCAGAGAAGAAGAATTAAGAAATTCTTCTTCATGTCCCTATGGTGCAAATAGCCCCCACCACCAGAGCCATGTTTCTTGACAGATCACAATTTTGCAAACAATTTTTGAAAAGAGTCACCCAAGGAAGATTTCTGTGAAATTATTTCAAAATCTGACCAGCAGTTTCAGAGAAGAAGAATTTTTTAAGAATTTCTTCATGTCCGTATAGTGTAAGTAGCCCACAGCCATCAGAGCCATGTTTCTTGACGGATAAAAATTTCTCGAACAATTTGCGAAAAGTGTCACCCAAGGAACATTTCTATGACATTATTTAAAATTTGACCAGCTGTTTCAGAGAAGAAGAATTTTTAAGAATTTCTTCATTTCCGTATAGTGCAAGTAGCCCCCATTCACCAGAGCCATGTTTCTTGGCGGATCAAAATTTTGCGAACAGTTTTTGAAAAGGGTCACCCAAGGAACATCTATGTAAAATCATTTTAAAATCTGACTGCCGGTTTCAGAGAAGAAGAATTTTTAAGAATTTCTTCATATCTGTATAGTGCAAGTAGCCCCCATTCACCAGAGCCATGTTTTTTGACAGATCAACATTTCGTGAACACTTTTTGAAAAGGGTCACCCAAGGAAGATCTCTGTGAAATTATTTCAAAATCTGACCAGGCGTTTCAGAGAAGAAGAATTTTTAAGATTTTCTTCATTGCCGTATAGTGCAAGTAGCCCCCATTCACCAGAGCCATGTTTCATGATCAAAATTTCGCAAACAAGTTTTGAAAAGGGTCACCCAAGGAACATCTCTGTAAAATTATTTTAAAATCTGACTAGTGGTTTCAGAGAAGAAGAATTTTTAAGAATTTCTTCATATCTTTATAGTGCAAATAGCCCCCATTCACCATAGCCATGTTTTTTGACAGATTAAAATTTCGCCAACAATTTTTAATCGGGCGGTAGCTCGATTAGAGAGATGGAAAACTTCGGAAACCCGTCTACTCAGGGCAAACTGGTGTAACTGCAACTCGGAACACCTTTTACTTACAGCGTTTTAACGCTTATACCTGCTGTGATGACCTTATTACAAAAACTACTTTTGACCCAGATAACCGCACTTTTGACCCAGATAAGCGCAGGAATAGTGATTAACGGTAAACAGGCGTTAAGTAATGTCAAGTAATCCCATAATAACTTTTCAATTATGTCATAAACGGCGGTTACAATTTGTTTAGTACTGAAGTATGTCATAATTACAGTACTATCAAAATCTCTGGCCAGCAAAAACTGGAGCAGTTTAATTTCAACACGAGTATAAGAAATATGGTCAGTAGTAAGCAGCAACTTTATGAATGAAACGAGTGCGAATCAAGTGTATTGAGTGATGTGAACACATCTTGTAGTCGTCTGCTGTCCATGTCATTCGGCAAATTTCGAGTGATCCGTTGATAGTTATACGTAGTTACGGGATCGGCCGAGTTGTGACGAGTGCTCTCCGTATATGTAGCAGGTGTTGAAAAGATAATAGGTCATTTTGGTCTTGAGAGGAATAAAATCGCAACAGGAAACATTGCTTGAAAAGAATTTGAAAATTTAGATTGCTCTGCCTAAGAGAAAACTTATGTAAATGCAACTCGTAATAGCCGTAAGTTTGAAATAGTAACCGGCCGTTGGTCGTTTAATGTTAGCGAGGCTAAGCGTGTGAAGCTGTGGGGACAAAGAGTATAGAGTTGTGTAAAGGTTATGGCCCTCGCGGAGAGGCCTTTACGTAAACATTTCCAGAATGGACTGGCGATTCATCGCTTGCAACCTTAGTACCGAGACTTTCCATTCGCAGTACTGACTGATTACGCATCTTTCAGCGTATGATGTATTAACCCCTAGGCTGCTAAGTGCGACTCGCTGACCTATTTTGCGGATAGTATAGATCAAGATCAGACTGCACAGAACGTGCAGTCTGGTCTTGAATGTATACTGTCCGATAAGGAGATATTTCTTTTTCCAAAAAAGTTTGACATAGAATTATTCGGGTTTAACCACCGGTTTGAAATTTCATTTCAATGTTTTAACAGGATTAGGGTTGAATTGTTTTCACAGTCCCTTTTCCTCCCCTTCCAGCCATGGCACCACCATTTTACACTCACTTACATATTTCTTCTTGGTGAGTTTCTACAGACTGGAATCAGTCTGTAAACACTTGACCAAACCTGTGTGGCTTTGAAAATATAGTTGGAAAAACTGTATGTATTCAGCATGTTATCTTTTTTCCCACAGCGTTTTTCGCCCATTTAAAAGATTTTCGAAATTTTGTCAAATAGAACATTTTCATCGAGGATAAAAAAAAAAAAAACCTGAAACGGTCACACAAATAAGCTCACTTATTGTTATAGTCTCCATATCTGAATCAACGAACCAGGGAAAAAGTCTTTGCAGAGAGTGCAGATTCAGACCAGACTGCTCAGAACATGCAGTCAGATCTTGGATCTGTCATGCCAGTTTTCCGAGTTATTCTACTCAAGACAGCAATGGTCCTGCAAGATTTAGGCTGCTTTTCTAAGCTTAACATTTCTATTTTAACGATTTAGCGCTCTAAGCGTGCAAATGTCAGCAACATGTTTGTCTCATCAGCTATTCCACATTGGTCGATTCTCATCCTTTCCACATTTCAGATAAAGAGATCAAGGCTACCGCAGTTATGCTCTTCCTGATTAGAATGACTCAAATACAATTACTTGTGTTGGCTATGGACAAGTAAAGTCGCTTTTGAAGACAATAAAAGTCAAAGATCAGACTGTTTTTTGAACGCAATGCAATTCAATATCACAGACGTCCATATCTTAGATCTAATTGTCTGTTTATTTGGGATGTATATGAGGAAAAAAAAAAACGACCATGAAATTGAAGCCTAATGTTTGATATTGTTTTCCTGACTGTAAAAGGCTAGTCGATTAACTGAGTGTTTTAACTCTTAACCAAACTATCATTTGTTAATGCCCATGAGAAAGAAGTTGAAAACATTGTGAGAAAAGGGGAAAATGCAGGTTACCATTTTCTCCTTTTCCCATGGTTTTTTTACCCTTTCAACGATTCAGATCATCATTTGGTCTACATTTAATCGTCATGTGCAGATGCTTTTGATTTGGACAAGTCTAAAATTTTATCATTTGGTAAAGAGTTGACGGTTAGGGAGCTATTGGGTATCTACATTCTTTGAAAGTATAATGTAGGAGAAATTTGCCAGCAGACGTTTGGACTGGGCGATTTGGCCCGCTAAAAAATAAGTAGGACAGTCTGTCAAGATGAATACGATGTCTTGTTCAAAATGGAAAAATGAAAGGCCTACAAGCAGCCAAAAGTAAGCAATTCCAAAGTTATAATGCAGACATATGTTATACGGCTTTTATATGTTACAATACAGTTACCAAAGTTGCCAAAGTTACAGAAAAGAATATATGTATTTTTTCACTCTTTTAAAGGGTTGGTAGGTACTGCTGTTCATGATGAGTGATATCTAAAACTTGATAATGTGTATTGCTGATAAGAATTGTCACATATCTTTTACGTTCTATTGCTGTCGGCTGGCAAACATAACTTATATTTTAACCAATCGTTAAACTACTAATTTGCAAAAGACAGTTTAAAAACGTGGGATCCTATGTAGCTCATTTGTAACGGTGTAGGATATTTTGTCCAATACATAGTTCAAACATCTACCATCTGATTTGTGATTTCAAACCACTGTAATTATTCAGTGTCGACCGATTACAGTGCTTACAGCACTTTGATTGAAAAGGGTCATCCAAGGAACATTCCTGTAAAATTATTTCAAAATCTGACCAGCGGTTTCAGAGGAGAAGATATTTAAAGAATTTCTTAGAAAATTCCATTTCATTGCCGTGGCAAACAGAGTTTTTCATGGAATCAAATTTTGTGAACAAATTTTAAAGAGGACCTCCCAAGAACTATTCCTGCCAAGTTTGGTCCAAATTGGCTCAGCGGTTTAGGAGGAGATGAAGTTTAAAGAATTGTTGACGATGAACGACGCACGACGCACAGACGCACGACGGACACTGGGTGATCCTAAAAGCTCCCCTTGAGCACATTGTGCTCAGGTGAGCTAAAAATTATGCAAAAAACAAAATTCGTTTTCTCGAGTTTTTTTTTTTTTTATAAAAAATTACGCAAAAAACAAAATTCGTTTTCTTGAGTTTTTTTTTTTTTTTTTTTAATAAAAAATTATGCAAAAAACAAAAATTAGTAGGAGGAATCTGACTGGATGATTATGTCGTGAGCACGACTTATCATCTTGTGCGAACAACATAATGGATGACTTTGATTGGCTGATTATGTCATTCGAACGAGATAGTATTTCGTTTTTTGCAGAATTTTTTTATATGAAAATAAATCGAGAAAATGAAAGTTGGGTTTTTTTTGCAAAATTGTGTAAAAAAAAAAAAAAAAAAAACTATAGAAAACGAATTTTGTTTTTTGCATAATTTTTTATTGGGAAAAAAAAAAAAAAAAAAACCTCGAGAAAAATGAATTTTGTTTTTTGCATAATTTTCTATGAAACAAGAGGGCCATGATGGCCCTGTATCGCTCCACTGGCTTATAAATATAAACCATAAATACTAAACATATCAATTCTGAGCCAAATGGTTTCAAAATGAAGACTTACAAAGTTTTCTCTGTAAAAGCCCATGTGAAAGTTGAGACCCACAGGGCAATGCCATTTTTGATCCCAGAGCTATAATTACTTGAACCCTGGTAGAGGTCCACAAGATAAAGCCACATGCCAAAATAATACAAGTCTATGCTGTATGGTTATAAATAAGGTGATTTTCAAGTTTTGTCCATATGAAGCCTCTGTAAAACATAAGACCCCTGATGCAAGGCTAATTTAAAAAAAAAAAAAAATCAAAACAGGAAGATTTCTTAAGTTGTCACTATGTAAGCCCATGTAAAACTTGTGACCCCTGCAGCGGGGCCAATTTTGACCCCAGGGCTAAACTTTTGGCCTGCTTGGTAGAAGTCCACTAGATAAAGCTACATGCAAAATTTGGTAGCTCTAGGCCTTATGGCTAGGTACAGGAAGACTTTTAAAGTTTTCTCTATATAAGCCTATGTAAAACTTGTGACCCCTGGGGCAAAGCCAATTTTGAACCCAGGGCTATAATTTGAAGGAACTTGATAGAGGTCTACTACATAAAGCTACATGCCAAATTTGGTAGCCCTATGCCTTATGGTTTCAGACAAGAAGATTTTTAAAGATTTCCAATATTTTTCAGTTTTGTTGCCATGGCAACTAGAGTTTTTGAAAGAATCAAATTCTTTCAAGAAATTCTAAAGAGGACCATGGCAGGATCATTTCTGTGAAGTTTCATGAAAATTGGATGGGTAGTTTCAGAGAAGAAGATGTTTGAAATAAAAGTTAATGCACGGACGGACGGACGCACACATGCACGGACGGACGGACACCGGGCCATGACATAAGCCCGCTGGCCTTTGGCCAGTGGAGCTAAAAAACCTTGAGAAAACAAATTATTATCGCGTGGGAACGAGATAAATACAAAACAAGAGGGCCATGATGGCCCTGGGTCGCTCACCTTAGTAGAGTGCCTTAAAGGTTTTTCTCTAATTTGACCATGTGACCTAGTTTTTGACCGCAGGTGACCCAATTTCAAACTCATATTTCATGAAGACAAACATTCTGACCAATTTTCAAGTCAATTGAGCAAAAAATGTGGCCTCGAGTGCCCTAAAGATATTTCTTTAATTTGACCTAGTGACCTAGGTTATGACCGCAGGTGACCCAAATTTGAACTGGTCTTTGACTATATCAAAAGAAACATTTTAACCAATTTTCAAATCAAATGAATAATAAATGTGGCCTCTTAGAGTGCCCACTAGCTATTTCTTTAATTTGACCAAGTGAACTAGTTTATGACCCCAGTTGACCCAAATTCAGACTCATGTGAGATTTTACAAAGACAAACATTCTGACCAATTTTCAAGGCAATTAAGCAAATCATGTGGCCTCTAGAGTGCCCACAAGGTATTTCTTTATTTTGACCTAGTGACCTAGTTTATGGTTCCAGGTGACCCAAATCCAAACTCATCTGGTATTTCATCAAGACAAACATTCTGGCCAAATTTCAGGTCATTTGAGCAATAAATGTGGCCTCCAGAGCGCAAACAAGGTATTTCTTTAATTTGACCCAGTGAACTAGTTTATGACCCAAGTTGACCCAAATTAATCTTATGTGACACTTTATAAAGACAAACTTTCTAACTTTCAAGGCAATTGAGCAAATAATGTGGCCTCGAGAGTGCCAACAAGGTATTTCTTTAATTTGACCTAGTGACCTAGTTTATGACCCAAGATGACCCAATTTTGAACTCAATGAACTTGTTGCGCTTAGATGGGCAAACAAACTTAGAAGAGAATCACTACATACCAAATATCAAAGCTCTACGCCTTCCAGTTTTAAAAAAGAATTTTAAAATTTTCCTTCTTTGTTCCTATGTTCGAACTTGTGACCCCCGGGGCTGGGCCAGTTTTGACCCAGGGGCATCATATGATTAAACTTGATAGAGGTCCACTAGGAAATGCTACATACCAAATATCAAAGCTCTACACCTTCCAGTTTAAGAGAAAAAGAAATTTAAAGTTTTCCTTCTTTGTTCCTATCTTCGAACTTGTGACCCCCGGGGCGGGGCCAGTTTTGACCCAGGGGCATCATATGAACAAACTTGGTAGAGGTCCACTCTGAGATGCAACATACCAAATATCAAAGCTCCACACCATTCGGTTTCAGAAAAGAAGAATTTTAAAGTTTTCCTTCTTTGTTCCTATGTTCGAACTTGTGACCCCAGGGGCTGGGCCAGTTTTGACCCAAGCAGCATCCTTGGAACAAACTTGGAGACGCTACATACCAAATATCAAAGCTCTATGCCTTCCCATTTAAGAGAAAAAAAAATTAAAGTTTTCCTTCTTTGTTCCTATGTTTGAACATGTGACCCCCAGGGCAGGGCCAATTTTGGCCCCAAGGGCATCATATAAACAAACTTAGTAGACGTCTACTAGGCGATGCTACATACCAAATATCAAAGCACTACGCCTTTCAGTTTCAGAGAAGATGATTCTTAAAGTTTTCCTTCTCTGTTCCTATGTTTGAACTTGTGACCCCCGGGGCAGGGCCAACTTTTGCCCAAAGGGCATCATATGCACAAAATTGGTAGAGGTCCACTAGAAGATGCCACATACCAAATATCAAAGCTCCATGCCTTCCTGTTTCAGAGAAGAAGAATTTTAAAGTTTTCCTTCTTTGTTCCTATGTTGGAAATTGTGACCCCCGGGGCAGGGCTAGTTTTGACCCCAGGGGCATCATATGAATAAACCTGGTAGAGGTCTACTAGGCAATGCTACATACCAAATATCAAAGCTCTACGCCTTCCAGTTTCAGAGAAGATGATTTTTAAAGTTTCCCCTCTTTGTTCCCATGTTCGAACTTGTGACCCCCGGGGCAGGGCCAGTTTTGACCCCAAGGGCATCTTATGAACAAATTTGGTAGAGGTCCACTAGGAGATGCTTTATGCCAAATATCAAAGCTATATGCCTTCTAGTTTTAGAGAAGATGATTCCTAAAGTTTTCCTTCTTTGTTCCTATTTTGGAAATTGTGACCCCCGGGGCAGGGCCAGTTTTGACCCCAGGGGCATCATATGAACAAACTTGGTAGAGGTCCACTAGGAGATGCTACATGCCAAATATCAAAGCTCTACGCCTTCAAGTTTCAGAGAAGAAGAATTTTAAAGTTTTCCTTCTTTGTTACTATGCTCAAGCTTGTGACCCCGGGGCAGGGCCAGTTTTGACCCCAGGGGCATCATATGAACAAACTTGGTAGTGGCCCACTAGGCAATGCTACATACCAAATATCAAAGCTCTACGCCTTCCAGTTTCAGAGAAGATGATTTTTAAAGTTTCCCCTCTTTGTTCCTATGTTCGAACTTGTGACCTCCGGGGCAGGGCCAGTTTTGACCCCAAGGGCATCATATGAACAAACTTGGTAGAGGTCTACTAGGAGATGCTTCATGCCAAATATCAAAGCTCTTTGCCTTCTAGTTTTAGAGAAGATGATTCCTAAAGTTTTCCTTCTTTGTTGCTATGTTGGAAATTGTGACCCCCGGGGTGGGGCCAGTTTTGACCCCAGGGGCATCATATGAACAAACTTGGTAGAGGTCCACTAGGAGATTCTACATGCCAAATATCAAAGCTCTACGCCTTCAAGTTTTAGAGAAGAAGATTTTTAAAGTTTTCCTTCTTTATGACTATGCTCAAACTTGTGACCCCCGGGGCATCATATGAACAAACTTGGTAGAGGTCCACTAGGAGATGCTACATACCAAATATCAAAGCTCTGCGCCTTCTAGTTTCAGAGAAGAAGATTTTCAAAGATTTTGCTTTTTTTTCCTTTTTGTTGCCATGGCAACCAGAGTTGTGGGTGGAATTCAATTCTTTGAACAATTTTGGTAGAGCTTCACCCAAGGAACATCCCTGCCAAGTTTTATCAAGATTGGCCCAGTGGTTAAGGAGAAGAAGATGTTTAAAGAAATTGTTAACGGACGACGGACAACGGACGCCAGACATAGGGCGATCACAATAGCTCACCTTTAGCACGTTGTGCTAAGGTGAGCTAAAATTGCACATGTCACCTCAGTGCCACCGTAATTTTCTCTTTTCCCACAATGTTTTCAAACAAGCTTCTTCCTCAGGGTTGTTAAAAGTTGGGATTATGTGGGAAAGTGTTAGGCCCAGGTGAAAACTTGTGACCCCTGGATCTGGGCTCACTTTGACCTCATGTCTTGGTTGATGTTCACTAAATTAAATTATATGTAAAGTTTGGTAGCCCTATGCCCTATGGTTAGGAACAAGAACATTTTTGAAGTTATCACCATTTAAGCTCATGTGAAACTTTTGATTGAAAGGACAGGGCCTATTATGACCCCAGTGCAATAAGAAGAACAAGTTTGGTAGAATTTTACTAGAGAAAGCTACATGCCAAATTTGGTAGCCATAGGACTTATGCTTTCGGACAAGATTCTTGAACATTTTCAAAATTTTTCAGTTCTGATGCTATGGCAACAAGAGTGACCAATAGAATATATCAAAGACTTTTCAATAATTCTTAAGAGGACCATGGCAGAATAATTTCTGTAATATTTAGTATAAATTAGAAGGGTATTTGAAATAACAGTTAATCCACAAAAGCATGCACAGACAGATGCACAAATGCAAGGCGTACAGTCAGGCCATCACATGAGCTTTCTGTCCTTGGGCTGTTCACAATGCTCTTTAACATAATCCCGATATTTAATGACCCTGATAAAGAAGCCCTTTGAAAACATTGTGGCAAAAGTAGAAAGTGCTGGTAACCAACATTTTCTCCTTTTCCCACAATGTTTTCTACTCGTGTTTTGAGTAACATTCAATTTGTCGTCTGCAAATGCTTTCAATTTGGACAAGTCCAAAAGTTTGTTGTTTGGTAAAGATTTTAGAACATTTCTGTTAAAACCCCCTCCCCACTTTGACAATCAAGCTTTATTAATCCATGGATAATTTTCAAAATACAAGTTTTTAATGGAAATGAACATTTAAAGAGAGACAATAAAGAAATAGTAAACTCCTAGGAGTCTTTATCCCTGATTACACAATCCTGACTTTTAACAACCCTCAGGAAAAAGCCTTTTTAAAACCTTTTTGGGAAAGGAGAAAATGCTGGAAACCAGCATTTTCTCCTGTACTCACAACATTTTCTACACTTTTACAAACAATTAACCATCACTTTAGCTGAATTTAGAATCTTGTCTGCGAATGCTTTCAATTTAGACCAGTCTAAAATTTCGTTGTTTGGCAAGGCGTTAATATTTGCGGTGCAAGAACAATTTGACATTCATGACAGATTTTGCTTGTCTGCATTATCATGTAGTTTTTTTCCATCACAGAGTGATAGATTTGCACAACACCAGCCAGAAATATCTTTAACCCTTTACCAGAGGACAAAATTTTAGCCTTGTCCAAATTGAAAGCATTTTCTCCTTTTCCCACAATGTTTTCAAAAGGCTTCTTTCCCTGGGGCATTAAAGGCTGCCATTGTGCAGTAAAGGGTTGAAAAAGAAAACTTACATAGGAGGTACTGGAAAATGAATATGGAAACTCTTTTGTGGTGAATTTGATGAGAAATAATGAAAAGTAACCTTGCCAGCCTCTTTTTACTCATTGTTTTACATTACTTGTCGGAAAGATTGATTGATTGAATGGTGTTTTATGCCACTTTCAACATTATGTCAGTCAGATCACAGCAACAACTCACATATTTATGTATTTCCTGGGTTTCACCAGTACTAGGCTAGGGCTCTGAAGTGTCTTACCCACGGACACTCCCAGGAAAAACCCAGTGGATCCAGTGAGGCTCAAACCCGAGGCCTCCAGGTCACGAGTCCAACACTTTACCACTGAGCCACACAGGACCCCACTGTCGGAAAGAGAAATATTCTCTTAGATAAACTTTTCAAGCCTACTTGCAGATAATAATCCAAATCAGTGTTGCAAATGAGCAATCACTGCTAAAAATCATGTCTGAAAATATATTTGGCCATGCTCTGGCATAAGGGGGCTTAATCCATTTCTGTGATGCATTTTACCAAGCAAGACATCATAAATAATTATGGATCCATAAAAAACACTTTTTTGTAATAATTGACTTAATCGTGAGTTAAACTGGTCCTTGGACACACAGAACATTGGCCAATAGCAAAAACATTTGGCCCAGGTGACTACGCAGGCTGACCTGAGTCGATACTTTTTGCATATGCATTAATCCCTCTTTTCATAGAGTGTGTCTCATTTGTAATGTGCAACAGCTTATCACCTATCCAACAGCTAACCATATCACACCCTATTCTCAAATATGAGTAAGAAACATGTATCAAACCATATTGCTATAAAAGCAGGCTTCACGATGGAAACAGTATTACACACACACACACACACACGCTGGCGTGCGTGTGTGTGTGTGAGAGAGCCATGCTCTGTGAAAAGGGAGCTTAATGCATCTGCGAATAGTATCAACCCAGGTGAGCCTGCGCAGTCGGCGGAGGCTGACTTGGGCTGAAACTTTTCGCTATTGTCAATTTTCTGTATATACAGGGACTAGTCTACCTCACGATGAAGTCAGGTGCTTAGCAAAGTGGCTATTATGGATCCATAATTTATGTAATGGGTTAATTGGTATAATGCATTAAGGAGATGCATTAAACTCCCTTTTGCCAGAGCCTTGCTCATATAAAATTGCTCTTACAAGAAAAGGATTACCCTTTTCATAATCACTGATTTTGCTATGGTGTGTATGAGCACCCCAGGATATCAATTACTGGAAGCAAACACTTGTACACTGATGTCATAAATGTGCGTGCAAATGGATCCACTTGATGAACATGTATACATTTTTGACCAGTCACAAATTACCATTTATTCATTATGATATATTGATACCAAGGAGTGAGTAAAAAGGCTGCAGTCAACTACCCTGAAAAAATATTAAATGATTTTTGGAAAAAATTGGAAGCAGTTCACGTGAGACTTTGAAGCAGATTTGATCAAGGTTAAGACGAGTTTTCTTACAAATGCCTGCATGAAATATAATATTTTCTGTGACACTGATTTAAAATAAAGGTTAAAAACCGTTTCAGTATGGCTGCAGGATATTGACCAAGGTCAAGCTGGGTTTTCTTAAAAAAAGCCTACATGAGGAATAATAATATTTTCTGTGACACTGAGAGAAAAATATAGATTAACAACCAGTTTTTATATTTCTTACTGATTTCCCACTGTTGATATTTTGTTGTTTTTCTTCATCAAAACACAAGTATCGCAAAAGTACATTTCAACATCATAATTAGAACAATGTCATTGTCAGAATTTTTTCACGCAGTTTTGTCATGGTGAATCTTGAAATAATCTAACCTAATTGATGGAACAGCTTAAGGGCAAGTCTATGTACAGTTATAAAAAAAAACAGGCAGAGCGTTAATTAGATTGGGGATCTTTAACCCTTTACCAAACAATCTTGTGTTTTAATGACCTCAAGAAAAAAGACTCTTGAAAATAGTGCTAGAAAAGGAGTAAATGGTAGTAATCAGTATTTTGTCCCTTTTTTCCCAATATTTGTAACTTTTTCAAAGACAGCCAGAGGTTTTCTTCTTTGAATTATTCTTATGTCAAATGCAGAAATTAAGTAAGTTTTTTGAATAGCTATGTGCCTTCATTCGTGAAATTTGTCTTTGAAAGGCAGGTAAAAGATTGTCAGAATATTCTGGTTCCCAGCATTAATTCTCCTTTTCCAACTGTTTTTTTCAAGAGCTTTTTCCAAGGAGTCATTGGAAGTCAGTGTGGAAAAGGGTTACAGAATTATCAGAAAGGAGAAATATTATTTATTGTTTTTGTTTTAACTAGACTTTATTTCATAAGTTATGTGTTTTATCTAGCAGGAGGAGGGTTCTCAAATTTGTTGCGTAACATTTTAACAGCTGCTATGAAAACCTTTCCCCAAAACAACTTATGTTTAATTCTTCCAAATTGAAAGCACCTGCAGACAACAAACTTGATAGTGGTACAAATGATCTAACAACCAAAAACATTGCAGGAAAAACTGCTTACTGCAATAATTTTCTTTGTTTTCCTCACAGTTTGCAAGAGGTTTCCCCTGAGGCAAACTATTGATCCACAGGATTGATTGTTAAAGGATTGAAACAAATTCAAATTAAGACACTGAAATTAGAGTTTTTATTTGCTTTTCTTGGCAAACAGTCCTAAATTTGTCTTTCTGATCTAGGGTAATTGGAAACAGCAGTCTTCCTACTAATCACTCTTAACCACACAATCCTGATTTTTAATGACCCTAAGCATGCGAGTAGGCTTTTATTTTCTCCTTTTCTCACAACGCTTTCTATCCTATCAACGACAGAAGTCATCTCTAGAACTACATTTAATTTGTCGTCTGAAACAAATTTCAGTTTGGTTAACGTCATCAGGTAAACAGTTAAACCTATACCAGACGACAAAATTTTAGACCTGCTCATATAGAAAGCACCTGCAGACAACAAAGTTTAAGCTGCTCACTGGATAAGGCTTTATGCAACTTTCAACATTATTTCAGTCATATCACAGTGACAGCTCACTCATTCATGTATGTCCTTGGTTTCACACGCACTAAGCTAGGGCTCCTGCCAAAGGATATTCCCAGGAAATTCCCAGTGCTTTGATTGAGGATCCAACCTGGAGCCTCCAGGTTTTAATTCCTACACCTACATCGCTGTGCCATGCAGGCATTGTTTCAGGAGATAATGAGTTAACAAGGATAAAAGATTTAGAAGAACGTCCTCATTTTCACCTCCAATAATAGCCAGAAAGACCTATTGGATTTGACAATGAGGTCCTAAAGTTGCTCTTGGCTAAGTAAACTCATTAGTATACATACCATACAGCACACAGTTACAGAGACAATTATTTCTTAGATATAGAAATTTTACAATGAGTTGTAACCCTATAATGTATATACCATATACCATATATTCTCCATTATTTTCCGTAAAGCCTTCGGCTTCGCATGTATGAGTTAGCATATCATTCTGACGTCCAATTCTAATCGCCCTTTAACAAAAACAACTGAATTTACTAATCAAGTGTGCCCACAATAAACCGGAAGTACTCTCTAGAGAAAATCATATTTGTTCTGGCGCCCGTGAAAAACACATGTGTCGCAGAATACTAAGCGAAAAAATAGACTTTGTTTGTGTTTCGAAGGGTGTTAGTATTCATCGCTGAAGACGTCGTCTCAGTGTATATTCCAGAATTGTTATGTGTGGTTGTATTCCAGGACGACGTCCGGAATTTGTCAAAAACACGCTATGAGTTGTCATGAGGACGATGTTCTCGGTCTTGATTCCGAGTCTGAATTTTCGGGATTCGACCCTGTTGATGGGGATCAGCCACCCGAGGTGGCTAAAATTGTTGAAGTTACGGCGGAGGAGGTTGTTTCCCCACCGGAAAAGAGGGGTAAAAGTCCTGTGAAAGGAAAAAAGGTAGTAAAAACCTCCAAAAAATCCAAGCAGAAACAAAAGTCCAGTAAAAAAGCCAAGTCTGTTTTAGACTTTGAAAAATTGTCACAAAAGGACATTTGCATGTTAAAAAAGAAACTTGGTTTGTTAGACAAAGAAAACTGGTACCCTGATATGTTCTCTGATCAGGATGAAGTATGTATGGAGAGAAATGAATCATCAGATACTGAGTTGCCAGGTCTGTCCAAAAATTTTGCGGGAAATATTGAGAAAGAGCTCTTTGGTACAGATTCTTCAGATGATGAAGATGATTGGCGTCCGCCTCGTCTAAAAACAAGTGAAAAAGACAAGCCCATATCAAATTCTCTTGCAAATTTGGTGAATGTCGCCTGCACATCACAATGTGAACTTGAAGAGATTATGGCTAGACATAAGATGCCTGAAAATGTAGATAAAGCGGGGCCACCGCTTGTGAACAATGAAGTATGGAAGATACTTGATCGTAAGGTGCACACTCAAGACAAATACATGTCTGATGTACAGAACATTGTAGCTACAGCCATAGTGCCTGTCATTAAACTGGCTGGAACTTTTAAGAAGTCTCTAAACAAATAAGCCAAAACTTTAGTTTCGGATATCTTAACTCTTATTGGTCAAGTTCAGTACAACCTCTCGGTTAGAAGAAGGTACAATATCAGGCCACATCTTAAGAAGAAATATCACAGCTTGTGTAACATTTCAATGCCCATTACCACACAACTATTCGGAGATGACATCTCAAAAGAGATCAAGTCATGTGACTCTTTAGCAAATGTTGGTAGAGACACTTACAATTATCAGTACAGATCAGGGTGGCGTGGACGCTCAGGAAGGGGTCAGCTGCAATATACAAGGGGTTATGGAAACTCCTACAATCAGACTAACAGTGCCTATGGCAACAGGTATCAGCCATATAGTCAGAGAGGGTCTTCCTGACCATATAGAGCCAAATTCTCCCGACGAGGAGGTGCAAGTGAAACATCCCCAAACGACAAATAAATCCTGATTCAGTGGTAGGTAAAGTTAGAAAATGTTTGGATACATGGAAAATGTTAACCAATGATGAATGGGTACTAGACACTGTGTCAGGCTATCATATTCAATTTGATCAAAAGCCTTTTCAAAGGGTAATACCTAAAGAAATTCCATTTAATGATGACCAACATGGAATTGTTGATAATGAGGTAAAGAAATTACTTAGTATTGGGGCTATTGTACCCTGCTGTCATGAAAAAGAGGAATATATATCCACAATATTTATTGTACCAAAGCCTAATGGAAAGTTCAGACCAATAATTAACTTAAGATTTCTGAATAATTTTGTACACTATCATCATTTCAAACAAGAAACTTTTAAGGTGGTGTTAGATCTTTTGCAAAAAGATGACTATATGACTTCAGTAGATATGGAAAAAGCATATTTTTCCATCCCTATCCATGAGACTCATCAGAAATATTTAAAGTTTTCATGGAATCAAGTTTTGTATAAATTTACTTGTCTTTGTTTTGGCTTAAAATCAGCCCCTTTTGTTTTTACCAAAGTGTTAAAGCCAGTTTTTACCTGGTTTAGGCAACAAGGGATAAGATGTTCCTATTATATTGATGATTCTTTGAACATGAATCGTGACAAACTTGTTTGTAAGACTAATACTGACACAATAACTAGTACCCTTCAATCCTTAGGTTTTACGATAAATGAAAAGAAATCGGTTCTAGTGCCAACTCAGAAAATAATATTTTTTGGGTTCATTATTGATTCTGTAAATTTCAAAGTTTATTTGACAGAAGGGAAAGTACAAAAAATAATTATAAAAGCACATTCATTACTCAGTTCTAGAACTGTTGTGATAAGAGATTTAGCGTCTTTCATTGGTTTATTGGTTAGCACCTTTCATGCTATTTTGGAAGCCCCATTACATTATAGATCATTAGAAAGAGATAAAGTCCTTGGACTAGGATCAGAAATGAATTATGATAACAAAATCTCTCTTTCGGATGGAAGTTTTAAAGAGTTAAAATGGTGGCAAGAAAATGTAAAGTCTAAGAATGGTAAAGCTATTAGACCTAGTTCAGTCGTGTGTAAGTACAGGTCTGATGCCTCCCTTATCGGCTGGGGGGCCATAGAGATGTCCTCAAATAGACATGCTAGTGGTAGATGGAAGACAGAGGAAAGCCTTATGTCAATTAACATATTAGAATTGTTGGCTATTTTTTATGCACTTCAATCCTTTTATGTGAACTGTAGAAAGATTCATATACATATTCTGTTCTTAACACCCATAAATCTATGCTTTTACAAACTTTACCCCTTTTTGGTAATTCATGGTGTGACAATACTTCTCTTATAAAACGTTATATGAAAGGTATTTCTCAGTTTAAACCTCCAATGCCTCGTTATAAGTTCACATGGAATGTGTCATTAGTGTTAGCATACTTAAAAACTCTTCACCCGTTGAGTGCTTTATCATTGAAGGATCTTACCTTGAAGACCATTGCGCTTATAGCGCTTGCTACAGCTCCTAGAGCTCAGACTTTAGTGTCAATGAATGTCAATAACTATGTCAAAGAACAACAAGCAGTTGTTTTTACCTTTTCTAATTTATTGAAAACCTCCAAGTATGGCCATGCATATTCACTGAAAATTGACCATTTCAAAGAAGAGACCTTATGTCCCATGCATACCTTATTATTTTATTTGCGAAAAACCAAGTCTTTAAGAAAGTCATCTCAGGTTTTTGTATCTTATGTCACTTTTAAGGCAGTGTGTACAGGAACAATTGCTCGGTGGCTAAAGACAGTTTTACAGTGTGCTGGCATAAACATTAAGGTTTTCAAAGCTCATTCTTACAGGGGAGCAGCTACTTCAGCAGCTTCCTTGGGAGGCTGTTCTTTGAAGAACATTCTAGATATGGCAGACTGGTCGTCGGAGAAAAATTTCAAAAAATTTTATTGCAGGCAACCATTGAACTCAAATATATCTTTTGTTGATGCTGTCTTCGACTATGGTAGTCTTTAATACATAATTTTAGAGTAAATGTTACAGCAGTGTTGTATGTAGGTTGTAACATTTAAACAGACATTGAACAGATGTGGTACTCTTTTCATACATGTATTTGAATTTTTGTGTATAATCTTGCTCAATGTATTAGATTGTGGGTTTTTCAATTGCTTTATAATGATCTTCATATAAGAGATATGTGAGGGTATAGCTCAAAATAAATGAGAGGGTATAATGCTAGCTGGTTCTTTCATTTCGTATTTTGTTGCCTTTAAAGATGCTAACTCATACATGCGAAGCCGAAGGCTTTACGGAAAATAATGGACCCCTCATCCAAGCTTTAGTGTAGGATGAGGGTCATTATTGGAGTAAAGCCAGAGGCCGAGCATGTATGAACCCTCCCAATAATACAATTCTTCCACTGTAGGTTATTAGACTGTCTTCCCTCCCATGGATTCCATTTGCAACAAAATACTGTTTGCTTTAAAGTTATGATTTTCTCTAGAGAGTACTTCCGGTTTATTGTGGGCACACTTGATTAGTAAATTCAGTTGTTTCTGTTAAAGGGCAATTAGAATTGGACGTCAGAATGATATGCTAACTCATACATGCTCGGCCTCCGGCTTTACTCCAATAATGACCCTCATCCTACACTAAAGCTTGGATGAGGGGTCCATTTATTCTCATTCTCTCTTGCTCCCCCCTCCCCTGGGAGGGAGGGGGGTGGGGCTACCTTTTCAAATGGGGGATAGGCCTATACTTTCTTACCTTGATTGGAAATGTCTGGACAGAAAAAAGTATTCAAACTAATCAGGGATAACGCAGTTAAATGACTTTTTTTTTTCTAAAAGTTTTCGCAAGTTTGTTGATGAGTTTCATGTTCCTCTAATAGATAGGATCTGTCATAGGTTGACCTTTGAGATAAATTTTTATTAGACAAGTCTAGAAAAATATTATTAAGTAAGCCTCTTGCAAGCTTAATACAATTTTTATGGACAAATTTAATATATCTTTATCCACAAAGCAGAAGAATGTCGGATTCCTTTCATCACCTAACAAAATCTCATGAATTAAAGGTAAAACCCTTGGTTTCCTCTTGATTCAGCCGTATAAAACAATGGTATAAAATGATGTCTAATATGATGTCTAGTCTCAATAATGAGACGTTTGGGGTGCTTCTTTTCTTATTTGGACATCTCAAGTCCATTGTGAATTTTCCAGTAGCAAAGCTACAGCACTGTACTGACTTTCTGTTTTGTAAGTTTAATCTGTATTCAGTGGAATGCAATTAACTTTTAGTGACACATATGACCAAGGACAAATTAATAGATGTTTCACTACCAAAAATGCTTGTAGAAGTCTTTTATATCATGTATATCTCAAAAAAAAATACCCTAACGAAATTTATCTTGTCTAGCAGCCATTTTGTATGTATTTTGGGAAACGTAAACACCTCCAGTAACATTATATAATATTATGAATTAAACTTTTTCTAACATGTTTAACGTTTAAATCGCAAAATACTTGTATTTAAAACGAAGGATTATTAAATATGTAAGCAACAGGTATGTTCAAAATCCCGTTTTGTCCTCTTTTTGTGAAATAAGTGAGCCTCAAAGTGTGCATTAGATCTGTTTGCAGATTTCAACTGATTTTTTCGATCACAATCATCTCTGTACCTGCTACCAGTCAAAAACTAAAATCGCCTTCGGGGACAGTTATCTGTACTAATATGATGTCATATAGTATTTATTTATCATGTATGTAAGATGAGAAAATTCATTATGGCTATATTACGCTGAAAACAAGGAAGGTAATATGATGTTATTGGAAGTATAAGTATTTTCAATTAGTCAGGAGTAAAGATCTTGATATGACCAAGTAAATAGGAACAATGATGGTCCATTCATGCTTATTAACAATTAACTCTTTACCAAAAAACAGAACTTTAGTTCAAATTGAAAGCATTTGCAGATGACAAATTAAATGTGAACAAAAATTGAAATTTGTGTAAGGAAGGGTAGAAAACAATGTGGGAAAAGGAGAAAATGCTGGTAACCAGCATTTTCTCCTTTTCCCACAATGTTTTCAAAAGATTTCCTCCTAATGGTCATTAAAAGTCGGGACTGTGTGGTAAAGGGTTAAACTGCTGAATAACTAGAATAAAATTTTCAAGTCAATAGTAAAAACCCAAACATTTCCATTTTAAAGTTACTTTTGGGGGAAAAATATCTCCTTATTGGGCAGTGTAGATCCAAGATCAGACTGCGCATTCTGTTCAGTCTGATTTTGACCTACACTGTCCCCAAAAGGTCCTCAAGTTATGCTTAGCAGCTTAGACTTAAATTCAACTTAATCAATGGATTTGCAATGGGAAATGTTCAGTTTTTGTTAAATTGTTGCTGTGAAAGGATCAACAAAATTGATGAAGTATAAGGAGACAAAGGATAAAAAGTTTAATTTGTTTATTGTTCAGTGTGTAAAAAAAGCAGTAGAATTGGTTCCCTAACCCTTTACTGAATAGTCCTGAGTTTTATGACCCTGAGGGAGAAAGCTTTTGAAAACAAGAGGACCACGATGGTCCTAAATCGCTCACCTGAAATGCAACTCAGCTGTCATTGTTATGGCCACTTGCCTCTTGTTTTTTGCTGGAATGTTTTAGTTTTGAAAATGATTCATCCATATGACAATACCAACAATCAGAGCAGGTAAGAAAATGATAGTCGAAATTATAGGCCCTAGAGTGTAAACAATGGAATTGTCATCAAGATCCCCTATTTTGATGCTTTTAGCTTGTCCCCATTTTGATCAGATTTGTCCTTAGGTCATTATGAACATCCAGGGAAATTTTGAGTATGACTGAGCCAGAATTGTGGTTGCTGAGTGTGTTCATGTTCATGTTCACAACCTTACAAACATTTGGCAACGCATATTCAAGGATACATAAAAGCTAACCATGAGTATGTTATGCTCAGGTGAGCTGATAATGGGTTTTCAGACAGAATCACTTGCCAAATGTATGTTGTGGGCCATACAATATGGAACAGGAGGATTCCAAGAATACACTCTTTACATATTTGATCCCACATTGTGACTACAAAGGACTTTTTGTGATTCCAAGGAAGAAATTTGGTAAATGCTATTAGCAAACAAGAGCCGTCAAGTGGTTGTTGAGAAATCGCTTCGGACAGACAGACAGACAGACGAAGTGGCGACTATATGCCCACTCTTACGGGAGCATAACTATCCACCAGTCCATGTTGAATATGGAAGTTCTAGGGTTAATGTTTGGATGAAAGAAGATTTTAAAAGATCTTTTATTTGGATGTGGAAACTGGGATCCAACAACAAAGCACTTATTTTTTTTTCCTAAGGTCACAATTCGATGTACTTTGGTAGAGTGCTACTGTTGCCAATTAAGTTGTAGGCTTTGTGTTTGGGTTGATTTTTTTTTTCAGCAGTTGACATGGAAACCAGAGTTGTTCATGAATTCCAATTTGTCAAAGGCCAATACAGTTGATCTTGCTTAGCTAAGCCACTACGTTTATTAAGCCAACACTTTTATTAAGTGATAGGAATTCCAATGTCTCTGTTGAAATATATAAGACTAGCTGGAATTGAATGCCCCATGGACTACAAAGCCTCCATGCTGAGCTAAATCCTATGTTGTTAGTACTTATTACGGTTTGGGACAAGAAGATTTTTGAAGATTTCCTTCTTTATCTCTATGTGAAATCCGAGAACCCACAACATAGGGCCAATTTCCACACTAGGGCCATTATTTGAAGTATTTTGGTAGACGGCCACTAGATGATACTACATGCCATATATGAGAGCTCTAGCCCTTACAGTTTGGGACAAGAAGATTTTTAAAGATTTCCTTCTTTATGTGAAATCCGAGAACCCACAACATAGGGCCAATTTCCACACTAGGGCCATTATTTGAAGTATTTTGGTAGACGGCCACTAGATGATACTATATGCCGTATATGAGAGCTCTAGCCCTTACGGTTTGGGACAAGAAGATTTTTAAAGATTTCCTTCTTTATCTCTATGTGAAATCCGAGAACCCACAACATAGGGCCATTTTCAACGATAGGGCCATTATTTGAAGTATTTTGGTAGACGGCCACTAGATGATACTACATGCCATATATGACAGCTCTAGCCCTTACGGTTTGGGACAAGAAGATTTTTAAAGATTTCCCTCTTTATCTCTATGTGAAATCCGAGAACCCACAACATAGGGCCATTTTCAACACTAGGGCCATAATTTGAAGTATGTTGGTAGAAGGCCACTAGATGATGCTACATGCCAAATATGAAAGCTCTAGCCCTTACGGTTTGGGACAAGAAGATTTTTAAAGATTTCCTTCTTTATCTCTATGTGAAATCTGAGACCCCACAACATAGGGCCAATTTTTAACACCAGGGCCATAATTTGAAGTATGTTGGTAGAGGGTCACTAGATGATGCTACATGCCATATATGAAAGCTCTAGCCCTTATGGCTTGGGACAAGAAGATTTTTAAAGATTTCCTTCTTTATCTCTATGTGAAATCCAAGAACCCACAACATAGGGCCAATTTCCACACTAGGGCCATAATTTGAAGTGTTTTGGTAGAGGGCCACTAGATGATGTTACATGCTATATATGAAAGCTCTAGCCCTTACAGTTTGGGACAAGAAGATCTTTAAAGTTTTTTCTTTCGGTTGCCATGGCAACCAGAGTTCTTCATGGAATTCAAATCTTTGAAGTATTCTGAAAGTGCATCACCTAAGGATCATTTCTGTGAAGTTTCATTCAAATCTGATTGGCGGTTTCAGAGGAGAAGATTTTATAGTAATTGTTTACGGACACAATGAAATTGTCGCCTGAGAATACTTTCACTTTGGACCAGACTGAAATTTAGTCATCTAGTAAAGTCTTGAAATCTGTTTCACTGACAACAAAAACAGATATTTTCAATAACGGCTTTCTGGCTCCTTAAAACATAAGCTTTGATAGAACTGCCTTACACAAAAACAGTTTTTCCCGTAATCAAAGCAGAATCACGTGACCTATCTTCCCCAGTTGGTGACAAATACTTTCATGAACATTTCTTTGTATGTTAACCCATTACATTACGATGCGAGTTTTAACGCCTCCCGGGAAATTAGACATTTGAAAACATCATGAGAAAAGGAGACAAGAGGGCCATGATGGCCCTGGATCGCTCACCTGAGTCAATAGGCGAAATTTCACTCCAGGGACGTAATGACCCAATTTAAAACTGATCTGAGATATTATTAAGACAAACATTCTGACCAACTGTCAGGTCAATTGAGCTGAAAATGTGGCCTCCAGAGTGTCCAAAATGTATTTCTTCAATTTGACCTAGTGACTTAGTTTATGACCCCATGTGACCATATTTCAAACTCATCCAAGATATTATCAAGACAAACACTCTGACCAATTTTCAGGGCAATTGAGCAAGAACTGTGGCCACTAGAGCGCCCACAAGATATTTCTTTAAACCTGACCTAGTGACCTAGTTTATGACCCTATGTGACCTGATTTTGAACTCATCAAAGATTTTATCAAGACAAACATGCTGATCAATTTTCAGGTCAATTGAGTAAGAATTGTAGACTCTAGGGCGCCCACAAAAAATTTCTTTTAGCTGACCTAGTTTATGACCCAAGGTGACCAAAATTCAAACTCATCTGAAATTTTATCAAGAACAAGAGGACCATGATGGTCCTAAATCGCTCACCTGAAATGCAACTCAGCTCAACACCATAATGCTACATGCCAAATATGAAAGCTCTAGCCCTTATGGTTTGGGACAAGAAGATTTTTAAAGATTTCCTTCTTTACCTCTATGTGAAATCCGAGAACCCACAACATAGGGTCAACTTTTAACACCAGGGCCATAATTTAAAGTATTTTGGCGGAGGGTCACTAGATGATGCTACATGCCATATATGAAAGCTCTAGCCCTTACGGTTTGGGACAAGAAGATTTTTGAAGATTTCTTTCTTTATCTCTATGTGAAATCCGAGACCCCACAACATAGGGCCATTTTCAACACTAGGGCCATAATTTGAAGTATTTTGGTAGACGGCCACTAGATGATGCTACATGCCAAATATGAAAGCTCTAGCCCTTACGGTTTGCGACAAGAAGATTTTTACAGATTTCCTTCTTTATCTCTATGTGAAATTCGAGAACCCACAACATAGGGCCATTTTCAACACTACGGCCATAATTTGAAGTATTTTGGTAGAGGGCCACTAGATGATACTACATGCCATATATGAAAGCTCTAGCCCTTATGATTTGGGACAAGAAGATTTTTAAAGATTTCCTTCTTTATCTCTATGTGAAATCCAAGAACCCACAACATAGGGTCAACTTTTAACACCAGGGCCATAATTTAAAGTATTTTGGTAGAGGGTCACTAGATGATGCTACATGCCATATATGAAAGCTCTAGCCCTTACGGTTTGGGACAAGAAGATTTTTGAAGATTTCCTTCTTTATCTCTATGTGAAATCCGAGAACCCACAACATAGGGCCAATTTCCACACTAGGGCCATTATTTGAAGTATTTTGGTAGAGGGCCACTAGGTGATACTACATGCCATATATGAGAGCTCTAGCCATTATGGTTTGGGACAAGAAGATTTTTAAAGATTTTCTTCTTTATCTCTATGTGAAATCCGAGAACCCACAACATAAGGCCATTTTCAACACTAGGGCCGTAATTTGAAGTATTTTTGTAGACGGCCACGAGATGATGCTACATGCCAAATATGAAAGCTCTAGCCCTTACGGTTTGCGACAAGAAGATTTTTACAGATTTCCTTCTTTATCTCTATGTGAAATCCGAGAACCCACAGCATAGGGCCAATTTCCACACTAGGGCCATTATTTGAAGTATTTTGGTAGAGGGCCACTAGATGATACTACATGCCATATATGAGAGCTCTTGCCCTTATGGTTTGGGACAAGAAGATTTTTAAAAATTTCCTTCTTTATCTCTATGTGAAATTCGAGAACCCACAACATAGGGCCATTTTCAACACTAGGGCCATAATTTGAAGTATTTTGGTAGAGGGCCACTAGATGATACTACATGCCAAATATGAGAGCTCTAGCCCTTATGATTTGGGACAAGAAGATTTTTAAAGATTTCCTTCTTTATCTCTATGTGAAATCCGAGAACCCACAACATAGGACCATTTTCAACACTAGGGCCATAATTTGAAGTATTTTGGTAGAGGGCCACTAGATGATACTACATGCCAAATATGAGAGCTCTAGCCCTTATGATTTGGGACAAGATGATTTTTAAAGATTTCCTTCTTTATCTCTATGTGAAATCCGAGAACCCACAACATAGGGCCATTTTCAACACTAGGGCCATTATTTGAAGTATTTTGGTAGAGGGCCACTAGATGATACTACATGCCATATATGAGAGCTCTAGCCATTATGGTTTGGGACAAGAAGATTTTTAAAGATTTCCTTCTTTATCTGTATGTGAAATCCGACAACCCACAACATAGGGCCAATTTCCACCCTAGGGCCATTATTTGAAGTATTTTGGTAGAGGGCCACTAGATGATGCTACATGCCAAATATGAAAGCTCTAGCCCTTACGGTTTGCGACAAGAAGATTTTTACAGATTTCCTTCTTTATCTCTATGTGAAATCCAAGAACCCACAACATAGGGCCAATTTCCACACTAGGGCCATTATTTGAAGTATTTTGGTAGAGGGCCACTAGATGATACTACATGCCATATATGAGAGCTCTAGCCCTTATGGTTTGGGACAAGAAGATTTTTAAAGATTTCCTTCTTTATCTCTATGTGAAATCCGAGAACCCACAACATAGGGCCATTTTCAACACTAGGGCCATAATTTGAAGTATTTTGGTAGAGGGCCACTAGATGATGCTACATGCCAAATATGAAAGCTCTAGCCCTTACGGTTTGGAACAAGAAGATTTTTAAAGATTTCCTTCTTTATCTCTATGTGAAATCCAAGAACCCACAACATAGGGCCATTTTCAACACTAGGGCCGTAATTTGAAGTATTTTGGTAGAGGGCCACTAGATGATGCTACATGCCAAATATGAAAGCTCTGGCCCTTACGGTTTGGGACAAGAAGATTTTTACAGATTTCCTTCTTTATCTCTATGTGAAATCCGAGAACCCACAACATAGGGCCAATTTCCACACTAGGGCCATTATTTGAAGTATTTTGGTAGAGGGCCACTAGATGATACTACATGCCATATATGAGAGCTCTAGCCCTTACGGTTTGGGACAAGAAGATTTTTAAAGATTTCCTTCTTTATCTCTATGTGAAATCCGAGAACCCACAACATAGGGCCATTTTCAAACTAGGGCCATAATTTGAAGTATTTTCATAGAGGGCCACTAGATGATACTACATGCCATATATGAGAGCTCTAGCCCTTATGGTTTGGGACAAGAAGATTTTTAAAGATTTCCTTCTTTATCTCTATGTGAAATCCGAGAACCCACAACATAGGGCCATTTTCAACACTAGGGCCATAATTTGAAGTGTTTTGGTAGAGGGTCACTAGATGATGCTACATGCCAAATATGAACGCTCTAGCCCTTATGGTTTGGGACAAGAAGATTTTTACAGATTTCCTTCTTTATCTCTATGTGAAATCCGAGAACCCACAACATAGGGCCAATTTCCACACTAGGGCCATAATTTGAAGTATTTTGGTAGACGGCCACTAGATGATACTACATGCCATATATGAGAGCTCTAGCCCTTATGGTTTGGGACAAGAAGATTTTTAAAGATTTCCTTCTTTATCTCTATGTGAAATCCGAGAACCCACAACATAGGGCCATTTTCAACACTAGGGCCATAATTTGAAGTATTTTGGTAGAGGGTCACTAGATGATGCTACATGCCAAATATGAACGCTCTAGCCCTTATGGTTTGGGACAAGAAGATTTTTGAAGATTTCCTTCTTTATCTCTATGTGAAATCCGAGAACCCACAACATAGGGCCATCTTCAACACTACGGCCATAATTTGAAGTATTTTGGTAGAGGGCCACTAGATGATACTACATGCCATATATGAGAGCTCTAGCCCTTATGGTTTGGGACAAGAAGATTTTTAAAGATTTCCTTCTTTATCTCTATGTGAAATCCGAGACCCCACAACATAGGGCCATTTTCAACACTAGGGCCATAATTTGAAGTATTTTGGTAGAGGGCCACTAGATGATGCTACATGCCAAATATGAGAGCTCTAGCCCTTACGGTTTGGGACAAGAAGATTTTTAAAGTTTTTTCTCTCGGTTGCCATGGCAACCAGAGTTCTTCATGGAATTCAAATCTTTAAAGTATTTTGAAAGTGCATCACCTAAGGATCATTTCTGTGAAGTTTCACTGAAATCTGTTGGGCGGTTTCAGAGGAGAAGATTTTTTAAGTAATTGTTCACGGACGGACGGATGGACGGACGGACGGATGGACGGACGCCGGACAACGATCGATCACAATAGCTCACCCTGAGCACTATGTGCTCAGGTGAGCTAAAAACATTCTTACCAATTTTTAAGTCAATTCAGCAATAAATGTAGCCTCTAAAGTGCCCACAAGGGTTGAAGTTATCCAAGATTTCATCAAGACAAACATTCTGACCGATTTTCAGGTCAATTGAGCAATAAATGTGGCCTCTAGAGTGCCCACAAGGTATTTCTTTAATTTGACCGAGTGACCTCGTTTATGACCCCCAACTCATCCGAGATTTAATTAAGACAAACATTCTGACCAATTTTCAAGTCAATTGAGCAAACAATGTGGCCTCTAGAATGTCCACAAGGTATTTCTTTGATTCGACCTAGTGACCTAGTTTATGATCCCAGGTGACCCAATTTCGAACTCATCCAAGATTTAATTAAGACAAACATCCTGACCAATTTTCAAGACAATTGAGCAAAAAATGTGGCCTCTAGAGTGCCCACAAGGTATTTCTTTAATTTGACCTACTTGATGACCCCAGATGACCCAATTTCAAAGTAATCTGAGATTTAATTAAGACAAACATTCTGACCAATATTCAAGTAAATTGAGCGAAAAATGTGGCTTCTAGTGTGCCCACATGGTATTTCTTTAATTTTACCTAGTGACCTAGTTTTTGACCCAACATGACCCAATTTCGAACTCATACGAGGTTTTATCAAGACAAACATTCTGACCAAGTTTCATGAGTATCGGACTGAAAATGTATCCTCTAGAGCTCACACAAGGTTTTCTTAAGATTTGACCCGGTGACCTAGTTTTTGAACTGAGGTGACCCAGTTTCAAACTCTTCCAAGATATCATGAAGACAAAGATTCTGACTTAGTTTCATTAGTATGGGACTGAAAATGTGGACTATAGGGCGCACACAAGGTTTTTCTAAGATTTGACCTAGTGAACTAGTTTTTGACCCCACATGACCCAATGTCAAACTTGCCCGAGAATTTATCAAGACAAACACTCTGACCAAGTTTCACAAATATCTGACTGAAAATGTCACCTATAGAGATCACACAAGATTTTTCTAAGATATGACCTAGTGACCTAGCTTTTGACTCCACATGACCAAATTTCGAACTTGTCCGAGAATTTATCAAGACAAACATTCTGACCAAGTTTCACAGGTATCTGACTGAAAATGTGGCCTCTAGGGCGCACACAAGGTTTTTCTAAGATTTGACCTAGTGACCTAGTTTTTGACCCCATATGACCCAATTTCAAACTTGTTTGAGATTTTATCAAGACAAACATTCTGACCAAGTTTCATGAGGATCGGACCGAAAATGTGGCCTCTAGAGTGCCCACAAGGTTTTTCTAAGATTTGACCTAGTGACCTAGGTTTTGACCCCACATGACCCAATTTCAGACTTGTCCGAGGTTTTATCAAGACAAACATTCTGACTAAGTTTTATGAAGAGCGGACTGAAAATGTGGCCTCTAGAGCGTACACAAGGTTTTTCTAAGATCTGACCTAGTGACCTAGTCTTTGACCCCACATGACCCAATTTCGAACTTGTCCGAGATTTTATCAAGACAAACATTCTGACCAAGTTTCATGAGGATCGGACTGAAAATGTATCCTCTAGAGCATACACAAGGTAAAAAGTTGATGACGGACGATGCACGACGCACGATTGAAGACGGACGCCGGACACAGCACGATCACAATAGCTCACCATGAACACTTTGTGCTCAGGTGAGCTAAAAATGCTGGTAACCAGCATTTTCTCCTTTTCCGAAATGTTTTCTTACCTTTCAGAAACAAATACAATCATTTGTGCCACATATAATGTGTCATCTGCAAATGTTTTGAATTTGGACCAGTCTTAAATATCATCCTCTGGTAAAAAGTTACTATATCATGAAATCTGACTACGAAAAACAGCTTCTGAAAACATCTACCAAATAGAGGAATTGCTTAGAATAAGTTTCTTTGCATGGTGTTTAACCCATTACCACTAAATCCCATGTTTTAATGACTAGGAAGATGACTTTAGAAACCATTGTGAGAAATGGAGAAAATACTTGTTATCAGCATTTTCTCCTTCCCCCACCATGTTTTCTACCATTTTGAAGAAAAACCTCATCTTTTGAGCCACACTTAACCCTTTAACAGAAAACAAAATTTTAAACTGGTCCACTTTGAAAGCATTTGCAGGCGACAAATGCTGCTAAAATGATGTTTTCTGTCTTTGATTAGGTAGAAAACATTATGGGAAAAGGAGAAAATGCTGGTTACCAGCATTTTCTCCTTTTCCCATAATGTTTTCAAGAGGCTTCTCTTTCAGGGTCGTTAACCCTTAACTCTTTACCACACGACAAAGTTTTAGACATGTCCAAAATGAAAGCATTTGCAAATGAAATAATAAATGCTAATAACATGATGGAATTTGCTTTCGAGAATTTTGAGAAAACACTGTGGGAGAAAGAGAAATCGCTACTAACCAGCATTTTCTCCTTCAATGTTTTCAAAAGGCTTCCTTCTCAGGGTTGTTAAAACTTGGGATTTTGTCGTAAAGGGTTAAAGCACTGAAACCAACTTGTTTTTGCTGACAGCGTAGATCAAGGACAGACTGCACAAAACATGCTGCCCATGTAATTAACTATGCTTCCCTAGAGTTTCCTTAACCACTACAAACTTCACATAATATTCTTCCCAAGCAAATGGCTACTTTTCCATATTAACATCTTCAAAACAATGATCAGCAGCGAGAAGAAAGAATCCTTTTGCAAAAACTATTAGTAAATCCTGGAAAGTAATTAGGCCAGCTAAATTACTGACTGATTTACAAGCTCGGCTCTCAAGATTAAACAATTTTCTTCTTTTCAGTGGTGCTTTCTGTCTGTTTACCATCAACATATTACAATTTCTCCTTCCTCAGCTGTACAATTTCTCCTTCCTCAGCTGTTCAAATTTTGGTAAATTTCCTCTGCATTACAAAGTGCATAATATTACCCAGCATTTTCTCCGTTTCCTATAATGTTTTCAAAGCTTTCTTTCTCAGGGTTTGGGAGTGTTTTGTAAAGGTTTAACAAGAGGGCTTCTGAGTGGCCCTGTATTGTTCACCTGGGAACTTGTAGCCTTAAAAGAATCATGATAAGTTAAAATGTTACCAAACCAACTATCTTACTATGTTTCATAATTTATTGTTTGATCATATGGAATTTAATGCCTAAACATTATTTCACTTATCTCCTGGTTGCTAGTGCACCTGTCCAAGCTCTCCTGAAGTTTCTTTTATCAGTACTTTGCATTATATTCTTCCCAAGCCACTTGCTGCTTTCCAATATAACCATCATCAAAACAATGATCAGTAATGAGAAAGAAATGAATCCTGTGGCAAAGAACATCATCAATCAAAGTGCTGAAGGCACTGAAGGCCTGGGCATCAGAACGGGAGAAAAGGTAGGAGGACGAGGCCCAGAAGCTTAAAGTTGCTATCACATTTGTACAGACTAATAAAAAAAATATCTACCTGTCTCACTCTCACAGTCTGTGGAGCTGACAACAGAATGGAACAACATAAATTTGTAAAGGCCAATATAATTAGTATTTTTGTACGGCCTTGGCCTAATGGTCTTTTATGGATTGAAAGGAGATCATTTTCAAAGGATTTTCTGCTTCCTATTTTCTTCCTTTACATTGCTTTGGCAAAAAACCAAAATGAGCAGCGTGCAAACAATTGCTGATAGAGGACAAGTCCAGGGAATATTTCTGGAAAGTACAAAAAACCACAGTGGTCAAGCAATGAATCATATTTTTCTTTCCTTTTACCATACTCAGACTATAAGTTGGAATAGTAAACATATCCTTTGAGCAATGACAAGGAAAAACACGAGCATGATTTTGTATCTGAGAAGACAGCAAGTTTTTAGGTATTTCTTTTTATTTTTGCGTTTTGGTTTATATGGCAACAAACAAGAGGGCCATGATGGCCCTGGAGTCGCTCACCTGAGCCTTTTGACCAAGCACAACCAATTTCCAACGTCTTGTGAGATATATGTATTACCAAACAATAAAATTTTAAACTCATCAGTCTGAACCTTCTGCATAAAACAAATAATATGTGGATCAAGCTGTGGAATTGGTCTATCAAAGGGGTAGAAAACATTCTGAAAAAGGGAAAAAATGTTGGATACTAGCATTTTCTCATTTTCAAACAGCGTTTTCAAAAGGCTTCTTTCTGAGAGTCATTTGTACACTAGGTTTTTCTAAGATTTGACCTAGTGACCTAGTTTTTCAGCTAACATGACACATTTTCAAACTGGTCCAAGATATCATCAGGACAAACATTCTTACCAAATTTCAAGAGTATTGGACTGAAAATGTGGCCTCTACAGCATACACAAGGTTTTTCTAAGATCTGACCTAGTGACCTAGATTTTGACCCAACATGACCCATTTTCAAACTCATCCAAGATATTACCAAGGCAAACATTCTGAGCAACTTTAAAAGAGTATTGAACAAAAAATGTGGCCACAACAGTGTACACATGGTTTTTCTAAGATTTGACCAGGTGACCTAGTTTTTGACCCAACATGACCCATTTTCAAATTCGACTCAGATATCATCGAGACAAACATTCTGACCAACTTTCAAGAGTATCAGACAGAAAATGTGGCTTCTGGAGCTTACACAAGGTTTTTCTAAGATATGACCTAGTGACCTAGTTTTTCACCCGACATGACCTATTTTCAAACTAGTCAGAGATATTATCAAGGCAAACATTCTGACCAACTTTCAAGAGTACTGGACAGAAAATATGGCCTCTAGAGCATACACGTTTTTCTTAGATTTGACCTGGTGACCTAGTTTTTGGCCCAAACATGGCACATTTTCGTATCCTGTCTGAGATTTTATCAAGACAAACATTCTGACCAAGTTTCATGAGGATTGGACAAAAAATATGGCCTCTAGAGCGTACACAAGGTTTTTCTAAGATTTGACCTAGTGACCTAGTTTTTGACCCTACATGACCCAATTTGGAACTCGTCTGAGATTTTATCAAGACAAACATTCTGACCAAGTTTCACAAGTATCTGACTGAAAATGTGGCCTCCAGAGTGTACACAAGGTTTTACTTAGATTTGACCTAGTGACCTAGTTTATGACCCCACATGACCCAATTTCGAACTCGTCCGAGATTTTATCAAGACAAACATTCTGAAGAAGTTTCACAAGTATCTGACCGAAAATGTGGCCTCTAGAGCATACACAAGGTTTTACTAAGATTTGATCTAGTGACCTAGTTTTTGACCCCACATGACCCAATTTCGAACTCGTCCGAGATTTTATCAAGACAAACATTCTGACCACATTTCACAAGTATCTGACCGAAAATGTGGCCTCTAGAGCATACACAAGGTTTTTCTAAGATTTGACCTAGTGACCTAGTTTTTGACCTCACATGACCCAATTTTGAACTTGTACGAGATTTTATCAAGACAAACATTCTGACCAAGTTTCATGAGGATTGGACTGAAAATGTGGCCTCTAGAGCGTACACAAGGTAAAAAGTTGACGACGGACGACGCACACCGCACGACGGACGACGGACACAGCACTATCACAATAGCTCACCATGAGCACTTCGTGCTCAGGTGAGCTAATAAAAAAGGCACCAATGCTCCGCAACAGTTGCGTTTGGTAACAAGAGCACCATATGCGGGCGCCAACGCTCGGCTGCAGTTGCCTGATTTTCAGTGAAAATACAGTTGACAAAAGAGTAGTTATTTACCCTTATTGTTTATGTTTCCCGTTTGAAAATTAATAACTTGTCCAAGTTTGAAGTAAACATCTTCAGTAATAAGAAAGATATTGTAAAATATCTAAGATTTTGCATGACGACAACACAACGACAAAGATAATGATACTAGGGCTATGAAAATACCAAACCTCTAAAAACAGCTGAGCTTCTTAGTCGAAAAAAGGGGCATAACAAATTACTTTGCCAAAAATATTTGGTGGTTACCTGCCTCTGTTGTACTGAAAATTCAAAGTAGTAAAAAAGGGAGTAACTGTATCAAAAACACTACCTCCCCCTTATACATGGGAACCCCTTTTTGACAGTAAATAACTTGTCCAAGTTTGAAGTATATATCTTCAGGAAGAACAGAGATATAAAATGTCAAAGTTTTTGCGCGATAACAATGATGCATACGCTTTGACAATAGCTTGACGTTTTCTTCGTAAGCAGATGAGCTAATGACTACCAGTTGAATAAAATCATATGGATGATACAAGACTGCTCAAGAGACTTTTCTATAAAAGTTAGGTCAAAATATATGCTGTAAATGCCACTTTTCAATGTTCTCCATTGAAAGTCTATCGAATCTCTAAGTTGCCATGATCATCTAAGTTGGAAAGCCGATTTTCATAAACAAGAGGGTCGTTGGACCTAAAGCCCTCATCTGAGTAAAGTCATCTAGGACTGATAATTTTGAAGAGCTCCTGGTTGTGATTATGGAAAGCACAAATGAGCTGTGCTCTGGCAAAAGGAGTTTTAATGCATCTCTGTGATATATCATTCCAAACGAGCCATCATACATTTATAGATCCATAAAATCCATTTTATTGAACAACCGAATGAATCGTGAGTTACACTGGTCCTTTGAGATGCAGAAAATTTGCCAAAAGCAAAGTTAAGCACACAAATTGCAGCTATGGCTAAGCTCACCAGGGCCCAAAATTCTCTGTCAAAACTTTCATACAATTAAAATCGCACATCTATCAAAGTTTGATGTGAAATTAAACCTCACAATGATGTTTCAATCAAAATATTTTTATTATTTTAATGGTTCGTTTCTTTCAGCGTAGTGAGATGGATTGCAGGCAGTACTTTTCACTTTTACTTGGGTTTTTCCATAAATGCTTGGATTGGGTTGAAATTATGGTATACGATTCCTATGGCTTTGGTCTTGGCAAGCCATGCCCAGGCCAAAAGCAGATTGGCCAAGCTGCAGATTTGAACCAGCAAACCCCTGTTCTCATGCCCTGTACACTGCCAACTGCACTACAGAATTTGGCTAAGTTTGATGAACATTTTACTGCAAAGATGATTTTTGAGTGCCAAGTCTTCTGAGATAGAATGGAGAAAACCTTTTTTGCAGAGGAGTACCTCTAGAGTGCAAACTACGGTTTTATAGGCTTTAACCAAGTGACCTACTTTTTGTAAATGAGATGACCCAAGTTCACCAGAGTTGGTATCAAGACAAATATTCAGACCAAGTTTCATGAGCACTGGATTGAAAGTCTGGCCTTTAAAGAGCACACAAGATTTTACTAAGATTTTCCCTATTGACCTACTCTTTGACCTTGACTCATTTTGAAACTAACTAAAAATTTTTATCTAGACAAACAATTTTACAACAAGAGGGCCATGATGGCCCTGGACGCTCACCTGAATCAATACGCGAAATTCACTCAACGTGCATAATTCAATTTCTGACTAATTGTCAGGTCAATTGAGCTTAAAATGTGGCCTCTAGAGCATCCACAAGGAATTTCTGTAAGTTGACCTAGTGACCTAATTTATCACCCCACGTGACCCAATTTAGAACTCATCAAAAAATTTATCAAGACAAACATTCTGTACAGTTTTCAAGTTAATTGAGCAATAAATGTGGCCTCTAGAGTGCCCACAGAGTGTTTCTTAAATTTGACCCAGTAACCTAGTTTATGACCCCAGCTGACCCAATTTCAAACTCACCCAATATTTCATCAAGACAAACATTCTGACCACTTTTCAAGTCAATTGAGCAAGAAATGTGACCTCTAGAGTGCCCTAAAGGTATTTCTTTAATTAGACCTAGTGACCTAGATTATGAGCCCAGGTGACCCAATTTTGAAGTCATCCTAGATTTCATCAAGACAAACATTTTGACCAATTTTCAAATCAATTGAACAATAAATGTGGCCTCTAGAGTGCACACAAGGTATTTCTTTAATATGACCTAGTGACCTAATTTAAGACCCCACATGACCCAAATTTGGACTCATGTGAGATTTTATCAAGACAAACATTCTGATCAATTTTCAAGTCAATTAAGCCAAAAATGTGGCCTCTAGAGTGCCCACAAAGTATTACTTTAATTTGAACTAGTGACCTAGTTTATGATTCCAGGTGACCCAAATCCAAACTCATCTAAGATTTTATCAAGACAAACATTCTGACCAAATTTCACGTCATTTGAACAATGAATGTGGCCTCTAAAGTTCCCACAAGGTATTTGTTTAATTTGACCTAGTGACCTAGTTTATGACCCCAGGTGACCCAATTTCGAACTGACTGAACATGTTGTGCTAAGGTGGGCTAACAAACTTAGAACAGGTTCACTACATACCAAATAACAAAGCTCTATGCCTTCAAGGTTTAGAAAAGAAGAATTTTAAAGTTTTCCTTCTTTGTTCCTATGTTAGAACTTGTGACCCCCGGGGGCAGGGCCAGTTTTGACCCAGGGGCATCGTATGAAGAAACTTGGTAGAGGTCCACTAGGAGATGCTACATACCACATATCAAAGCTCTACGCCTTCCAGTTTCAGAGAAGAAGAATTTTAAAGTTTTCCTTCTTTGTTCCTATGTTAAAAACTTGTGATACCCGGGGCAGGGCCAGTTTTGACCGGAGGGGGATCATATGAACAAACTTGGTAGAGGTCCACTAGGAGATGCTAGATGCCAAATATCAAAGCTCCACGCCTTCCAGTTTCAGAGAAGAAGAATTTTAAAGTTTTCCTTCTTTGTTCCTATGTTCGAAACTTGTGATCGCCCGGGCGGGGCCAGTTTTGACCCCAGGGACATCGTATGAAAAAAGTAGGTAGAGGTCTGCTAGGACATGCTACATACCAAATATCAAAGCTCTACGCCTTCCAGTTTTAGAGAAGAAGAATTTTAAAGTTTTCCTTCTTTGTTCCTATGTTCGACAATGGTGACTCCCGGGGCAGGGCCAGTTTTGACCCCAGGAGCATCATATGAACCAACTTTGTAGAGGTCCACTAGGAGATGCTAGAGGCCAAGTATCAAAGCTCCACGCCTTCCAGTTTCAGAGAAGAAGAATTTTAAAGTTTTCCTTCTTTGTTCCTATGTTCCAACTTGTGACCCCCGGGGCGGGGCTAGTTTTGACCCCAGGGGCATCATATGAACAAACTTGGAAGAGGTCCACTAGGAGATGCTACATACCAAATATCAAAGCTCTACGCCTTCTAGAATCAGAGAAGAAGATTTTTAAAGTTTTCCTTCTTTGTTCCTATGTTCAAAACTTGTGACCCCCGGGGCGGGGCCCAGTTTTGACCCCAGGGGCATCATATGAACAAAATTGGTAGAGGTCCACATGAACAAAATTGGTAGAGGTCCACTAGGAGATGCTAGATGCCAAATATCAAAGCTCCACGCCTTCCAGTTTCAGAGAAGAAAAATTTTAAAGTTTTCCTTCTTTGTTCCTATGTTCGAACTTGTGACCCCCGGGGCAGGGCCAATTTTGACCCCAGGGGCATCATATGAACAAACTTGGTAGAGGTCCACCAGGAGATGCTACATACCAAATATCAAAGCTCTACGCCTTCTAGAATCAGAGAAGAAGATTTTTAAAGTTTTCCTTCTTTGTTCCTATGTTCAAAACTTGTGACCCCCGGGGCGGGCCCAGTTTTGACCCCAGGGGCATCATATGAACAAAATTGGTAGAGGTCCACATGAACAAAATTGGTAGAGGTCCACTAGGAGATGCTAGATGCCAAATATCAAAGCTCCACGCCTTCCAGTTTCAGAGAAGAAAAATTTTTAAGTTTTCCTTCTTTGTTCCTATGTTCGAACTTGTGACCCCCGGGGCAGGGCCAGTTTTGACCCCAGGGACATCATATGAACAAATTTGGTAGAGGTCCACCAGGAGATGCTACATACCAAATATCACAGCTCTACGCCTTCCGTTTTCAGAGAAGAAGAATTTTAAAGTTTTCCTTCTTTGTTCCTATGTTAGAACTTGTGATCCCCGGGGCAGGGCCAGTTTTGACCCGAGGGGGATCATATGAACAAACTTGGTAGAGGTCCACTAGGAGATGCTAGATGCCAAATATCAAAGCTCCACGCCTTCCAGTTTCAGAGAAGAAGAATTTTAAAGTTTTCCTTCTTTGTTCCTATGTTCGAAACTTGTGATCCCCCGGGCGGGGCCAGTTTTGACCCCAGGGGCATCATATGAACAAAGTAGGTAGAGGTCTGCTAGGACATGCTACATACCAAATATCAAAGCTCTACGCCTTCCAGTTTCAGAGAAGAAGAATTTTAAAGTTTCCCTTCTTTGTTCCTACGTTCGACAATGGTGACCTCCGAGGCAGGGCCAGTTTTGACCCCAGGGGCATCATATGAACCAACTTGGTAGAGGTCCACTAGGAGATGCTAGATGCCAAATATCAAAGCTCCACACCTACCAGTTTCAGAGAAGAAGAATTTTAAAGGTTTCCTTCTTTGTTCCTATGTTCGAAATTGTGACCCCCGGGGCGGGGCTAGTTTTGACCCCAGGGGCATCATATGAACAAACTTGGAAGAGGTCCACCAGGAGATGCTACATACCAAATATCAAAGCTCTACGCCTTCTAGAATCAGAGAAGAAGATTTTTAAAGTTTTCCTTCTTTGTTCCTATGTTTAAAACTTGTGACCCCCGGGGCGGGGCCAGTTTTGACCCCAGGGGCATCATATGAACAAAATTGGTAGAGGTCTACTAGGAGATGCTAGATGCCAAATATCAAAGCTCCACGCCTTCCAGTTTCAGAGAAGAAGAATTTTAAAGTTTTCCTTCTTTGTTCCTACGTTCGACAATGGTGACCCCCGGGGCAGGGCCAGTTTTGACCCCAGGGGCATCATATGAACAAACTTGGTAGAGGTCCACTAGGAGATGCTACATACCAAATAACAAAGCTCCACGCCTACCAGTTTCAGAGAAGAAGAATTTTAAAGTTTTCCTTCTTTGTTCCTATGTTCAAAACTTGTGACCCCCGGGGCGGGGCCAGTTTTGACCCCAGGGGCATCATATGAACCAACTTGGTAGAGGTCCACTAGGAGATGCTAGATGCCAAATATCAAAGCTCCACGCCTTCCAGTTTCAGAGAAGAAGAATTTTAAAGTTTTCCTTCTTTGTTCCTATGTTCGAACTTGTGACCCCCGGGGAGGTGCCAGTTTTGACCCCAGGGGCATCATATGAACAAAATTGGAAGAGGTCCACTAGGAGATGCTACATACCAAATATCAAAGCTCTACGCCTTCTAGAATCAGAGAAGATTTTAAAAGATTTTCCTATTTTTTGCCTTTCTGTTGCCATGGCAACCAGAGTTTTCGGTGGAATTCAATCTCTTGAACAACTTTGGTAGAGCTTCACCCAAGGAACATCCCTGCCAAGTTTCATCAAGATTGGCCCAGCGGTTTAGGAGGAGAAGATGTTTAAAGGAATTGTGGACAGATGGACAGACGGACAGATGGACGCCGGACAACGACCCATCACAATACCTCACCTTAGCACTTCATGCTCAGGTGAGCTAAAAATTTATAAGCTTTGGACTGAAAATGTTGTGTGTAAGCTAATGCTGTTACTGGAGGAGTCTAAAAATTTTGTTGTAGGTTAGCGTTAAAATATACCACAGTTCCTTCAGCACTTTGATTTATCTCACAGCTACAAGCAGGCAGCTGAAGTCAACAAGACAATAAATATCAGACCGATTTTGACTGTTTTTTTTTTCCCTACTTTCAAGACAATTAACCCTTTACCAACAAAGGTTTTCAACCAGCCTATAGCAGAAGGTTTTCGAGAAACAGTGTGGGAAGAGAAGAAAATGCTGGCAATCAGCATTTTCTCCTTTTCCTCACCATGTTTTCTACCCTTTTAACCCTTTACCACACAATCCCTTGTTTTAACAACCCTGAGGAAATAACCTTTCGAAAACCTTATGGAAAAGGAGAAAATGCTGGTTACAAGCATTTTCTCCTTTTTCCACAAGGTTTTCTACACTTTCACCGACAACTTCATGTACCATCATTTCAGCTAAATCTAATACTCGTATGTTGTCTGTTGTCCGGGTGGGATAGTCAAAACTTTAGTTGTGTGGGAAAGAACTATTAAGATAAATCTCATCATTTGAGCCACATTTTGTCTGTCATTTGCAATGCTTTCAATTCAGACAAGTCTAAAAGCTTGCTTTTTGGAAAAGAGTTAACCTTCACAGAAAATCATTCCTTTTTGCAAAAAGAGGAATAAAAAACAGAAACATTTTAAACCTAAATGATTTCAACAAAAAAGGCAGTTTCCTAATTAACTTCAAAAAAATAACAAGAGAGTGCAGTTCACTTTTAATGAGTAGCACCTTTTTAAGTGCCTTTAGGTGAAAATGTCATATTTACACCAACTGCGCACTGCACTTTTTCAAGGGAAAAATAACACACGAGTCATCTTCTGTGTAAAGGTGGCTTAATGCATCTTCAAAAAGTACCAACTTGTGTCAGCATGCACAGTGGGAAAAACCTGACCTGGGTAAAAATTTTTTGCAACTGGTAAATTTTGTACATGTCAAAGGACCATTCTACGACCTGGTCCAGCCTGTTGTTAGATAAAATTGATCTGTATTATGTAACTTGCTTGGTATAATGGCAAAATGTGTTAAGAGATGCATTAAACTCCCTTTTCCCAGAACCTTGCCAGGGTTCGTATTTACCAACCATTCTTAGGAACATTCTTAATCTTACTCTCCTGAATTTTCTAAGTTTGGAAGTAACACAACTTCTGATTGGCTAAAACCAATTGGTTTAGCCAACCAAAAGTTGTTTTACTTTCAAATTAGAAAATTATGGAGAACAAGACTAAGAATGTTCTTAAAATAGTTAGTGGATACGGACCCCGGTCAAGTATAAGCATTCACACTACAAAGAGAAAGAGTACCTTTTCAAGGCCTTGTAAAGTCGGGAAAGGTTCTGGATTTCTGACTTCTCCTGACGCTGCACTCTTGTATGTAGGAATTCTAAAATGTCATCGAGCTCTGTAGATGTAAAGTCACCCAGAGATCGAAAGTGATAGGACAAGTCTGTAAACTCAATCATTACTCCAGTTCTTTTAGGGGCAGTTTCTGGAAAAGAAAGGAGCACCACATGCAGGTGCCAATGCTTTGCTGCAATTGCTTGATTTTCAGTGAAAATTGTAAGTAAGAAAAACGGCATAACTGTGTCAGAAATACTTTGATGGTTACCTGACCTTATTATATCGTTTCCCCTTTGATACTTTATAATAAGTTAAAGTTTGAAGTAAATATCGTCAGTAATAACAGAGATACTAAAAATGTCGAAGGGTTTTGCATGATGACACAGACAATGATGACAGGGCTTAATCCTCGATGTTTTCTTTGAAAACAGTCATAGCTGATAAGAGGGCCATTATGGCCCTAAAGTGCTCACCTGAATAAGGTCATTTATGATTGATAAAGTTGAAGACATCCTGTTTGTGATGATGCAAACACATGATTGTTAGTGACCTATGATCTAATGTGACCCAGTGTTTTCAAAATACTATCAAGACAAACTCTCTGATTGAATTTCATGAGTCTCAGACTGAAAATATGGCCTCTAGAAAGCATACAAGGTTTTTCTAAGATCTGTCACAAATGACCTACATTTTGAACCGACTCGACACAATTTCAGACTTGTCCCAGATATCATCAGGACCAACATTCTGACCAATTCTCATGGGTATCCAACTGAAAATGTGGCCTCTTGAGTGCATAAGGTTACCAGCATTTTCTCCTTTTCTCACCATGTTTTCGAATGCCTTCTTTGTCAGGGTCATTAAAACTCAGGGTTGTGTGGTAAAGGGTTAACTGTTGTTTTTTCTGTTTTGCACAAGACCCTGGGTTGCTATAAGTAGGCACTTCAATATTACATCAATGGTGTTAATTAACACTTTGCCAGATGACAAACTGAAGGTGTTTGCAGACGACTTCTTAGATGCAGCTCAAATCAGCGTAACTGTACCGTGGATAGGGTAGAAAACATTTTGTGAAAAGAAGTAAATGCTGTTAACCAGCATTTTCTCTTTTACACACATTTTTAACAGCCTTTTTCCTTGGGTCGTTAAAACACAGGATTCTTCAGTAAAGGGTTAATTATATCAAAATGCTAACAATTGTCTTGGTAAAAATGTTATCAACCGACTGAGTTCCCAAAATGCAAAATGCATTAACTCTTTAGCAGAAGAAAAAATTTTTCTCTTGTCCAATTGAAAGTATTTGCAGTCTACAATGTTGTTCAAATAATTGGATTATCCTATGAAAGGATTGAAAACACAGGAAAAGGAGAAAATGCTGGCTACAAGCATTTTCTCCCTTTTCCCCCATAATGTTTTCAAAGGTCTTTTTCTTTTGGCTCGTCAAAACTCGCGATTGTGTGGCAAAAGGTTAAACTCACACTCTAAATTGAACACTTGAAATATTTCACACATCAAAGAAATATCTTGTGGCACTCCGCGCTGTCTGAATGGCAACATAAGTAATTAATTACATAACATACTAACTCATTACAGATCCTAAATGACTAATCAACCTTGCAGTGATATTCAAGCATCAGCATTCCTTTCATAACAGCATAAGAGGTCCAGGATAACCCTATATTGCCCACCTGGACACAAGGTACAAAGCCAACACTGTTATGTCAAGTTAAAAACTGAGTGAATTTTGAACATATTCAAAAAGACCTATAAAGGATGTGATAAAATTTGAATGCAGTAACAACTTAATAATTTGTCTGTTTATTTGTATTGGAGTTTAACAGCTGAAGTCATATCACAGCAGTCAGTGCATTTACACATGTGTTTCCTTGCTTTCTCACACCAGCGCTGAAAAAACTTTCTTTCCAAGCCACTGACTACTTTTGAAGGTTTCTCACATGCATCAGAGGTGAGTGGCGAAAAATCGCTGGAAAGTTTGCATCGACTGGTTATCGAAACCTGCAGCCACTGGGTCATGAGTAAGATACACTAACCACTGAGCTACCTTTACCACATAATTCCATGTTTAAACAACCCTGAGAAAGAAGGCCCTTGAAAACACTGTAGGTAACCAGCATTTTCTCCTTTTCCAGTAATAGTTTCCACCTTTTCTGACACAAAACCCATCATTTGAGTCAAGGTTTATTTGTTGCTTGAATTTGGACCAGTCTAACATTTTTTTCATTTGGTGAAGGGTTAATAATCTGAACATAAAGGCACTGTCAATTGCAATCTGATTTTTATGCAGACTGTCTGCAAATGCAGCCTAACTCTTTACAAGACATTTTTTTAAGAATAGTCAAAATTGAAAGAATTTGCAGACAACAAACAAAATAGGGCTAGAACAACATAGTTTGTCTATGGAAGGGTAGGAAACATTGTGACAAAAGGGGAAATACTGGTGACCAGCATTTTCTCCTTTTTCCCCCTCAATGTTTTTAAAGGCCTTCCTTCAAACAGTTGTTTAACTTTTTGCCACATGATCCCGACTTTTAACTACTTTGATAAAAAAAAGCCTTTTTAAAAACATTGTAGGAAAAGGAGAAAATGCTGGTAACCAGCATTTTCTCCTTTTCCCACAATGTTTTCAACCTTTCCCAAAACAAATTTCAGTTTTTGAGTCGCATTTTGTCTGCAAATGCTTTCAATTTGGAAATGTCCACAATGTCGTTGTTTGGTAACGAGTTAAGCTTGGGTTTGCATAGTAAAGTTATTATGTTCTCTGTGTTTCTGCCAGCTTCAAATTTTTGAGGGTCATTTGTGACCCCCATTCCTAATTTCTAGGGGTCATAAAGAAATCTTGGGGAGGGTCGCTGTTTTAAATGCCTATTTATAGCCACTTTTGGGACCTTTCCCTTTCCCCATGACTCCCCTGACTCTGAACTGGAACTGTTTTTCTTAGTCTGACAAGACTCGGATATTTGATGCATTTGTTGATTTCCGGTTTTTCTATCTTTTCAGGGAGTTGATATGTGGAAGACAGCGAAGAATTTTACAAGTCTTTTTTGTTTATCTTTTTCGGTTTGTCTGCCATTCTCTTTTGGAGAGGGTCTAGAATACACCGTCTGTACGCATCTAAAACGCGGATAAATGGTCAAAAGCAACATCAAATTGACCTTCCAAGGGTTTGTACGATAGTTATTCCGTATCGAGTCAATTATTACGAAACAGAGCTTCAAATATGTGAGTGCATACGAAACAAGCCAGTTGGTAGCAATGATGTGTTCTTTAATCCTTTTTTGTGCAGTACAGGCTGATATTTATTGGTAATTATCAATAAACCAGTTTCAGACCCTGGGCGCCATATTATAAACTCTCAATGTAAATTAGCATGGCCTATGAAATCTTCCATCTCCACAGGCAAACCTTCTTTTGCCCCTATGTTCTCCAGCTCAAAGTTGTGGCATGCAACTATTGGTTGGATTGAACTGATATTTTTTGCTTGCGTCAGAAAAAACACACACGGCAAATTATAGTTTGTCAACGAAGAAATCACAGCTTCAAAAACGCAAGAAGGCGCGCTCTGGCGGAAAAACTGTGTTATTACAAACAAAAGGAATAAATCATTCTTACATAAGTGGATCAGTTTTTCATCCTTACAGAGTGCTAATCACGCCTCAGATTATTTTTGTGGACAATGAAGACTAAGATCAGACGACAAAGAGAGCAGTCTGGTCTTTGATCTACATTACCAGGTATTTTGTACTACACAGCACTGAAATAATAGTGTCCTCAGCTTGTTTTCTGAAAGTGTTTTAATTGATTGCAAGACAACAGAATTTTAGACATGTTGGAAATGATTCAACTCTTTGCCAAACAACAATAATGTTGACTAGTCCAAACTGAAAGCATTTGCACACGACATTTTAAATGTAGCTCAAAACATAAAATTTGTATCTTAATCCTTTACCACACAATCCCAACTTTTAAAGACCCTGAGAAAGAAAGCTTTTGAAAACATTGTGGGAAAAGGAGAAAATGCTGGTAACCAGCATTTTCTCCTTTTCCAACAATGTTTTCTACCCTTCCTAAAACAAATTTCAATTTTTAAGTAACATTTATTTTGTCGTCTGCAAATGCTTTCAAATTGGACAAGGGTAAAATTTTGTCGTCTGGTAAAGGGTTAAAGGGTAGAAAACATTGAGGGAAAAGAAGAAAATGCTGGTTACCAGCATTTTCTTCTTTTCTCATGTTTTCAAAAGGCTTCTTTCCTGGGGTTGTTAAAAGTCAGGATTGTGTGGTAAATGGTTAAGCAGTAGCACAGGACAAATCTAATGGGGCTAAAATGGTAGAAAAATGACCCTTTCAGAGTAGAAAATGATGTGGGAAAAGGAGAAAAGGGTGGTTAAAAGCACTTCTACTTTTCCGATAACATTTTCTACCCTTTTCGGTGACAAATTCCATTTTCCAGGATGTTTTCAAAGGCTTTCCTTTATTATGATGGATAAAACACGATACTGTTTGATACAGTGTTCATGAATTTGGTGTTCATAGGAATAATATATGAGTCATGCTCTGTGAAGAGGGGGTTTAATGCATTTGCAAAAAAGTATCGACCCAGGTCAGCCTGTGCAGTCCATGCAGGCTAATCTGAGTTGAAACATCTTGCTGTTTGTAAATATCCCGCATGTCCAAAAACCATACCGCCTGAAGATCTTGCGGGTTGCTAGACAAAATGGATTTTATGGATCAATAATTATGTGAAGACATGCTTAGTATAATGCATCATGGAGATACACTAAACTCCCCTTTTCCCACAGCACGGCTCATATCTAAAAATAGCACTGGTATACATAAAGAATGGAAATAAAAATGTCCATGTTGCCATTGCGTAATATAATTGGGCAGACAAAAGGAAATGGGTGCTTTTTTGGAGGCCTGCACTAATACATACAGCTAAAACTTTCCAATAGAGCAAGATAATACCAGTCATTTTGCCTACAAATTCCTTTTGTGACATTTTAACTTTTATTCCTTTCAGGCACTTAACACTTTACCAGCTACACAACTTTTGCCTTGTCCAAATTGTAAGCATTTGCAGACGACATTTTCAATGTGGCTCAAATGGTGAAATTTTTCTTTGATAGGGTAGAAAAACGTTGTGGGATAAGGAGAAAATGCTGGTTACCAGCACTTTCCCACAATGATCTCAAAAGGCTTCTTTCTCAGGGGCGGTAAAAGGGGGCTTTGTGTGGTAAACAGTTAACCCTTTATCAAACAATCACCTGATTAACGACCTGAGAAGGACGGCTTTAACTCTTTACCAGACAACAAAATATCAGGCCATTCTTCACTGAAAATGTTTGCAGACGACAATATGAAATGCACCTCAAAAAAAGAAATTTATTATTGGAAGGGTTGAACACATTGTGACAAAAGGAGAATATGTTGGTTACTATTATTTTCTCCTTTTTTCTTTCAAAAGACTTCTTTTCAAGGTATTTAAAACTCTGGATTTTTTGGTAAATGGTTTAACTAAACAACAAAAATTTTGGACTTGACCAAACTGTGAGCATTTGCAAACGACAAATTAAAATGCAGTTCACATGATGATTTCTGTCTTTGATAGGATAGAAAACATTGTGGGAAAAGGAGAAAATGCCGGATACCAGCATTTTCTCCTGTACCCACAGTGTTTTCAAAAGGCTTCTTTCTCAGTTGTTAAAACTTCTGAAGCTGTCTTAGGTAGGATAGGTGACCAGCAATTATTCCTTTTTCCACGTTGTTTTCAGCTCCATGTCAGGGTTGTGTGACGATAAAAGGGAGAAATAAACAAACTGGAAATTTTGAGCCATCAAAATTCAGACCGATCAGGGCATTACCCCCCCGACCCACCCCCGCAAAAATACCCCCAAATTGTGAACAGTTTTGATCAAGTTCAAACTGCACCTTTTGTGTAATGTGATCTTTAAAGTCCGCCAAAGTATTCATTATTGCGAACAGGGCTGGAAGGGACAAAAGGTCCTTGACTTCTATGCTCTAAGTGCAAACGAACTTTCATAAAAAGGAGCCCATTTCCTTTTCCAGGAAAAGAAACTTACATAAATCTGAACTTCTGACTCATTACAGTTTTATTTCTCAAACTCCTTTTATAATAAATGTTCACCGAAGTCCAAGAACAAAAAAAATATGAAAAAAAGCTGCATTACAACCAGTACATATGAGAACTTGTCTTTTACCTTTTCCAACAGAACGATCATTAAATATACATCTATACTCATTTTTAGCCAGTTTTCAAACCCATTTCATCTTTATTTTATGAAAGTATAATCTTTTTTGTATCTTCATGCCAAATGTTGCCCCTAACAGGTGGAAAAATTGCACAGATTAAGACTGATAGAAATTTCATTTCATTTTTTGGCAGCCTCCAAAGCAGTCACTGGTGCCCAAGAACGCTCCTATGAAAAAACCCAGTATTTCGAGGGAGGACCAAACTCGAGGCCTCCAAGTTTCCAATCCTACCCCATATCACTGAGCCATACAGCACCCCATGTTTGACAACAGTACCACTGCTGTGCGGACATCAAAAAGTATTTACTTCTCCATAATGAAAGGATTTTGCAGCAACAAACTGGTATGACTCAAGTGGTGGGATTTGTCTTTGAAGCGGTAGAAAACTTTGTTGGAGTAAGAGAATTAAAATGTTGTAATACTGGCTACCAGCAGTTTCCCCCCCATCCCCCAACACACACACATATATAATGTTTTCAAAATCCTTCTTCCTCATGGTCATAAAAACACAGGCTTATCTTGTAAAGGCCAAGGTTACCAATGAGAAAAAAGTAAAGTGATGCAATACTTCGAAAGTTTGTGTTTCCAAAACCCTTTCCCATCAAGGTAGCTAGAATACTAGATATTAATAATAAAAAACAAAATTTAAGACTGGTCCAAATTGAAAGTATTTGCAGATGACAAATCAAATATAGCTAGCCTGATTAGAATTGTCTTTTACAGAAAAGAAAACATTGTGGGAAAAGGAGAAAATGGTGGTGGCCAACATTTTCTCCTTTTCCTACAATGTTTTCAAAAGGCTCCTTTCTCAGGGTCGTTAAACCTCAGGATTTTGAGGAAGAGGGCTACCTATTTACCAAACGACAAATATTTAGACAAGTACAAGTTGAGGGCATTTGTAAACTAAACACTAAGTGTGGCTAAATGGACAGAATCTTTCCTAGCAAGGTTAGAAAACACTCAAGAAAGAGAAGAAAATGCTGGTTACCAGCATTTTCTCCTTTCTCACAATGTTTTAAAAATAGGGATGTCAACGGTTCACTAATCGAATGATTGATTAACCGGTTAGAAAATCGTTAACCAGTTAGAAAAATAAAAAAAGAAAAAAAAAAAAAAGAAATAATTGAACTTTAAATAGTTTTAAAAAGCGGATGGCTTCTTGTGTCCGCCGTTCATATTATGCAATATCCACACACCCATATCGCCACTAGCTGACTTGGCGGAGGTGTGATACACATGTATACGGTTTAATAGGTCTGTGAAACAAACAGTGGAGAATGACAGTTGTTTGTCTATTTTTTAATCCGCTTAGAGGCCCCGATGACAATTAATAAACTATCAACTATTATGACAGTTGTTTGTCTATTTTTTAATCCGCTTAGAGGCCCCGATGACAATTAATAACCTATCAACTATTATTACACTTACACCTTTACAGTTTGGTCGTGATTTGTTTGTTTGCCCACCCTCATTAATTAACACTCATTGGAAACAGACCAATTACCTTAGAGTAATTGAAATTTGTTAGGTACGAATTACCAGCATTTTACACACATGCATTGTATATCGATTAACCTTCTTTCTTTATCAATCTATCTGTACAACAAGCATCATCGAAATTTATTTTAGAATATTTGAAAACATAAATTATAAACAACAATGCCTCCACCTACATCAGCTGTTTGGAAGTTTTTTAAACGTAACGTCGACGAGAACACTGTGAAATGCACTTTGTGCTGTCAAGAATTGAAGTGGACTGGCAGTACTTCTAATATGCGGAACCACTTGAAGGGAAAACATCCGTCACTTGAGACTGAAAGCAAGCCAACGAAAGAAAGCCAGTTATCTATGGCACTATTTGTCAATGCCCCAAAACAAACGTCGTCGACGCAGAAAGAGAAGATAACACAAGCAATAGCCTACATGGTAGTTCTACATGCCACTCGGCGTTGTAGAAGGCAAATGGTTCAGAAAACTGATGGAGATTGTTGCGTCTGACTACACTGTACCTTCTAGAAACACGATTCGATCCTGCATTGTTAAGAGATACGATGAAGAGAAGGAATCCCTGACTTCGGAGTTAGATAAGGCAAGTTCTGTGTCATTAACTACGGATACTTGGACTTCTGGTGCCACAGACTCTATATTACAGTGACTGAACACCAGATCGATTCAGATTGGGAAATACAAAGTAATGTGCTAGTGACCAGAGAAATGCCGGAGAGACATACAGGAGAAAACATAGCCTCAAAATTAAAGAGTTGTGCTTCAGAATTTGGATTAGACGAGAAAGTTTCTACTGTGGTATGTGAAAACGCACGAAATATGGAGACTGGACTTTCTATGTGTGAAAACTGTGATGATTTAAGCTGTTTCGTGCATATGCTTCAATTATGTGTTAAACCCTCTCTGGATTTACCAAGTGTTAGCAAACTAGTGTGCAAGTGTAGAAAACTTGTAGGTCACTTTAAACATTCTTTGACTATCACAGCTGAGATGAGAGACACGCAGAAGATGCTAAACGTACCAGAACACCAACTTATCCAAGATGTGCCCACGCATTGGAATTCTACACAATTCATGTTGCAGAGACTCTACGAACAGTGCCGAGTCATCAATGACATCATGTTAGACACATCAATGATGAAGAAGAATGACACATCTCTTTTGCTTTCCAGTCAAGAATGGGAGACTGTGTTAGATCTAAGCAAGACACTTGAGCCACTTACCTCTGTGACAACCTATATGAGCAAAGAGAAAGACGTTTCCTGTTCCGTAATATATCCTGTAGTTTTTGGTCTTCTTAGCAAAAGTCTTTAAGTGACATGTGAGGGCACTTCCATTGTTCGCAAAGTCAAAGAAAGCATAGCAGCTGAACTGAACAGACGTTACCTTCCAACAGAAGCGAAATCTGCCGAGACTACACCAGTGATAGCATCATTGTTAGACCCCTGGTACAAGAAGCTACTGTTCCTTAGTCCAGCTCAACGCAAAGCTGCCGAAAATACTCTCGACGCTATGATGGATGACATAGCATCAAAGAAGCCGGCAATTTTTTTGTTACCATCAATGAGGAAGGTGCTTTAGGAATAACTCGCTTATCAGAAGTTGTGTTACTTTTAAATTAAAAATTCTGGAGAATAAGACTAAGAATGTTCTTAAGAATGGTTGGTGAATACAGACCCAGTAGAAAATTTTACCAACTGCAACAATTTGGGGGCTAATTGAGATTTTTTTTTTGCTGTGAATCCTATTTTTTGTTTAACTCTTTACCAAACGACAAACTTTTAGACTAGTCCAAATTAAAAGCATTTGCAGACGACAAAATAGATGTGACTCAAAAATTGAAATTTGTTTTGGAAAGGATAAAAAACATTGTGGGAAAAGGAGAAAATGCTGGTTACCAGCATTTTCTCCTTTTTGCACAATGTTTTCATAATGCCTCTTTCTCAGGGTCGTTAAAACACGGGATTGTGTGGTAAAGAGTTAAACACTAATATAAACTTCACTTTTTTTCCTTCATGCATTCGGAAAGAGGACAGTTACATTCAGTAAACAGGAATGGTGCAATTTTGCTCTTCAGATAAAAGCATGGTCATTTTGGATTAGGTATTTTCTCTATTTTGACAAGATCAAAATACTGTTATCATTCTTACATGAATATGATCCTATATACCGTAGTCAGAGCTCCAGGTAAGAGGGAGTGATAGTATTCTAAATCCATTATTTCCCTTCCAAACCCTATGTTGTGTGTACTCATTAGAATCGTCTCGATGTGACGATTCTAATGAGTACCCATAACATGGGGTTTAGTGGAGATTGATTAATATTTTCAATTTTGAAATCAAAATCACACCCTCTATCTGGAGCTCTGCCGTAGCTGATGCATATTATTGCATGATCACTTGACATTCCAACAAGCCTTCACAAAATTTTAGCCAAAAGCTAAAAAACATTCACCAAACAATTACATGTTTTAATTAATGACCCTGAAGAAAAAGGCGTCTGAAACCATTGCGAGAAAAGTATAAAATGCTTGTCACAAGCATTTTCTCCTATTCCACAATGCTTTCTATTATTTCAGAGCCAAATCTCATCATTGTAACCAAATCTAATTTGTCGTCTGCAACTGCTTTGAATTTGGACAATACTGTCAAAAATTTTAGCCCTGTCCAAGTTGAAAGCATTTGCAGACGACAATTTCAATGTGGCTAAAATGATTGCAATTGTTCTGAAAGGTTAGAAAACATTGTGGGAAAAGGAGAAAATGCTGGTTACCAGCATTTTCTCCTTTTCCAACAATGTTTTCAAAAGGCTTCTTTCTCAGGGTCGTTAAAAGTCGGGATTATGTGGTAAAGATTTAATCCTTCACTAAACAATTATATGTTCTAGTGACCCTGAAGAAAAAAGCTTCTGCAACCATTGCAATAAAAGTATAAAATGCTTATCACAAGCATTTCTTCCTTTTCCTACAATGCTTTCTACCATTTTAGAGACAAATCTCATCATTATAACCAAATTGGATTTGTCGTCTGCAACTGCTTTGAATTTGGACAAGTTCTAAATTCTGTTGTAGGGTACAGAGTTAAGAGGCTAACTAGTCCATTGAAGAAGTACCATCAATTTGTTTTTCCTTTGCTTCTTGCTTTATTTCTTGATTCTTAGTCAGCTATTGCCTTACTAAATTGAGCAATAAAATATTTTCAAGTTTGGTTTGACTATGAAAATCTGAATAGCACGCTTACAATGTAATAGCTGAACATGTAAATGAGCCATGCTATGGCAAAAGGGGTTTAATGCATCTCAGTGATCCATGATACCAAGCAAGCCATCACATAATTAAGGATCAACAATACATGTAGCCTCTTTTTTAATACAATCAACTTAATCATCAGGTAGACTGGTCCTTAAATATACAGAAAATTTACCAATAGTGAAAAGTTTCAGCCCAGGTCAGCCTGCACAGTCCAAGCGGGCTGACTTGGGTTGATACTTTTCCCAGATTCATTAAGACCCTTTTTCACAGAGCATGGCTCAAGTGCAATGATGTACAACATCAGTCAAAAGCTGTCGAGGGTCATTTATAACTAGGTGCAAAATCTAAGTTTGGCTGGAGCCCTAAAGCCACAAAAATAAGTGCAATACCCTTAAACGCTACATCAAAAGTTCCATTACATTTCCTTTCCAGCCTTACTTTAGACCTTTGAAAGGGTAGAAAACATTGTATGAAAAGGAGAAAATGATGGTAACCAGCATTTTGTCCTCCTGCAATTACGTTTCAATAGTCTTCTTCCTCAGGGTTATTAAAACATATGAGACATGCTCTGGCAAAAGGGGACTTAATGTATCTGTCATCCATAATTCAAGCAAGTCATCACATATTTATGGATCCATAAAATCTATTTTGTCTAGCAACCAACTGAAACGTGAGGTACACTGGTTTTTGACATGCAGAAAAATTACCAAAGCAAAATGTGTCGGTCCAAGTTAGCCTGCACGGACTGCGCAGGCTAACCTGGGCCAATACTTTCTGCAAATGCATCAAGCCCCCTTTTCACAGAGCATGGCTCATAATTAAATGCCCAAGGATTTAGTGTGTCTCAATTGTGCTCTGAGTATGCAAGGCTTGTCACAACAAAGGTACATTCTTACAAAAAAGTTATTACAAAAAGTTTCCAATAGTAAACAGATTAATTACACACCTACAAACTTTCCTGCTAAAATACAATATATTGCACACAGATAAAAATAGACACAGTGGAACAAAAAATCTGAGACATGTTAGTGGGGTTTAATGCATCTGTAAAAAGTATCAACTCATGTCAGCCTGTGCAGACCCCACTGGCTGACGTGGGTCAATACTTTTAGCTATTTGTACATTTTCTGCATGGCACAGGACCATTTTACCTCCAGATCCAGTCAATTGTTAGACTAAACAGATTTTATGGGTCCATACTAAAGTGATGACTTGCTTGGTATAATACATCACAGAGATGCATTAAACCCCCTTTTTGCCAGAGCATGGCTCTTCTGTATCTGCAACGTCAACTATGGTCCCAAACATGGTATGCCGATGTCTTGATATGTTATGTCATTGAAAATCTATATCATAATATTTATCCACCATATTAGCCATTATTAGAAAGAATGTTATGACATATCAGACTAATACAATTTGGTATCTTTTTTTATTAAAATTGTCACTAATTGCAATATTTGAGCCATGCTCTGGCAAAAGGAGGCTTAACACATCTCCCTGATACATGATACCAAACATGTCATTACATACTTAAAGATCCATAAACATCCATTTTGTGCAACAACCGACTGGTTCAGGAGGCACACAGGTCCTTGGACATACAGAAAATTGACCAATAGCAAAAAGTTTTGGCCCAGGTCAGCCTGTGCAGACTGCGCAGGCTGACCTGAATCAATACTTTTCGCAGATGCATTAAGCCCCCTTTTCACAGAGCAAGTCTCATTTTGTTGTTTAAATATGTAGTTATACTATAAAGGGAATACATGTACTATGTTGTATCAACTTTCCTGGTGCTTGTATCTGTTTCTTGCTTCATGGCAGTCATGAGATCTCACTTTACCTTTGGTTTTGTGAGATGTACATTTTCCCAGCAGCTCAAAGCATACACAAGCCCCAAGAAAGTTATTACAAAAAACATAGTATGTATGCAGCCAAATCTTATTGAGCGTTTTTAGAAATAAGAATTCACATACGAAATCTTTAGTTTTCATGCTCTCAATTTATGTGAACAGCACAAGGAAAAAAAAAATGTGTAATATTGCGCTAATCTACTTACACATACAGTAGTATCAGGGGAGGTAACCAGTCTATACTAGTTTAAGAAGAGTTCCGCTGCCTGTGGGGTCAATCATTAATCAGTTATTAAATAAATATCTATAAATACGAAATCTTTACTTTTCATGCTCGAAATTCATCTCAACAGTACATACAAAAAAAATGCATAATTTTGAGCTTAATAGCAACATACTTCTAAAAGTATTTGAGTGAATATGTCGGAAAAGTTGTGCAATGATGTATCCCAAAATTCCCCATGTGCATAAAAAAAAAGCATTCCTACTGGAAGCCGGCTTCAAGAACCGGCTTCCAATAAATTGACAAAGTTCTTCGTTTGGTTAACCGGTTAACCGATCGAAAGATTTACCGATTAACCAGTTAGTAACTTTACTAACCGTTGCCATCCCTATTTAAAAAGGCTTTTTTCTTGGGGTTATGAAAATCTGGAATTGTTTGGTTAGGTGCCAAAACACTGTTTTCAACATTACTTAACCCTTTCCCAGACGACAAAATTTTAACATTGTCCAAATTGAAAGCACTTGCAGACGACAATTTCAATGTAGCTCAAATGGTGCAATTTTCCTTCGATAGGATAGAAAACATTGTGGGAAAAGGAGAAAATGCTGATTACCAGCATTTTCTCCTTTTCCCACAATGTTTTCAAAAGGCTTCTTTCCCTGGGTCCTAAAAAGGCGGCATTGTGCAGGAAAGGGTTAAGTTATATTGCAGTGGCCATTGCAATCTTATCTATGCCTTCCTGGAGTTTCTTTTACTAGAATTTTGCACAGTATTCTTTCACTGGCTCCTTTCCCACATAACCATCGTCAAAACAATGATCAGTAGCACAAGAGGAATGAATTCTGTCACAATGACCATCATCAATCCTCGGAACAAGTATCCGAGCTGAGAATTCAGCTAGTAACCCCTGATTTCAAGTCCTTATTGTTACTGACTTCCCTACCAAGCTCGGCAAATTGATGTTTTTGTTTGTGCTGGAGTCATCAATTTTGTTTAACCCTTTACCATACAAAATTTTAGCCTTGTCCTGAAAGCATTTGCAGACGACAATTTCAATGTGGCCCAAATGGTGCAATTTTTCTTTGATAGGGTAGAAAACATTGTGAGAAAAGGTTACTAGCATTTTCTCCTTTTCCCATAATGTTTTCATAAGGCTTCTTTCCTAGGGTCGTCAAGAGGCGTCATTGTGAGGTAAAGAGATAATCATGGAACATTGAAAGGCAGTGACCTTCTCAATAAAATACAAAATGATTGATTTGACAAAAAATCCTTTGTAACCCTTTACCGAACAATCCCATGTTTTAACAGCATTGAAGACAAAAGCTTTGCAAATGTTGTGGGAAAAGGGAAAATGATGTTAACCAGCATTTTCTCCTTTTCCCATAATGTTTTCTCCCCTTTCAAATACAAAATCACGGCACATTTGATTCGTCGTCTACAACTGCTTTCAAATTGGATAAGTCCAAAATTTTGTTTTCTGGTAAAGAGGTAATGAAGCTGGTCATCAGTGGTTAATTATTTCAAGCTGAATACACAATACAATGTTAATGAAGGCTTATATTCAAGTATTATTTTTACCCATTACATTACAAGTATGACATTTGGAGTTTCTATAGAAAACAGCTTTCAAAAATATTAATGAGACAGTGTAAATGCATCATACCAGCAATAAGTCCTTTTTTTACAGTATTTTTAAGTCCAGCAATTTTTTTTTTTCTTTCTATCAAACAATCTCATGTTTAAATCATCCTGTGAAAGCAGACTTATGAAATCATTGTAAGGGAAAATGCTGGCTACCCTAAATTAATGATTTCCCTAAATCTTTGCTCCTTTTTAAAAAGTCAACTCCCATCTGTCAAGATATATTTATTCCCTCATCTGGCAACATAAGTGTCTGTGTCATCAGAGCAAGCTGAGATGATGTATGAAGAGATTCATACTGGATGAGACCAAACGTGTAATGTTCCTTGTATTACCGCATTGTCTCGTTTTACCAGGGGTGTTACATTGTCCGAAAGGGGGTGACTAATAGAGGTAAAACAGCTTAGAATATTCCAAGAAAGACAATAACATCACTGTCCAGGTTTTAGTCAGAGCCGACTGTGGAGGAATCGCCATTTGTGGAACCCGCTGTATCTGATGCAGAATATTAATTTTACCGCCGATGATTCATTTGGATATTAAATAGCATTCATGATAAAACATTGGACACTGGTCTTCCATACTTTAACTTTCTTACAGTTTTTCCATATTATTTGACAAATTGTATGTAGCCGAAAGTTTATAATTTTATCAGAAGTGTATGTGTATTCAGATAGTCAGGTGTTAGCGATACCGATTTGTGAAGTAATTAGGATTACGTCGATGCCGTAAGTGTATTCTAGCAGGTTTATTTTAATTGTATCAATGGATTGGCTGTCACCGGGTAAGCCAATTTTCAGCTAGAAAAACCCTGGAGGAGCTTTCATTTGAGGGGGAGCGTCAATATGGGACATTACGGTATATACCTTCTCTACATAACAATCATAAATTGAAAAACAAAAGGATCAGAGCCACACATTTTCAGGACCTGATGGAAAGAGCCAAACGTAAATACATAAAAATTCTACACAGAGTGCATGAATGGTACAGAAAAACCTACAGAGTACAAACCTGACACAAAAAACATATTCTGGACTGTTTTGGAAATGCAGTAAATTGACCAATAGCAAAAAGTTTCAGCCCAGGTCAGCCTGCATGGACTGCATAGGCTGACCAGGGTCAATACTTTTTTGCAGATGCATTAAGCTCCCTTTTCATAGAGCATGGCTCATGCGTTTTATATAGCATCCATATTGTAGATCATTATAGATTATCTATTGATCCTTTACCACACAAACTGAGATTTAAGGACCCTAACAGAGACCGCTTGTGAAAGCATTGTGGGAAACGGAGAAAATGCTGGTAACCAGCATTTTCTCCTTTCCCTACAACGTTTTCTACCCTATGATAGACTGTGAAATTTCATGTTTTGAGTAATATTCAATTTGTCTTCTGCAAGAGCGTGGTAAATGGTTAAAGACAAATCTTACATTTTGTCTTCTGGTTACAACTTAATAGAACAGACAGTTTTCTTTACTTCTTTTATTTTTCCTTATCATACTGCAAAGAAATTTTTCTCAATCTGATTGGATAGTATGTTCTGAATATATCAGTATATATTGCTGTCTACTGGCAGCAACCGAGGAACAGCAACAGCATCATTTCCCTGTTGGGAGTCTCATAGTCTTGACTTATACACTTACACGCAAAATCCAAGATGGCAGTAATGAATGAAGCGAGTAGCCCACAACACAAATATACCTTGACATTACTTGTTTCCCTTGATGGCTGTCATTTAAGTGCAAAGAATGGATTACTTTTTGAAATAAAATGAAAATGGCCTGAATTGCTCTACTTGCATTGCTTTTGCCTTTTTTTTCCTAGCATACATTATGAATTCATGATGCAAAAAGGAAAGAAGAGGGCCATGATGGCCCTGGATCGCTGACCTGAGTAGAGTGCCTTAAAGGTATTTCTTTAATTTGACCAAGTGACCTAGTTTATGACCCCAGGTGACCCAATTTCAAACTCATATTTCACAAAGACAAACATTCTGACCAATTTTCAAGTCAATTGAGCAAAAAATGTAGGCTCTAGAGAGCCCTAAAAGTATTTCTTTAATTTGACCTAGTGACCTAGATTATGACCCCAGGTGACCCAATTTGAACTGGTCTTGGACTTTATCAAAAGAAACATTTCAACCAATTTTCAAATCAACTGAATAATAAATGTGGCCTCTAGTGTGCTCACTAGGTATTTATTTAATTTGACCAAGTGACCTAGTTTATGACCCCAGTTGACCCAAATTTAGACTCATGTGAGATTTTATAAAGACAAACATTCTGACCAATTTTCAAGGCAATTGAGCAAATGTGGCCTCTAGAGTGCCCACAAGGCATTTCTTTAATTTGACCTAGTGACCTAGTTTATGGTTCCAGGTGACCCAAATCCAAACTCATCTGATATTTCATCAAGACAAACATTCTGGCCAAATGTCAGGTCATTTGAGCAATAAATGTGGCCTCAAGAGTGCAAACAAGGTATTTCTTTAATTTGACTCAGTGACCTAGTTTATGACCCCAGTTGACCCAAATTCAGACTTATGTAAGATTTTATAAAGACAAACATTCTGACCAATTTTCAAGGCAATTGAGCCCAAATAATGTGGCCTCAATAGTGCCAACAAGGTATTTCTTTAATTTGACCTAGTGACCTAGTTTATGACCCAAGATGACCCAATTTTGAACTCAATGAACTTGTTGTGCTTAGATGGGCAAACAAACTTAGAAGAGGTATTTCTTTAATTTGACCTAGTGACCTAGTTTATGACCCAAGATGCCCCAATTTTGAACTCAAGATGATTTTTAAAGTTTTCCCTCCTTGTTCCTATGTTCGAACTTGTGACCCCCGGGGCAGGGCCAGTTTTCACCCCAAGGGCATCATATGAACAAACTTGGTAGAGGTCCACTAGAAGATGCTACATACCAAATATCAAAGCTCCAAGCCTTCCTGTTTCAGAGAGGAAGATTTTTAAAGTTTTCCTTCTTTGTTCCTATGTTCGAACTTGTGACCCCCGGGGCAGGGCCAGTTTTGACCCCAGGGGCATCATATACACAAACTTGGTAGAGGTCCACTAGGAGATGCAACATACCAAATATCAAAGCTCTACACCTTCCAATTTCAGAGAAGAAGGTTTTTAAAGTTTTCCTTCTTTGTTCCTATGTTCGAACTTGTGACCCCTGGGGCAGGGCCAGTTTTGGCCCCAGGGGCATCATATGAACAAACTTGGTAGAGGTCTACTAGGAGATGCTACATGCCAAATTTCAAAGCTCTATGCCCTCTAGTTTTAGAGAAGATGATTTTTAAAGTTTTCCCTCTTTGTTCCTAAGTTTGAACTTATGACCCCCGGGGCAGGGCCAGTTTTGACCCCAAGGGCATCATATGAACAAACTCGGTAGAGGTCCACTAGGAGATGCTACATGCCAAATATCAAAGCTCTATACCTTCCAGTTTCAGAGAACATGATTTTTAAAATTTTCTCTCTTTGTTCCTATGTTTGAACTTGTGACCCCCGGGGCAGGGCCAGTTTTGACCCCAAGGGCATCATATGAACAAACTTGGTAGAGGACCATTAGGAGATGCTACATGCCAAATATCAAAGCTCTATGCCTTCCAGTTTCATAGAAGATGATTTTTAAAGTTTTCCCTCTTTGTTCCTATATTCAAAGTTGTGACCCCCGGGGCAGGGCCAGTTTTCACCCAAAGGGCATCATATGAACGAACTTGGTAGAGGACCATTAGGAGATGCTACATGCCAAATATCAAAGCTCTATGCCTTCTAGTTTTAGAGAAGAGGGTTTTTAAAATTTTCCTTCTTTGTTACTAAGCTAGAGCTTGTGACCCCCGGGACGGGGCCAGTTTTGACCCCAGGGACATCATATGTTCAAACTTGGTAGAGGTCTGCTAGGAGATGCTACATACCAAATATCAAAGCTCTGTGCCTTCTAGTTTCAGAGAAGAAGATTTTCAAAGATTTTGCATTTTTTTCCTTTTTGTTGCCATGGCAACCAGAGTTATGGGTGGAATTCAATTCTGTGAACAAGTTCGGTAGAGCTTCACCCAAGGAACATCTCTGCCAAGTTTCATCAAGATTGGCTCAGTAGTTTAGGAGGAGAAGATGTTTAAAGAAATTGTGGATGACGGACGATGCATGATGGACGACAGACATTGGGCGATCACATAAGCTCAACTTGAGCACCTCGTGCTCAGGTGAGCTAAAAAGCAAACACACAAAAAAATGTGGGGTGGGGTGTCACTGCAACTGGACTTGAACCCACTAAGACAGTGCAAATAGGCATGGTGAATTAAGAAATAGTGAAAAAAAATTGAAGCATAATTTCTTAAAACCAACTGTTTAGAATCCAGCCAAATCTAATAGGGTTTTAGTACTCATTGTTTTAAACAATCCCTGCAAGTTTCAAAGAAATGTGACTAATACTGTGGACTGTGTGTTAAGTAAACAATACCAAGTCATCAAATGGCTGCTTTCCCTAAATTAATAGCTAGATTTTCTTCATTCTTAATAGAGTTAAATCCCTTGATGATACAAGTAATCTTTGCAAGTTTCAAAAGAACTGAATAAAAATGCGACTTAATTGCATAAACAAAAAATGTAAATTTTCAACTTTAAATGTCTCCTTTTCCCATACTGATTGTCACTTTCCTTTGTTTTTCAAAATCAATAGGGTTCAAACTGTTGATAATATAAAGCAACAGTACAAGTTTAATGAAAATTAAACCAAAAATGCCGACATCATCGCATAAAAAGAAATTGTAAATTTTCAAATTTAATTTGCTACTTTTCCTATACTGATTGTCAAATTTTTTTCAAAATCAATCGTTGATGATACAACGATTCAAAATCAATAGGATTCAAGCTATTGATCAGATAAACAAACTGTGCAAGTTTCTTGAAAATTCAACAATAAATACAGACTTTATTGCGTAAACAAGAAATTGAATTTTTGAACTTTAAATGGCTACATTTCCCACATTGATTATCAGATTTTTTTCAAATCAATAGGGTTCAAGCTATTGATGAGATAAACAAACAAGAAAATCTGACCACAAACATGGACTTTATCGCGTTAACAAGAAATAGAAATTTTGAACTTTAAATGGCTACTTTTACCACACTGACTGTCAGATTTTGTTCAAAATCTATAGGCTTCAAGCTATTGATGAGATAAACAAACTGTGCAAGTTTCATGAAAATCTGACCACAAATGCAGACTTTATCAGGTAAAGAAGAAATTGAAATTTTGAAATTTAAATGGCTACTTTTCCCACACTGATCGTCAGATTTTTTCAAAATCAACAGGGTGCTTGCTATTGATCAGATAAACAAACTGTGCAAGTTTAATGAAATTTCAACATCAAATGCAGACTTTATCGCGTTAACAAGAAATAGGAATTTTGAATTTTAAATGGCTACTTTTCCCACACTGATTGTCATATTTTTTTTCAAAATCAATAGGGTTCAAGCTATCGATGAGATAAACAAACTGTGCAAGTTTCACAAAAATCTGACCACAAAGGCAGACTTTATGGCGTAAACAAGAAATATCAATTTTGAACTTTAAATGGCTACTTTTCCCACACTGATTGTCAGATTTTGTTCAAAAGCAATAGGGTTCAAGCTGTTGATGAGATAAACAAACTGTGCAAGTTTCACGAAAATCCAACCACAAATGAAGACTTTATTGCATTACAGCCAGTAGAGCTAAAAATTAAACTAATGGTCATTTGAAGCAACTCATGGTCATTTACTTATGCCAATAAATCATAAAATGAATGGTTACTTACCTTGAAGTTTTTTAAATCTGTGTTTAAATGAAAGTATGTTGGATTGCAGTGACTTCATGCACTGAACTGCATTCAACGTTTTCAGTGATGTCAGTTCTCATGTGTTGGGGCACTCAGAAGGGAAGTTGGATTTTGTAAGCGTACTCAATTCGTAAGACCATAAAACAGGGAAATTTCACTTGAATACACTTTGAAACGGTAAAACTTTGAGGTAAAATAAATCTATTGTCTGGTCAGGTGGCAGGGCACTTCAAAAATTGTTCACGGCTGTGGCAAATCGTGTTGTTACCTCGGCTTGGGGCAACATGAACAAGTTTCCAAGTGCCCTGCCACCTGACCAGCCAATTAATATACCCAGAGGAAAAAGAAACGCAGGGTAAAATTTAGCGGTGATTTATGGTAAATTATATGAATGGTATTAAATTTTGTTTATTACACTATCAAGAACTATCTTTCATGAATTATTTCTGAAAATTTCAGTGGATATTGACCTTTACTTTTAGAGTTATTTGAACCAATTCGGCGATACCCGACAAAAAAGTAATTTCAAATCGGCGTATAGTTCTCAGTACCGGGTATGTCCACCTCCCGCAGCTGTCACAGCCCATATTCTCCTGTGCACTGAATTCATAAGAGTGTTTATCTTTCTCATGGGGATATTGTTCCACTCTTCCAACAAGGCATTTCTCAGTTGGTCGAACGTGGTTGGGGTGTTCTGACGCAGCCTTACCCTCCTGTCCAGTTTGTCCCAAAGATGTTCAATTGGAGACAAATCTGGACTATAGGCTGGCCAGTCAAGCGGCTGAATGTTATGATTCTTTAGAAACTGTCTTCAAACTCTCGAAACATGAGGTCGGGCACTGTCTTGTGGGAAAATGAGATTATGTTGTTGGACTAAAGGAACAGCAACTGGGCGGAGGATTTCATCCCTATACCTGACGGCGGTCAAAGTCCCACCCAACACAACCAACGGTGACTTAACCCCGTGAGATATTCCACCCCAGACCATAACTGATCCACCACCAAACCTATCCACCACAGTAACACATGCGTCGGCGAAACGTTCCCTACGACGTCAGTATATACGACGTCGACCATCCGGACAAAAAAGGGTGAATCACGACTCGTCTGTGAAAAAGACCTGTCTCCATTGCCTCATTGGAAATATTCTGGGGGCATGTGCCGCTAACCAAGCCATTCGACGCGTGCAACATGGATGAGTGAGAGGCAGACCAACGCATGGACGTCTACATTGCAGACCCTCACGTAATCGGTTCCTTACACTTTTGGGGTGAATATGACAGTTATGATTTCCTATTGTATTCTTAGCAGTTTCAGTGGCAGTAACGTACCGATTACGCAGGTGGGCAAGACGTATAGCAGCCCTGTCTTGACGTTGTGTCGTTACGCGCGGACACCCTGTTCGAGGTCGGTCGGCAAGCCTTCCAGTTTCTCTAAGACGACGAACAAGTCGTTCTATGGTAGAAACATTCACGCCAAACTGCATAGCAACCTGCCGTTGTCTTTGACCTTGCGTTAGTAACGCAATGGCCTGACCCCACTGAACTTCCGTAAGCCGTGCCATTACCGTAGGTAATTAAAACAGAGTTTTAACTACTGAAAACAGAGCGTAAATCTGTAGAGTATTGAATGATATGAAAAACTGTGTTGACGAAATAATCAGATTTATTCTGCACAGAATTTTTGCTTTTCACTGCTTGCACTACGTGACACGTACGTTACATGCTTCGGTAATTTTTCTTACTGTTTTGAGTACACAATTACCAAGATAATAACCTGACCAATTTTCATGATAATAAACAAAGCTGTTTAAAAGTTATTCCATATTATTTTACCCTGCGTTTCTTTTTCCTTTGGGTATATTTGTTTCAGTATATAAGTTTTAGGTTGCTTCAAAACCAGAACAGTAGAGGGTACAAGACAAGTGTATCAGAAGTATATCAAAATTCAACCATGAAAATCTGGCAGCAGTAACTTCCATCTTTTGAAGATAACTATTTATACAGATAATAGATTTTTATATTCATACATATTGAAAGCATTTGCAGACATGATGTCAAATGCAGCTAAAATAAGCTCAAGTCCCCCTGTTAACCCTTTATCAGATGACAAAATTTTAGCCTTATCTAAATGGAAAGCATTTTGATGGGTGAGTGCAACACTATCCTAAGTGCCTATACTTTTGTATAGGTACTTAGGATAGTGTTGCACTCACCCATCGATTTGCAGACAACAATTTCACTGTGGCTCAAATGGTACAAGTTTTCTTTGATAGGGCAGAAAACATTGTGGAAAAGGAGAAAATGCTGGTTACGAGCATTATCTCCTTTTCCCACAATGTTTTCAAAAGGCCTCTTTCCAAGGGTCGTTAAAAGTTGGGATTGTGTGATAAAGGGGTAAAGATGTCCTATTGTAATAGACTACCTGAGCGAAAGTCCCACTTTAATTGAACTCAAATCCCACTGTAAATGTATAAGTTTCCCTGAGCTAGAGTACCACTATAAGAGACTACCTGAGCTTAAGTACCACTGTAAAAGTTTACTGAAGCAAAAGTCCCACTGTGCTTGAGCTCAAGTCCTAATGTAAGAGTCCCACTGCAAAGAAGACTTGAGACTAGGTCTCACAGTAAAAATCTACCTGAGCTGAAGTCCCACTGTAAAAGTTTGAGCTCCTTTTTCACAGGCCCACTGTCCCAGCCCATGTAGTCACTGATCTCCACCACAGGGAACTCCAGAGTATTAGTATTCATAAAGCTTTTGCCATCTTTTCTTGCTCTAGCAATAGCTACTGCAACTGGTGGGCACTGAAAAAAATACAAAGTAAGGCACTTTTGTTGTACAATAATGAAAGTACACTTAATATCATATTGTTTGGCACTTTAACTGAACATTCATATAGATCTAAAATTATGAGAACTTAAGTGCTTTTTGTTATACAATACTTATAATGGGACACTCACTACCCATATAGCTAGGCCCTTACAATGAACAATAGTACACAATTGAAACAAGTATAAAGTTAGGTACTTTTTGTGCAATACAATCAATGTGGGACTATAGCAATTGTTATAGTTAGGGACTTTTACGTAACAATCATAAAAAACTAAAAAATATGAAAAGTTTTGTGTTTGTGTAATACCTTCATAATGGGACACTATCATAGTTGGGCACTTTTACAAATAGTTGTACACTTCTACTGATAGTTGGACACTTTTACAAATAGTTGTACACTTCTACTGATAGTTGGACACTTTTACAAACAGTTGTACACTTCTACTGATAGTTGGACACTTTTACTGATAGTTGGACACTTTTACTGAACAATCACACAGATTCACTGAGAAATGTAACATGTTAACTACTTATTACATAACAACTTAAATGCATTTGCAGATGACAAATTAAATGTGGCTCAAAAGATCAAATTTGTCTTTAATAGGATAAAAACCATTGTGGGAAAAGGAGAAAATGCTGGTGGCCAGCATTTTCTCCTTTTCCCACAAAGTTTTCCAAAGTATTCTTTCTCAGGGTCATTAAAACTCTGGACTGTGTGGTATAGGGTTAAAGCTTTATAAAACAGTACAAGAGTACACTTGTCCATATTGTTAGCACTGGCAGACAAATAATAAAATGTGGCTTAAATGACTGGTCTTTGAGAGGAAGGAAAACCTAGTGGGAAAACAAGCAAATGCTGATAGTTTCCAGACCTGTATACTACCAACTGAATGCTTAGACTCAAGAGTGCAACTTTAGGGGATAAAACATTAAATCTTTAGCAAATGATAAACTTTTGGAATGGTCCAAATTAAAAGCATTGGTATTCAACAAATTCAGTGCAGTTCAAATGGTGATTTCTGTCTCTGATAGGGTAAAAAACATTGTGGGGAAAGGTTACCACCATTTTCTCCTTTTCTCATGTTTTCAAAGGCTGTCACTTAAAGGGTCATTAAAACTCTGGATTGTATGGTAAAGGGTTAAGCACTTCTTTCATGCAATCATTCTGTGACATTCAACAATATCAAACACAACCACCATTAACTCTTTACCACACAATCTCAACTTTTAACAACCCTGAGGAAGAAGCCTTTTGAAAACAATGTGGGAAAAGGAGAAAATGCTTGTAACCAGCATGTTCTCCTTTTCCCAAAATGTTTTTCTACTCTTCCAAAAACAAATTTCAATTTTTGAGTCATACTTATTTTGTCGTCTGCACAAGCCTTCAATTTGGACTGGTCGAAAATTTTGTCGTTTGGTAAAGAGTTAAGGGATAGACATTACAGAATTTATGTTTTTTCCAAGGTTTTTAGCCCTTTTAAAAATAATACAGTATTTTCATTACCAAAAAGGCCCTATACCGGCTAAAAACACCATGCAGGTATTAAAAATGCATTTAAGATAAGGAAATGATTTGTGAAGATGACAATCTGCTTTTGTGTAGTCCATCTATGTGTTAGTCGCTGGCAGAAAAAATGACTTTCAAAATCAGAAAAAAAGTAAACAAAAGATAAAGTGACCTAGCAACCTTTAAGCTTGTTTTGAAATTAACTTCTCTGCCAGCAACTAACTCTTGTACCAACTGTGCAATAACAGATTGTCATCTTCAAAATAATTATATACTTTTAAATGGTATGATTTTTTATTTAAATGCATTTTAACATCCACTTTGTTTACTTTTGCAGCTAATTTTGACAAATCAAATCAAATCAATACATATGTTTTCTGCACATGAGTTATGCCATCAATGCCATATTTAGAACCATATTTCACAGGGTGTGTAGATATATACAGGTTATTTTTTCTGTCGTGTGTTATTTTATCAGCATGCCATGCATGTATTTGAGACAGAAAAATTTCAGGTATTATAATACGACCATACTGATTTTTAATCAGTTGGTAGACCGATTAGAGAGATGGCAAACTTCAGAAACCCGTCTGCTCAGGGCAAACTATGTAACTGCAACTCGTAACAGCTTTTACCAACAGCGTTTTAACGCTTATACCTGCTGTGATGACCTTATTACAAAAACTACTTCTGACCCAGATAATCGCACTTTTGACCCAGATAGGCGCAGGAATAGTAATTAGCGGTAAACAGGCATTAAGTAATGTCAAGTAATCCAATAATAACCTTTAAATTATGTAATAAACGGCGGTTACAATTTGTTTAGTGTTGAAGTATGTCATAATTACAGTATTATCAAAACCTCTGGCCAGCAAAAACAGGAGAAGTTTACTTTCAACACGATTATAAGAAATAGGGTCAGTGATTAGCAGCAACTTTATGAATGAAACGAGTGAGAATCAAGTGTATCAGGTGATGTGAACACATCTTGTAGTCGTGTGCTGTCCATATCATTCGGCAAATTTCAAGTGATCCCTTGATAGATATATGTAGTTACGGGATCAGCCGAGTTGTGACGAGTGCTCTCTGTATACGTAGCAGGTGTTGAAAAGATCATAGGTCATTTTGGTCTTGAGAGGAATAAAACTGCAACAGAAAGGAGTTTGTAAGGAAACATTGCTTTAAAAGAATTTGAAAATTTAGATTGCTCTGTGTAAGAGAAAACTGATGTAAATGCAACTCGCAACTGATGCAAGTTTAAAATAGTAACCGGCCATTGGTCATTTAATGCAGGGATCGTATATGTGAGGCAAAGCACGTGAAGCTGTAGGGACAAAGGGTATAGAGTTGTGTAAAGGTTATGGCCCTCGCGGAGGGGCCATTATGTAAACACTTTCAGAATGGAATTGCAACCTTACTACTCAGACTGTCCATTCACAATACTGACTGATCACACATCTTTCAGTGTATGATGTATTAACCTTTAGGCTGCTAAATGCGACTCACTGACCTTTTTGCAGATGGTATAGATCAAGATCAGACTGCACAGAATGTGCAGTCTGATCTTGGATCTATATTGTCCGATAAGGAGATATTTCTTTTTCCAAAAAAGAATAAGTTTGACATAGAATTTTTCAGGTTTTACTACCGGTTTGAAATTTCATTTCAATGTTTTAGTGGGATAAGGGTTAAATTGTTTTCCTCTTCCTCTCCTTCCAGCCATGGCCCTTCCATTTTACACAGTCACTTACATGCTTCTTCTTGGTGAGTTTTTACAGACTAGAATCAATCTGTTAACCCTTGACCAAACAATCCTGTGGGGCTTTGAAAATATAGTTGGAGAAACTGCATGTATTCAACATGTTCTCTTTTTTCCACAGCATTTTTTACCCATTTGAAAGATTTTCAGAATTTTGTCAAATAGAACATTTTTATCGAGGATAAAAAACCCTGAAACTGTAACACAAATAAGCTCACTTACTGTTATATTCTTCATATCTGAATCAACGGACCAGGGAAAAAGTCTTTGCAGAGAGTGCAGATTCAGACCAGACTGCTCAGAACATGCAGTCAGATCTTGGATATGTCATGCCAGTTTTCCCGAGTTATACTACTCAAGACAGCAATGGTCCTGCAATATTTAGGCTGCTTTTCCAAGCTTAACATGTCTATTTTAACAATTTAGCGCTCTAAGTGTCAAATGTCAGCAACATGATTGTCTCATCAGCTATTCCTTATTGGTCGATTCTCATCCTTTCCACATTTCAGATAAAGAGATTAAGGCTACCGCAGTTATGCTCTTGCTGATTAGAATGACTCAAATACAATTACCTGTGTTGGCTATGGACAAGTAAAGTCGCTTTTGAAGACAATAAAGGATAAAGATCGGACTGTCCTTTGAACGCAATGCAATTCAATATCACAGACGTTCATATCTTAGATCTAATTATCTGTTTATTTGGGATGTACATGGGAAAAAAAAACGATCATGAAATTCTAGCCTAATGTTTGATATTGTTTTCCTGACTGTAAAAGGATAGTCAATTAACTAAGTGTTTTAACTCTTAAGCAAACTATCCTTTGTTAATGCCCATGAGAAAGAGGTTGAAGACATTGTGAGAAAAAGGGAAAATGCAGGTTACCATTTTCTCCTTTTCCATGTTATTTTACCCTTTCAACGATACAAATCATCATTTGGTCTACATTTAATTCGTCATGTGCAGATGCTTTTGATTTGGACAAGTCTAGAATTTTATCATTTGGTAAAGGGTTGACGGTTAGGGAGCTATTGGGTATCTACATTCTTTGAAAATATAATGTAGGAGAAATTTGCCAGCAGACGTTTGGACTGGACGATTTGGCCCGCTAAAAAATAGGTAGGAAAGTTTGTCAAGATGTATACGATGTCTTGTTAAAAATGGAAAAATGAAAGACCCACAAGCAGCCAAAAGTAAACAATTCCAAAGTTATAATGCAGGCATATTTTATATGGCTTTTATATGTTACAATACCGTGGGTCCCTATAAACTTAGAAGCGGAACCGAAACGAAATGCAATGAAACGGAATGAAATGCAACGAAACGGAACCAACCCCAACGAAACGGAACGAAACGGAACCAGACCCAACGAAACGAAACGAAATAGGATGAAATAGAACGAAATAGAACGGAATCTAGCAATATTCTACTATTTTTTTTTTTCTCAGTTTATCATATTTCTTTTGTATCATTCTTCTTGGATTATCCCACATTTTATGTGGAGAGCACACAGAAACAACTGAAATTTTGCGTCATCTCGCGCGTGATTTGCCGGTTTGAAAATCTAGTCAGAATCAGAATTAGTTAATCTAAATGACAATCCGTTACCAGGACCTGTGTTTGGGAAAGATGCGCAAACTCCAACATATTTGATGCAAGATTTTGGACGGAAATGGGATTATATTTTCTATCTATTCTGTTCTTCTTTCATTTTGGTACCCAGCCCCTGTAGCTCAGTTGGTCACGTATAGGACTTGAGAACAGGGGTCGCTGGTTCGATGCTCGGCTAATTTCTTTCCAAGGATTGATGACAGTCATTGCGACAGGATTCATTCCAGTCACAGTGACCATTTTTTCAACAATGCTTATGTGGGTAAGCAGCCAGTGGCTTCTAAAGAATATTGTGCGTATTACTGTGAAAAGAAACTCCAGGAAAGCATAAATAGGTGCACTGGCCACTGCGATATATCTGAAATAATGTTGAAAACGGCCTTAAACATCATCCAATTAATCAGTTTCATTTTGATATTATATCACTCTCGCAGGTAGCCGTCATATTTCGCACGAACACCATATTATGCCCTGAATACCTTTGAGGATTTTAGTCGATGCCTTTCAAGATGTGCCGAGCCCCGTAGCTCAGTCGGTAGCGTACAGGACTTGAGAACAGAAGGTCGCTGGTTCAATCCCCGGCTCGACCAATTTCTTTCCGAGGATTGATGATAGTCATTGCGACAGGATTCATTCCTCTCTCACTGCTGACCACCGTTTCGACAATGGCCACGTGGGACAGCAGCCAGTTGCTTGGAAAGAAAATTGTGCGGAGTACTGGTAAAAGTAACTCCAGGAAAGCATGGATAGGTGCACTGGCCGCCGCGATATAACTGAAATAATGTTGAAAACGGCGTTAAACACCATACAATCAATCAATTAATCAACCCTTCAAGATGCTTTCAGTCGACCCTTGCCAGTATATAGAGTCCCCACTGATTTTTCTTTTTCATTTGTACATTTTCCCCATAATGATAAATCAATGTAATGTACGTCTCGGCAGAACCTGTAAGATAAAGAGATGGATTCAGGCCTGAAAAGAGAAAATGGGTAGGGCTCTTCGTTAGAACCGATTAAAAGGTGAATGGCTACACTGGCAGAGGGAGATAAATTCAGTCTAAAAGAAATCATCTTCAGTTTCAAAGGCATTACTTTGTTACAAATAAATGTACAGCATGTATACAAATGAATCCAAACATTCACACAGGATCTGATTGTAAGCAATAGCTTATCTTAAAGTCATCTGAAAATGTTAACCCTTTTCCTGCTAAATACTTGAAAATGACACTTTCAAACATATATTAAAAACCCAAATTTTGCTATAAATTTCAAAGGTATTTTAGGGGGAAAAGTATCTCCTTATCGGACAGTGTAGATCCAAGATCAGACTGCACATTCTGTGCAGTCTGATCTTGATCTACACTGTCTGCAAAAGGTCCGCGAGTTGCGCTTAGCAGCCCAAGGGTTAAGTAGGTTGCAACACCGCTGTCTGGCGGGTAAGAAACCTTACCGCACGACATACGGCGGATAAGGATAATAATTATTATTCGCACGACAACAGTAAGGTTATTGTTTTCTTTGAAAGAAAAATATGACACTGTATTGATTATTATGAAAATATCGAGGAAAAGATTCACTCTTCTTATGCTAAATTGCTGTTTATGTGAAAATTATATGAGTTAAAGGCCCACTAGCGGCCAAAAACACAATGCTGGTGTTAATATACATTTAAATTTAAATCATACCAAATCAAAAGTATGGAAAAAAAATTGTGAGGATGACAATCTGTTATTGTATGGTAAGTCCAGTTGTTAGTCACTGGCAGAAAAATGAATTTTAAAATCAGGAAAAAAGTAAGCAAAAGATGGAGTAACCTGGCAGCTTTTAACCTGGTTTTGAAATTAGCTTCTCTGCTGGCGACTAACACCTTGACCGACTGTACAATATCAGATTGTCATCTTCACAATAATTTCCTTACTTTTGAATGATACGATTTAAATCTAAATGTATTTCAATACCTGCTTTGTTTACTTTTGGCAGCTATTGTTACTTTAAGAAAATCGGGAACTGACTGAACTAGAACCCAAACCCTTTTTCCCCCCAACATCAAAGGAACTCAAAATGTTCACGTCTTAAAAAATGATAATACATGTTATAATTAAGGATAAACACCGTTATCAAACAAAGGCCGCGAATGTTGCAGCTGCTCCAGGGCCAACGATTTTTGTATATACTAAACCAAAAAAGAAACTTTCGTAAAGTATGTGTAATATTTTCAACGTTACCTTTGAGACGCACATATATACATTATGTATACAGGTGTGGCAATATTTAAAATCGTTCATAGTTTGCAAAATTGGTCAGATAATTCCTAGCGAAAAGACCTGGTGGCTATTTAAGGCAAAGTTCGAGTTTCGGTGGATGTAAGGGATAGACATATCCAGTCCACATATTGATCAGAAATATCGATGCCGAGACTTAAAGGAAATTTACCAGAAAGAGTCATAGGTATGCTGGAGGCTGGGCTACCTACTACAGAGATTGCAGTTCATGTTGGTGCATTCGCGCAAGCAGTCAGCAGCCATCTGCAGCTATTTGCGCAAACCTGAAGTGCAAAAGACTTACACGTAGCTGCAGACGGCACGTTACGACTTGAGCCTAAGACCAATATATCGTCAATCAGTACCTCCGAGACCTACGAGCAACAGTTACAGCTGCTGTTATCCCCGGAATTGTTTAGCTGATAACGGTTTGCTCAGATGTCGCCCGCACGTTCTCTCGGTTCTGACGCGCTGCCATCACAATTATAGAGAGCAATTGGCCTTGGGACACATAAACTGGACAAGACAGCATTGATGGACAATTATTATTTTTTTCTGACGAGTCGAGGTTTGTATTGTCTCGAGCTAATGGCCGTGTACTATTGTTCCAATGCAGGAATGAACGTTATGCTGACTGTTGTGTACTGCAACACGATCGTTTTGGGGGCTGGGTCAGTTATGGCGCGGGCTGTATTGCTTACGGGTATTGTGCCCCTCTCGTCGTTATTGGATGAAATTTAAATGCCCCCTGAAAATAAGGAAAATAATCTAGGCCTTCATATTGTCCCTCTGCTTTGACTGAGCAGCAACATAATTGCTTCACTGACAGTTGCCCTATAATTGAAGAACATTTTAATGATGATTTATTTCCATAACAAAGTGAACAATAATACAGATTCATTGGAAGTATTTACAACTGCTATAAAATTTTAATATTTACCTATTTGCATTAATTGCAATCAAGAGGAAGATGATTTAACAGAAAAAAAAAATTAGCTTTTACTTCTGCTTCATTTTGTTCTATTTCGTTCTGTTTCGTTTCGTTTCTTGGGTCTGGTTCTGTTTCGTTCCGTTTCGTTGGGGTTGGTTCCGTTTCGTTTCATTCCGTTTCGTAACATTTCGTTCCGTTTCTTTGCCTTTTGTTCCGTTGCGTTTCGTTTCAGTTCCGTTTCTAAGTTTATAGGGACCCAAATACCGTTACCAAAGTTGCCAAAGTTACAGAAAAGAATATATGTATTTTTTCACTCTTTTAAAGGGTTGGTAGTACTGCTGTGTATGTGCCAAATCCCTTGCGATGTTTTAAATGCCAGCGGTACGGCCATCACATCAGTAAATGTCCAAACCAAGAAACATGCTATAAATGTGCTCATCAAGGACCTGACCATGACAGTACTACATGTTCAAATCCTCCTCTCTGCATTAATTGTAAGTCTCCACACTCTACTTTTTCAAGAGAGTGTCCTGTATGGAGAGAAGAAAAAGAAATCCTGTCCATTAAATACAACAATAATGTTAGCTTTCCAGAAGCAAGGAAAATATTTGAACAACTCAAGAAAACCTCTTCTAGTCCTAGCTATGCAGGTGTTGTTGGCTCGTCAACTGAAAAGGACAACTGTAGCACTTGTAAGATTCTTGCGGAAGTTCTCCTTAAAAAATTTCCTGATGTAGCTACTGAGCTGAAAGAACTTCTCCCTCCATCCACCTTGTCCAAACTAATTCCTGACTCTCCATCCGCGTCTAAAACAAACAAAACCTCTTCTGCAACCTCAAAACCCACAAACTCTCAAAGTATTTCTTCACAAAAAACCTCAAAGCCATCTACCTCTTCGCAAAATATCTCTTTGAAAAAAGCTTCAAAGCCATCTCCCCCTTCACAACAGCCTCCAAAGAAACCCCAACCTCCATCTTCACAGACTACAATTAAATCTAACATTTTATCTAAAGATAACAAATCTAATCATGCACCCCAGTCTCCCAAAAGGTCTTCTTCCAAACCTAAACCACAATCTAGAGATGAATATGAATCTTGTGAAATCACAGTCAGAGTAAATGATCCTGTCCCTACCTCCAACAGATTTTCGGAGCTAGAGGACATGGATGCAGATACTGAAAATCTGGAAGGTGAGGCTTCAGATTCAGAAGCCTCTGTCTGGTCCATTTCTAAAGATCCTTGGAACAAGGACACTGACACTTGGCACTCATCCAAACCCGAGACAACTGTAAATGAACTCTTAATCAACCTTTTTTAAAATGCACTGGTTTACAGCCTCCTTTTTTACTTTAGCTTTTATACTTTCTTCATGCACAATGGATACCATAATCCAGTGGAATAGTCAAGGTCTGAAGTCAAACTTTGACGAACCTTCCCTTTTAATCTGTGATCACAAACCAGTTGCTGTTTGTCTTCAAGAAACATTCCTTAAACGAGAGGATGATATCTCTATCAAATACCATTCCATTTACAATAAAGTATTTACCGAAGGCAAGAAAGCTAGAGGTGGTGTTTCTGTTATTGTTAATAACAACATACCTCATAAAGTTATCTCTCTTAACACGAACTTGCAAGCTGTTGCCATCAGGTTATCTTTACACAGTGCCGTTACACTCTGTTCTTTATATCTTCCCCCGAGCACACCTATCAATGAGACCAATCTGAATGATCTCATTTCCCAATTGCCATCCCCCTATTTTCTTGCTGGGGACTTTAATGTCACAATGTTATGTGGGGTTGTGATGACACTAACCAGAGATGTTTACAGTTGGAGAGCTTCATTTCGAACAACTCTTTGTCTTTCATGAATAATAACAAGTCCAAAACCTACCTACAGCCAGCAACTGGATCTTACTCTTCTATTGATTTAACCTTATGCAGCCCAGTCTTACTTCCCAATTTCACTTGGAAAGTGAAAGAGGATTTGTGTGGAAGTGATCACTTCCCTATGATCTTTTCATCTACACAACCATCCAGCAGCGTAAAACCGCAGAAATGGAAGCTTTCCAAAGCCAATTGGAATAGATTTGAAACCCTCTGTGAACAGACCATTACACACGACAAATTTGGAGATTGCGATGATCCCGCAAACTTTTCACTTCCCTATTAATTGATGCAGCTAAACAGTCCGTCCCTCAGACAGGGTTCATACAGGCAAGTGCTGACTAAATTCAAGGACTTTTCAAAGACTTTTCAAGTACATAAAACTCATTTTCAAGGACTATTTTTTTCACATAATACCTACCTTTTTTAAGCCAAAGACAGGTCTTCTCTAATTTTCTTAAACACAAAACACTCACTAGTATTGGTCTAAGGTCAATATTCTGGTACTGGCTGTGACAGTTCTGTATCAAATCCAGTTATAAAATTTACCTCAACTGATTGTCTGGTATTCACCAGTAGTATGTTAACAAATCCACAACTGTTATAATTGAAAATTCTGTATCAAAAAGAAATCAAATTATGTGAATGAACTGCCTAGTATTCATAAAGTTATAACTGTTAAAACTTATTTACAAAATGCGTAACGTTACCATTGATTCATCATTATGCCTTTTTAAGTTGCTCCAGCTTTTCTTCCAGCTTGTTTTCTAAAGTTTTAATAATTACAAGCTTTTCTTTGGCTCTGTTTCTGCTTGCATTTGCCTGAGATAATAGCTGCAGCTTTCCAGTACTTTCTGTTTTAATGCAAAGTTCATCAGCATTTTTTATCAGGCTGTCATGGTCATTCTGAGCCTGCGTTTTGCTCTTTTTTATGTCTTCAATTTTATCTAGAGTTGACTTCCTTTTCAATTTTTGACTCTCACTTTGTTTCAGTTGTCTTTGAGTCTCCAAATAAGTTTCATATTTGTGCCTAGCATTTGCCACACTCATTAGAAGCTGGTTTGTCAAAGGGACACTAAGTATTCCACCAACACTCTTTATATGATCACAAATCAATCTCTGTGCATCTACAGTTTGTTCTTTCATATTTTCACACTCTATTTCTTTATTAACTGAGAAACCGCCTTCCACAGTGGCCTGACCATGGGAAAGTATGAGTAAACACTTCACAGTTTTAAGCAACTTTTCATATCTTGGTAAGGATAAATGTTCCATGAAAGATGAGTCAAGTCTGTCACTTGACTGATTATATGATGTAAACTTGTGTGATCCTATCTCTGGAATTCTATCAAGGAAATCATCATACTGCTGAAGCACATCTTCAACATCTTCTTCACTGCAGAGTATGTTTGCTGACAAGAGAGATTTCACAACTACTCTGAATCTTACCCGAGCTTTTGTTGAATCACTTGCAATTTCAACAGGGTTCAATGATGCCATATTTCTGACTAATGCATAGATCACTGGACACTTTTCTTTAACCTTTTTAAAGTATGTATAAGAAATTGTTTGCACTGTACTCTAAACTCCATTATTTCCTTTTCACTGACTTTGACTTTTTTAATCACAACTTCTGTTTTCAACCCCACATCTATCTTTCTGTATGAAACATGATTTGCATTGTCCTCAATGTCTACTCTCAGCAGCTTTTCAGATATATTGGCTTCTTCCAACACCTTGGGTTTTATAAACTTTCTCATGAGTGATCTTATCACAGTAACAAGTTCTTTAGCTAAGAAAGGGGTCATTGTTCTATCTGTTTGAAAGTCTCGTAAAAATTTATCTAAGATTTTAGCTATAATACAAAAGAATTCCAGTTTTGCACACACCAATTTATCCTTGACAGCATCCTTGATTATTTTGTATGATTTGTTGTCTGGTTTGGGGATTTCCTTGGACTCTACTTTCTCAACAAATTTTTGCACTGCATCCCACACAACCAAAGCTCTTTCTGCAACTGATGTATTTTCTAACCACCTATGGTTGACAAATTTTAATGGCATAATTGATGAAATCATTTTATAGTCTTCTTTTCTGGATGGAGCATCTTTGAAAAGATAGTACATACTCCTAAGAATGGGTGCTAAATCCCAACCTGTTGCTTCTGAGCCTCTTTTAAATGCATTATGTAGAATATGTAGCCCACATGACCCAATGTCTATTAGAGAATGGGAAAATTCCTGTAATATTTCACTTTGCAAGATTTTATGGAATTTTAAGTTCACTGCAGGACCATCCATACTGACATGGATTAAGTCTTTCAAATCTAAATCAGCAAAGGCTTGTTTAAAATGAGCAACTAAGTCTTCTGCTTTAGCATGTCCTATAAATTCTTACCCAAAATATCTTGTCACCACTTGTTGCAGCCTTCAACACATCATTTTTGCTTACGTAACATGACAAACTAGAGTTCACATTACTTGTGGAAGCAACAGGAGTGGGTGGGGGAATGGTCAGTTCTGCCCCAGACAGCGACGCCGTAATTGTACTTTCATTTTCTTTTTTACACTCGGACTCGGTTTTTATGACTATTTTACAAAATAGTCTGAAAACATTCCACTCATAGACTTTTCACATTTTTTATGCAACTCGCTTTTGGAATGAGACCGGAGCTGCTTTCACCCATGCAAGCAATATCGATTTCTTTTCTGCAGCAACGACAAAAGGCTTTATATTTATCGTTCGTTTCCTTGACCCAAGGGTATTTTCTAGACCAATCCCGACAGAAAACACATTTCCCCATTCTAATTTCTAGAAATTCGGAATTAAAACGTAACTAAATCACTAAACCTTGCAGACGACAAGTTTACGAAACGATGAATCACGCAAAGGGAGATAATGCTTACAATACTGTATAAACTATTTCTATATAAAGTAGCGATAGCATCTACAAGCAGGGAACCGGGGTAAATACAGTCGTTTCGTAACAAAATACTTTCATACCTAATAAAACTGTCTTACGCATTTGTGTACTCGGAAGTGACGTAGATGTATTGGACTCCATTTGTTGATGTGATTTTCTTGTTTTGTCATCGCTAAAGCAATTTTTAGTCGTATTTTCTAATAGTCATGCAAAAAGCCTGAAATTCAAGTACTTTTCAAGGCTAGTTATGAATTTTCCAGTACTTTTCAAGTCAAAACTCTGTTTCAAGGACTTTTCAAGACTACCCCCCATTTTCAAGCACTTTTCAAGCCTGTGCGAACCTTGCTCAGACCTCGACAAATCCAAAACATCCTGATAAGCCTTGGTACAATGATGATTGTAAACAGGCTGTCAGAGATAGGAAACAAGCCCTTAGAAAGTTTAACCTCAGGCCTACCAAAGAAAATCATAACTTATTCCGTATTTCCAGGGCAAAGGCTCGTCGTACCATTAGAGAAAGTAAGCACAAGGCTTGGAGACATTACATCTCTAAATTAAATAGTAGAACTACTGCTAAAAACCTGGGACATGATCAGAAAGATCAATGGCAAAGGCCAGCCCCCTCTTAGTCACCTTGAAGTTCACAATACTTCATTGGACTCACCCCAGGATATAGCTGATGCTCTGGCTGACACCTTTTGTAAAAAGTCTTCCTCTGAAAACTATTCTGAAAAGTTTCAGAGGAATAAAGCCAGAGAAGAAAAGAAAAAAACTTAATTTCAATTCAGAGCATTATAATAAACTCTTCATCTTTAAAGAATTTAAATCTGCTCTGAATAAAGCTCACAATTCTTCTCCCGGCCAAGATAAAGTTCATTAACAGTTTTTAAAACATTTACCTTTTACTTCTCTCTCCATTTTACTTGATATTTTTAATGATATTTGGTCTGGTGATTTTCCTTTGTCCTGGCGAGAGGCATTAGTCATTCCTATCCCAAAACCTGGAAAGGATGCTAATGACCCAGCCAACTATCGTCCAATAGCTCTTACTAGTTGCCTCTGCAAGACCCTAGAACATATGGTCAACGACAGGCTTGTCTGGTTTTTAGAGAAAAACAACCTTATCGTTGATGTACAGAGTGGATTTCGTCGCCAACGTGGCACCATCGATCATCTTGTCAGCTTTGAAACCTTTGTCAGAGAAGCCTTTATTAATAGACAGCACGTAGTATCTGTCTTTTTCGACCTTGAAAGCGCTTACGATACGACTTGGAAATACCGAATTCTTAAAGACTTGCATGACTTTGGTCTTCGAGGCCGTCTTCCTCTTTTTATTTCAGCCTTCTTGGATGAACGGCTTTTTTGCGTCCGAATTGGTAATACTCTCTCGGAAGCCCGTGAACAGGAGATGGGTGTACCCCAAGGATGTATTCTCTCCGTTACACTTTTCAGTGTAAAAATAAACAATATAGTTTAAGCTATCTGCCCTGGTGTAGACTGTTCTCTTTATGTTGATGACTTTGTTATATGCCTCAGATCTTGAAATATGAATATTATTGAGAGACAACTTCAACAGTGTCTCTACAAACTCCAAACGTGGTCTGATGAAAATAGCTTCAAATTTTCAAAGTCCAATACAAAATGCATGCATCTTTGTAATCTCAGTGGTGTTCATCCAGGCCCTGAACTGTATTTGGACAAAACTAAAATTGAAGTCGTTTCTGAGTTTAAATTTCTTGGAGTCATCTTTGACAGAAAGCTTTCCTTCCTTCCTCACATCACTGCACTTAAAAAGAAGTGCAAGAAGGCTCTTAATCTTCTAAAGGTTATGGCCCATTCTGAATGGGAAGCAGACCGTAAAGTCCTCTTGTGGCTTTATCGGTCTTTAGTTCGCTCCAATTAGACTATGGATCTATTGTACACGGATCTGCCCGTAAATCTTACCTTAAAATTCTCGATCCTATACACCATGAAGGTCTGCGTCTTGTACTTGGAGCTTTCAGAACTTCTCCAGTCAATAGTCTCTATGTTGAGGCTAATGAACCTTCTCTTTCTTACACGTCTTTTTGAAAGGAAACCAAATGTTATTCCTCCATTTGGTATCTGCATGGAGCCCATTGTAGATAACCTTGGCATAGACACTGAGTCTATTGCCGACTATAAAATCTATGAAATTCCTCCATGGACACTAAACAGTGCAGAATTCAGATTTGACCTTGCATCTGACAAAAAGTCTGTCACGGATAGAACTGTGTTTCATGCTAGATACAACGAGATAAAGGAGCATTATTTTTCCTTTAAACCAATCTATACAGAAAGATCTAAAGAGGGAAATTCTGTACCAGCTGCCGCTGTTTATGGAGAAAGGAGCTTAAAGTCCCGCCTTCCAAACAACTCCTCTATCTTCTCTGCTGAAATTAAAGCAACTGATCTTGCCCTTAATCTAGCTGAACATTCTAATTCCAACCGTTTCATTATCTTTTCGGACTCTTTGTCAACATTACAGGCCATTTCAAATCAACGACTTGAGAATCCCTTAATCTGTAGTTTACTTGAAAGGATCTCACAGATTTCTTCCATGAATAGATTGGTGTTCTGCTGGCTTCCAAGTCATGTAGGCATCAAAGGCAACGAAAATGCTGATAGGTCTGCCAAATCTGCACTTAACCTTCCCATTTCAGATTTTAAAGTTCCACACACTGATTTTGAATCCTCTGTTTTTACACATATCCAACCTTCTTGGCAATCCCAGTGAGATGCTGATGTATTCAATAAACTGCATTTAGTTAAACCTTCCCTTGGTGAATGGTACCCCGTTTAAAAGTCTGTTCGTCGAGAAGAAGTGATAATTGCACAACTCTGAATTGGCCATTCACGCATCACACATTCCTGGCTCTTGACCAGAGATGATGCCCCTGAATGTATTCCATGCAGTGCATCCTTTTCTGTAAAACATATCCTACAAGATTGCATTGACTTTCAGCCAGTTCATTCAAAATATTTCAGCGTTAACAGTTTAAAAAAGCTTTTTGATTCTGTCAGCGTTGAATCTATTATCGCTTTCATAAAGGAGATTGGCATTTACAATAAACTGTGATATTTGCTATTTGAGTTTCTTACCCATCTTTTTACATTCTTTTCACAACTTTGGGCATCTTATCTCATTGGAGACAGGACCTCTTTAATGGGAGTGTTTTGATTCCATTGGAGGCTCCACACTTTCTCAGTTTTAAGCTCTCATTTCCTTTAAGCTACTATTCACATTCTTAACTTTTTCATTGCTCTTGAGTTTCTTACCCATCCTTTTACATTCTTTACACACCTATTCTTAACTTTATCATTTAAAACTTTTGAGTAGATCGGGATTGCCCTGTCACTCAATAATGTCTATTATGCATATGAATATCACACATAATACTTCTTAATTCAACTCTTTTATCATTATTAAAGTATTCAAACTTTTTTTGAGTTTAAACAATTCCAGTTTTTATTATCTTTTAACACAGATATGCGCGCTAAATGACCAAAGCTGTCGATGCACCATAAAACTATTATTCAGTGTCGACCGATTACAGTGCTTGCAGCACTTTGATTAGTACTTCTGTTTATTGCAAGTTAACTTCTACTAAGTTCTCAACTTCAGTTTACACATATATGAATATTTGGGGATTACAAACATAGCTTCAACTAATTGCAACTCTTTACTTAAGGAAAACATTTTTAGACTTGTCCAAATTGAAAGCATTTGCAGATGACAAATTAAGTGCAGCTCAAATTATGATTTCTGTCTTTGATTTGGTAGAAAACATTGTGGGAAAAAGAGAAAATGCTGGTTACCAGCATTTTCTCCTTTTCCTACAATGTCTTCAAGGGCTTTCTTTCTCATGGTTGTTAAAACTCTGGATTGTGTGTTAGAGGATTAACCCTCTACCACACAATATCATGCTTAAACAACTCTCAGAGGAAAAATGCTTTTTAAAACATTTTAGGAAAAAGTGAAAATGCCGATAACCAGCATTTTCTCCTTTTCCCATAATGTTTTTTCTTGTGTCAAAGATAAGACCCATCATTTGAGGCAGATCTAGTTTGTAGACTTCTAGTGCTTTGCATTTGGACACATCTAAAATTTGTTATTTGACACAAGAGTTAGCACCTAACTGCACTGGAAGATATCCAGACAACTGTTGTACTAAAGACAACAAAGAAAATATAAGCAGATTTTGTCCAAAAAATACTGTTTTTAAAAGCATGGATGTATGATCACAGAGTTTATGCAAATTAAAATGGTTATAAGTAAACAATTTCATAACCAAGACAACAAAATTTCAGATTTCTTCATATTTAAAGCGTTTGCAGATGACAATATAAAAAATGGCTAAATTGATAGATTTATCATTGGAAGTTTAGAAAACATTGTTGGGAAAAGGGGAAAAGGAGAAAATGCTGGGAACCTGGGAAGTTGTAAAAAGCATATGATCTTTTGCAAAGAGTCATTACATCAGAAGTTACAAAACGTGTCATAATTATCACAGAATTAATAAGAAAAAATTATACGAACTCTGGAATTGCATAATGAATTGTTTCTTTACCTTCTTGGAGTTGGGCCAAGCTCCCGTAGCTCAGTCGGTAGCGTACAGGACTTGAGAACAGGAGGTCGCTGATTCGATCCCAAGCTTGGCCAATTCTTTCCGAGGACTGATGATAGTCATCGTGACAGGATTCATTCCTCTCTCACCGCTGGCCATTGTTTCGACGATGGTTATGTGTGAAAGCAGCCAGTGGTTTGGAAAGAATATTGTGCGAAGTACTGGTAAAAGAAACTCCAGGAAAGCATAGATAGGTGCACTGGTCGCCGTGATATAACTGAAATAATGTTGAAAATGGCGTTAAACATCATACAATCAATCAATTCTTGAAAATGGAAGCTATTAAAAAATTAAAAGCAAAGGGAACAATTTTTCGCCACAAGATACAGTTACTGTTCTTTTTTCTAAAATGTTTTCCATCCTATTGTCTGTGCCAAGTATGATTTGTCAGCTGCAAATGCTTTAAAATTGGACAAGTCTAAAAGTTTGCGATCTGGTAAAGGGTTAAGCTTTTTCTAAGGTCACATGTACTAGTTTTAAACTGTAAGAGCCCTAAATTAATGAGAAATGGCACTGAAATGGCCTTTTCTCAAGAAGAATGCATGTTCTGTGCAGCCTGTCCTCCCCCCTCCATGCTTCCAGTGAGGCTCCAACAGAGGGCCTCGAGGTTAGGAGTCCTACTCTACCATTTACCCATTTATGACCCAAACTACAGGGGTTAACTACCTCTCCAAAAGGTGCAATCAAGAATTACCTCATACTTAGCAAGACCAAATCTTGTCTTAGTAGAAGGCTACGGTCTACAAGACAGAACTTTAGACATTTAGCCGACAAAATTTTAGACCCGTCAAACTTGAAAGCATTTGCAGATGACAAATTAAATGAGACTAAAAAATTGAAATTTGTTTTGGAAGGGTAGAAAACATTGTGGGAATAGAAGAAAATGCTGGTTACCAGCATTTTCTCCTTTTCTAACAAAATATTTTCAAAAGCTTTCTTCCTCGTGGGTTGTTAAAAAGTCCGGATTGTGTGGTAAAGGGTTATACATGTATTTAACACATCTGCAGTACAGGCACCAAATTAAAGTGGCTCCAATGATGGGATTTGTCTTTGAAAGGATAGAAACCATAGTAGGAGAAGAAGAAAATGATGGGTTTACAGCCACCCACTCATCCAACAAAGTAAGCCAATGTAATTATGGCGGTCTGACAAGACTTCAACCTTGCCTGCTCAAAATGGCACAATATGGAAGGGTATTGTGTAATTCAGGAAATTTAATAATGAGCCCTAGGTATGCAAACACATCACCTATCGTGATAATTAACCTTTTACTACACAATCCTGACTTTTAGTGACCCTGAGGAAGCAAGCCTTTTGAAAAAATTGTGGGAAAAGGGGAAAATGCTGGTGACCAGCATTTTCTCCTTTTCCCACATATTTTCTTCCCTTCCTAAGACAAATTTCAATTCTTCATATTTATTTTCTCGTCTGCAACTGCTTTCAATTTGAACTAGCCTAAAATTTAGTCGTCTGGTAAAGAGTTAAGCCTTCACAAAATGAATCCTGTTTTTACAGCTTTTCCAACAATGTTGTCCATCTTTTCAAACTCAAACTCAATCATTTGAGGAACATTTCATTTATCATGAAATCTTTAATTCTTTACCACACAATCCCAACTTTTAACAACCCTGAGAAAGAAGCCTTTTGAAAACATTTCCTCCTTTTCCCTCAATGTTTTCTTCCTTTCCTAAAACAAATTTCAATTCTTCAGTCACATTTATTTTGTAGTCTACAACCGCTTTCTATTTGGAGTAGTCTAAAATTTTGTTGTTTGGTAAAGAGTTAAATGAGGACAAAAACAGCATATTGTCATCTAGCTCAGACTGCTGCATCCCACAGACCTCTACATACAAAACATTTAGAAACAAAACATTGCAAATCTAAGACAATTTTAACCCTTCACCACACAATGCTTAGTTCTGTTAAGCCTTTTGAAAAGGTTGTGAGAAAAGGAAAAAAATGCTGATGACAGGCATTTTCTCCTTTTTCCACACTGTTTTCTACTACATCAAAGACAAATTCCATCTTTTTAGCAATGGTTAAAATGTCGTCTGCAAATGCTTCCAATTTGGATGAGTCTAAAATTTTGTCATTTGGTAAAAAGTTAGCCCTCTTCCATAGGAGAAAACAGGGGCTTTTGCAGACAGCTTATATCAAGATATCTGTGCAGTCTAATCTTGTGCTTATACCATCCTCCTGTTTACTCATGCTTCTAACTCTTTACCTCAAAACAAAATTTAGACTAGTCCCAACTGAAAGCATTTGCAGACGACTAATTAAAAGTGCCCAAAATGACGAAATTTGTTCTTGATAGGGTAGAAAACATTGTGGGAAAAGGAGAAAATGCTGGTTACCAGCATTTTCTCCTTTTTCCTAAATGTTTTCAAAAGCCTTTCTCTTCAAGGGTGTTAAAACTCGGATTGTGTGTAATAGGGTTACGATAACAATTCTTCCATCCTTGTTATTAGTGTAATACAGTCATTACGAAATTTCTCATCTCACCACTGTTTCTGCTGAGCTCATGCATTTTGGGGGTCATCTGTGACTCCCTGTTTTGGAATTTTGGGGGTCATTCAGAAAGTGTATGCATCATAGTCTTGAACCTTGTAATTGTTTTTCGCATGTTGTTTGCCTTTGCCCCTTTGTAGATGTCACATAATGCAAAAAGTTTTATATGACAATTAAAGATAAAAGTTGAAAACAATGACCTCATAGAAACTGTGTCGTCTGTCACCCCAAATACTCCAGCATGTCTAAAGTGCGGGCAAAAATTTTAAAGTATGGATTCCATACAATAATTATAATAGGCGAGGTGAATGTCACACAGAATAATGTTGCGTTGTAGACTGATACAGTGTAAACCGGCACTAATAATTCAGAGGTAGAAAGTGGATGTGATATGATTTTGCCATTATAAATTTGACAAATTCATCAACTCAATCTTTTATGTTACTTTTTAGTTTTGATTTATGTTGCGTCAAGGGAGATGCAATGTACTAAGTTTGTTGTATCAAGCAGCCTTTCATTTTGCACGTCAAAAACACAATAACGCGGACTTTCGGAAACGCTGTCTTACATAAATTTGAGGTAAACAGAAAGTGACGTACTTTGTCCTAGTATTGTATTCATATGCCTTGTTTCTAAAACATTGCCGACTCGGATTTCTCTATGAAACCAACTGTCAAAATTGATGATTGTGACAAAGCTGAGAGTTTGATCATTTTTAGATTAACTGAAATTAGCCGAGCAGTGGTTAAGGTGCACTGACAAGAAACTACAGAAATACTTTCTCTGCTCTATGAGCGTGCTTGCCCTTTCTAAATGCATTCAATATAACCAAAGTATTTACATAAAATTAAAGAGAAAAATGAATAACTGTGTGAAAAATGAGAAATGACCTAGTATAGGGACAAGAAGTGAAATAATAATGATCTATGTATGTTTTGTGTGACCATTTAGCTGTCAATTTATCACAACTGATCTGGTAATCTTCTTTTCAATCATTTACCAAGGCTGCCTTTCACTAAACTGCCTATACACAAAATCTGTGTTTGCAGTTTATGTAGGCAAGCATCAAGTCTGAAAACAAGTTTCACTAAAATTGCATAACTTTAAAATTTTTAGTATTAAAATATTTGTGTTATTCTTTGCCTGCTCATACCATACCTTTGGGTAAGGCTGGGATTGTATGTGTGTATAATAATCCCATATAATTTGCGTTGGGACTGGTATGGCTCGCTCGGCAGGAGTGGTCAGGGAGGTCAGTACCTTGGTTGGCATCGTTCGAGATTCCTACCCAAAAATTTTTGACATGTCAAAAAAATTCAAGTAGAGATCAACTAGCAAGGGCCTCCAGAAGCCATTGGAAAGCAATCGGGTATTGATTGAGTAGAGGGTCAAGTTGATCCAAAACGATCATGTACAGATCTAGTTTGGTAGGGATGACGGGTCCATATTGAAAGCATTTGCAGACAACAAATGTGGCTAAAATGATTGCATTTGTTTTTGAAAGGTTAGAAAACATTGTGGGAAAAGGAGAAAATGCTGGTCACCAGCATTTTCTCCTTTTCCCACAATATTTTCAAAAGGCCTCTTTCTCAGGGTCGTTTAAAGTCGAGACTCTGTGGTAAAGGATTAAGTAACTCATTATTTCCAATCTCTTCTCGATCAAGGCGATCCCTGTTAGATTTGTTGTCCAGATGAACTTGATTGCCACCCGACAGCTTCCCGTTTGCAATTCAACAATATACGAGCACACGTGAATAAGACATTACATGTATTTAGGACTGAATCTCCTATTATCATGGTACTAAAACATTCCTCCGTGTGTAGAAAAATTAGCGTCTTGCCTGATATTTTTCTGTTGCAAAAAACATACAATGATATCTCATGTATATTTTACGATAACTGATTTTCTCTTTGTCAGTTAACTATTCTTCATCAAGGCAAAGCAGGGGCCAACATTGACCAACTTTCAAAAAGGTTTACTTCTGGTATTATCGTGGCATTGAGATGAGGCTCTGGAAGATGTACATGCTTACCCTATTTATGTTCAAAACTTTGGCAAATGAAAATTCAGTTATTTTCAAAGTGTTGAGATGATTTTATCAAGAATTTTGTGCAATAGATATACGTGAATTCTCCTTGTCATTTTGTAAGCGAGGGTTTACTTTGGGCACCTGTAAAGATGGAGGAAAAAAAGGACGTCTTCAGATCTTTGTTTAAAATCGCATCAAATACCCCATTTTGGACCTCTTTTTTGGATAAAAAGTAAATATATAATTTCTAGAGTGTTCTCCCATTTCAATAGATCAGGGAACATAAGTAAGAAAAAAATGCAGTGCCTTGAGAATAAGATTTTATAATTAGCGAGTCAAAAGTTTTTTCAGGGCCTCTTATATTCATTCCCATATTTGGAAAGCGCTGACGTCATCATTTAATGGTCGTCTGAAATTTACATTCCTGTTTCATAAACTTCAGTAACAGGAAAACAAATTTTACAGAATCTTTATACTGATATTGCTTTTGTTATGCCGATAAGGTCATCAACTTCATCTAGGGGATTGAGTGATTTTGCAAAGAGGCAAGTTTTCTTACTATTGGGATTAAAACTTGATTTTACCTACCATTTTCGGAAAATTTGCTGAAATAAGGTTGCAAAGTGTGTTTACAGTATCTGACCTACAAATGCTCACTTGAGGAAATCCTCAAGGAGGAGCATTTCAGCCTCACTTTCGGAAATTGTAAATACCATGATATTGAAGAACCCACGATAATACCAGAAGCGACCATACATTTAATAAAATATAAGCTTAGAAAGTTTCATGAAAATATGCCCCCAAATGTGAACTAAATCACATAAACAAGGGAATGTCTAACTAATGGACACCGGACAACAGCTGCCTGACTTTGGCCAGTTTAGCCAAAACTCAAGATAAAAATTGAAAGCTCTTTTTTCCAAAATGCTAACCACAACTTTTAAACTTGAGGTATCAAATATCAAGGTAAGAGTTTGCAGCTATGAAATTTTATGCTGTAAATCAAATTGTAGTTTCGTAACATTTCCTTTAAACTGATAAATATAACTAAATGATAGAATATTTCATTTTAATGCAAAACTTATTGAATAACCAAACCTCCTACAGAAGCTGTTGTTTTTTCAGGCAAAATCTGCAAGATCTGGGTAATCTGCTTTTGGATCAATCTTGTAAAATACATTTTCTGAAAGCACATTTCTCTAAACTCCACCAGAGACAACAAGATTTTATAGTAATCGAAACTGAAAGCATATGCAGCCAACAAATTAAATGCTGCTCAAATTATTTTATTTGTCATTGAAAAGATTGAAAACATTTTGGGAAAAAAATGCTGGTACATGTACCAGCATTTTCTTCTTTACCAAAGTTTAACCTGTATTGAGCAGCTATATAATACCAAAAACTTTGAGACTTGTCCAAAATGAAAACATTTTGTAGATGATAAATGCATCTGCAAAAAGTATCAACCCTTGCCAGCCTGCACATACATGTCCAGGGACCATTCTACCTCCATTTTCAGTCAATTGTCAGACCAAATGGATTTTATGGAACCCTGATTATGTGATGGTTTGGTATAATGCATCACAGAGGTGCATAATTTTTACCCCCTTTGCCTGACCATCGCTCAATCAACCCTTCACCAGGCAACAAAATTTTAGACATGCACTTATTGAGAGCATATAGCCGTCTTTGAAAGGGTATAAAAACATTGTGGGAAAATGAGAAAATGCTTGTTACCAGCATTTTCTCATTTTCCCACAATGTTTTCAAAAGCTTTCTTCTTCAGGGTCATTTAAGGATTGTGTGCTAAAGGGTTTAATGTGACTGGACTGACAAAACACTATATCTCCCTTCTAGCATTATTATGTTCAGGTGAGCTAAAAAAGAGCTACCTCTGCACAACCTACCCAACAAAAAAAACCCTGAAAGCAATAACTCCATTTAACAGTTTTACCTCCCATCACAGCTAAATAATTCAAGCCATATTTTTTTAAGTCTAACAGTAATGAAGTGAAAATCTTTTCATAGTTCACAATTAGCCCTTGTTCTACAAACTGAGAAGTACTCTGGCATAAGGGGGTTTAATGCACAGTATCTCCGTGATACATTATACCAAGCAAGTCATCACATAATTATGGATCTGTAACATCCACTTTGTCAAACAACTGACTCAATCATGAAGTAGACTGGTCCTTTGACATACAGAAAATTGACCAACAGTAAAAAGTTTTGAACCATGTCAGCATGCATCCTCCACTCAAGCTGACCAGGGTCAATACTTTTTGCACATGCATTAAAATCCCTTTTTTCTGTGAAAGATTGAAATTTATTTCATCACGTGAACATTATGGGTAATATTTCATGCGTGGCACAGCCACTCATGGAAATAGTACCATATGATGTTCACTCAATGAAATATATTTTGATCTTTCTCTGAAGAAAAAAAAAACGAATACATGTGCAGTATTTATTTCATGCTTCTAACCCCTTTTTGGGACTTGAGAGGTACATGGGAGCTCTCGCTATTTCCATACCAGTTATGTTTACCAATCTATTCACTGGTCAAAACGGTGAAATTATCAAACCGTAATCTATAAATTATTTCCCAATAAACTATAGAAAAGCATAAAACAAAATAGACACTAAGCACTCAGCACTAAAGTTGGAGAGATTACAATTTCAAGAGTTTTTTTTTTTCAGAATATCTGGCAAAGAAGAGGTCGGAGTGCATCTAACATCAGACCGCACAGAATGTACAGTCTGATCTTATCTGAACTATCCGAATAAGCAACTAAATCTGGGCTCAGTGCTTTCTTGGTTTAGAAGCCAATGAGGTAGACCTAAGATAAAGAGAGCATCTGCTATGCAGTCTGATCCCTACCTACAATTAAAGCAACTTTGAATCCAATGGGTACATTGTAATAGTGATGGAAAAATAAAATTCAAGTTACAGATTGTATAAGATCAGACTAGACATGTTCTGTGCAGTCTGATCTTTATCCACACCATCTGCAAGAAGCAGCTGTTATTTACAAGGTAAACACAAATCTTCATTTTAAAGGAAAATAAAAAAAAAATCTGAGCCATGCTGTGGCAAAAGGGGGCTTAATGCATCTCCTTAATGCATGATAATGAGAAAGTCATAACATGATCATGGATCCATAAAATCCACTTTGTCTAAGAACCTACTGAATCATGAGGTGCACTGGTCCTTCCACATATAAAATTGACTAAAATCAGCCCAGGTCAACCTGTGCTGACTGCGCAGGCTGACCTGGGTCGATACTTTTTGCAGATGCATAAAGCCCCCCTTTCACAGACCATGGCTCATTGTATAAGTTTTCTTTCTTCCTTTTAAACCTTATCCTGTTAAATAAGTGAAATGAAACGTTCACACTCAGACAGTAAAGCCCCAAATTTTACTATTTCAAAGGTATTTTTTTGGGGAAAGATATCACCTTACTGGACAGTGTAGATCCAAGATCAGACTGCACTTTCTGTGCAGTCTGATCTTGATCTACTCTGTCTGCAAAAGGTCTGTGAATCACGCTTAGGGTTAAAGGTGAATAATGAAATCTAATTTAAAGATATACACTAAAATCTCAGAAGCTATTAATGGGACTTATTTGGGATTTTTTGCTGTAAATCAAAATTTCTCGTAAAACACTGATAAATACAATTTCATTTTTGTGGCATTTGTCGAAGATAATGCCACTATGAGTTCAATACAGCATTTTGAAAATCATGTAGTTTGTGCAAAACTGAAGGAAGTAAACCCAATCAAACTCAATTTTTCGAAAACAAGCAAGTCTTTCGATTGCACTCAGATATATAATTAACAAGGGCATATTAAAATAAACTTGATTTGAGGCCATCGATCATGAGAATACTTCTTTTTTTTAATTGAAAATACCTTTACCCCTCTATGGCCTTCTATTGGCGCAATGAAACATACCTTTGTCTCCTGACCGTGTTTGTCCCAAAACCAGTTCGTCCCTGGGCTTGTTCGTACGGGCTTGTTTGTCCCACATTATTGTTTATTTTTCAAATTATTAATTCCACACAATGGCTCCCTTGACAAATGCCACACCAGTGCTTTCAACGCTTTGATTTGTTCTTTCCAAGCATACAGAAACAGATTGATTAATTAACTGAAGTGTTTTATGCCACTGTCAACATTATTTCAGTCATATCATCGCAACAACTCACATATTTGTGTATGTCCTTGATTTCACCTGTACTGAAGGCTCTGGCTCTGAAGTGCAAGTTCCATTTGAAACTCAAATTCTGGGCCGCCATTTTAACCCTTTACAGCACAATTCCATCTTTTAACGACCCTGGCAAAGAAGCCTTTTGAAAACATTGTGGGAAAAGGAGAAAATGCTGGTAACCAGCATTTTCTCCTTTTCCCACATTGTTTTTTTACCCTGTCAAAGGAAAAATTACATCATTTGAGCCATATTGAAATTGTCGTCTGCAAATGCTTTCAGTTTGGACAAGGCTAAAATTCTGTCGTCTGGTAAAGGGTTAACAGTCCAACACTTCACCACTGAGCCAGGTAGGGCCCCTACAGAAACTGAACAGTACATTTAGTGAAATTTAGGTGCAATTATGGAATTTGAATAACAGAAACTCCGTCTATTTTTATGAAATCAGATATGATACCATGGTCTCTATTTGAGTACGATTCCAAAGTGATAATCAACATGCAAAATTGATCATGTAACATTATATTCCAACAAGCCATTGGAAAATCATGGCACATAATCTAAAAATACCTGAAGAGGCTATGACATCCTATTAAAGATAATGCCATCCAGTTATTTTAGCAACAACTCTGTTTTGTATTTATCTGTAGTTTGCAAACTACTTAAGTTAAACTACAAAGTTACTTAACTCTACCAAGCGACAAAATACTGGACTGGACCAAACTGAAAGCATTTGCAGAGGACAAAATGTTTCTTTAAATGGTGATTACTGTATTTAATAGGGTAGAAAACATCATTTGAAAAGGAGGAAGTCTTGAATTCCAACATTTTCTCCTTTTCCTACAACATTTACAAAATGCCTCTTCCTCAGGGTTGTTAGAACTCAGGATTGTGTGGAAAAGGGTAAAATCACGCATAGGTGTAGCCAGGATCAATATATTTTTATGCACAGTGAGGTGAAAGTGCGACTGACGGTGGAGAGAGTGGGAGGGTGGTATTCACTGTAAAGCACAGAGGATCAGTGCATCAATTAACCCATCTATTTCGTTTGAAAAGGCAAGCAGATCTAGGGTAAAACCAGTACATGTATAATGATATTGTGATTTTGAAATTTGGGTGTTGAATTTTTTTTTTATATGTGTATGTGTGCATATAGAGTGCTACGCCCGTATCAAGTGACAAAACATTTTTGAAGTTTGGTATGACTTTTTATAAACCTAAATAACCCCCTTTAAAGTTAAACATTTAAATTCAATTTTAAGATGAAAAGCCAAAAGAAAAGCTATGTATAAACAGATCTCTATTTAGGAAGGTATATCTTTATCCTTATCCTGCTAAATAAAAAGAAATGAACCTTTCAAACTTATAGAATAAACCCAAATTTTCCTATTTCAAAGGTATTTTGGGGGTGAAAGATTTCTCCTTAACGGACAGTGTAGATCCAAGATCAGACTGCACGTTTTGTGAAGTCTGATCGTGATCTACGCTGTCCGCAGAAGGTCAGTGAGTCACACTTAGCAGCCTAAGGGTTAACATGTGGTGTTTTCTTAATATTTTTGTCCTCCAGATATATTTTCATGTGGAGTTTTCATAAGTTCCACAGAAATAAAAGTGCAGTGATCAGAGAGATTCAATTTTCATTTTGATTGAGTTTTCTCTGCTGGATGGAGGTAAGAAAAACTGCCAGTTATCATTTTTAAACCCTTCACCACATATTTTCCATGTTTTAGCAACCTTTAGGAAAAAGCCTCATGAAAAGCTGAGTGGGAAAAGGCCAAAATGCTGGTTACCAGCATTTTGTCCTTTTCCCACAGTATTTTCTGCCCTTTTAAAGATGATTCCTATCATTTGAACCAAAGTGAAAGGCTTTAAATTTGGACACATCTAAACTTTTCTCATCTGGTAAAGGGTTAAAGAAACCAATTAGATTTGACCGATTTTTTCAACAATATCAAACGTCATAAACCTAGCAACTTCTCAATTGATTTTCATCCTTTTACAAAAAAGATAACAGCCTGTGAAATGGGGGCACCTGCAAAAGATAACGTCCCAGGTCAACCTGCGCAGTCCGCGCAGGCTGACCTGGGCTAAAACTTTTTTCTATAGGTCAATTTTCTACATGTCCAAGGACCAGTTTACATAATGATTCAGTCTGTAATGTTAGACAAAATGGACGTTATGGATCCACGATCATGTGATGACATGCTAGGTATCATGTATCACGTAGATGCTTTAAGCCCCCTTTTGCTAGAACATGGCTCAATAAATTGTGTATGAACCAAAGTTCTCTTAACCCTTTACCACACAATCCCAACTTTCAACCACCCTGAGGAAGAAGCCTTTTGAAAACATTGTGGGAAAAGGAGAAAATGCTGGTAACCAGCATTTTCTCCTTTTCCCACAATGTTTTCTATCCTATCAAAGACAAAAACCATCAATTTAGCAACATTAAAATTGTCATCTGCAAATGCTTTCAATTTGGTCCAGTCCAAAATTTTTGTTGCTTAGTACAGTTAAAATACCACAAAATGAGCATTTCTAAATACTACCAGACATACTTGTATGTTTCATACAGTCCTCAGGCAGCAGCAGGCCTTAGATCATAGCAATAGATCAAGATCAGCCGAGCCCCGTAGCTCAGTCGGTAGCGTATAGAAATTGAGAACAGGAGGTCGCTGGTTCGATCCACGGCTCGGCCAATTTCTTTCCGAGGAATAATGATAGTCATTGAGACAGGATTCATTCCTCTCCTACCTCTGACCATTTTTTCGACAATGGCTATGTGCGAAAGCAGCCAGTGGCTTGGAAAGAATATTGTGTGGAGTACTGGTAAAAGAAATTCCAGGAAAGCATGGATAGGTGCACTGGCCGCCGCGATTTAACTGAAATAATGTTGAAAACAGAATTAAACAACATACAATCAATCATATCAAGATCAGACTGTACGGAATATGCATACTCTTTCACGGATCAAATTCATATCTGAAAGTAAATCTGAAAGAGGTCACCCAAAGAATCCTTTTGGCCAATTTAACCCTTTACCAAACAATCACGACTTTTGATGACCCCTTGAAAGAAGCCTTTTGAAAACATTGTGGGAAAAGGAGAAAATGCTGGTAACCAGCATTTCCTCCTTTTCCCACAGTGTTTTCTACCATTCCCCCCAAAAAATTACAATTTTTGAGTCACATTAATTTTGTTGTCTGCAATTGCTTTGAATTTGGACTGGTCTAAAATTTTGAAGTTTGGTAAAGTGTTGAGGATATCACACAGTGATTTTGGAGAACAAGTTTTTTTTTAAGATTTTCATTTTTTTTCAGTTCTGTAGCCATGGCAACCAGAATGTTTCATGGAATCAAATTCTTTGAAAAAATTCTTAAAAAAATCATTGTAGGATAATTTCCATGAAGCTTCTTCAAAATTGGCCCACTATTTTCAGAGATGTCTAAAATAAGAGTTAATGCACAGACTGGCACTCACTGGCAAAACAATTGCCAAAGTTCTTTAACCCTTTGTAATCACACAGTCCCAAGTTTTAATGACCCTTCTGGAGAAGACTTTTGAAATCATTGAAGGAAAAAGGAGAAAATACTGGTAAACAGCATTTTCTCCTTTTCCCATAATGTTTTCTTCACTTCCAAAGAGAAATTTCAGCTTTATAGTCACATTTAATATGTCGTCTGCAAATGCTTTCAATTTTGATAGGTCTAAAGTTTTGTCATTTTGGTAAAGAGTTAACAAGCATTTTAAGAAGAGGAGAAAAATGCTGGTAAGAAGTGTACCCCCCCCTTTCTCACAATGTCTCCTACTCTTTTCAAGACAAATCCGATCATTTGAGTCATTTTCAATTTTCTATCTGACAGCATGTTCCACTTGAATTTGGATTTGTGTAAAATTTTGCTGTGTGGAAAAAGTTCACTTAACACATCCCAAGTTTTAACAACCCTTGGGAAAAAAAGCCTTTCAAAAACTTTGCTCGTTACTACCAGCTGCTGGTTACTACCAGCATTTTCTTCTTTTACCCAAGTTTTCTATGCTATCACAAATTCTATCATTTGAGTCACATTTAAATTGTTGTCTGCAAACCAATTTGAGTCACATTTAAATTGTTGTCTGCAAACTAAATTTTCATTTTGGACAAGTCTAAATATTTGTCTATGGTAGAGAGTTGAGACTGGAAGTTTCAAAGACTTGGCCAACAAAATTTTTGGAAGTATCTTTAACCCTTTGGCTGCTAACTGCATCTCATTGACCTTTTGCAGGTGGTGTAGATCAAGATCAGACTGCACAGAACACGCAGTCTGATCTTGGATCTACACGGTCCAATGAGGAGATATTTTTCTCCAAACAAGAGGACCACGATGGTCCTAAATCGCTCACCTGAAATGCAACTGAGCTCAACATAATGCTACATGCCAAATATGAAAGCTCTAGCCCTTACGGTTTGGGACAAGAAGATTTTTAAAGATTTCCTTCTTTATCTCTATGTGAAATCCGAGAAGCCACAACATAGGGCCAATTTTTAACACCAGGGCCATAATTTGAAGTGTTTTGGTAGAGGGTCACTAGATGATGCTACATGCCATATATGAAAGCTCTAGCCCTTACGGTTTGGGACAAGAAGATTTTTAAAGATTTCCTTCTTCATCTCTATGTGAAATCCGAGAACCCACAACATAGGGCCAATTTTTAACACCAGGGCCATAATTTGAAGTGTTTTGGTAGAGGGTCACTAGATGATGCTACATGCCATATATGAAAGCTCTAGCCCTTACGGTTTGGGACAAGAAGATTTTTACAGATTTCCTTCTTTATCTCTATGTGAAACCTGAGAACCCACAACATAGGGCCAATTTCCACACTAGGGCCATTATTTGAAGTATTTTGGTAGAGGGCCACTAGATGATACTACATGCCATATATGAAAGCTCTAGCCTTTAAGGTTTGGGACAAGACGATTTTTACAGATTTCCTTCTTTATCTATATGTGAAATCCGAGAACCCACAACATAGGGCCATTTTTCAACACTAGGGCCATAATTTGAAGTATTTTGGTAGAGGGCCAGTAGCTGATGCTACATGCTAAATATGAAAGCTCTAGCCCTTAAGGTTTGGGACAAGAAGATTTTTACAGATTTCCTTCTTTATCTCTATGTGAAATCCGAGAACCCACAACATAGGGCCATTTTCAACACTAGGGCCAAAATTTGAAGTATTTTGGTAGAGGGCCACTAGATGATGCTACATGCCAAATATGAAAGCTCTAGCCCTTATGGTTTGGGACAAGAAGATTTTTAAAGATTTCCTTCTTAATCTCTATGTGAAATCCGAGAACCCACAACATAGGGCCAATTTTTAAACCAGGGCCATAATTTGAAGTATTTTGGTAGAGGGTCACTAGATGATGCTACATGCCATACATGAAAGCTCTAGCCCTTACGGTTTGGGACAAGAAGATTTTTAAAGATTTCCTTCTTTATCTCTATGTGAAATCCGAGAACCCACAACATAGGGCCAATTTCCTCACTAGGGCCTTTATTTGAGGTATATTGGTAGAGGGCCACTAGATGATACTACATGCCATATATGAAAGCTCTAGCCCTTATGGTTTGGGACAAGAAGATTTTTAAAGATTTCCTTCTTTATCTCTATGTGAAATCCGAGAACCCACAACATAGGGCCATTTTCAACACTAGGGCCATAATTTGAAGTATTTTGGTGGAGGGCCACTAGATGATGCTACATGCCAAATATGAAAGCTCTAGCCCTTACGGTTTGGGACAAGAAGATTTTTACAGATTTCCTTCTTTATCTCTATGTGAAACCTGAGAACCCACAACATAGGGACAATTTCCACACTAGGGCCATTATTTGAAGTATTTTGGTAGAGGGCCACTAGATGATACTACATGCCATATATGAGAGCTCTAGCCCTTATGGTTTTGGACAAGAAGATTTTTACAGATTTCTTTCTTTATCTCTATGTGAAATCCGAGAACCCACAACATAGGGCCATTTTCAACACTAGGGCCATAATTTGAAGTATTTTGGTAGAGGGCCACTAGATGATGCTACATGCCAAATATGAAAGCTCTAGCCCTTACGGTTTGGGACAAGAAGATTTTTACAGATTTCCTTCTTTATCTCTATGTGAAATCCGAGAACCCACAACATAGGACCAATTTCCACACTAGGGCCATTATTTGAAGTATTTTGGTAGAGGGCCACTAGATGATGCTACATGCCATATATGAAAGCTCTAGCCCTTACAGTTTGGGACAAGAAGATTTTTAAAGTTTTTTCTTTCGATTGCCATGGCAACCAGAGTTCTTCATGGAATTCAAATCTTTGAAGTATTCTGAAAGTGCATCACCTAAGGATCATTTCTGTGAAGTTTCACTGAAATCTGTTGGGCGGTTTCAGAGGAGAAGATTTTTTAAGTAATTGTTCACGGATGGACGGACACACAGACGGATGGACGGACGCCGGACAACGATCGATCACAATAGCTCACCCTGAGCACTATGTGCTCAGGTGAGCTAAAAATAAGTTTGAAATAAGATTATTTGGGTTTTTACTATGGACCTGGAAGTTTTATTCAACTTATTTAGTAGGATAATAAAATGCATGTCTATAATCCTTTTGTCAGCTTCTTTGATGCCCAATTTACCAAACTTATATTGCATTACGCAGTTCAATACCAGTTCAATACTGGTAATCTAACTTGATTGAACCATTTCACTTCCATGTCTGCCAATTGAGCTTTTAACCTTTAGGCTGCTAAGCGTGACTCAGTGACCTTATGCAGACAGTGTAGATCAAGATCAGACTGCACAGAACATGCAGTCTGATCTTAGATCTATACTGTCTAATAGGGGGATATTTTCCCCCAAAACTACTTTTGAAATGGCAAAAATTGGGTTTCTAATATTGGTTTGAAAGTTTCGTTTCATTTCTTTAGCAGCTTCAGGGGTTAACACTTTCCCAAACCAAAAAAAAAATTGGCCTGACCAAAATCCAAAGCATTTGCAGACGACAAATTAAATGTAGCCTAAATTGTGGTATATCTCTTTGAAAGGGTTAAAAAACTCTAGGAAAAGAAAATGCTGGTTACCAGCATTTTCTGCTTTCCAACAGTGTTTTTAAAGAGGCTGTTTCTCAGGATTACTAAAACATAGGATCACCTTGTAAACGAAAAAAAAAAAGCCTTGCACACTTATTATTGCTTTTTTGGTCAGTTTTGATTCAGATCACACTGCATGTGCATGTCTGCTCTTGGATCTTCACTGTCTGCTACGCTGAAAAATAATGGCTAAAAGCAGTAACGATAATTTAACTCTTTACCATGCAATCTTGACTTTTAACGATCCCGAGAAGGAAGCCTATTGAAAACATTATGGGAAATTTGATTTGGCAGATGGCTATTAGAACAGAACCTTTATAACAGAATTATAATCGTTAGCCTGTTTGTGTGGACTGAGTAAATCAAGATCAGACATTACAAAAAGAGCAAATCAAGATCAGCAAGCATAGAAAGAAGAAATCAAGATCAGACAATACAGAAAGAGCAAATCAAGATCAGCAAGCACAGAAAGAAGAAATCAGATCAGACAGTACAGAAAGTGGAAATTAAGACCAGCAAGCACAGACAGGGCAGTTTATTCTTGGACTCACACTAACCAATCCTTTTTTAAATTATTCAGGTCTACTTTCAATACTTGAAAATTGAAACATCTATGTCTGGTTACCCTTTACCAAACAATCCAATAATTTAACAACCCTGAAAAAAAGGGTTTTGAAACATTTTGGGAAAAGGATAAAATGCTGATAACCAGCATTTTCTCCTTTTCCCACAATGTTTTCTACCCTTACAGATACAAATCCCAATATTTGAGCAACATTTCATTACTTATACTCAAACACTTTGAATTTTGACAAGACCAACCTTTTGTCATGTGGTTAAGTAACAATACATAATATTGAGCAGTCTGGAGAAGCCAACCCAGGGGATATGAACCAATTTTCATATTTATGAAATCTGAGATTTCTTCAATTTACAAAATACTACTGAAGTGCCATTTCGATACTTCTTCCTGCAAAAACTCAATTTCTTTCTTTCTTTCTGTACCTTTCCACCGCATTGATTGATTAAATAGTGTTTTAGAACAGGAGGTCGCTGGTTCGATCCCCGGCTTGGCCTATTTGTTTCCGAGGACTGATGATAGTCATTGCGACAGGATTCATTCCTCTCTCACTGCTGACCGTTGTTTTAATGATGGTTATGTGGTAAAGCAGCCAGTGGCTTGGAAAGAATATTGTGCAGAGTACTGGTAAAAGATGGTATGATGACATAACTCATGCAGAGAATATGCATTCATTATTTGTGAATTGTCAAATTGTTATGCTATGATATGCATCTGCCATTCACAAAAACAAAATCATTTCCAACTGACCCATTGTTTGTTTGATTTTGTTTACCTTTTTCTAATAAAATATCAATAATTGGAATATGCTGTCATTCACACTTGTAGGTATATAATCAAAGTACTGATAGTATTGAAGGCCAGGAAATCTGGTGATCTGTAATCTCTAAAGAACGAAGGATACAAACTCACACGAGACCTCATTTTCTAATTATCACTACCATACAGACAGTCAGGCCAATTCAATAATGCCAAAAGAATTCATTGGTAAAGGGGTACTGTCACGCATAATATGGAATAATACAATAATCAACAGGAAAAATTAAATTAATGCAAAAAAAAAAAAGCAGCGCTCAGAAGCCAGATTCTATAATTAAACCGAAGTAAAGTAGTGGATACCAACGCTCCGCTATAGGGTGCATGATAATGGCTTTAAAAATTTCTAAGTCGAAAAGGGGCTTAAATCAAGCAAGTTTATTTTTGAGTTATTTGCCTTATTGGTTAAGGTTGATCTTTACGATAACGCACATATATTCCAAGTTTCAAATAAATACCGTCAATGATAAGAAAGATAAGACACAATTTAAAATTGGACACAATGCAAATGCCAATGCTTAATATCGTGAACGCAGGGCAGGGTGATGTCAATACATCGCAGTTTTGTTCTAAAACAGTCGATCTAAATCTATTCTTTTGACTATAGCATACAAAGACGTGTCCACTAGCCCTTCTAGTCCCATTAGAGAGAGAGAGATTCCAACAATGGCTTCTGGCGCTTAAAATGAATTTGCACATTCGGGATGTATTTCAAAATAAATATTCTTAAAACTTTCATTTCTCATTTTCAAACAATGTTTCAGAAACTACCAGTTATGTGAATGAAACTCTAGGTATTGTAAATGTGATGAATAACTGATAAAGCCTAATTCTTTAAACCCACCTTTTATTTTCAAATCATTTTGTTTGAAAGTTAAAAATAGCCAATGATTGCACAACACTTTCATGATTTGTAATCAATCAACAGTCATCACATAAAAAAAAAAAAAGAATACAAGCAGATAACATGGTTGATTATCAGAAAATGTAGATAGAACAAAAAAATTTTATTTTTCCATAATGTTTGCTTTTTCTTCTGACAAAAAGAGGGATGTTTTAAATCGATTCACACAGAAAAAAAGAGAGTATAATTTCTTTTAATTTCTGCATATTTCTTAATTCTATCGATTTTTTTTTTTTCTCTAAACATATAGAGAAAATCAAGTTCAGTTCTAAATGATTAAAAGAAACTGATAATAAATGCAGTTAATACACCAATAATCTCATTCAACTATCGACATTTCCATGGTAAATCGGATATCTCAATTTTTCACCAGGCAGTCAAAGGAGACGCGGCGTGCAGTTCCCTTTGATCTTTATTTGAAATGCGGACAGTAACTAGCAAGTGACAATGGAAACTAAAAATAGAAAACTGGTTCTCGGGTTTTTCCCTCGCGCTAGTACACTAGAAAGTGATATCAGGGGCAGTAATCATGTCTATAATATGAGAGGATTTCAGTATCCAATCACAGTGATGGAAAAGTTATTGACCGTCTGTTGTGTATTCAACAGGGACACAACCCTTAAAACACACATTCATTAGTTATTAAAGGGCTGTAATACCCTTGCAATTCCATAGCACTATGCAGATGTCGGAAAGCTTTGAGGAAAGGGAAAACATTCACGCCGTGTGATAAGCAATCTCTGTACTCAGGAAACTAGTTGTTTTGGCGGACTCAGTGAAATAGAGTGGACACATCGTACAACATTTTGTCTGAAAGTAGTCCGGAAAAAGTCAGCTTACGATCACTATAGGCAAGGGAATCCCTTGAGAGGGATTCCCTGGCCTAATAAAAGGAATATTATATTGTAGTAACTCTCCTCAGGTGCTTGTACTTGCTCCTTGCAGCGTGAGAAAATTTTGACATCTCACTGGACCTTCTGTCTCATGCAATATCAAGTTTTCTCGCGCTGTTCAAGCCAAATACAAGGACCAGGAAAGTGACTATAACATAATATTCTATATGTACACACTACTTTCAAAATTATTTTAGTTATATCTGGGCAATAGCTCACATATTCATTTATGTTTTGGCTTTCATCAGCATTAGACTAGGGCTCTGAAGTTTCTTGCCTAGGGACACTCCTATGAAAAACTTAGTGCTTCAAGTCAGGCTTGAACCTAGGGCCACTAGGTTACAAGTCCTACACTTTACCACTGAGCCTATGCAAGACCCCTAACTTTCCATCAGAATAACTATATAGAAAGTTGTATGATGTAAATGTTATTTTCAATATCAACCATGTGAAAAGAGGGCTTAATGCATCTGCAAAAGATAGCAATTCAAGTCAGCCTGCACAATCCTCACAGGCTGACCTGGGTCAAAACTCTTTTTGCTATAAGCCAATTTTCTGCATGTGAAAAAGACCAGTGTACCTCAAGATTCAGTTGTTATACAAAATAAATTTTGTGTATCCATCATTATGTGATGACTTACTTGGTATCATGCACCATACAGATGCATTGAACCCCCTTTTGCCACAGCATGGCTCACATTGTTGTAGTTATATTGCTGCAGCCATTGCACCTGTCCATGCTTTCCTTGAATTCCTTGTACGAGTACTTCAAACAACATTCTCTCCAAGCCACTGGCTGCCTTCTAACATAACCATAGTCAAAAGAATGATCAGCAATGGCAGAGAAATGAATCCTATTGGCCCAGATGGGGTTTTCGAGCAGGCTTTTGAAAACATTGTGGGAATAGCAGCATATTTTTGTGTGTCTCCCCGCACAAAGGGTAAACAGCGACCTCATGATTTTTCTGTACAAAATATAAAGTTTCTCCTTCCAAAAAAAACAATTCTCCATTTCCCAAAATGTTTTCTTCCCTTTCAAAGACAATGTACAACATTTGAACCACAGTCAATTTTTTGTCTGCAAAAGCTTTGAGTTTGGACAAGTCCAAAATTGTGCAGCATTCTATAGAATTAATGCAAGGGTGGTGAGTCCTTTTTGTACTGCAATGGTACAATAACCTGAAACTTTAAATTTGGTGTACAGATAAATCATTATCAGCATTAAAAGCAAACTGTTGCACTAAATATACAACACATCAAAGAACATCAAACACCTTATACTTACTATATTTCTATTACTCTAGATAAAAAAGATTAGCATTTACCCTTTCACTCCCGCAGGAGGAGTGGCTTTAAGGAGATATAGAAGACTGCAAAGAACTTGCAGTCTGATCTTGGATCTGTACTGTCTGCTGCTTGATGCTTGTAAAAATTAGACCAAAATCAGCATTGTTCTGTGAAAAGGGGACTGAATGCATCTGTGAAAAGTATCGACCCAGGTCAGCCTGCAGACCTGTGCCCACTGTTGGTCAATTTTCTGTATGTCCGAGGACCAGTGTGCCTAATGGTTAACCCTTTACCAGTTGACAAAATTTTAGCTTTGTCCAAATTGAAAGCATTTGCAGACGACAATTTCAATGTGGCTCAATTGGTGAAATTTTTCTTTGATAGGGTAGAAAACATTGTGGGAAAAGGAGAAAATGCTGATACCAGCATTTTCTCCTTTTCCCACAATGTTTTCAAAAGGCTTTTTTTCCAGGGGCGTCAAAAGGCGGCATTGTGCGGTAAAGGGTTAAGTCAGTTGTTCAAAAAGTGGCCATTATGGATCCATAATTATGTGACGGCTTGATTGCTATCATGGATCACAGAGATGCATTAAGCCCCCTTTTGCTGGATCATGGCTTGCCTGTATAATAAATTTGTCTAAAAAATGACTGAATCATGTAGTAGAATTGTTTTTTGACAAACAGAAAATTTATCAACAGCAAACAGCAGATGCATTAAACCTTCTTTCAACAGAGCATGACTCATTTCTATTTGCTGTGGAAGGACACTTTTAGACCTAAAACAGATGGGTTAGCCTTTTCAGCTGTGATGGAGTAATTTTTAACCCTTAGGCTGCTAAGTGCGACTCACTGACCCAATGCGGACAGTGTAGATCAAGATCAGACAGAACGTGCAGTCTGATCTTGGATCTACACTGTCCGACACAGATTTTTCTCCCCTAATAATACCTTTAAAATAACAATTTTTGTTTTTACCACTGGGTTCGAAGTTTCATTTATTTAGCAGGATAAGGGTTTACCAACAGTATGATACTAGAAATCAACATTGTGGCACTACAATTCCATTTTTAACCTCGAAAAAAGCAGGACAAATCAATTACCTTGATAAAACAAAACGGCCATGATGGCCCTGGATCGCTCACCTGAGTCAATAGGCGAAATTTAACTCCAGGCTTATAATGACCCAACTTAAAACTCATTAGAGATATTATTAAGATAAATATTCTGACCAATTGTCAGGTCAATTAAGCTGAAAATGTGGCCTCCGGAGTGTCTAAAATGTCTTTCTTCAATTTGACCTAGTGACCTAGTTTATGACCCTATGTGACCATATTTCAAACTCATCTGAGACATCAAAATAAACTTGTTGACCAAGGTTCAGGTGAATTGGGCAAGAACTGCCGCCTCTAGAGTGCCCACAAGGTATTTCTGTAATTTGACCTAGTGACCTAGATTATGACCCTGTGTGACCCAATTTCAAATTCATTCAAGATATCATCAAGTCAAACATGCTGACAAACTTTCAGGTCAGTTGAGGTAAAACTGTGGCCTCTACAGTGCCCACAGTACATTTCTTTAATTTGACCCAGTGACCTAGTTTATGACCCTATGAGACCCAATTTCTAACTGATCCGAGATATCATCAAGTCAGATATGTAGACCAATTTTCAGGTCAATTTAGCTAGAACTGTGGCCTCTAGAGTGTCCATAAGGTATTTCTTCAATGTGACCCAGTGACATTGTTTATGACCCTATGTGACCCAATTTTGAACTCATCCGAGATATCATCAAGACAAAAAATGTGGCCTCTAGAGTGCCAACAAATTATTTCTTTAATTTGACCTAGTGACCTACTTAATGACCCCAGATGACCCAATTTCAATCTCATCCGAGATTTAATTAAGGCAAATATTCTGCTAAATTTTCAAGTCAATTGAGCAAAAAATGTGGCCTCTAGAGTGCCAACAAATTATTTCTTTAATTTGACCTAGTGACCTACTTAATGACCCCAGATGACCCAATTTCAATCTCATCCGAGATTTAATTAAGGCAAATATTCTGCTAAATTTTCAAGTCAATTGAGCAAAAAATGTGGCCTCTAGAGTACCCACAAGGTATTTCTTTAACTTGACCTTAGTGTCCTAGTTTATGACTCTAGGTGACCCAAATTCGAACTCATCCAAGATTTCATCAAGACTAACATTCTGATCAATTTTCAGCTTCAATTGAGTAAGAAATGTGGCCTCTAGAGTGTCCACAAGGTATTTCTTTAATTTGACCTAGTGACCTAGTTTATGAACCTAGGTGACCAAATTCCAAACTCATCCAAGATTTAATTAAGACAAACGTTTTGACCAATTTTCAAGTCAATTGAGCGAAAAATGTGGCCTCTAGAGTGTCCACAAGGTATTTCTTTAATTTGACCTAGTGACCAACTCTATGACCCCAGGTGACCCAATTTAGAAATTATCTGAGATTTAATTAAGAAAAACATTCTGACCAATTTTCAAGTCACTTGAGCAGAAAATGTGGCCTCTAGAGTGCACACAAGGTATTTCTTTAATTTGACCTACTGACCTGATTTTTGAACCCACATGACCCAATTTCAAACTCATCCGAGTTTTTATCAAGACAAACATTCTGACCAAGGTTCATGAATATCAGACTGAAAATGTGGCCTCTAGAGCGCACACAAGGTTTTTTTCTAAGATTTGACCTAGTGACCTAGTTTTTGACTCCACATGACCCAATTTCGAACTCATCCAAGATTTTATCAAGGCAAACATTCTGAACAAGTTTCACAAGTATCTGACTGAAAATGTGGCCTCTAGAGTGCACACAAGGTTTTTCTAAGATTTGACCTAGTGACCTAGATTTTGACCCCACATGACCCAATTTCAAACTCATCCGAGATTTTTTCCAAGGCAAACATTCTGACTAAGTTTCACCAGTATCTGACTCAAAATGTGGCCTCTAGAGCGCACACAAAACGTTTTTCTAAGATTTGACCTAGTGACCTAGTTTTTGATCCTACATGACCCAATTTCAAACTTGTCTGAGATTTTATCAAGACAATTCTGTTCAAGTTTCACAAGTATCCGACTGAAAATATGGCCTCTAGAGCACATACACGGTTTTTCTAATATTTGACCTACTGACCTAGTTTTTGACCCCACATGATCCAATTTCAAACTTGGCCGAGATTTTATCATGATAAACATTCTGACCAAGTTTCACAAGTATCTGACTGAAAATGTGGCCTCTAGAACGCACACAAGGGTTTTCTAAGATTTGACCTAGTGACCCAGTTTTTGACCCGGCATGACCCAATTCGAACTTGTCTGAGATTTTATCAAGACAAACATTCTGACCAAGTTTCACAAGTATCTGACTGAAAATGTGGCCTCTACAGTGCACACAAGGTTTTTCTAAGATTTGATCTAGTGACCTAGTTTTTGACCCCACATGACCCAATTTCAAACTCTTACGAGATTTTATCAAGACAAACATTCTGATCAAGTTTAAATAGTATCTGACTGAAAATGTGGCCTCTAGAGTGGACACAAGGTTTTTCTAAGATTAGACCTAGTGACCTAGTTTTTGACCCCACATGACCCAATTTCAAACTCGTCCGAGATTTTATTAAGACAAAAATTCTGACCAAATTTTATGAGGATCGGACTGAAAATGTGGCCTCTAGAGCACACACAAGGTTTTTCTAAGATTTGACCTAGTGACCTAGTTTTTGACTCCACATGACCCAATTTCGAATTTATCTGAGTTTTTATCAAGACAAAAATTCTGACCAAGTTTCATGAGGATTGGACTGAAAATGTGGCCTCTAGGGCGTACACAAGGTAAAAAGTTGACGGACAACCTACGACACATGCCGCACAACGGACACAGCACGATCACAATAGCTCACCATGAGCACTACGTGCTCAGGTGAGCTAAAAAAACAGTTAACCCTATGCTAAACCATCTTGAGGGATGAAAGCTTTTGAAAACATCAAAAAAGAGGCATAATGTTGATGACATCGGTAGCATACAGGACTTGAGAACAGGAGGTTGCTTTTTTGATCCCCGGCTTGGCCTATTTCTTTCCAAGGACTGATGATAGTCATCACAAGAGGATTCATTCCTCTCTCATCCCTGACTATTGTTTCGACGATGGTTTTGTGGGAAAGCAGACAGTGGCTTGGAAAGAATATTGTGCTGAGTACTGGTAAAAGAAACTCAGGAAAGCAAGGATAGGTGCACTGGCCGCCATGATAAAACTGAAATAATGTTGAAAAGGGCATTAAACACCATACAATCAATCAATCAACCCCCCCCCCCCATTCTATCCTTTGAAAAATAACTCCTATCATTGTGAGCCACATATTTTTTGTTGTCTGCAAATACTTTCAATATCAACCTTAAAACGCCTTTCACAACTATAGTTGCCTTTGCGGCCAGCATGATCTTTGATCTTCACTGTCTGCTGTGCTGAAACACTTAAGACAAAAGCAACCATGAAAACGCAATTATTTGTGTCGTATTGCTAGGTTGAAAATGTCTGATAGGTTTATTCGGCATTCTAACGGTTAACATGTCCAAATTTTGTCAACTTACAGAGGAAAAGTTTTTGGAAACAAAAAAATTTGAATGTGGTTCAAATAGTGGGATTTGTCCTTGAAAGGTTAGAAACACTGTGAGAAATGGAGAAAATGCTTGTTACCAGCATTTTCTCCTTTTCTCACAGTGTTTTCAATTATAGGTCTTTTTTATCCAGGTTTTCAAAACCAGAGATTGTTTGGTGATCAATTGACAAAATTTTGGACTTGCCTAAACCAAAAGCATGTGCAGACAAAAATTTACATGTTTTTCAAATGGTGGCATTTGTCTTTGAAAATGATTGTTGGAGTAGAGGGAATGGTGGTAACCAGTATTTTCTCTTTTCCCACATTGTCGTGAAGTCATAGTTCCTCAGGGTTGATTTACAATTTATAGAATAATTTGAAAACCAGACAAGCTTTTTTTTTCCTGACCAAATTTTACATGAACATTTCACAAGAATTATCAATTCCTAACCCTTTACCACAAAATGCCAAGTTATAACGACTTTGAGGAAGAAGCCTTTTGTAAACATTGTGCAAAAAGGAGAAAATGCTGGTAACTAGCATTTTCTCTTTGTCCCCACAATGTTTTCAACCCTCTGACAAAAAAGTCAGCTTCAGTGCATCATTTGTCATCTGCAAAGGGTTTCAATTTGGACAAGTCTAAAAATTTGTTATTTGGTAAAGAGTTAACTGACAATCATGAGTACTTTTCATCACCCAAAATACTTTTATCCCCTTACCTCGCTACTGAACGACAAAATTTTACACTGGTCCAAATTGAAAGCATTTGCAGACGACAGATTAAATATGGCTCAAATGATGGAATGTGTCTTTCAAAGAGTAGAAAACTTTGTGGGAAAAGGAGAAAATGCTGGTAACTAGCATTTTCTCCTTTACCCACAATTTTTTCCAAAGTAATATTTTTCAGTGTCATTAAAACTCAGGAATGTTTGGTAAAGGGTTAACAAAAAATCCTGAGTTTGAGCAACACCAAGAAAGGGAACTTTTGAAAACATTGTGGAAAAAGGCCAGCCTTTTCTCCTTTTTCCACCGTGTTTTCTTCTCTTCAACACGTAAATTTATAATTGGAGCCATATTTAATTTGTTGTCTGCAAATGGTGAGCCAAAAATTTTGTCGTAAGGTTAGGAATGAACTCTTTACCAAATAAAATTTTAGACTGGTCCTTATTGAAATTTTAGACTGGTCCATATTGAAAACATGGCAGACAATCAATTGAATTTGAATCTGACAATGAAATTTGTCTCTGGAAGAGCAGAAACATATCCTAGGTAAGCAGTATTTTCTCCTTTTCCTACAATGCTTTCTACGCTTTCAAAAAAAGAAACCCCCCTTATTTACTCTTCATTTTCCTTCTGCAGAACAATACTTAACCCCTGTAGTGCTGAAACCAGATTTACATTCTTATGTGGGCAGTGCAGATCAAGACCAGCGTACAAAGGATGTGCAGTCTGGTAACCAACAATGTATGCTTCCTTTTTAAAGACATATTTCAGTCATTTGAATCAGGTTTAATCTGTCGTCTGCAAGTGCTTTCAATTTGGACAAGTTTAAAATTTTGTTGTCTGGTGAAGAGTTGAGAGAAAAACTTCAAAAGTTTTTTTCAAAATTTTTGCTCGATGATGACACAGAAACAGCTAGAGTTCACAGACAACAAAAGAGCTATGACAATATTGCAACCTTCCCTTTGAAAATAGCCAAGCTATCAAGTGTTCAATTACCTTTCAGAGAACAGGGAAATCCTGTGTTTTCACGACCCTGACCGAGAAATCTGTTAAAAAGATAGTTGGAGAAGAAGGAAATGCTTGGTAACCAGCATTTTCTCCTTTTCCCAATTGTGTTTCCTACCCTATTGGAGAAAGTAAGCTTCTTTTTAGCAATTTTTAATTTGTTGTCTGTAGATTTTTTGAATTTAGAAGAGTCTAAAATTTGTTGTTTCGAAAAGGGTTAACTCTTCACCAAATAACAAAATTTTAGCATCTGCAGACGACAAAATAAACATGACCCCAAAATTGAAATTTGTTTTGGAAAAGGTAGAAAACATTGCGGGAAAAGGAGAAAATGATGGTTACTAGCATTTTCTCCTTTTCCCACAATGTTTTCAAAAGCTTTCTTTTTCAGGATCATTAAAAGTCGTGACTGTGTGGTAAACGGTTAGAGTGCTGGAAACAATAGAAGCTCTAAAATGGACATTTAACTCCTAAACTGCTGAATAAATGAGATGAAAATTTCAACTCAATAGTAAAAGCCCCAAATACAAGTATTGCAATTTTAAAATTGATTTCAATGGAAGAAAAATACTGTATTGGACAGTGTCGATCAAAGATCAGACTGCATGTTTTGTGAAGTCTGATCTTGATCTACACTGTCCACAAATGTGCCATGGGTCACACTTAGCAGCCTAAGGGTTAACATCAACTAAATCGTGCCAGAGTAAAAACTTCAGCTCTGGCACTAATGGCTTCAGCAAAAGAACCTGGTCATCTGTCACAAGGTTTTTTAAGTACTTCACAGACTTGAAATATCACACCATGTGCAGTGTCTCTACAACTGAAACCTTTAGGCCATTGAGTAAATATAAAACACACTTTGCCAACAGTACAAACTGCCAAATCAAAGCACTGAAAGGCCTGAAAAGCAGACTTGTGCTGCAGTATTAACTTCTTACCACAGGAGAAAAATGTAGACTTGTCCAAATTCAAAGCATTTGTATATATTTTTAAAAAAAACAATGAGGGTTATTTTGGCTTCTGGTATGGGTTCTTCTTTTTTGGGTGGTTAAAAAAAAAAAAAAAAACAAGATGGCCCTGGATCGCTCACCTGAATTTTTGAGAGGACCATAGCCAATTTTTTTTTTTTGTTATTCCAAAAGTTTTTCTTCAATAACTTCAATAAAAAAACACAAGAGCACCGCATGCGGCTGCCAACGATTGGCTGTTGGGTGCTGGATAGTAATTAAAATTCTAAGTTGAAAAAGGGGCATCATTTGGCACCAAAAGATCATTTCTGTGAAATTATTTCAAAATCTGACCAGTGGTTTCAGAGAAGAATTTTGAAGAATTTCTTCATGTCCGTATAGTGCAAATAGCCCCCCACAACCACAGCCATGTTTCTTGACGGATCAAAACTTCGCGAAACAATTTTTCAAAAGGGGCATCCAAGGGACATTTCTGTGAAATTATTTCAAAATCTGACAAATGGTTTAAGAGAAGAAGAATTTCGAACAATTTCTTTAAGTCCATACAGTGCAAAGAGGGCCCCCCCACCATCTTTTTCGACAGATCAAAATTTCATGAACAATTTTCGAAAAAGTTCACCCAAGGAACATTTCTGTGAATATATTTCAAAATCTGACCAGCAGTTTCAGAGGAGAAGATTTTTAAAGAATTTCTTAGAAATTCCATTTGGTTGCCATGGCAACCAGAGTTTTTGTTGGAATCAAAGTCTGTGAACAGTTTTTAAAGAGGACCTCCAAAGAAACATTCCAGCCAATTTTGGTCCAAATCGGCCCAGCGGTTTAGAAGAAGATGTTTAAAGAATTGTTGATGACGGACGCGGGACACAGGGTGATCCTAAGATCTGCCCTTGAGCATGTTGTGGTCACTCACCTGAATTTTTGAGAGGACCATAGTTGAGAGGACCATAGTCATTTTTTGAAATTTTGGAAACAAAATAAATTTTTTGTCAAGCAATTTGAAAAGGTCACCTGTAAAAATGATTTTAAAATCTGTCACTACCCCTACAATCATCACCACAGCCATGTCCATAATAGTGGAAATAGCCCCCCCCCCCCCCCCCCCCCACCACGGCCATGTTTTTCGACGGATCAGAATTTCGCGAACAGTTTTTGAAAAGGGTCACCAAGGGAAAATTCCTGTGAAATTATTTCAAAATCTGACCAGCAGTTCCAGAGGAGAAGATTTTTGAAGAATTGCTTAGAAAATTCCATTTGGTTGCCATGGCAACCAGAGTTTTTGATGGAATCTAATTCTGTGAACACTTTTTAAAGAGGACCTCCCAAGGAACATTCCTGCCAAGTTTGGTCCAAATTGGCCCAGCAAATTAGGAGGAGAAGATGTTTAAAGAATTGTTGACGCCGCACGACAGACGCAGCACAACAGACACAGCGTGATCCTAAAAGCTCCCCTTGAGCACGTTGTGCTCAGGTGAGCTAAAAAACTAGCCCAAGTTTAACATTAAGACATCTTAAGTAATGACACAGATATCATCGTATGAAAAAGTTTTTGCATAACAACTGCCAGCCACACCACAGACTGGGCTATGATGACACTTTAAGACTTTCTTAAAAAAAAAATTGAAGTATGCCACAAAAAAAAAAGAGGGATGAGGGGTAGGGGTCCCTGACAGGAACTGAGAGCTCCTAATGAAAGGATTTAGTTCCAGTGGTGTAAAAATTCATTTTGTGTCTCTTTAATACATAAACAAGAGGGCCATGATGGCCCTGTATGGCTCCACTGGCTTATATATATAAACCATAAATACTAAACATTTCAATTCTGAGCCAAATGGTTTCAAAATGAAGACTTATTTTCTCTGTAAAAGCCCATGTGAAAGTTGAGACCCACAGGGCAAAGCCATTTTTGATCCCAGAGCAATAATTACTTGAACCCTGGTAGAGGTCCACAAGATAAAGCCACATGCTAAAATAATACAAGTCTATGCTGTATGGTTATAGATAAGGTGATTTTCAAGTTACGTCCATATGAAGCCTCTGTAAAACATAAGACCCCTGATGCAAGGCTAATTTAAAAAAAAATAAAAAGTGATCCAGATTTGGTAGCCCTTGGGTTTGTGGTTAGGAGCAAAAGATTTTTTGAATTTTCACCCTATAAGCACATAATTATGACCAAATTTGGGAGTTCTTGGTCTTATGGCTAGTAACAAGACAGTTTCTTAAGTTTTCACTCCATAAACCCATGTAAAACTTGTGACCCCTGGTGCAGGGCCAAACTTGATCATAGGGTTGTAACTTGGGCCCTCTTTGTAGTTGTCCACTAGATAGTGCTATAATTATGCAAAATTTGGTAGCCCTAAGCCTTCTGGCTATGTACACCAAGATTTAAAAGTTTTCCCTATATAAGCCCATGTAAATCTTGTGAACCTCCCCCCACCCCCCAGCATGATACCCAATTGACCCCAGGACTGTAATTTGGGCACTTTTGGTAGACCCCCACTAGATCACGCTAAATGCAAAATTTGGTACCTCTAGGCCTTATGGCTAGGTACTGGAAGATTTCTTAAGTTGTCACTATGTAAGCCCATGTAAAACTTGTGACCCCTGCGGCGGGGCCAATTTTGACCCCAGGGCTAAAATTTTGGCCCACTTGGTAGAGGCCCACTAGATATAGCAACATGCAGAATTTGGTAGCTCTAGACCTTATGGCTAGGTAGAGGAAGATTTTTTAAAGTTTTCTCTATATAAGCCTATGTAAAACTTGTGACCCCTGGGGCAGAGCCAATTTTGACCCCAGGGCTATAATTTGAAGAAACTTGATAGAGGTCTACTACATAAAGCTACATGCCAAATTTGGTAGCCTTATGCCTTATGGTTTCAGACAAGAAGATTTTTAAAGATTTCCAATATTTTTCAGTTTTGTTGCCATGGCAACCAGAGTTTTTGAAGGAATCCAATTCTTTCACGAAATTCTGAAGAGGACCATGGCAGGATCATTTCTGTGAAGTTTCATGAAAATTGGATGGGTAGTTTCAGAGAAGAAGATGTTTGAAATAAAAGTTAACGCACGGATGGACGCACACACGCACGGACGCACGACCGACACCGGGCCATAACATAAGTCCGCTGGCCTTCGGCCAGTGGAGCTAAAAACTGTGATGGGCTTGATTCTTTGAGTCATACTTTCTGTTTTCTCTCTGTAACAATACTGAACCATGCTCTGGCAAAAGGGGACCTAATGCATCTCAGTAATTCATTCTACCAAGCAAGACATCACAAAATTAGGGATCCATAAAATCCGCTTTGAGCAACAACCTACTGAATCATGTGTTAGACTAATCGTTTTACATACAGAAATTAGACCAATAGCAAAAAACTTTTGGCCCATGTTAGCCTGCAAGGCTGGCCTGGGTCGACACTTTTTGCTGATGCAGTAACCCCCCTTTTCACAGAACATGGGTCAGTTTAATCTTTCCATGATATTTTTTCAGAAGGTTTGTCCATGCCTGATCCTTTACCAAATGACAACATTTTAGAATGGTCCAAATTGAAAGCTTTTGCAGACGACATATCAAATGTAGCTGCAGTGATAGAACTTGTGTTTAAAATGAGTAGAAAACAGTGGGAAAAAGGAGAAAATACTGGTTATCAACATTTTTTTTTCATTTTTTCACATCTCATTCTTCGGTTTCCTTAAGTTTGTGTGGTGAATGGTGATGCTAAGGTATGCCTTTGTAATCTCATATCAAAATGGTTGGAATGGTATTTAACATCATTTTCTGGCAACATTTCACTTATCATGACAGCCAGAGCACTTATCCATGCTTTCCTGGAGTTTGTTTCATCAGAACAATATTTTTCCCAAGTTACTGGCAATTTTCCCAAATAAAAAAGTTGTCAAAATAATGAAGTTCAGCAGTAAGAGAGGAATGAATCTTTATGCAATGACTATCATCAGTCCTCAGAAAGAAATCAGCCAACATAAGATTTGAACCAATGACCCCTTGGTCTAAAGCCCTGTACCTAATTTTACCTAAGATCCCAGTATGAGTTCAAGCAATCTGTTTTTTAAATACAGTGAGGAAGAGGGCCTTTGAAAAGATTGTAGGAAAAGGAGAGAGTTCTAGTGATCAGCATTTTCTCCTTTTGCCAAAATGTTTTTGTCCCATGTCCCAAATTTCATCATTTCAGTCGTGTTTGTCTTCCTTCAAAATGGACATGCATCAATACATTTTTTTTGTCTGGTAAAGAGTTAACCCTTAACCACACAATCCAAAGTTTTAATGACCCTGACAGCAAAGGCTTGTGAAAACATTGGGGGAATAGAAGAAAATGCCGGTAACCAGCATTTTCTCCTTTTCCAGCAATGGTTTCCCTTTAATAGACAAGTTTCATCATTTCAGCCACATTTGATTTGTCCTCTGCATCTGCTTTCAATTTGGACATGTGTAATTCATTTGTTATCTGGTAAACACTTAACTCTTTATGACACAACAAAATTTCAGACTGGTCCGAGGATGACAAAATAATTATTGTTACTCAAAACTTGTAGGTCTGCTGCTGGTTACCAGCATTTTCTCCATTTCCCACAATGTTTTCAATAGCCTACTTCCTCAGGGTCATTAAGAGTAGGGATTGTGTGGTAAAGAGTTAACCTTTATCATACATTCCTGACTTTTAATGACCCTGAAAAAGAAAGCCTTGTAAAAACATTGTGAGAAATGGGAGAAAATACTGGTAACCAACATTTTCTCCTTTCCCACTATGTTTTCTAACCTTTTAGAGACAAATCTAATCACTTGCTCCACTTGTAATTTGTCAGCTGAAAATGCTTCCAATTTGGGGAAGTCCAACATATCGCCATATGGCAAAGAGTTAAACAACAATACAATAATGAGGGTGGGATTGCTTCCAGGAAATGTGCAGATTTAACCAACAATTTTTGACAATTGCAAAGTTTCCCCATAGGAGGGTAATATGTGAAGAACAGAAGATTAAGTGTGATTTGGGGCCCAAAATTGTCATTCAAAATAGTTCTGTGTTTCAGATGGGAAACCATTCCATTTATCCATTAACCCTTTACCACTCTAAAAAATTTTGGACTTGTCCGACCCCAAAGCATTTGCAGACGACAAATCAAATGATGCTCAATTTGTGAAAGTTGTCTCTGATAGAATGGAGAACACTGAAGGAAAAGAAGAAAATGCTGGTAAACAGCATTTTCTCCTTTTCCCACAATATTTTCAAAAGTCACCTATCTCAAGGTCGCTAAAAGTTGGGTTAAATGTGTACAAGACAGGCCCTTGATTACATTAACATGAAGAACATTGGGTTTTTAAAAAAAATTGTGGGAAAAGAAGGAATTGCTGGCAACCAGAATTTTCTCCTTTTCTGACAACGTTTTTGACTCTTTCTGAAACAAATCCAATCATTTGTGCCACATTTAATTTGTCGTCTGCAAATGTTTTCAGTTTTTCAAAGCTAAATCTCAACCAAAGAAATCAGACTTTTTATCCATATTAAACTGCTGATTGCAGATCAAAATCAGACTGCATAAAACTTGCATCTACACTGTCTGCTAATATGTGAAGTATTCTGGGAAAAAAAACCTTAACCTTTTACCAAACAATCCCAAGTTTCAACAACCCTTTGAAAACATTGTAGGAAAAGGAGAAAATGCTGGTAACCCGCATTTTCAACTTTTCCAACTATGTTTTCTATCCCATCAGAGAACTTAATCTCTTTTGGACCAATTCTGAATTTGTCGTCTGCAGATATTTTGATTCTGGAATTGGTTGTGTAGGAAAGGGTTAAAATTCAGCTGTTTTACTCTTTAATTCTGTTAGAAGATAGATCATTTAATGAACTCTTTGCCGTATGACAACATTTCAAACATATCAAAATTGAAAGCATTTTGCAAATTCAATGGTGACCTTTGTCTTTGAAAGAGTAGAAAACAATGTGGGAAAAGCTGAAAATGCTAGTGACCAGCATTTTTCTTCCTTTTCTCACATTGTTTTAAAAAGCCTTGCTTTGCTAGAGTCATTAAAACAAGGGATTGTTTGGTAAAGGGCTACCTCTTTAACAGACCAAAAAAAACTCAAAATTGAAAGCTTTAGCAGACGATAAAAAATACTTTATTTCATTCAAATAATGTTTAAAAAAGAGAAAACAATGTTGGAAAAGGAGAAAATACTGGTTACCAGTTGTGTTTCCTTTTCTCACATTGTTTTCAAAAGCCGTCTTTCGGTAGGTTCTAGAGGGCGACTTGTACTACAAAAGATGCCTTAATCAGATCTACTTCAAAGCGAAATCCAGTTTGCCGAAATTTTATGCAAAACCTTGCACCCAACCTGTCAAAAAAGAAGTCTAAAAAACAGCGACTCCACTTACAGAAAATAAAAAAATGGAATCAGCTAATCAGTGCAGTGTTTGTATATAGTGAGAAATCAAATTGTGTCAAATGGTTAATTATGCTATCAAACGGGACATGTTGAATCGAGTGCTAACGTATGGTGAGCTGAAACACTGACAAACATATATGTTTATACAAACACAATCTGGCAATGTTCAATGAACATTTGTGTACATGACATTGTTGCCAATCAAGCAAATTGTGGGTGAATCACATTTAAATGAAACAAGAGCACCACAACCGTGGCCTTGTAATGCAAAATTTTTGCGTCTGTTTGATTAAAAATGGCTCAAAAATGATGTACTGTATGAGCCTTTGGATTTCAAAATTTGGGTTCCCGTAAAAGAATCGGGTCAGATGAAATCACAGACAGGGAAATTAAAACAAGGGATTGTTTTTTGAAGGGCTATCGCTTTAACAGACCACAAAATTTTAGTTTCGTCCAAATTGAAAGCCTTTGCAGATAACACATCTGACTTCATTCAAATGATGTGATTTGTCTCTGGAGGGGTAGAAAACAATGCTGCTTTCCAGCATTTTCTTCTTTTCCCATAAAGATTTTGAAAGCTTTCTCTCTTTCGTTTGTTATAACTAAGGGCTACATTTCTTTGTGGTCAACTCTTTACCAGACAACAAAATTGTACAATTATTCAAATATAAAGCATTTGCAGACATCAAATTCGGAATTTCTCCAGTAATAGTCTTTGTTTTGGAAAAGGGGTCTGGCATGGCTCAGTGATAAAGTACTTGACTGGTAACCTTGAGGCCCCTGATTCGAGCCTCACTGGTGGCACTGTTTTTTTTTTTTCCTGTAAGTGTCCTTTAGCATGACACCTAAAAGCCCTCGCCTTTTACTGGTGAAACCCACGACATACAGTGTTTTCAAAGGCCTTTATCCTTAAGGTCATCAAAAATCTAAGTTGTGTGGTAAAGATTTAAGAAATAATACCTTTTTAGCAATGGCCTGTAATTGCCCTGGTCCTGCGTAACACTGTATCTTGCAGTTGGCGTACACACTTGGAAGGTTTTCTAGCCATTGCGTGGAGTGTAGTTCCAGGTAACATAACAAGGTAGAGATTCCTGAAAACAAAAATATACAAGTTGCTTTATCCATTACCAAACAATCTTGAGTTTAAACAACCCTACACGTATATAAGAAAGTTTTTGAAAATGTTCTTGTTTTTATTGCTTTGACAGTAAACCCTGTACCAAACAGCAAAGTTCTTGATTTGTCCATACTGAATGTATTGACTGAGAAATTAAGCCTTAAAGTGCCGTTCACAACTATAGTTGAATTTGTGGCCAGTGTAGATCAAGATCAGACTGCACAAAACATGCAGTCTGATCTTGATCTACACTATCTGTTTAGTTGAAGCAATAAACACCAAAGAGAGGATGAAATTGGGATAGTTTGGATCTTATTTCTAGACTAAAATTGTCTGTTTTATTCTGCGCTTTAACTCTTTACCAAATGACAAAATTTTAGACTGGTCCAAATTGAAAGCATTTGCAGATGACAAAATGAATGTGACTGAAAAATTGAAATTTGTCTTGGTAAGGGTAGAAAACATTGTGGGAAAAGGAGAAAATGCTGGTTACCAGCATCTCCTTTTCCTACAATGTTTTCAAAAGGCTTCTTTCAGAGGGTCGTTAAAAGTTGGGATTATGTTGTAAAGGGTTAAGAGTTAAACATGGCTCAGACTGATAATGAAATTTGTCTTTGAAAGTGTAGAAAACATAATGTGTATTATAGGAGAAAATGCTGGTTACCAGCATTCCTTCCTTTTTCTGTGATGTTTCAAAAAGTCTTTCTTCTGTAGGGAAGTTAAAACATGGGATTGTTTGGTAAAGGGTTAACACAATCTAGGCTGCAAAATGATCTGTCTGAGAGAAGATATATGATATATGAGAACACTTTGTTTACTTTATGACAAACCAAATTTATATCTTGCATTATCTCGCTTTCAGAGGTATCTATTTGGATGCTCTAGCAATGTAATAAATGTCTTGGAAAAACCTTGTGCCAGTCATTCATATCCAGACAGTAGATCTTAAAAACTAACCCTTATAAACCAGGGCTGACTTTCACTAAACTGTGTATGCACGAAACTTTCATGTTTACGCAGTTTAAGTAAAGAAGCATCAAGTCCCACCAACAAGTTTCACTAAACTGCATTACTTTACAACTTGGTTAAATATTTGCATAACTTAAGGCCAGCTAATTCCTTCGGGAAAAGCAGGGATCATATGTATGTATGTATTGTATAATCCCAAATAATTTGCATTTTAGTGAAAGGCAGCCCTAGATTCCCCTACCTGTTAGTATGGTCCAGCACTCTTGATAATGGGAAATATGTTTTCATAGCCTTATTCCTCAGCAAAAACAGAGAATTGTTCTCAAAAGGATAATTTGGTTTTTTTGGTGTTCAGCAGCATTTTCAACATTATTTCAGTTATACTGTGCTAGCCAGGACACCTGCTGATGCTTACCAAGGTTTCTTTAACCATTTACCACACAATCCTGACTTTTAATAAGCCTGCTGAAGAAGCCTTTTGAAACATTGTGGGAAATGAAGAAAATGCTGGTAACAAGCATTTTCTCCTTTCCCCACAATGTTTTCTACCCTATCAAAAGCAAATTCCATCATTTGAGATACATTCAAATTTTTGTCTTTAAATGCTTTCAAGTTTGACAAGTCTAAAATTTGCTGTTTGGTATAGAGTTAATCAGTACTTCTCACACCATTCGTTCCAAGCCACTGGCAGCTTTCCCACATAATTAAAATATTAAGTGGCGGAAGAAAAATGAATTCAGTAGCGATGACATCATCCTCGGACAGAATTTGGCCGAGCTTGGGGATCCAACAGCAACCGTTGTGTCCAAGCCCTGTATGTTACCAACAAAGTTAATGGAGTAAAGGATTAATATATAGACCAGTTATGTAATTCTCATCTGCAACAGTGTCTGATGAAAGGAGCAGAGATATGGCCATACATGATGATAGTGGTTATTTATTACCGTAGGCTATATTCCTTACAAATTCTCTCTCTGAGCATCTATAGAAACTTTTTATGTAACTAGAGAATTAATTCTGTCCATATTTCTCTTTCCACATCTTCAATCAAACTCGTACAAATGTCCTTCATAACCTTTCTTAAAGATACATCTATACACATTTTCAGCCAGTTCTTTAACCCATTTCATCTTTATTTGATAAAACCACAATCATCTTGTATCTTCATGCCAAAATGTTGCCCCTGAGAGTTGCAAGGATGCACAGATCACAATGGATAGAAAATGCATTTCATTTTCTGACAGCCTTTAAAAAAATCATTGTCGTTGATTCCGGTTTTAAATGAGAACAAATTCCTTAAGTCACAATTATATCTATGTTTACAAAGCTGACCAAATCCCGAGTCATTCTTAAGTTTTAACCCTTTACCACACAATTCCAACTTTTAATGACCCTGCAGAAAAAGCCTTTTGAAAAGATTGTGGGAAAAAGAGAAAATGCTGGTAACTAGCATTTTCTCCTTTTCCCACAATCTTTTCTACCCTATCAAAGAAAAATTGCACCATTTGAGCCACATTGAAATTGTTGTCTGCAAATACTTTCAACATGGACAAGGCTAAAATTTTGTCGTCTGGTAAAGGGTTAATGGCATTTCTTTTCTCTCTGGCTGTAAGGATGTATCTTTAAAGCCTCATATCCTTTCCATCTGGCATAAAAAAATACGAGTAAGCCCATATTAAAGGCAAATTATCATTTCAAACAAGATATGGTCAAGTTTTTTTCCTTTGCTAAAACATGAATTTATGAGATAACTACTGAGATTTTAAACAGTAAGGCAAGATCAATAATATTATAAGACCGGAGGTGTTTGCACCTGCACATGCATGCACTTCATATTGCACAAACTACACAATGTGAGACATTTCAGTCACTTTTACTCATTTAATGCCTTCACCAAATGTGTATTTAGGAAATTACTAATCATTTCTATGCCTACACCAAAAGGTGTATTTAGGAATTTTGCTCTTATTTCATGCCTACATCAAATGGTTTAGCCAATCAAAAATTGTGTAACTTTCAAATTTAGAAAATCCTGGCAACCAAAACTAAGGATGCTCTTAAGAATGGCTGGTGTCTACGGACCCTGATTTCAGTATAACAACCCATCCTAACTTAGTTGTGGGGTGGGGGTGGTAGTACAAAAAGAGTAAGGATATAAGTATGTCCACCTTCTTCTTTAACATCCAACTCTATCATTGTTTGTTCTATCGGCAAGGCTCTCTCATGTCCTGGGCAGATCCTCTCTCTGGCTGAATCTGCTCTCTTGGCATTAACGTCATCTTTACCACTTTTAATAATCTCACTTTTATCACCAGTGCCAATGTCAGATTTATTCCTAGTTTCAATACCATCTTTACCACTTGTACCATTGTCATCCTTAGTGCTAGCATCAGTGTCATCTCTATTACTAGTATCATTGTCATCTTGATTGCAACTATCTAGTTCTGAGTTAACTCCAGTCAAAGTTTCACTGTTGGTTTCTGACTCCCTGACCTTGTTACTTTCAGTTTCACAAACTTTAATCAAGTCAACATCAGTATCATCAAACTCATCATCAATCTGATCAGCTGAACTGGAAGCCTTGGGAACCTGCAGAAGATAATTTTTTTTTTAATTTATATAGTCTTTTGGCCCTTCACCCAATAATCAAATATTTTAACGACCATGGGAAACATTGTAAAAACAGGAGAAAATGCTGGTAATAAGCATTTTCTCATTGTCCCATAATGTGTTCAAAAGCCCTCTTTCTCAAGGTCGTTAAAAGTCAACATTGTGTGGTAAAGGGTTAAGTGTTCTGAATGCTGACCAGGTTTTCTTGACATACATCCAGTATTATAAAAATATCCTCAGAAAGTTGTAATTTTCTACATCAAAAATTCTAAACTTAGCGTTAGTTTTATACTTGTATCTTAAAGGCTATCTCATAATTATGACACAGAGAACCAGTCCCTCCATAATCTAAAAATAGGCCCCACATCAAAACTGTGTTATTCAGCAATACTTTGAGAAATTCTAAAGACAAAATTTGAAAAAATCAAGAGTACTGCATGCAGGTGCAAAGGCTTGGCTTCAGTTGCTTTTTCCAAAGATAATTCTTATTCAAAAAAGAATCAATTCTGGGTTACCTTCCCTTCTTCTATGGGTTCTTCTTTGGCAAGCAAACAATTAGCCCAAGCTTGAGGTGAATATATTCAGGGATAATTATGAGGAAACAAAAAATTTTTTTAACTCTTTCAGCACCAAATATATAATCCAAAAATACAATTCAGTGAAACTCAGAAAAATTTTATCCCATAGTTATGACCAAATAAGCAGGCGGTAAAGATCCAAGATAAGACTGCACATTCTGCACAGTCTGATCTTGATCTATGCTGTCTGCAATAGCGCCTGTTTTCACCTATGGCACTTAAAGGGTTAATGACAAAAATGCAGACAAGAACAAGGGTATGCCATTACCAAAGGTTTTATTCGATAACAGGCAAGCTAAAATCAGGTTTTATTTTTATCGCGGTCTAGCCATTCAAGCCCTAATACAGGGCTGGAAAATTCTTGAGTCTAGTCATTGTTATGGGCTGTTCTTAAAGATACATCTATACTCATTTTCAGCCAGTTTTTTACCCCATTTAATCTTTATTTTATCAAACTATAATCGTTTGTGTATCTTCATGGCAAATGTTGCCCCTGATGGTTGCAAGGTTGCACAGATTATGACCAATTAAATATGCATTTCATTTTCTGGAGGCCATAAAAGAAATAACTGTTGTGACGTTTCCTGTTGTAAATCAAAGATTTCCGATATATGTAACTATCACTTACACCATATATGTCATTAAATTATCTTTGTTTACACAGCTGACTAAAATCTGAACCATTCTACAGTCCATCAAATTTAACAGTGTTTTTTCTCTCTGACTGTAAGGATGTATCTTTAACCATTTCATGGGCTTTCATATTATCTGACACTGAGTGGTTCTCCCACAGGCATCCCACACATTGTTATCCCGTATTACTACAATTATGATATTTGTCATGAACCAGTCTGGACCCTAGACCTTGGGGCAAGCTCTCTAACCTCATGGTCTCCGTAGCTGTCAATTAACCTTTCACCCTTGAAAACCTTGTTGAAAAAGAACAAAATGCTGGTAACCAGAATTTTCTCCTTTTCCCACAATGTTTTCTACCCTATCATAGGCAGAACCCATGATTTGAGCCAACTTTAATTTGTTGTCTGCATATGCTTTCAATTTGGTTGAGTCCAACATTTTGTTGTCTGGTAAGGAATTTGCCTTTTAACAAAAAATCCTGGATTTTCATGACCGTGATGTAGAAGGCTTTTGAAAGCATTGTGGGAAAAGAAGAATACACTGGTTTTTTTTCTAACCATATTTTCTACCCTTCCAAGGACAAATCCAAACATTTTAGCCACATGTAATTTGTTGTCTGTGAATTCTCTGTATAGTGGGTTTTGTCATTTGATATAATAAATTTTGGACACTTCCAAATTGGAGGCAGTCTGCAGACAACAAATTCAATTCAAATTCTAACAATATTTTCAACCCTTCCAAAGACAAACCCAAACATTTGAGCCACATTTAATTTGTTGTCTGCAAATTCTTTGTGATTCTGATATGATAAATTTTGGACACTTGCAAATTGGAGGCAGTATACAGGCAACAAATAATATTGGGTTTTCTAATCATCTTTAGAACTCTGGATTGTGTGGTAAAGACTTAACACTTTACTACACAATCCCAAAAATTTTATGATAGGGTGAGGGGAAAAATTGTTGGAAATGGGAAAAGTGCTAATATTGCAAGCAATTGCTCCTTCTCACGGCAATATTTTCAAAAGCCTTCTTCCTCAAGGTCATTAAAACTTGGGCTCATCTGGTAAAGGCTTAACTCTTTACCAAACGAACAAAATTTCAGACTAGTCAAAATTGAAAGCATTTACAGAAGACAAATGGGGATTGAAAGATGGAATTTGTCTTAGAATGGGTAAAAAAACATGGTAAGAAAAGGAGAAAATGCATGTTACTAGTGTTTTCTCCTTTTCCCACAATGTTTTCCATAGCCTTCTTCCTTAAGGTCGTTAAAACTTGGGATTGTGTAGTAAAGGCTTAAAGGCTTATACATCTATGCTCATTTCAGCCAGTTTTTAAACTCATTTCATCTTTATTTTATGACAGTATAATAATTCTTGTATCTTCATGCCAAATGTTGCCTGTGACGGCTGCATGGCTGCACAGATTACAACATATAAAACTAGAATAACTATCACTAAAGGTGATAAATAACCCCGCCCCTATATTTCATGTCACAGGGGCAATAACTCTGCAATGTCAATTTAGGGACAATAACTCCGTAATCATTAGGCCAACACTCATGAAATTTGTGCTTTGCACATCTACTGCTCCTGGTGAATATCATGACAAATATCAAGTGAATAAGACTTAAACTGAAGGAATAGTTCTCTGGACAAGAAGTTTTGAGTAAATTCAGGGGTAATTAACTTGGCAAACATTTGAGAAAAATGCATCTTGAACCTCTACTGCTCCTGGTGAATATTTATGCAAAGTATCAATTTAATTGGACACAAAACTAAATGAGTGTAAAAAAGTGTAGACCATGATCTGACAATATGTCTGAGACACAGTGGCTGGTCTGGATCCACGCTTGTTGCAAATGTCCAAAGGTGCCTTTTCGCATAATGTTGGCCAACTATACATATGACAGAAAAGACCTCCTTAAAGTGAATCAGACAGAAACTGTAGGAGGAGTTGTCCGGACAAGCATTTTTAAGTCAAGTCAGGGGCAATAACTCAGTAATTCTTGATGGAATTTTTACAAAATGTGTGTCTTGCACATCTACAACTCCAAATGGACACTTCTGCCAAGTATAAAGCGAATCGGACTGAAATTGTAGGAGGAAATGTCCGGACAAGCATTTTAAATGTGAATCAGGGGCAATAACTCATTAATTCTTCATAGAATTTTCACGAAAGTTGCATCTTGCACATCTACAACTCCTAATGAACACTTCTGCCAAGTTTAAAGTGAATCAGACAGAAACTGCAGGAGGAGTTGTCCGGACAAGCATTTTTAAGTCAAATCAGGGGCAATAACTCAGTAATTCTTGATGGAATTTTTACAAAATGTGTGTCTTGCACATCTACAGCTCCTAATGAACACTTCTGCCAAGTTTAAAGTGAATCAGACAGAAACTGTAGGAGGAGTTGTCCGGACAAGCATTTTTAAGTCAAATCAGGGGCAATAACTCAGTAATTCTTGATGGAATTTTTACAAAATGTGTGTCTTGCACATCTACAGCTCCTAATGAACACTTCTGCCAAGTAGCAAGGGAATTGGATTGAAACTGTAGGAGGAGTTGTCCGGACAAGATTTTGCGGACAGACCGACCGCCCGACCGACTGCATGACCGACCAACCGACCGACCAACCAACCGACCGACCGACCGACAGGCTGATTCCAGTATACCCCCCATAAACTTCGTTTGCGGGGGTATAAAAAAATGCATTTCATTTTTTGGCAGCCTTCAAAGAAATCACTGTTGCAGTTTCCAGTTTGAAATGAAGACAAACCCTTGAGTTTCTCGATCCCTTACATCACATATAATGGTAATTTATCTATGTTTACAGAGCTGACCAAATTATAAGCCGTTCTATATAGTTTCACATCTAACAGGGTTTTTTCTCTCTGGCTGTAAGGATGTATCTTTAACCTTTTACCAAATGACAATATTTTAGACTAGTCCAAATTGGAAGCAGTTGCGGACGACAAACCATGTGACTGAGAAATTGACCAGCATTCTCTCCTTTTCCTGCCATGTTTTCTACCCTTTTCCAAAGCATATTTTTCCATAATGTTTTCAAAAGCCTTCTTTCCCAGGGTCTTTAAAACTCGGGATTGTGTGGTAGAGGGTTAATCAGTTTTTCGCCTGTCTGAAAAAGGGTTGACACAGGCCATGGCTCCAAGAGAGAAACACCATGCTCAATTACAATCTCAGACAATGAAATTATGGAAGTGTTATTATATAACATTCACAGACTGATTCAACACATTACAAAATGATTCAGTGAAGACGGGTTTTGAAAACATTGTGGGAAAAAGGAGGAAATTCTGGAAACCAGAATTTCCTCCTTTTTCCCACAATGTTTTCCTCTCTTTTAAAAGGATGCCATTATCCAAGCCACATAAATTTTGTCCTCTGCCACTGCTTCCAATATAGGAAAGAATAAGATATTCAGGAAAAGTGTTAACTCTTTTCTAAACAACAAAATTTTAGACTGAGTCAACTTGTAAACATTTTCAGACAACAAATTAAATATGGTTCAAATTATGGTATTTATCTGTGAAAAAGGTAGTTAACATTATGGGAAAAAGAGAAAATCCTGGTTACCAGCATTTTCTCCTTTTCCGACCATGTTTTCCAAAGGACCCTTCCTCAGGGTTGTTAAAAGTCGGGATTGTGTGGTAAAGTGTTAAGTCTTTACCACACAATCCAGAGTTCTAAAGACCCTGAGGTAGAAGCCTTATGAAAACATTGTGGGAAAAGGAGAAAATTCTGGTAACCAGCATTTTCTCCTATTCCCACAATGTTTTCTACCTATAACAAGACAAATTTCATCATTTGAGTCCCATTTAAATTTTTGTCAACAAATGCTTTCGATTCGGACAAGATGTTTCGAGTTGTGGAGTGTAAATCTAATATGGAAGCATTTACATTTGCAATATTCTGCTTACACGCCCAAAAAGACTGTTGGGAAAGACAGGAAACATGTGATATGACAGACATCCTAGATTTCATAAAGCTTAGGAAATAGACATTATTTCAAGCCATAGATGATGCCTGAAGTCTCTGGTATTTATGATATTTACGCTTAGAGCTCTCAATAAATAAAACTGGGATATTTTCAGTTGGAAAAATGATGCAAATACTGTAAAATATCAAGGCTGCTTAATTTCTGCCAGATAGCTGGCAGAATACATCTAAGATCAGACATCATATTTTGTTCAGTCTGATCATGATCCACTCCATCCACAATAACACCTCAACCCTAACAGCACTGAATGAACAAAATGGGCCTTTCACATTTTAGTTTTCTTTTGCATTTAAAGATACATTCTTACAGCAAGAGAAAAATAACGCTGTATGTGGTACATTTGACAGACGGTAGAGTGGTTCAAACTTTAGTCAGCTGTGTAAACATAGATAAATTACTGATAAATATGGTATAAGGGATAAATACAAATATCAGAAATCTTCCATTTAAAACCGGAAATGTCATCAGAGTGATTTCTTTGATTGCCTCCAGAAAATGAAATGCATTTTCTATCGGACATAAGCTATGCAACCTTGCAACAGTCAAGAACAGCATTAGGCATGAAGACATAAGAATGATTATAGTTTGATAAAATACAGATGAGATGGGTTAAAAACTGGTTGAAAATGAGTATTGAGGTATCTTTAATTTGTTGTGGGCAGATGCGTTCAATAATGACAGGTTTAAAATTTTGTCATATAGTACAGGGTTATATACTGAAGTCAAATCCTATTGAATGAAAGCAAGTTTACTACCTCTCTTGCAGCCCTGGCATGTTTCTCGTGCACCTCCTTACATCTGCATGGAGCAAAAATCTTTTGTACTAGTTTCTTCAATATTTTATAGTCCACTGTATTGGCATAGGTATGACGTCTCAGTTCACACAAATCTTTACCCTGAAATAGATTAATTTACTGATTGATTGATTGATTGATTGATTGATATTAAACGCCACTTTCAGTATCGGTCATGTCATGGCAACAGCTGACTTACGTGCATCCTGGGTCTCATCAGTATTAGGCAAATGCTCTGCAATGTCTTGTCCAAGGACATCACATAAATACCAGTGCCTCCAAGGATAAAGTGCAAGGCCTGTAATCACCAACCATTCATCATTAGGCTAATTCTCAATTTTTTTTTTTAAATTGAAAGTACATGTAACCCAATTTCTGATAGGGTAACCCATTTAATTAAGACTAAACCATTTAGTTAAGCCAATCAGAAATTGTGTTGCTTTCTAAATCTAGAATTAGACTTAACCCTTTATCAAACGATAAAATTTTCGACTCAACCAAATTGAAAGCATTTGCTGAGGATAAATTAAAATCAACTCAAATGATGATTCTGTCTTGGATGGGGTAGAAAACATAGTGGGAAAAGGTAAAAATGCTTTTTCCCACAATGTTTTCATAAGCCTTCTTTCTCAGGGTCATTGAGACTTGGGATTGTGTGGTAAAGGGTTAATAGACTGGTTGATGAACATGGCCCAAGAACAACCACATTGCAAATCCTATCAGTTCAGCATTGAAATGCACAGGAGTAATTCACACAGGATTGAATGGTGTTTTATGCCACTTTCAACGAGTCAGCCACACAGGACCCATCAAAACATGAGCCATGCTCTGTGAAAATGGGGCTTAATGCATCTGTGAAAAGTATTGATCCAGGTCAACCTGTGCAATCTGCACAGGCTGAACTGGGCCAAAACTTTTCACCATAGGTCAATTTTCTATGTGTCCAAGGTTTGGGGATTTGCTGAAACACTAAAGAATAAAGCAACCACGAAAGTGCATTTACTTTGGTTCTTTTTCTTAACACTTAAAATGTCTGTTGGGTTTATTTGGCACTCTAAGGTTTATCTCAGACTGTTAACGTTCAAGGCAGTCTGATCTTGATCTGCACTTCCTGCAAAAGTAACCAAATATGTTAAAGGTACTTTACAGGTTTACTTTGAAATTGAATACAAAATCAAATGTGCAACAAAATCAAATGTGCCTCTAATTTAGAACCAGCTGATTTTCTTTCAAATTTTATCTTTAGCAGAGTAATAAATTTTTTATTCATTGAGAAATTACATTAAATTCACACAGAAATTTCTGTAATCCACCAAACAGCATGTCAGAAACCATTCAATGGTTTTCTCACCCTTTGCCAAGAGTATAGATTAAGATCAGACTGTAAAAATAATACAAGCCTATCTTATACATTATCAACAAGGAAATCTTGTTACATAACCCGTTCTCTAACATCCTTGAAGAACTGTAATATTATGGTCTTAGGTGGTGTGCAAGATACTTCAATTAACACTAAACACTAAACACTTTAACAGACAACAAAATTTTACACTTGTCCAAATTAAAAGCATTTGCAGACAACATTTAGCATGTGGCACAAAGGATGGTCTTGCCTTCTGAAGAGGTAGGAAACATTGTTTTCAAAAGCCTACCTCTTCTGTATAATTAAAACATAGGTTGTTTGGCAAAGGATTATAACAGCCTTGAAATTGTACTTTGCAGGTCTACATTATGCAACTGAAAATAGAGAAATTCTGTCTATTTCAAGTTCATTAGAGTTACCTGGTAAATTAGCCCTGTACCCTGTGCCGAACATTCCAGAGTTTTACCAACCCTGAAGTATAAGGCTTTTTGAAAACACTGTGCGAAAAGGAGACAAGAGGACCATGATGGTCCTATATTGCTCACCTGAGTACTAAGCAGTACAGGTTAACAATGAAGATAAATACCAAATACTGAAGTTCAAGGCCAAATGATTATGAAAGAGAGATAACTCACAACTTTAACAGAGGTCTAGGCCTTTGGTTACCCTGAAAATTTTCTTATAATTGCACAAAAGATACCTAAGTACAAACATCTAAGCCCCGCGGCTGGACCTGTAATGATCCCAGGGGCATCTTGTGTGCAAAATTTCTTGAGGTCCACAAGGTGATGCTTCATGCAAAGTATCATAGCTCTAGGCATTTTGGGTTTAAACATAAAGATTTTTCAGTTTGCATTATATATACAAGTAGATGCTACAGAGTAAACCAAGTCAAATACAGCAACTCTAATTGAAGGGCAAATAACTCATGTTGTTTGGGTCTAATAAGACCCATAATTAAAACCCATCCAAGATCTTATGGTCATATAAATTTTTACCAAGTTTGGTACTGATTGGTATATATTTGTAGATGCTAGAGTGTAAACAAAGTCAAATATGGAAATTTTGTCCAATTCAAGGGCAAATAATTCTGGATGTTCTGGTTCAATTTGACCCATAACTGAACTCTTCCGAGACCTTATGGGAATATATATTTTGACCAAGTCTGGTACTGATTGGTCAATATTTGCAGATGCTAGAGTGTAAACAAAGTCAAATATGGCAAATTTTCTAATTCAAGGGCAGACAACTCAGACAGTTCTGGTCCGATTAGATCCATAATTGAACTAATCTTAGATCTTATGATCACACACACTTTGACAATGTTTGGTGCTGATTGAGTAATATTTGTAGATGCTAGAATGTAAACAAAGTCAGATTCAGTAATTTTTGCAAATTCAAGGGCAAATAACTCCTGATGTTCTGATTGGATTTGATCCAAAATCGAACTCATCCGAGACCTTATGGGCATATACATTGTGGCCAAGTTTGGTACTGATTGGTCAATATTTGTAGATGCTAGAGTGTAAACAAGAAGATTTTTAAAGATTTCCCTCTTTATCTCTATGTGAAATCGAGAACCCACAACATAGGGCCAATTTCAAGAACAGCGCCATAATTTGAAGTATTTTGGTAGAGGGCTATTAGATGATGCTACATGCCAAATATGAAAGCTCTAGCCCTTACGGTTTGGGACAAGAAGATTTTTAAAGTTTTTTCTCTCGGTTGCCATGGCAACCAGAGTTCTTCATGGAATTCAAATCTTTGAAGTATTCTGAAAGTGCATCACCTAAGGATCATTCCTGTGAAGTTTCATTGAAATCTGTTGGGCGGTTTCAGAGGAGAAGATTTTTTAAGTAATTGTTCACGGATGGACGGACACACGGACGGACGGACACATGGACGGACGGATGGACGCCGGACAACGATCGATCACAATAGCTCACCCCGAGCACTATGTGCTCAGATGAGCTAAAAATGTGGACGGACGGACGACGGACGAACGGACGGATGCCGACGGACGGTGAGTGATCACAATAGGTCATCCTGTGCACTTTGTGCTCAGGGGAGCTAAAAAGCTAAACTAATGATATTGGCGGACTATCATAAGGAACACACATATGAAGTTTCACAAATTTTTGTCCTGGATTTTGAGTTGAAGATACATGTATATTGATCCTTAACAGAAATATACATGAAACCTCTTTTTCCTACGAGACAGTATTTGATATCAAAAAGGCAAAAAAACCAATAAATATCAGCGGACATCATTAGGAACACCTGTATGAATTTCTATTAGTTTTTGTCAAGGATTTTAGAAGATATCTGTCCTAAAAGATGGACAAACAGATGGTCATTGGTCCATGACGAAATTAAACATTTAGCCCCCTTTTTTCATGACAAGGCATTTCATGAAATAAAAACAAATAACTATTGTCTGCGGCTTGCAATAAACAATAAAAAGATGAAGTTTCATGACATTTTGTCCTGTAGTTAAAGAGATATTGGTCCACAATGAAAATATACGTCAAGCCCCCTTTTTCCATGACACAGCAATAACTGGTCCTATTAGACCTACAATCAAACTCATTCGAGATCTTACGGTCATATATATTTTGACCAAGTTTGATGCTGATTGGTTTAAATTTGTAGATGCTAGAGTGTAAACAAAGTCAAATGTAGCAATTTTTTTAATTCAAGGACAAATAACTCCAGTCGTTCTGGTCCGATTAGACACATAATCGAACTCATACGAGATCTTATGGTCATATATATTTAGACCAAGTTTAGTACTGATTGGTTAATATTTGTAGATGCTAGAGGGTAAACAAAGTCAAATATAGCAATTTTTCTAATTCAAGGGCAAATAACTCCACTCGTTCTGGTCCGATTACACCCATAATCATATTCATCCGAGATCTTATGGTCATATACATTTTGACCAAGTTTGGTACTGATTGGTTAATATTTGTAGATGCTAGAGTGTAAACAAAGTCAAATATAGCAATTTTTCTAATTCAAGGGCAAATAACTCCACTCGTTCTGGTCCGATTACACCCATAATCGAACTCATCCGAGACCTTATGGTCATATACATTTTGACCAAGTTTGGTGCTGATTGATTAATATTTGTAGATGCTAGAGTGTAAACAAAAAAATGTGGACGGACGGACGACGGACGGACGGACGCCGGACGCCGACGGACGGTGAGTGATCACAATAGTTCATCCTGAGCACTTTGTGCTCAGATGAGCTAAAAATTCTAGTTACCAGCATTTTCTCCATTTCCCATAATGTTTTCTACTTTTTCAAAGCCCAACTTGAGCCGTACTGAATTCATTATCTAGAAATGCTTGAAATTTAGACAAGTCTAAACTTTTGTCGTCTAGTAAAGAGTACTAAAACACAAATGGGCCATGATGGCCGTGTATCGCTCAACTGACTTTTAAATAAATCATAAGAAGATAAGAAGTTTGGCAATAAACTTTCATAGAAAAAAAAAAACTACCCCCCCAACACACACACAAAAAAAAAAGAAAGAAAAAATAAGTTGTATATTTTTCATATTCAAAATGCAAAAACTATGTCCGTGAATACAAGCAAGTTTAATTAATCATTCATACCAAATATCAATGAATTCTAACAAAGAATGCTTTGACAAGATTTCCAAATCTTAGAAGCAGAAAACATGTTTTCAATGGCATTAATGGTAAAGTTCTGGAACAAAAACTGATTAGTAGAAACCCTACTTTATATTAAATATTCAACTCCTCTGAGCATAACTATTAACATAAAAATAAATCACTCTCACTAAAAACTGAACATTTTCTTTCCAAAAAAACTTGAATACCCAACACCAACCTTGTAATAGTGCAGTATGATTGTCAAGGGAGGTAAATCATAACAAACTATATATCTATAATAACAGAAGTTATTTCCCTTGATCAGTATGTAAGCTGAAGTCATATCGACTTCATGCACTACAAGAAGATTTTCAAAGTTTTCAATATTCACTTTTTTAACCTTTGTGGAATATGTTGACCTTAGGGCTATAGCTTTAGAAATTTTGATACAGGTCCACTAGATGAAGCTACATGTAAAATTTGGTAGCCCTATGCTTTATGATTAGGAACAAGAAGATTTCCAGTACATATATAAGCCCATGTAAATCTTGTGACCCCCAGAACAGGGCCAATTTTGACCCTAGGGCTATCATTTGAAGAAATTTGGTAGAGGACTCCATTGGATGAAGCTACATGCCCAATTTGGTAGCCCCTAGGCCTTATGATTTCGGACAAGAATATTTTTAAAGATTTTCAATATTTTGCATTTTTTTTAATCAAATTCTTTGAAGAAATTGTGAAGAGGGCCATGGCAGGATCATTTCTGTAAAGTTTCATCAATATTGGATGGGCAGTTTCCGGCGCAAGACGGACACAGGGCCATGACATAAGCTCGCAGGCCCTAACCCAATGTAGCTAATAAATGATACCAATATTTCAGTCAGGCAGTATGACTTAAATATAGCAAATTTCATTGCTGTTGTGCCCTGAACTATTTAAATTCAAGATCAGACTACACAGATCACTCCATACGGTCTGATCTTGATCTAAACCACCTTCAAAAGCAAGTTTAGTTAGTGCTTATCACCTCTAAGGATAAGTAATTGATGATCAAAGTATTATTGAGTATCAGGTGTTTTATATAGCATCAGCTGTTTAAAACAGTTACCACTCAATACCATGTTTAACCCTTTACTACACAACAAAATTTTAGCTGAAAGCATTTGCAGAAGACAAATTAAGTATTATTGAAACATAAAACTTGTCTTTCCAAGGGCAGAAAACATTGCAGGAATGTTTTTAAAAGATGTTTTTCCTCAGAGTCATTAAAACTCAGGATTGTGTGGTAGAGTTAACCCTCTACCATGCAATGCTGACTTTTTACAATCTTGAGAAAGAAGACTTTTGAAAATGTTGTGGGAAAAGGACAAAATGCCAGTAACCAGCACTTTTCCTTTTCCTACAGTTTTCTACAGTTGCAGGGACATGTTCCTCCATTCCAGCCACATTTAATGTATCACATGCTGAAGTTCTCAATTAGAATAAGTTGAAAATTTTGTTGTTTTGTATAGACTTAACCATTTAGACTACTGAATAAACCTTACAAGTTCAGTCTGGAAATAAAACCCAGATAACTGCAATTTCAAGGTTATACTCTTGCCCAGAATTTCCCAAACAAAGCTGGCAATGTAGATCAAAGATTGGGTTGCATGTTTTGTGCAGTCTGATATTGATCCACACTGACCAACAAAGGCTATGAAAGGCGCTCTAACTCTATACCATGTAACTTTAGACTTGTCGGAACTGAAAGCAATTGCAGGTGACAAACACAAATGTGAGAAATGCAAAAGCTGAAAGCATTGCAGAAAAAAGCTCCCTTTCCTGAAATATTTTACAAGGCCTTATTCCTCAGGGTGGTAAAAATTCAGGACTGTCTAGTACAGGATGAAAGTTTACCACAGGACAAAGATATCAACTTGTCCAAGTTGAAAGCATTTGTAGATGGTAATTTCAGTATGAGTCAAATCATGGAACTTTTCTTTGATAGGGTAGAAAAAATTGTGGGAAAAGGAGAAAATGCTGGTTACCAGCATTTTCTCCTTTTCCCACAATGTTTTCAAATAGCTTCTTTCTCAGGGTCGTCAAAACTCTGGGTAGTGCAGTAAAGAGTGAACTGAAGCAAGCAAATACAACATGCTTACGTAAAGTACATGCAAGATAACATTAAAATAAGATGAACACATAGATAGGCCTTTGTTGCAACAGAAGTTGCTGTTATAAAAAAAGTAGACCCAATTGGAAGGAAAGATTTATAACTGTCAAGATTAGAATCTTTCATCTAGGTCAATAAACTGACTGAAAAACTTAATGAGGCAAATTTGGCAAGGGATGTAATTAGACTTTTGAAAAACATTGCGCAACCAAAAAATCATGACTAATATCATAACCCTTAAAGCACTATAGTGATTAAATTAAATTTCTCATATAAGAAAAATAATAATGCAATTTCAAGGGTGCTTTTGGCAGAATATGTAAAAACAAGAAACATCACATGCAGGTGCCAGCACTTAATTGCAGTTGCTTGATTTTCAGTGAAAGCTCTAAGTCGAAAAAGGGACATAACTGTGTCTATGTGACAATGTCAGGATAATGACGATACCTTAACATTTTCTGTCAAAATAGCCAAGCTGGAAATTGTATTATTTTCATGCAACAAGGAATGATAGTCATTGTACCATTAGTGTTATTTTAGAATTTATATCATTACCTTAGAGTCCCCAATAAACCTATCAGACATCTTCATCCTAAACATATCACCGCAAAAATTGCAATTTCATGGTTGCTTTCGTCCACAGTGTTTCAGCAAAGCGGATAGTGTAGATCAAAGATCTGGCTGCAGAATTCGTGATCTTGATCTACACTGGCTGCAAAAGCAACTGCAGTCAAGAAGGGCACTTTAAGGGTTAAAACTGAGCAGACGGTTTACCTCTTTTTCCAAACCACAAAGTAAAAGCCTGGTCAAAACTGAAATCATTTGCAGTCCACTCATAAAGCATGACCTTATTAATCCATTCGCCTTTGAAAGGTTAGAAAACATTGTAAGTTTTCAGGATTTTCTCCTTTTCAAACAATGTTTCAAAACACCTTCTCCATCAGAGTCATTTAACCCTTTACCAGACGACAAAATTTTAGCCTTGTCCAAATTGAAAGCATTTGCAGACGACAATTTCAGTGTGGCTCAAATGGTGAAGCTTTTCTTTGATAGGGTAGAAAACAATAAAATGGTTCAAGAACTGAGGTTCTAGAACCCAAATGGTTCTTGAATACTGGTTCTAAAAGCACGAAATTGAAAGAACATTAATTCTAGAACACCATCAGTTCTTTAACTGATCTGAAAGTTCATGAACTTTCAAGAACCTTTCTTGAACCTTTAGACCTGTTCTTGAACTAATAAAACAGTTCCTGAACTGAAGTTCTAGAACCCAAATGGTTCTTGAACATTGGTTCTAAATGCACAAGAACATTGATTCTAGAACACTACCAGCTCTTGAACTGATCTGAAAGTTCTTGAACAGTTGACCTAGAATACAAATGGTTCCAGAACATTGCTTTTAATACACTGACCAAATTCTACAAACCCTGGTTCTAGAACTGTACCAGTTCTTGAACGGTTAGAAATCTAGAATTTGGTAAACTTGTATGTTTTGCTGCAAATTTGTGTAATGGCAAAAATTAGCAAGTTGTCTTTCCTTCAATTTGCATAAAAGTGGTTTCAGCTGCTTGTTTACATTTCAGATGCATACATGTGCTAACTTTCAGAAACATTAGAAGCCATGAGGTCTAGTGTATTTATGCAGGGATCATACATGTGTACATATATTATCCCTGATTTATGTGAAATGGCAGTAATATAACTGTTGCAGACTCATTTACATTTTTGAAGTCAATCAGATAATTTGAATATTTTTCTGTCACAATGTTTTGAAAATTGCGACTTCATTTTCCACTTGATCTATGTGGGATTGCATAATATGCTACAGATGATTTACACAATGGCTCTTTATCGACTTTTATCTTGCTACTAAAATTAAGTTACAAGCAATCTCGGCATTGCCGCAGTCTCTTACGTAATGGTGGAGTCAAGCCCAAAACTGAATAAGTCCAGTTGGTGAATAAGCAGGACTTTAGCTAGCTTCGGAAATTCAGGAATAGATGACCCATTGACCCGAAAGTTTCAGGGGTCAAATCTAATTTTTCAAGAGTCAAACAAAAAAAACCACGAGTTAAAAACGGAAACTTTAAGAGTTTATAGTAACTTTTTGTTCTTGTTGGACTTATTATTAATATTGCAATATAGATGTGAAGTGAACAATAATGATTATGTTCAAGGTGGCTAGGGTTAAAACCTTATTCACCTAAGCAATCAATAAGAAAACTATGGACAATCAATTTCACTCAAAGGTCCTTTGTTAAACTTTGCTGAAATAATGATAAGACTTATTTATTTCCAGTACCATCCAAAAACATGTAAAGTTTTAATGTTCATTGGCCTGGATTTTTGTGTTTCATCGTCACTCGACGATATAATTGCAAACTTTTTTTTCTGGATATTATCATATAAGTATCATTGATAAAAAAAAATGCAATGAAAAGCAGAAATTGTATGACTTTGCAGGGGAACTCGCACTTGAGGACAAGTTCGGAGAACGAAACCGAAAGTAGATATCTACATCTACCTGAATTATTTACGCCTATCATTTTCGTTTGTGTTAATCTCGTCATAAATATTAACAGATAGAGATCTATGATGTAACAGTTTACTAACCCTTATTTAATTGTCATGCTGGTTGACAAAATCACAAACTTGCGGTTTTCTGAAAAAGAAGCGTAGAGAATATGGAGGAACATGTTTATGTTTACTTTCATTCGGAAGGGTGCATGGAAACACCGGATTTCACTTCGTAACAGCTTGATAACCATATTTCACCTCTTATGACCGTATTTCACATCAAATAGTAAATTCTTCGCCATGGCTATACTCATTCAGCTAATTTATTATGTAATTATCGCTAACATGTCAAAAAAATCTTTTCAAATGGAATTAAAAGAAACCCTGACAAATTATCGTTAGAAAAAGATATTTTCCAGAAAATTAGCATAAAATTATACTATACATAAATATATTTCATTTCAGGTCAAAAGTTATCACTACGGCAATAAAAATTGTCATTTTTCAGTGAAATACGGTCATCAAGTGTTGAAATCCTGTGAAATTCGGGTTTTTTTTTCATGCACCGCATTCGGAAAATCTCGGGTAATCTGTTATTCAACATTACCTTCCGCTAGGTGGCATTTTTCAAATACGTGATGTGCGCAATCAACGGTTGTCCAATTTAAATCAGATGCATAGAATATCGGCCGAGCTCTTCTCCACCTTTTGCGGTTGGATATCGATTTCTTCTTGTTTGTTTTCATTGGCTAGTTCTGTAAAGCGCAATCAGACCCGGATGATGACTTCATAGGGAAGGAATATGGACAATGCTTGAATGACAGGTAAGAATCATTTACATTTAGTTGTTTTCTCTGTGTGTCTTCTGCGGAAGCCCGCAACATAACGGAAGACTGAAGAACATCAATTTATCGAGAATATCTTTCAGTAGATCTAATCTCGCGATGCTTTCCAATATTTCATCCACCGTTGTTTTATGTTGCTCAGCCGTTGCTCCTTCATTCCCAAACCAGTTCATCCCCGAGTTTTTTGTGTTTGTGATTCCAGATTGGCGATTTTACCAAAAATTTCAAAATGTCTTGTTTGTATCTAGTACATTTATGCAATCATTTGAATTAGATTTTAATTTCATTAGATGTCGATCAACATTTTTTTAAAGTCTGTCTAAAGATCAAAATATAAGATACAATTATGGGATACTACCACATTGACAGATATGCCACTTCTCACTGACATGTTTTGTTACAATCCTGAAAACAAATTTTGAATAAAAAAAGAGAAAATGGTGCTGGCATTCGTGTTTTTACATATTTGCTCTTCGTTCAATGGCAAATCCTATCATTTGAGTGGCGTTTAATTTGATGTCTGCAAGTTTTTTAGTATGGATGAGGATAAGATTATTGTCATTTGGTAAAGAGATGACAATCAAAAACATCAATTGTAAACTGTTTGTGTATTGTTTGTTGTCTTGATTGTCCTTTTTTGTAGCGACTCACTGACCAGAAAAAGATCATAGCAGCTGACCAGAAAAAGATAATAGCAGCTTGAATCTTGAAATGCAGTGTCCATAGCTCCAGATAAGTAGAGGGATACAAAAGTTTTAGTTTTGATCATAAAATTAATGTTCTAGATAAGTTCTGTAACCCAGTTCTAGAATTGTTCATGAACCTTAAATTATACTTCTAGAATTACAAGTTCAAGAATTTGTTTAAGAATGTGTTCAAGAACCTTTTTTTTTAGTTCTTGATTAAGTTCTTGAACATCAGTGTTCTAGAATGGCCATTTAATGTTCATGAACTTTTCAGGAACTAGAGTAAAGAATTGCTCTCGAACTGTTTCTTGAATTCCTCACAGGAAGTTATTGAATTAGTTCTTGAACATCAGTTCTAGAATGGCCATTTAATGTTCATGAACTTTTCAAGAACAAGATTCAAGAATTGTTCTAGAACTTTCTAAAGGAAGTTCTTCATTTAGTTCTTGAACATCAGTTCTAGAATTATGGCCATTTAATGTTCATGAACTATTCAAGAACTTGATTCAAGAACTGTTCTAGAACTGTTTCTTGAATTCCTCGCAGGGGTGTGGTAAAGAGAGGATTTTACATTCATGTTTGTATAATCATTTTAATCAAAAAAGTTGACTAATATCGTATGAAGCAAGCCTTGGCGAGTGTCATAATACATTCTAGTCAACAAGTTTGATAAAAATGATAATAGTCATAAACATGAATGTAAGATTCTATTCATCACATAAAATGAATAACAGACAAATAATTATCCTGCATCATCATCTTAGCCTTTATATTGTTCACGGGTCCATGTTCACAGATGAAATTTGTCTTAAAATATGTACATACACAAGAAGATAGTTCTGTGATATTTACAACAAAGTGGAATAAAACAGTTCATAGAGAGGGTAAATTGAAATATTTTCATGATTTTATTTACTTTAGATAACTTATGCTGCATTTCTTGTTGTTATTAAACATGAAAATCATAAAAATTTCTGCATATGTCCTAGCAACAAGAACATCATTTTCCTGCAAAATGGCAAAGAAGTACAAATTCTGGCACTTGCTGTGGTTCCAGGTTTTGCCTGCTCAACTTTTTACCACATAATCCCAATTTTTAACGACCCTGAGGAAGAAGCCTTTTGAAAACATTGTGGGAAAAAGAGAAATTGATGGTAACCAGCATTTTCTCCTTTTCCCACAATGTTTTCTACCCTTCCCAAAACAAATTCTGATTATTCAGTCACATTTATTTTGTCTTCTGCAGTTGCTTTCAATTTGGACTGGTCTAAAATTTTGTCATTTGGTAAAGAGTTAATGCACTCATAACTACAACAATAACCACAGGTGGGACCCAAAATTCAGTAATACACTGGCGTATTATAAAGACTAAGTCCTGGATTTAATACACTGCTGGTGGAGGTTTTATGTGATAAAGAGTTAGCTCTTATCCTGCTAAATAAGTGAGATGAAACGTCATGTTGATAGTAAAAAACCAAAATAATACTATTTCAAACTTATTTATTTTGGGAAAATATCTCCTTATCAGACAGTGTAGATCCAAGATCAGACTGCACATTCTGTGCAGTCTGATCTTGATCTACACTGTCCGCAAAAGGTCAGCGAGTTGCGCAAAACAGCCATGAGACAGCAAGTTTTTGGCTGCTTTTCATATATGATCTGGTCAATATGATTAAATCAGGACTGAAAGGAGTTTAATGCTTTCAACAGTAACAATTGTGTTTATTAAATAGTTTTGATGGAGGCTTATCCAGAATGTTACCTCAATTAATTTGAACTCGTAGCTGGCAAGAAACTCTTTAACCTTTAACTACACAATCCTAATCTTTTACGATCCTGAGAAAAATGCCTCCTGAAAACATTGTGGGAAAAGGAGAAAATACTGGTAACCAGCATTTTCTCCTTTTCCTATGATCTTTTCTACCGTATCAAAGACAAATACCATAATTAATTTTGAGTCATATTTGTCATCTACACATGCTGTCAGTTTGGACAAGTCTAGAATTTTCCTGTTTGGTAAGAAGCTCAACATATAAAGAACAGGTTTAGATAAATAACATTCTCCCTCCTATATTAACAAACCTTGATGTAATTTAATGTCATGCTAACTTATGACCCAGACAAGAGACTGTGCATATCCCTGTCTAGATGCATAAATTACTTGACAGCACAGACACGTAAATCTCTGGTCATTCATTCATGCGGGCCAAAGTCAGTGAGCAGTCAAAACAATATATTTGCTACCTCAGACCTATGACTTTTTAGCAGATTTGCATAGCAAATCTGCTAAAGAGTCATTTTAAGGAAAGGTGATCAGAATAAAAATGCTGTGGAAATGTGTGTTAATCAAAGCATTCTATGCTCAGATTTAGCCGATAGCATTCAACCTTGTTACAGATGCCAATAATAATATCCAACCTCATAACAATCGCCACAATTCACCACCAATAACATCCAACCAAACTATAACAGACAACAATGATAACATCCAACCTTCTTACAGACACCACTGAAAGCATCAAACCTTGTAACAGACACCACCAATAACATCCAACCTGGTTACAGACACCACAAAAAAACACAACTAATAACATCCCACCTTGCTAAAGACACCACAAATAACATCAAACCTTGTTATACACACCAACAATAACATCCCACCTTGCTAAAGACACCACAAATAACATCCAACCTTGTTATACACACCACTGATAACATCCAACCTTGTTATACACACCAACAATAACATCCAACCTTGTAATAGACACCACCAAAAACATCCAACCTTATTATAGACACCATCAATAACATCCACCTTGTTATAGACACCACCAAAAACATCCAGCCTTGTTACACACACCATTAAAACACCCAACCTTGCTATAGACACCACCAAAAACACCAAACCTTGCTATAGACACCACCAGAAACACCCAACCTTTTATAGACACAACCAATAACATCCAACCTTGTTATAGACACCACCTAAAACACCCAACCTTGCTAGACACCACCAGAAACATCCAACCTTGTTATAGACACTAAAAATAACATCCAACCTTGTTAGAGACACCACCAATAACATCCAACCTTGTTATAGACACCACCAATGACAACATCCAACCTTGTTAGAGACACCAATGATAACATCTTACCTTGTCAGAGACACCACTGATAGCATCAAACCCTGTAACAGACACCACTGATAAAATCAAACCCTATTACATACACCACTGGTAGCATCCAACCACATTACAGTCACCACCAATAACATCCAACCACGTTACAGATACCACAAAAAACATCCAACCTTGTTAGAGACACCACACATAACATCCAACCTTGTAACAGACACCGCTGATAAAATCAAACCTTGTAACAGACACCACCAATAGAATCAAACCATGTTATAGACCCAAATGATAGCATCAAACCTTGTTATAGAGAATTATAATAGCATCCAACCTCTAATAGAGCCACTGCCAATAACATCAAACTTTGTTGCTGACACCACTGATAAAATCAAACCTTGTAACAGGCACCACTGATAGAATCAAACCTTGTTACAGACACCAATGATAGCATCAAACCTTGTTATAGACAATTATTACATCAAACCTCATTAGAGTCACTGCCAATAACATCCAGCCTTGTTACTTACAGACACCAGTAATAATATCCAACCTCATTACAATCACCACCAATAACATCCAACCTAACTTTAACCCTTTCCCAAACAAGCCCTGGTTTTCATGTGTCTGCAGTACAAGTCTTTTGAAAACACTGTGGGAAAAGGAGAAATTGCTCATAACGAGCAATTTCTCCTTTTCCCACAGTGTTTTCCCTTTTTTGATACTTTCTGCCATTTTTATCAAATTTGAAATTGTCATCTGCAAACTCTTTCAATTAGGACCAGTCCAAAATTTGTCGTTTGGGAAAGGGTTAACAGACTCCAATGATAATGATAATACCAGCATCTTCTCCTTTTCCCACAATTTTTTCAAGAGTCAGTAAAGACTTTGGATTGTTTAACCACCTTGAGGAAGAGGAAATCTGAAAACATTGTGGGAAAAGGAGAAAATATTGGTAACCTGCATTTTCTCCTTTTACCACTGTAATGTTCTCCGTCCTTTCACAAATAAATTTCAATCTTTGGGTGACATTTATCTTGTCATCTTCAAATTCTTTGAATTTGGACATGTCCATGTTTTTTCATTTGGTTAAGGGCTAATAACAGGTTTATTTGTTTCCTATTCCTGGACACAAAATGTATATAACATTTGTCAAGGGTCAGATAGATCAAATAAGTAATATCTATATAAAGAAAAGGACAAATCCTTTTTACACCAACTAATAAATCAATTTGAGCCATGCTCTGTGAAAAGGAGGCTTAATCTATCTGCAAAAAGTATTGACCCAGGTAAGCGTGCGCAGTCTGCGCAGGCTGAGCTGGGTCTAAACTTTTTGCTATCAGTCTAATTTCTGCATGCCAATGGTCCAGTCTACTTTATGATAGAGTTGGCTGTATGTTAGACATAATGAATTTTATGGATTCCTAAATGTGATGTTTTGCTTGGCATGATGCATCACAGAGATGCATTAAGCCCCCTTTTGCCAGAGTATGGCTGTAATCAATTTTTGTATTCTATCATGTCTAGAAGCACAATGCAGCTGCAATGGAAGAGACATTTTGGTCATAAATTAGAATTAACTGGTAGGGTGCAGCCTGATCTTTGTCTATGACGTCTCTACTATTGCTGAGAAATGTCATCTGTAGGCGTTTGGAGACCTACAGGTGTCTTTAACTCTTTACCTAACAGTCCTATGTTTTCCAGCTCCTCTGAGGAACAAGGTTTAGGATAATGTTGGGGGAAAAGGAGTAAAAGCTTTTATCCAGAATTTTCGCAATTTCAAGAACATAATGACTATCCTTTTGCTAACAAATTCTAAAATTTAATTATCATCTAATAATGCTTTTGCAATTCACAAGTACAAGATTTTGCGAGCATGTAAATATTTAACCATTAAGCCCAATGAATAAACCTACTGGACATTTTGGTCTGGGAAATAAAACCAAACATTAATGCACAATTTCAAGATCATTTTTGTCCTAAATGTCTCAGCAAAGCAAACAAACACTGTAAATCAATGATCAGACTCAGCTTTTGTACAGTCTAATCTTGAGGTACGTCGACTGCAACTGTAGTGTGAAAAGGCATTAAGAGTTAACCCTTTTCCAAACAATCCCATTTTTTCATAATCCTGAAAATCAAGGTTTTTAAGTATTTTCTGGCAAAGAGAGAAAATGCTGGTAATTAACCTCTCCTCTTTTCTCTGTTTTCCTATAGTGTTTTTTCACTTTGAAAACAGAAATCATCTTTTGAGGTGCACTGAATTTGTCTTCTGCAATTCCTTTTGCTACCCACAGGTTTGAAGTTTTGCCGTCTGAGAAGACTCAATGTCTCGAGTATTTACTGTCCTTTTCCGGCTAAAGTGAATTATTTGCAAACCACAGACATTGTAATTCTATCATTATTTATCATTACAGAATAATGGACACTCAATGCCATCTTTGACAAGAACAGGCTGATCAGGGATTTATCTGGACCACATGAAAACCTATCTCTCTTTAACCCTTTTCCAAACGATATGACTTTAGACTTGCCCAAATCAAAAGCTTTTGCAGTCGATAAAGTAACTGTGACTCAAAAATATAATTCACTATTAGAAGGGTAGAAAACATTGTGGGAAAAGGAGAAAATACTGGTTACCAGCATGTTCACCTTTTCCCTCAATGTTTTAAACCAGGAACAAACGTCATCATTTGAGCGACACTTAATTTACCATCTGCAACAACTTTGAATTTGAATGAGGAAAAAAAATTGTCATTGGTCAAATAGTTACCTTAAAAGGCCCATTTCATTATTTCAGAACTTTACAGAATATTAATAAACATCTTCCCAAACAGTCTCGAGTTTTTTTGAGGTGCACTGAATTTGTCTTCTGCATCTTTCAAAATCATTGTGGAAAAAGGATAAAATGCTGGCAACCAGTAATTTCCCCTTTTCCCACAATGTTTTCTACCACATCAAAGACAAATCAAATCATTCGAACAACACTTGATATGTCATCGGCAAACGCTTTGAATATAAACAGTTCCAAAGTAGTGTTGTCAGGTGAAGGGTTAAAATTGTGGCTTGGGGGTGGGGTTGTTTAATATGCTAGACTTCAAAAATGCTTTATCTCTGAGTTTAAGATTTCCAGCCTCAATTTCAAAAAGGCTTGTGGGAATATCACATGATAAGGAACACACATCCATTATAAGGAATCCTGTCCAAATACCTAAGACAGTGTCATATCTGGTCTCAAGAAAGAAGACAGAGTTCTAGATTTCCAAACGACCATTATTCACAAAATTGCACCTTCGTACTGAATATAACTGTCAGTCTTTTTCCCATTCTAAAGATATCACAAGAGAGTTTTTGATAACTCCAAAAAGGCCCCTTAACTTTAACCAAACAAAATGACCTTGGTGTTTGTATGGTGTTTAATGCCATTATCAACATCATTTTAGTTCTACTGCAGTGGCCAGTGTACCTATCCATGCTTTTCTGGATTTTCTTTTATCAGTAATTTACACAATGTTCTTCTCAAGCCAATGGCTACTTTCCCACATGACTATTGCCCATTCAGTGATCAGCAGTGAGAGAGGAATGAATCCTATCACAATGACCATAAGCAATGCTAGGAAAACAAATTAGCTGAGTTTGGGATTTGAACCAGCGACCCCCTTGTCTCAAGTCCTGTGCACTACAAACCATGCTATCCATCTCAGCTTTAATGACCCTGAGGAAGAGGCCTTTAGGCCTAATAAAATTTTTTTCCCCATAATGTTTTTACAAGACTTCTTTTTAGGGGTCATTAAAACTTGGGAATGTGGAGTAAAGGGATAAGGGCTGACTTTCCAAATGGCTTGTTCCCAGAGTGTCTGGAAGTTTTTCTATGACAGTTTGTTCCACTAACTAACAACCATAACTTCATAAATAATACGGATGCACAATCAGACAAATCAGTCCAGTTTATTCATAGCTGTGATAGACAGCAACCATATAATAACTGTCTCCAACTTTCATGCACAGTAAATTTGTTTGTACGATGTTCAACTCTTTACCAAAACAAGAGCACAACATGCTGGTGCCAGTGCTCGGCTGCAGTTGCTTGATTTTCAGTGAAAACTCTAAGATGAAAAAGGGGCATACTTTGATGTTTATCTGCCCTTGCTGTAAAGGTTTTGCTTCTAAAAGTTAACCACATATCTGGGTCTGAACCAGAATATGAAGTACATATCTTCAATAATAACAGAGAAGAATGTCAAAGTTTTTGAAAATTCTAAGTCAAAAAATTGCCATAACTGTCCCAAAAATACTTTGATGGTTGCCTGCCCTTGTTGTATGGGTTCCCCTTTTGATAGTTCATAACTTTTTCGAATTTGAAGTAAATATCTTCAGTGATAACAGAGATACAAAATGTCAAAACAGACGACACCAGGGCTTAAACATACCATCATTCTCTTCAAAAACAGCCAAGAAAAAAACAGCAGAGCTAAAAGTCCTGTGTCAAAATGACCTTAGGAACAGGGCTCTTGAAAACATCCTGGGAAAAAGAGAAAATCCTGGTATCCAGCATTTTCTCATTTTTCTACAATGTTTACTATACTTCCAAAAACACATCCCCATTGTTCAAGCTAGGCTGAATTTATGATCTGCAAAGTAATGCTTTCGATCTGAGAATATTTTGTCATTTGGTTAAAGGTTAACCCTTTACCACACAATCCTGACTTTTAACAACCCTGATGATGAAGCCTTCTGAAAACATTGTAGGAAAAGGAGAAAATGCTGGTAATCCTTTTCCTACAATGTTTTCTACTCATCCCAAAACAAATTTCAACTTTTCAGACACATTTGTCGTCTGCAAATGCTTTCAATTTGGACGAGTCTCAAAATTTGTCGTTTGGTGAAGAGTTAAAGCCATTTTCAGTTAAAAGGACAATTAGCTGCAGCCAATCAGCAGTAATGATGTACTTCTCATTAGATGCATCAGCTGTTTCTTTTCTCACTTCCTTTGTCAAATTTCAGACTTGTTGGCTTAATTGTTTGCTTTATGACAAACATTATGCTAAAATTCTTTATTACAGAATTAACCCTTCAGGACAAAATCATGTTTATAGTTGCTTTTGCAGACAGTGTATATCAAGATCAGACTGCACAAAATGTGCTTTCTGTGTGATCTTGATATTACACTGTCTGCTGTGCTTGGATATATTCCTGTTAAAAATTAGCATTGAAATTACAGTTATTTCAGTCTTTCGTTCCAGACTATACCCGCCAAGCCCCTGTAGCTCAGTCGGTAGCGGACAGGACTTGAAAACAGGAGGTCGCTGGTTCAATTCCCGACTTGGCCAATTTGATGATAGTCATCGCGACAAGATTCATTCCTCTCTCACTGCTGACCACTGCTTCGACGATGGTTATGTGGGAAAGTAGCCAGTGGCTTGGAAAGAATACTGTGCGGAGTACTGGTAACAGAAACTCCAGGAAAGCATGGATAGGTGCATTGGCCGCCATAATATAACTGAAATCATGTTGAAAACGGAGTTAAACACCATAAAACCAATCAATCAATCAATCATTCCTTTGGGCCATGAGAACAAATCAAACTAAAACTGTTACAAAGTGGACAAATACCCCCACCAGCACCTTGTCACTGAATAAACACAATCACAGAACGGAAATGATTTCCAAAACAAAGTTCACCAGTGACCTTGACCTTTGTTCCATGTGACCCAAAAGCAATAGAGTACCTCCTTGGGTCATGGGTCATGAGCAACTATTGTATGAAGTTTCAGGGTCCTGGGTCAAATGGCTTTTGAGTCACCATACTACCTACTACTACCTGACTGAACCCGTAATATTTTGTTAATTTGGTACTAAACACTGTATCAATCAACAAAACTTGGTACCAGTCTAGATCCAAAGCATCAGCAGACCACAAATTAAATCTGGCTCCAATTGTGGGAATTCAGTTTGAAAGGGTAGAATAATCATTGTGGGAAAAACAGAAAATGCTAGTAACCAGCGCTTTTTCCTTTTCCCATGATGTTTTCAAAAGTGTTCTCACTAAAGGTTGTAAAAAATTAGAATTGTATGGTAATGGGCTAACAACTAAAATTACACTAGTAACCCTTTACCACACAATCCCGACTTTTAACATTATCTAGGAAGAGGCCTTTTGAAATCATTGTGGAAAAGGAAAAAAATGCTGGTAACCAGCATTTTCTCCTTTCCAACAATGTTTCCAACCTTAACAAGGACAAGTTTGATCGACTGAGCCACCTTTGTCATCTGCAAATGCTTTGATTTGGACCAGCATAACGTTTTATCATGTGGTAAAGAGTTAACTAAAAATAATTGATAATCTCACCTGAAAGTCACAATGACATGGACATTTCTAACAATGGCCAACGTGAGCAATTTACAGGTGTTGGACAAAAGCCCCAGGGGACAAAAGCCTCATGTTATCTACCAAAGTAATGCACAGTATGAACAATTACTACATATCCTCAAATTTGATAACCTTGGTTTTAGTGATCAGTTTTCTGTGTTCTAACAACAGAGAAATCATTGTGGTGTTTGAGCTGATATATAATTTTTGGTACTTTCCCAGTGTTTTTGAACACTGATTTGATAATGATAATGAATTTGATAATCAATGATAATGATTTGAAATATATGTGATCACATCAGATGAGCAGTGAGTTCTAGAAATCTTTTGTTTTCAAACGGTGCATGGCATTTCATCGAAAGTGTGTTTCGTCGAAATTCATGTATGTTTTAAAACATCAAATGCAAAATTCCTAGATTTATTTCATGAAAAGCTCTGTCTGGGAGGAGCATTTGAGTCACAATTCGTCTGGGTTAGAGTAAGGCTAGGGATGGTTTTCGAAGAACGTGGTTTTCGATGAAATGTTGCACACCCATTTTCAAAAGAACAGACAAAATCATTGGTAACAAGTTATCTAGGTTATTTCTATTTTAAGAGGATTTTTTTTCCAAGATTTTTTAATATTTAATTACCTTTTTATCTTTTTTGGTATTCTGTGAACCTGGAATGGATTGATGTTTTAATCCTCAATATTTGATCAGCAAGTTTAAACTTTATTACTCTCTCTAAATATAGGTCTACAGTAAAAAGCTAAAAAGTAAGAAGATACATATAAATATAATATCACGGGGCTTTTGTTCGCATTTCTGTTAAGTGCATGGGGCTTTTGTACTATGGAGCTTTTGGTCCATTGGGCTTTTGTCCTATGGGGCTTTTGTCTGTACAACAAAATTTCCTCTTTACCCGAGATGACAAAATGTTAGACTTGTCCATACTGAAACCATTTTGCAGATACAAATCAAATATGGCTGAAATAATGAGACTTGTTCTGAAAAAAAAATAGAGAAAAATGAGAAAATGTGAGTTATTGGCATTTTCTCCATTTCTCACAGTGTTTTCAAAAGCCTTCTGTCTTCCTCATGATCCTAATAAGTAAACACATAATATCCAGTCCTTAGAAACATTGTGGAAAGTGGGAATTCAGCACTCAGATGCTGTAGCATTTTCAATCAAAGAATGCTGATATAATGAAACAAGTTTGTAAAACCTGAAAAAAAAAAATTCAATAAAAAAATTAAGTCCTTTACAGAAAAATTCCATAATTTTACCAGCCTCTGGAACGGTAGAACTTTTGAAAGTATTGGGGGAAAGGAGAAAATTTTGGTAACAAGCATTCCACAAATTTGCTTTAACCATTTAACACACAATCCCGAGTTTTAATGACCCTGAGGAAGAGGCCTTTTGAAAACATGGTGGAAAAAGCACAAAATGCTGGTAACCAGCCTTATGTCCTTTTCCCACAATGTTTTCAACCCTTCCCAAATCAAAATTCACTTTTTGGGTCACATTAAATTTTACTTTGTTGTCTGCAATTCTTTAAATTTTGACAAGTCTACATTTTTGTTGTGTGGTAAAGAGTTAAATATGGATCAATCTACAATTTTTTCATCAAATGAGACTTAACCCTTTACCAAATAATCCCGTGTTTTAATTACTGTTAGAAAAAAAAAACCTTTTGAAAACAATTGTAGGAACCAACATTTTCTCCTTTTCCCACAATGTTTTCTACTCTTTCAAAGACAGATCCCTTCACTTGGGACAGATTTACTTTGACATCTGTAAATTAATGCCTTCAACCCTTTACCACACAATCCCCAGTTTTAACGACCCTAACATAGAAAGTTTTTGAAAACATAGTGGGAAAAGTTCCCCACTATATTTTCTACCCCATCCAAAACAAATTCCATCATTTGAGCCATATTGAAATTGTTGTCTGCAAATGCTTTCAGTTTGGACCAGTCCAAAATTTTGTCATTTGGTAAAGGGTTAACTTGGACAAGGCTAAGATTTTGTCTTTTGGTCAAGAGTTAACAGCATCGCCAATGAAACATTATCGTCCAATGGAACTCAGAAAACTCTGAAAAACTGAGTAGGAGAAGTTTGAAGATTTCACAGAAAACTCTGAAAAACTGAGTAGGAGAAGTTTGAAGATTTCACAGAAAACTCTGAAAAACTGAGTAGGAGAAGTTTGAAGATTTCAATCTCTGGAAATACCATGTCAGATACAGATGTTTCATCAGTTATACATTTTAACTCTTTAACATACAGCAAAATCTTGGACTTGTCAAAATTGAAAGCAACAATACAGAATGTGATGCAGAAATTGAAATTTGTTTTTGAAGGGTGGAAAACATTGTGGGAAAAGGAGAAAATGCTGGTTACCAGCATTTTCTCCTTTTTCCACAATGTTTTTAAGAGGCTTTTTCTTCAAGGTTGTTAAAACCCGACTTTGTATGGTTAAGGGTTAATAACCTGGGATATTTTTCCCCCCAGTACATGAATAGCAAAGTTTCATGTGCAACCTTTTCTTTTCGTATAGACAGTGTTTTTTTTTTTTTCAGAAATAAGACCCAAATAAGTGCAGCTTTAAGGTTGCTTTTGTCCAGAATGACCAGCCTGAATAGCTCAAGAGGTAGAGCATAAGACTTGTAAATGACAAGTCTCGGGCCTCTTAACTCTTTACCAAACGACAAAATATTAACCTTGTCCAAATTGAAAGCATTTGCAGGCGACAAAATAAATTTGACTAAAAAACCCAAATTTCTCTTTGGAAGTGTAGAAACCATTGTAGGAAAAGGAGAAAATGCTGGTTACCAGCATTTTCTTCTTTTCCTACGATGTTTTCAAAAGGCCTCTTTCACAGAGTTGTTAAGAGTTGGGACTGGGTGGTAAAGGGTTAAGGGTGTTGGTTCCATTCCCATGGCTTGCCACATAAAATCGCTAAGTCTTTCGTCTATGTCATTTAACCAAGGTCCTAACTGTGACAGTGCATAATACGCCAAGCATGTCTATGATTTAAACATGACCACCTCATGGAGGTGCAAACACCAAGTTGCAGTGACTTTCTTAATGAAAATTCTATGTTGATAAAGGGGAATAACTGTGTTAAAAGTGTTTTGAGAGTTTCCTGCCCTTCTAATATAGGTTCCCCTTTTAAAAAGTTAAAAGTTTAATAGTAAAAAAGTAGCCTAAGCTTGAAGTAAACATCAAATAATGACAGAGATAATAAAAAGTAAGAAAGTAGAGTAATTTTGCAATGCGACCACACCAATGATGCAGACTAAAGTTGGGCTAGGACAAAATACTGTACCAACATTTTTTCTGAAACCAGCCAAGCTTGAAAGCCTGTACAGACAGGCAGGTGATCTGGGAACTTCAATGGAAGGGTTTGGAGTGAGGGTACATCCAAACAATTGATTAATAAACAGAGGCAGAAAAATGTTGCAGTTGGTTAAATGAATGCCACAGTCAATACCTTATTCACAGCACATACTGCCAACACTATTGTATATAAACCCACCAAGATCTGCTATTGGAATTCCCAGAAGCCACAGAGTTGAATGGGCCACCAGTATCCTACAGTAAGCTATCTGATTGGTCATGTCTTCACCCTTAGAGTACCTTTAATGACTATTGTTTCAACTGTGGCCAGTGTAGATCGAGATCACACTGCAGAGAATGTGCAGTCTGATCTTGATCTGCACTGTCCATTGTCTTGGTCATGTATTAGGCCAAAACAGCCTGGAAAATAGAATTTATTGGTCTTTTTTTTTTTCTCCAACTGAATATGTTTATCAAGTTTATTTGCCGCTTTAAGGGTTATAGCATCAACATTTTGCTGCCACTGGTCTCGGAGAATCAGTATTTCATGCATACTGGAAGTGTTCACATGTATATTAATGCAAAAATATTAACATTGCATACTGGTGTATAGTTATTAAATATAAACATAATAAAATGATATGGTATGATAATATTTTATTATTCTGAAAAAATTGAGTTTTATTTCTTCAAGTTTGATTTCAGTTCATTAGTAATATCACCAGAAGGACAGAAAGCCAGATAAGTGCTGGAATATACTTCAGAAATTTAATTAATATTTTTTCAGCGGCAGTAATGAGCAAGTTATTTTATACAGGACAACATTTACAGAATATTTGTGAATTATACAGAACTTTGAATTCATACCAATAATTCTTAAATTATACAGAACTTTGAATCTTTGAATTAATAATTATAATTAAACTCTTATTTTCTTGATTTTAATCAGAAAGACTTTCCCATTTTTTTTCTCAAAATTCAGAATATAAGGAATCTAAGGAGCTTTGAAGCATTTCAAGTGACAGAAATATGTTAACTTTTTTTAACTTTATTAAGTTTTTTTTCAAAAGCTAAATAAAAAATATAACAACCGAATACTCATGATTTACAACTAAATGAAAGACAAATCTGGATTTTAATTTGACAGTGTTCCCAAAATTTTGAACTCAAACTACAGAATGTGAAGATCTTTGCAGGATTAGCTCAGTGTATCTATAGTTCAAGAACCTGCACAGCTATTTAATATCTCCGGTTACAAACACTCTTCAAGATCAAGGTAGGTTTATTCCTGTAAATTGCTTTACCCTTTAACACACAACAAAATTTATGACTTTTTACAATTAATAGTATCAGCCAGATTTTCAAGAAAGCTTCGGAAGACATTGTGTAAAAGGAGAAAATGCTGGTTACCTAGCATTTCTCCTTTTACCACGATAATTTCTACTTTTTCAATGGCAAATGTTATCATTTTAGCCACATTTAACTCTACCACACAACAAAATTTTAGACCAGTCCAAAAACAAAGCGTTTGCAGACAACAAATAAAATTGGGCACAAAAGACAGTATCTGTCTTTGTGATTGTTGAAAACATAGTGGAAAAAGAAGAAAATGCTGGTTACCAGCATTTTCTTCTTTGCCCACAATGTTCTCAAAAGCCTTCTTCTTTAGTGTCACTAAAACTCGGGATTGTGTGGTAAAGAGTTAACCTTTTCCTAAACGACAAATTTTGGACTGGTCCTAATTGAAAGAGTTTGCAGATGACAATTTTAAATTTGATGAAAATGGCATAAAGTTAACAAAAAGGGGAGAAAAGACTGTGGGAAAAGGAGAAATTGCTTGTTACGAACAATTTCTCCTTTTCCCACAGTGTTTTCAAAAGGCTTAATTTATACTGTAGACACGTGAAAACCAGGGCTTGTTTGGGAAAGGGTTAATTTATTGTCTGCAAATTCTTTCAAATTTCTGTTGTTAGTAAAGTCTTATCTTGTGGCAGATTTCTGGCAACAACAAAATCACATAACCAAATTAGCATATCAGATTTTTGCTTCCCTACTTTTGTAAGTTTTATAATTTGAGTTGCTTTTGTGGCTAGTAAAGATCAAGATCAGACATCCCAAAACAGCCTGATCTTTGATCTACACTGTCCACTTCATGAATATTTATATTTTTAGCCACCAAATAACAATTTCTGAGGTGATTTTTGTTCAAAATGAAAAAGCCTGTTTACTAGGTTAAGAATATCCAAACTCACACTACATTGAGTGCCAGATCAGATGAGAAAACACTTAAGATCAGACCTCATAGACAGCCAGATCAGACTAAGAATACCAATGAGCAGACCTCATAGCTATCTGAGCTATTGACTGAAAACTAATTGGTCGAAAGAAATTCTTAACTCTTTACCAAGAGACAAAATTTTAGACTGGTCCAAAGTGAAAGCATTTCCAGATGGTAAACTAAATGCAACTGAAAAAATGAAATTTGTTTTGGCAAGGGTAGAAAACATTGTGGGAAAAGGAGAAAATGCTGGTTACCAGCATTTTCTCCTTTTCCTACGTTTTCAAAAGGCTTTTTGCACAGAGTCCTTAAAAGTCAGAATAGTGTGGTAAAGGGTTAATTCAAGCTTGTTCTGGTCAGAATATTTCACAAAGCATCCAATCAAGATCCAAGATCAGACCCAAACACATTCTGTCTGATCTTAGCATACAATGCCTCATAAAGTAAACAGATGCTGCTCCTTGCATTATAAGAAATTACCCATAAAGTGCAAAAATAATTGTGATTTGGTAAATAACCGAAAAGAGAATTTGAGGAGGTTTTAATGCTTAGTCCCATGTGTTTATGATTCCTTAGAAAGAAGGCTTTTGAAAAACAAGTCAGAAAAGGAGAAAATGTTGATAACCAGCATTTCCTCCTTTTCCCACAATGTCTCCTTTCCTTCAATCCATTACCACACTATCACAACTTTTAACAACCCTGACAAAGAAGCCTTTTGAAAACATTGTGGGAAAAGGAGAAAATGCTGGTAACCACCATTTTCTCCTTTTTCCACAATGTTTTCTTTCCTATCAATGACAGAAATAATCATTACAGGCACATTTAACTTGTTGTCTGCAAATGCTTTGAAATTGGCCTAGTCCAATATTTTGTTGTTTGGTAAAGGGTTAAAGTAGTGCCAGGTACATGTAGCTCATTTGGTTACACACAAGTTTGAAAATAGGGGTAAATGGTTCAAATCCCTAGCTGTGTCAGTTTTTTCCAAGGACTGACGACAGTCTTCACAACAAAATTCATTTCTACCTCACCACTGATTTTCAAAGCTGGTTATGCTGGAAGGTGGCCAGTGGCTTAGGAAGAATACTATACCAAGTTCTGGTAAATAAAATAAAGCAGGAAAGCATGGATATGTGCACTGGCTGCTGTAATGTAACTGAAATAATCTTGAAAGCATAAACATCATCTTAAGTCTCTTTATCACACAATTCTTAGTTTTAACAACCTTGAGGAAAAGGTCTTTAAAAACACTGTGGGAAGAGGAGCAAATGCTGGTCACCAGCATTTTCTCCTTTCCCCACAATGTTTTCAACCCTCGAGAGGAAAATTTCACCGTCTGAGTCACGTTTGTCGCCTGAAAATCACTTTTGATTTAGACTAGTTTAACCTTTTCCCAAAAGAGCCCTGGTTTTCAGGTGTCTGCAGTACAAGTCTTTTGAAAACACTGTGGGAAAAGGAGAAATTGCTCATAACGAGCAATTTCTCCTTTTCCCACAATGTTTTCTACCCTTTTTGAGAACTTTCTGCCATTTTCATCAAATTTAAAATTGTCTTCTGCAAACTCTTTCAATTTGGACCAGTCTAAAATTTATCGTTTGGGAAAGGGTTAACTCTTTACCAGATGACAAAGTTTTAGATTAGTTCAACTTGAAAGCAGTTGCAGATGACAAAATAAATGTGACTGAAAAATGGAAATTTGTTTTGGGAAGGGTAGAAAACATTGTGGGAAAAGGAGAAAATGCTGGTTACCAGCATTTTCTCCTTTTCTCATAATGTTTTCAAAAGATTTCTTTCTCAGGGTCGTTAAAAGTCAGGATTGTGTGGTAAAGGGTATAAAACTTTTTTGTTCAGCGAGAATAAAGAGACAAATCCAATTATTTGACCAAACGTGAATTTTTACCCCTGCAAAAGCTTTCAGTTGGGACATTCTAAAATTTGGGAGTCTGCTAATAATGTGTTAATAAGTTTTCGGGGATATTAATGGATATTTCAGAAAGACTAGCTTCTGAAAAATGAAAAAAGTAGAAATTCTGATCTTATCAAAAATTACATGATGGATCAATTCTTTACCAGACAAAATTATCCTAGACTTGTCCAAATTGATAGAGTTTGCAGACAACAAATCAACCCTTTACCACATGACAGAATTTTAGACTGGATCAAATTGAACAGATTCACAGACAACAAATTAAAGGTAGCTGAAATAGTGATCTGTCTTTGATAGGGTAGAAATCATTGTGGGAAAAACAGAAAATTCTAGTTAACAACATTTTCTTCTTTCCCCACAATGTTTTCAAAAGCCATTTCTTTTAGCACTGTTGAAACTCCAGAATGTGTGTTAACAAGTTAACCTCCTATCACACCATCCCCAGTTTAAACACACAGTCCTGAGTTTTAACAGTCTTGAGAAAGAGGCCAAATTTTGACAAGATTGTGGGAAAAGGAGAAAATGCAGTGGTAACCAACATTTCTCCTTTTCCAAAAATACTTTCTGCTCTATCAGAGACACAATATAATTTGTCGTCTGCAAATGTTTTCAATTTGGATTGATTGATTGATTGTATGGTGTTTAACGCCGTTTTCAACATTATTTCAGTTATATCACGGCGGCCAGTGCACCTATCCATGCTATCCTGGAGTTTCTTTCACCAGTACTCTGCACAATATTCTTTTCAAGCCACTGGCTGCTTTCGCACATAACCATCGTTGAAACAATAGTCAGCTGCTTCAATTTGGACAAATTTAATCTTTGTTGTTTGTTGAAGAATAAAATGTATCCTTGGAAGGGTAAAAAACACAGAATTGTTTGGCACTAGATTAAAAATTCTCCTTTACTTGCAAGTGGAAACTGATGAAAATGCTAAACAGATGTATTCCAAGAAATGGCCAATGATTTCATAGAACAGCAATAAAATATTTGGTGTTATTTCAGTTGATTTAAATGACAAAACCTGAAATCTGTCTGTCAAATTTGAATAATAATAGTTGATATATTGTGAGATTTTGTGAAAAAAATGTATACCACATGGAATTGTTTGAAGACAATAAAGTGTCATTACTACTTTTACATTAACCAATGTACCACCTAAGCCCTTAATTCTTTACCAAACGAAAAGACTTTAGACTTGACCAAATTGAAAGCATCTGCAGATGACATAATAAAAGTAGCTCAAATTATGATTTCTCTCTTTGATAGTATAGAAAACATTGTGGGAAAAGGAGAAAATGCCGGTCACCAGCATTTTCTCCTTTTCCCACAATATTTTCCAAAGCCTTCTTCAGGGTTGTTAAAATTCTGGATTGTGCGGTAAAGGGTTAAAGCACCTTTGTAAACATAGTTGCCACTCCAGCCAGTGTACATCGTAGATCAAGGTCAGACTGCACAAAATGTGCAGGCTGGTACTGATCTACATTCTCCGCTTAGCTAAAGAGAAACATTATAATTGCAATTATTTGGGTCAAATTTCTATGCTAAAAGTGCCCATTGGGTTTATCCAGCACTCCATGGTTTAAAATTTTCCTTTTCTAGTCTGTGAACTCGAAACACTTTACCAAATGACAAAACTTTGGTTTTATCCCAATTAAAAGCATTTGCAGATGACAAAAGAAATTTAGCTCAAATGATGATTTCTGTCTTTGACAGCAGAAAGCACAGCTGTGAGAAAAGGAGAAAATCCTGGTTAACAGCATTTTCTTCTTTTCCCCCAATGTTTTCACAAGCCTTCTTTTTCAGGGTTGTGAAAACTTGGGACTGTGTGGTAAAGGGTTATCCTGGTTAACAGCATTTTCTTCTTTTCCCCCAATGTTTTCACAAGCCTTCTTTTTCAGGGTCGTGAAAACTTGGGATTGTGTGGTAAAGGGTTAACTCTGAGCCAACCCACAAAATTTTAGACTTGTCTAATTTGAAAGCATTTTGCAGATGACAAAATAAATGTTACTCAAAAAAATTGAAATTTGTTTTTGAAAGGGTTGAAAGAAAAAAAAGGAGAAGAATGGGAAAAGAAAAAAAAAGATCAGTATACAGAATTATTTTCCCCTTTTTATCCCTTTACCAAAACACATAATTTTAGACCAGTCCAAACTGAAAGCATTTGCAGATGACAAATTAAATGCGACTCTAAAGCTGAAATTCATTATGGAAAGGCTAGAAAACACTGTGAGAAAAGGAGAAAATGTTTATTTGTTGTTTTCTTTGTTTAGTTTCAACAGCATTTTTAAAATTATGTCAGTTATGTAGAGGCAGCCAGTGCACCTATCCATGCTTTCCTGAAGTATCGTTACTAGTACTCCACACAGTGTTCTTCCCAAACCACTGGCTGCTTTCCCACATAACCATTGTCAAAACAATGATCAGTGGTGAGAGAGGAATGGGTCCTGTTGTAATGACTATCACTGGAAAGAAATTTACCAAACTGGGGATTCAGACAAGCCACCCCCTGGTTTCAAGTCTTGTATGCTAGCTACTAATTGCACTACCAGGATCAGATCTTGTTTTTTTCCCTTTTTAAAAGAAAAAAGACTATTGTGAAGCTGAATTGTATACAAGCAAATCTGCTTATTGTGATAGGTTTGAAACCAAATACTGTCACACACACTTGTGCTGTATTCACTCCACTTCCAGGTTTAGCTTGTACATCCCACACCCTGCCCAGGAAGCTCAGTGGTTAGCGTATCTGACTCATGACCTGGTGGTTATGAGTCTGATACCCAGTTGAGGCAAAGTTTCTTTCCAGCAATTTTTTGCCTCTCACCTCTGATGCATATGAGAAAAGTAGTCAGTGACTTGGAAAGAAAGTTGTGTCAGTTCTGGTGTGAGAAAGCCAGGAAACACATGCATAGGTGCACAGACTGCCATGAGACTGTTAAAACAGCGTTAAACTCCCAATGCAAACAATTGTACATCCCTGCCTTGCACCTCTAAAATTTTCTTGTTTTGTGAAGGGATAAATCAGTTTTAATTCCCACTCAAAGTACACAAAATCTCTGTCAACCAGAAACCTCATAAATCATGGAATCCTTGATAATGCATGGACCTGGGGGTACAATTTTTTTCTCCAGTGGTAGAAATTCTTTATGATTTTACATTTTTTTTCTTTAATGACAATCCTATTTTAAAGAATTATATCTTTACCAGACGATGAAAAATTTCAGATTGTCCAGATTCGACTCATTTGCAGATGACATATCTAGCTGAAATGATGAAATTTGTTTTAAAATGAGTAGAAAACATTGTGGGAAAAGGAGAAAATGCTGGGTACCAGCATTTTCTCCTTTTCTCAAAATGTTTTCAAAAGCCTTTCTTCCCAAGGGTTGTTAAAACACAGGATTGTTTGGTAAAGGATTAGCTCTTTACCAAACGACAAAATTTTAGACTAGTCCAAATTGAAAGCATTTGCAGACATGATAAATGTAACTGAAAATTTGAAATTTGTGTTAGGATGGGTAGAAAACATTGTTGGAAAAGGAGAAAATGCTGGTGCCCACAATGTTTTCAAAAGCCTTTCCTCCCAAGGGTTGTTAAAACACAGGATTGTTTGTTAAAGGATTGAATACTCATTTTACTTGTGAGACAGGAATATCAGCAAAACCAATGGATGCTCCCCCCAATACATGAAACTTGTTAGCAGAGACAAATTATGGACACATGGACAACATCATACAGACAAAATTCTTTGTTGGAGCCTTAATACATACCAGTAGTACATAAAGAATATGGGTAATTAGTCAAAGTGAAATTACATCAAATAATTTTTTACTCAGAAACATACTATATTAATACAGCAATAATAAATCAAAGAACTGAAAGTCTTGAAAAATGAATTTGTGGAGTGGTAATAATAAATTATAGCATTGATGCTTAACTCTTCACCAAATAACAATATTTGGTATCAGTATATAATCAGTTCTTGTCCAAATTGAAAGCATTTGCAGAAGACAGTACATAAATGTGACTCAAAATTTGAAATTTATTTTTAGAAGGGTGACAAAAGGAGAGGATGCTGGCTACTGGTATTTTCTCTTTTTCCCAAAATTGTTTTCTAAAGCTTTTTCCCCAGTGGAGTTAAGAGTTGTGATTGTTTAGTAAAGGATTAAGGCGGTTGGTTCTCCTATGAGAAGTCACTTGATCCAGTGGACTTAAATATCAATCCAAGACATTTATTGCCCGCGTTGTATGTAGCAGGATAGACATGTGAAAAAAATACTGTAGACTTATGGTCTGTTATTCAAAATTGAAAGTAAAATGCATAAAGCAAGTGGATGTGCAGTCAGTGTAGATACAAAATCAGACTGCATGTTTGTTCTATGCAGTCTGATCTTGATGTATGCTGTCCTCAAAAGCATATTAACTCTTTACCGCAAAATGCCGACCCTGAGGAAATAGCCTTTTCAAAACCTTGTGGGAAAAGTAGAAAATGCTGGTAACCAGTATTTTCTCCTTTTCCCACAAGGTTTTTTACACTCTCACAGACAATAACCATCATTTCAGCTAAATTTATAGGTTGTCTGCAAATGTTTTCAATTTTGACCAGTCTAAAATTGTTGTTTAATAAAGAGCTAAGACAAGTCCACTACTTTACAGAATTCTCTATCAATAAAAGTATTGGATGCATGTATACGTATTACAAAGTTTTTTTTACCAAAATGCTGTGGAACCCAGGGAATGGTTCAATAATATGACTGTAATGACTACAACATTACTGTTTGTTAATAGTTCTTGCTCTGGGGTATATTTGCATTAAGTGATTTAACAATATTTAGCCTAGATGAAACAGTTATGATATCAGGAATTTGATAAGTGATTGTGTGGCAGCTCATGGTTAGCCCCAGGCAGGTAAAAATGAACGCTGGGAAACATGGTAGGATCCTCGGAGCTGGGGAGTCAAGATGATGTATTAACCAGTAACACTTGAAGCACCTTTCATGACTATAATTGCATTTGCAACCAGTATAGATTAAGGAAAGGCTAACTTTACTGAGTTAATCTGGACAACAGCAACACTGAACAAGAGCACCGCATATGGCCGCCAACACTTGGCTGCCATTGCTTGATTTTCAGTTAAAATTCTAAGTTGAAAAAGAGGCATAACTGTGACAAAAATACTGATGGTTACCTGCCCTTGTTGTATAGGTTCCCCTTTTCATAGAGAACAACTTGTCCAACTTTGATGCAAATATCTTCAATAATGAAAGAGTTATTACAAAATGTCAAAGTTTTAGCACGACAACAATGCTGTCAGGGCTACGGCAATACCTTCATGTTATTTCTTTTTTGAAAACTGCCAAGCCAAAAATGCAATTATTTGGGTCTTATTTCTAGACTCAAAATTTCCGTAAGGTTTGTTTTGCTCTCCAAATTATCTCAATTGAGTTTATCGTATAACTCTTTTACAAAAAAATATCAACCATGACAAACTGAAAGTAGCCCAAATTGTGGAATCTGATTTAAAAGGGTAAAAAACATTGTAGGCAAAGGAGAAATTACCAGCATTTTCTCTTTTGCCCACAATGTTTTCTAAAGTTGTCTCTCTGAAAGTAATTTATTAAAACTCAGAATTGTGTGGTAAACTGTTAACTGCTCACCAAACAATCTCATGTTTTAACAACCCTGAGATTATGAAGGCTTTTTAAAACATTGTGGAAAAAGGGAAAAAGTGCTATCCAGCATTCCTCCTTTTCTCAAATTGTTTTCTGTTCAACTGTAGATGAATCTTGAACCTTCAGCCACATTTTATTAGTTGTCTGCCAAAACTTTAAAAAAAGACAAGTCTAAAGCTTTATTTTGTGGTAAAGTTAATGACCATTTTTAATTTTCACATGTTTCCAAGTATAAAAGCTTGGAGTCACTGACTGACTGACTGACTGACTGACTGACTAATTGATTGATTGATTGATTGAATGAAAAGCTGATTTATGGGACAACAAAAGAGAAAACCAGAATAAAGAAGCTTCAAAACTGTTTTTGTATATATGAAAAATGACTTTCTGAAATTAAATTGTACAGAGAGAGAGAGTAAGCAGTTAATGAAATTACTTTTATTGAGGATGCTTTCAATTTATCAGAAGGATAAAAATATTACAGGGTCAATGTTGTCTTGTTATCTTGGCTGGAAAATTTCATAAAAATAATCATATATCCAAAGTCAGCCTTGATCTACATCATCCACATACAGAACCTGGGTCTGTATTCATCAACCATTCTTAAGAATATTCTTTGTCTTATTCTCCAAGATTTTCTATATTTGAAAGTAACACAACTCCTGACTGGCTAAACGAAATGGTTAAGCCAATCAGGAGTTGTGTTACTTTCAAATGTAGAAAATTCTGGAGAACAAGACAAAGAACGTTCTTAAGAATAGTTGGTGAATACGGACCCAGGCAGCTTGGTATGTAACAACATACAAAGTCATGAATTAAAACCTAGGGCTCGATGGTTCAATTTCAAAGTTGCCTTAATTCTTTCAAACGGCTGCACTTAGTCATTTCCAAAAGATTCATTCCTCTCTCACTGCATCTTCGCAAGCCAAGGATACTAACTCCACTTTGTTCGTTACGTACCCTTGGCCGCTTGCCTCTTTAAAAATCGAAACTCCCGCTGCGCCACCTATCGAATATCACGAGTTGCGTAACCTTTGCTGATGTTATTTCTGACCAATCAAAATGCTCGTAATAAAATTTGTTAGGCTATGCATCAAATATGGCTGCGCTTTCGGATTCATCACAATTTTCTGAAATTAATCAGACATACGATGATTCACAATCATTTGGCTGTGGAACCCGTCCTAATATTTCACATAATTGATCATGAACTATAAAAAAAACTCATTAAATATCGATTGTGTACTCTTTTTTGGCAAATTTTCGTCACAAACACGACAACTTTCGTTTTTGACGGGCGCTGCCATTATTGTTTTCTGTTTCGCGGAAGATTTCTTGTTACAGATGTTTTTATTGGATGTGATGGGTTTTGATCGCATCCAATGAAATGGCGCAGCGGGAGTTTCGATTTTTAAAGAGGCGAGCGACCAAGGGTACTACCTTAGTATCCTTGGCTTGCAAAGATGCTCTCACTGCTGAATATTGTTATGACTGCAGTTAGGTGGCCAGCAGGTTTGAAAGAATGTTGTCCGAAGTACCAATAGAAAGTCTAGAAAAACACAGTTGCACTGGCTACTGCAACCCGGCCACTGCAATATAAATGAAATTTTGTTGAAAATGGCCTAAACACCAAGCAGACAAACACATAACCTAGAAAGGACTGCTGCATTGAGTGTGCAGTCAACTGTTAACCAGATGACAAAATTTCAGACTAAATCTGAGAATGTTTTGCAGACTATAAATTAAATCTGACTGAAATGATGGGATTTGTCTTTGAAAGGATAAAAAACATGGCCCGGGAAAGGAGAAAATGCTGGTTACCAGCATTTTCTCCATTTTCCACAATGTTTTCAATAGATTTCTGACTAAAGGTCCTCAGAGCATGGGATCGTGTGGTAAAGAATTAACCCTTTACCACACAATACCCAGTTTTAATGACCCCAGGACTTTGGAAATTATTAAACGTAAGTAGAAAATAGTGGTGACCAGCAATTTCTCCTTTGCCCACAATGTTTTCTATCCTTTCAAAGAAAACACCATTGTTTGAGTCTGAGATAATCTCTAATTTATCGTCTGCTGATGCTTTCTATTAGGATAAATGTAAAATTTTGTCATTTGGTGAAGAATTAACTCTTTACCAAACAACAAAATTTTAGACTTGCCCAAACTGGAAACAATTGAAGACCACAAAATAAAATGTGACTCATAAATTGAAATTTGCTTTGGGAAAGGGTAGAAAACATTGTGGAAAAAGGAAAAAATGCTGGTTACCAGCATTTTCTCCTTTTCCCACAATGTTTTCCAAAACTTTTTTCTCTGGGTCGTTAAAAGCTGGGATTGTGTGGTAAAAGGTTAATCAAGTTTTGTGAAGCATCCATCACTCAAACTCTTGTTTTTTACCCAAATTAAAATTTTTGATTAAGGTTACGGCATGCGAGGCGTTATCAAAAACCTACCCCTGCGATCACCCAGCGGGGATTTGTTAGAAAATTTATCAACCATTCTAATGGCTCTAAACCAATCATGGTTAGACATTTCTTAATGGGATTTGAAAGAGAGTTGATCCCAAATCGTATCTAGAAATTTGTCTGCAGTCTTTACATAATGACAGGCTCTGATCTTCCAAAACTTTCACTCGTTACCAGATGACAAGATTTTAGGTTTGTCCTAAACTGAAAGCCTTTGCAGACAAAAAATCAAATGCGACTCAATTGGGGAAATTTTCCTTAAACAGGATAAAAAACATAGTGGGAAAATGAGAAAATGCTGGTAACCATCATTTTCTCCTTTTCTCACAATGTTTTCAAAATATGCTTTCAAAGGCCTGCCTCCTTTGGGTTGTTAAAATTGAATTCCTTGGTAAAAAGTTAAAGCATATTTTGAAAACATCATGGGAAAAGGAGAAAATGCTGATTACCAGCATTTTCTCCTTTTCCCATGATGTTTTCAAAAGTCTCCTTTCCCAGAGGCCTTGCAACTCGTCATTGTGTGTGGTAAACCGTTAAAGTGAAACATAGCCTTCTATGGTATTTTACTTCTGAAAATGAACTAAACAAACTTGTTTTTACCATCTTCAGCCTCTTCAAATATAGGGAGGAAAGCTGATTATTACAGAATCATGAACTGTTTTAACCTTTACCAGTAGGGTTAAAGATCATGGTGCACAACATTCTGTTGGAAGTGTGTTTCGTCGAAATCCATGTACTATGTTTTAAAATGCTGAATGCTAATGTCCTAGATTTATTCTATGAAAAACTCTGTCAGGGAGGAAGATTTGAGCCACAATTCGTCTGGGTTAGGGTAAGGGTCAGGGCTAGGGATCGTTTCGATGAACATGGTTTTCGATGAAATGTCGCACACCCCAAAGACCAACCTTAACTCATTATCACCTGAAACAAATTTGCAGCAGACAAGTTTTTGAAAACATCCTTGTAAATTAGGAAAAGTCAACATCAACAAAGGTTTGGTACATACATGCAAAAACATCGTAAGAACAGGTTAAAATTTTCCTTGAGGTGAATGCAGAAAATGTTGAATAACTCTTTACCACAGTCAATTAATCCAGAGATTTAACAACCCCGAGAAAGAAGGCCTGTGAAAATATCATGGAAAAAGGAGAAAATGTGTGTAACCAGCATTTTCTCATTTTCCCATAATGTTTTCTACCCTTCCAAAAACAAATTTCAATTTTTTGGCCAGAGTTATTTTGTTGTCTGCAAATGCTTTCACTTTGGACTTCAAAAGTTTTGTTGTTTGATAAACAGTTCACCTAAATTTCTCCTTTAAACACTTTTTTTCACAGAATTGGTCAATTTCAAGGCTTGGCTGCAGTTGCTGTTACAGAGAAATTTTTAAGTCCAAAAAGGGGCATAATTCTGTCAAACATTTTAACGGTTATCTGCCCTCCTGGTACAGATCCCCCTTTTGTTCGTTAACAACTATCCAAAGTTGACATGAATATCGTCAACAATACAGAATTCTCAGAAAATGTCTGTCTTCCTGCAACAACAATGACGAAGAGAACAACAAGATTTTACAAACACAGAGACAGCAACAGGGCTATGACAATACCTTGATGTTTTTCTTCGAAAACCGCTGAGCTAAAAGTGTGCCATTCATGACAACACAATGGTTCATTACTTCACCAAGACAAATCTATAGTGGCAGGTCATGTTTGTCATATTCAAAGCACCTTGCTGTGTGACAAGACAGAAAAAGTATCATCATGAATTCTCAGGCAAATCTGATTAACCCTTTACCAAATGACAAAATTTAGACCTGTTCAAATTGAAAGCATTTGCAGATGACAAATTAAATGTGACTCAAAAACTGAAATTTCTCTAAGGGTCGTAAAAAAACATTGTGGGAAAAGGAGAAAATGCTGGTTACCAACATTTTTTCCTTTTCCAACAATGTTTTCAAAAGATTTCTTCTCTAGGGTACTTAACCCTTTACCAGATGACAAAAGTTTTAGACTCGGCCAAATTGCAAGCATCTGCAGATGACAAATAAATCACAAATTATGATCTCTGTCTTTGATGGGGTAGAAAACATTGTGGGAGGAAGAGAAAATACTGGTTACCTGTGGGGAGTTAAATTGATCAATTCTGAATAATAAACACTGACAGAAAAGTACTGGCCTGTAGCGTGTTAACTTGTTATCCTTTAATATTCAATGACCATTGTTTCGACGATGGTTATGTGGGAAAGCAGCCAGTGGCTTGGAGAGAATACTGTGCGGAGTACTGGTAAAAGAAACTCCAGGAAAGCATGGATAGGTGCACTGGCGGCCACGATATAACAGAAATAATGTTGAAAACGGCGTTAAACACCTTACAATCAATCAATTTAATATTCAAGTTTGTCCTCTTGGACATTATATTATATTGCTCAACCTTTAACAAGCAAACCTGTTTGTATGACCCTGAAAAAGGCCTTTGAAAACACTGTGGAAAAGGGAGAAAATGCTGGTAACCAGAATTTTCTCCTTTTCCCACCAAGTTTTCTACCCTTTCACAGACAAATCCCATCATACGGGACATATTTAACTTGTTGATTGAACTTAAGGCTTTCAAATGTTGGCCAATTTCAAACTTTTGTCATCTGGTAAAGAGTTTCCCCAAAACAACTCTACAAATACTGCTTTTTATGCCCCTGCAATCGACAGTTCGGCAAAGCATTGTGTGAAAAGGAGTATTTGTCAGTAACAAGCACTTTCTCTGCCTCTCACAAGTTTTCAAAATCAAACTTGGGACTGTGAATGACTGACATGAGAAATTTTGATGAATCTTTAAAGATACAGCTTTAAAGCCAGAAAGAAAAAAACACTGTTAAACTTGAAAGAGTGTAGAATGGCTCAGAATTTGGTCGACTGTGTAAACATAAATTAACAAAATATATGGTATAAGGGGTAGAGAAACTCAAGGGATTAGTCCTCATTTAAAACTGGAAACAACAAAAGTGATTTCTTTGAAGGCTGTCAAAAAATGAATATCATTTCCTATTTGTCATAATCTGTGCAACCTTGCAGCCGTCAGGGGCAACATTTGGCATGAAGATACAAGAATGATTATAGTTTCATAAAATAAAGATTAAATGGGTTAAAAACTGGCTGAAAATTAGTATAGATATATCTTTAACCTTTAGAGTGCATAACAAACCTGACAGACTTTTTGATTCTAGCAATAAGACCAAAATAAGTGCAACATGATGGTTGTTCTTGTTCAGAATGTCTCAGCAAAGTGGACAGTGTAGATCAATGATCAGAAGGCATGTTATGTGCATTTTGACCTTGACCTATACTGGCCACAAGGGTAGCTAGTCGGGAAAGGTGCTCTAACTCTTAGAATGCTGAATTAATGAAATGGACCTCTTTAAACAGGAAATACCATTTGAAATATTGTCATTTCAAGCTTGTTTTGGCCAGAATGTGCAAAAAGTTAGCAGACAGTGAAGATCCAAGATCAGACTGCACAGAATGTGCAGTCTGATCTTGATCTACACTGTCCTCAAAGACAACTTAAGTCGGTTGCAGCGCTTTATGGGTTAAGGGTTAAAAAATCAGAGATTAATTACAATGAACTTTTGAGTGCCAACTTCTGTACAGGCTAATTTCAGACAAACCTAAACTGTTAGGGGTATAAGTAGCTAAGTGATTAACACTTTACCACACAACCCAACTTTTAACAATCTAGGGAAGAAGGCTTTTGAAAACAATGTTGGAAAAGGAGTAAATGCTGGGTAACTAGCATTTTCTCCTTTTCTCACTACGTTTGCAACCATATCAAGAACAAATTTCTTCTTTTGGGCCACCTTTGATTTGTCGTCTGCATCTGCTTTCAATTTGGACTAGTCAAAATTTTTTTTTCTTTTGGTAAAGGGATGAGGTGCTCAATAAATAATCCAGAATTCCAGCATTTTCTTAAAACTACAATTAGAGTCGGCATCTTTGATTCTAGTCTTACAATTCAATATTCTGGAAGCAAATGAACTTTGAAAGACCCTGTTGTAACAAACTGTCAGACTTGGATGAATATCCATACTTTTAAATGGCATAAAATAAATTTGTAGACATTTTGACTCCCAAATTGTTGTTTACTTTTGGCTGCTAGTAAGCCTTTAAACCATTGTTATCAGGCAAAACACTATAGGAAACTGTATTGGATAAGATCAACAGCCAATCAAAATTTTTGTTTTGACCCATATCCAAGTGAATGTGATTTTTATGCCATAGCATCAGAAATCAAAGTACTGAAAGTACTAACAGAAAGTGATGGTAGTAAGTAGGTTTTAACAATGGACCATTTCATTAAAAATTATTCATCTGATGGTTGACAACACTTTTTTTTAGCATTTATTCACGACTGTTTTTCACAAAATCATGTATCTAAGCATTTTGCATGCGGTTTTAGGTGTTAGGAAAGTGGTTTGGGTTGGAATGACAGTGGTTTCAGGTATTTATCAAGTGGTTTGGAGTGTTTTGGGTTGTTTCTCTTACTTATTCATCTACAATGACCAGGGTCCGTATTCACCAACCATTCTTAATACCGTTCTTAGACTTATTCTTCAAGATTTTCCAAGTTTGAAAGTAACACACCTTCTGATTGGCTAAACCAAATGGTTTAGCCAATCAGAAGGTGTGTTACTTTCAAATTTGGACAATTTTGAAGAACAAGACCAAGAATGTTCTTAAGAATGGTTGGTGAATACGGACCCAGGTCATGTCAAAGCTGCAAAGTGAAGGCCAATTTCAAATTTAGAGCTAATTCTATAACATCAATCTAAGTTCATTGTTTGTGTAATTGGCTTGCACAGTTTTTTGGTCCACATGTTATTTTCACATATTAAATGACACAGATGCATCTATTCATTGATCTTTGAGGACCTATTTTTCTTGAAACAGAGGATTGATTCATCGTCATGGGACTTCAGGTTGACTTTTGACACAAGAAGACGAGACCCATGAAAGGTCATCACCTTCTAAAAATATTCCAACACAGAGGGAAAAAAACAATAGATTCACTGTTGTTCCATCTTTAACTCTTTACCATAGGACAAAATTCAGACTTGTCCAAGTTTAAAGCATTTGCAGACGACAAATCAGAGGTGGCTGAAATTATGGAACTTGCATTTGATTCTGTAGAAAACATTATGGGAAAAGGAAAAAAATCTATGCTTCGCTGGTGTTTCCCACATAAACGTCAAAATAATGATTGGCATGAGAAGAATGAATCTGGAAGTAACGATAATCATAATCCGAAAGAAATTAGCCAAGCTCAGGGGATTCGAATCAGCAACTCCCTGATGTCAAGTCTTGTCTGCTACCCAATGCACGAAGACTTGTTTTTGGAGTCAATGAACTTAAAACTTATATGACATTACAACATGGAGTCTAAAAAACATATGTTTCAATATCAGTTTTCATAATCTTTACTTTTAAATATCCCTATGGGATTCATATTTTTCCCACCAATAACTGAAAGTTGAATATTTATGGTTTAAAAGCTAGAGGGTCATTAGCAACATATAATTATAACTGTTGTCAGGGTACAATATCCTCTTTTTTCAAAATAACATGTTTGTCCCATTTTTCTCCTATCCTTTTCACTTCTTTATGACTAACCCTTGCCATTTAACTCTTTACCAAATGACAAAATTTCACTCTTCTCCAAATTCAAAGCAGTAACTGTTGCAGATAACAAATTAAATGTGGCTCAACTGATGAAACCTGACTCTAAAAGGGTAGAAAACATTGTGGGAAAAGGAGACCTTGCTGGTTACCAGCATGTTCTCCTTTTCCCATAATGTTTTCAGAAGGCTTCTTCCCCAGGGTCATTTAAACTCAGGATTGGTTGGTAAATGGTTAAAAAAATATAAGAGGATTCTCTTACAAAAACCATAGTGCTCCAAGTAGGATCAAACATGAGGCTGCTTGGTAATGAAACCTTTGCTTTACCACTGGGCCATGCAGGACCTTAAATACCTTCCATAATGACCACAGTTAACTCTACATACATGAACAGGACAACATGGGTAATTCTGCACAAGGATAATGCCCTGTTCCTGGAGGTCTATGAATTATTTATGGAAGTCATTCAGCAGCCAACACTAATCAGTTTGGGAGCCATTAACAATAATAAACACTATTCCTTTATTGAATTTATAATTGTTTGTCCCTGGGTTCCCTTGGGCAAGGAGTATTAGCCATGCTTGTTGCTGTGAGCCAGTCTTCACCCTTTAATCCTCCACCATACAATCCCAGCTTTCATGATCCTGAGATAAACTTTTATAAAACATCATGGGAAAAGAAGAAAATGCCATTTTCTCCTTTTTACCACAATGTTTTCTATCCTTTCAAAGAAAAACTTCATAATTTAAGCTGCATCAACAAATGCTTTTAGTTTGGACAATTATAAATTTCTGTTTCTCTGCTAGTACAGGGCTAACAGACAAATGATAGACTTGTCCATAATGAGAGCATTTAGAGATGATCAATGGCTTAAACAGTTAGATTTGTCTTTGATGGGGTTGAAAACATTGTGGGAAAAGAAAAAAAATACTGGAAGTCGGCATTTTCTCCTTTCCCCTCAACATTTTCAACAGCCTTATTCCTCAACATCTGCAACCACAGCATTATGTAAGATGAATACAGGTTGCTTGCTAAATAGAGGTGGACAATTAGAAAGGTTTTATTAAAAATAGTTGTAGTGAAACATATCCCCTTGAAGTAAGTAATACAACAAATTGTAACAGTTTATTTGTTTTTATGGTATTTACCCTTTTGTGTAAGCAACTGGCTGCTTTCTCACATGAGAGGAACGAATCATGTCCCAATGACTATCATCCATGAAAGAAATAGGGGATTCTAAAACACAACCATGCATAAGTGCAGTATTTTGGCTATTTTTCCTGATTGACAAGGTCCATTTCATTGACCCTGTAACCCTTTACCACACAATCCAGAGTTTTAATGAGCCTGAGGAAGAAGCCTTTTGAAAACATTGTGGGAAAAGGAGAAAATGCTGGTTCCCTGCATTTTCTCCTTTTCCTACAATGTTTTCTACCCTATCAAAGACAGAAATCATCATTTGAACTAGATTAATTTTGTCTGTTGTCTGCAAATGCTTTCAATTTGGTCAAGTCCAAAATTTTGTTGTTTGGTAAAGAGTTAAAGACCTGAACCTGGCTTTAATTGCTTTTGCCAACAGTGTAGATCAAGATCAGAGAGTACTGAGCACACCATCTGATCTTTGACTTTCACCATCTGCTGCTTAGTTACATACTTTGGCAAAGACAAACTTGAATAAGGGCAAGTATTTCAGCTTTTTTCCCCAAATTGAAAACATCAGTTTTCATTAATCCTTTAACCCTTTCCCAAACAAGCCCTGGTTTTCACGTGTCTACAGTATAAGTGTTTTGAAAACACTGTGGGAAAATGAGAAATTGCTCGTAATGAGCAATTTCTCCTTTTACCACAGTGTTTTCTACCCTTTTTGAGACCTTTCTGCCATTTTTATCAAATTTAAAATTGTCATCTGCAAACTCTTTCAGTTTGGACCAGTCCAAAATTTGTTGTTTGGGAAAGGGTTAAGGTGCTGGACGAGGACTTGGTTAATTTAGCAGTGTAAATCAAGATCAGACTATACAGAATGTGCAATCTGATCTTGGAAATACACTGTCTGCTTCCATGCCACATATGTTGTTAAAAAGCCTTGAACCTGCCATATCAATCTACATCATCTACATGACAAAGAATGTCCATTTTCATTTATTTAACAGTACAATAGTCATTATTGTTTCCAAGGTGACAAAGTTCCAGACTTCTCCATGTTAAAAGCATTTGCAGATGACAAGTTAGATGTGCCTCAAATGATGATTAGTGTCTTTGATAGTGTAGAAAACATTGTGAGAAAAGGAGAAAATGCTGGCTACCAGCATTTTCTCCTTTTCTCACAATGTTTTCAAAAGCCCTCTTCCTTAGGATTGTTAAAACAGTCAGGACTGTTTAGTAATATGTTAACTCGGAGCTCTAAAGGATAATCACAGCAAATGTGTCAAAGAGTTGGAAAAGCTAATACATTACTTGTCACGTGCTATAAAACAAAGCCCTTCATCTGGAATAATCACATGCTTTGCCTCAAATCATCATCTTCTGCAGACAACATTTGCGTTGTAAAAAATGAAATAAGCCACACTATGTGAAAAAGGGTTTAATGCATCTGCAAACAGTATTTACCAATGTAAGCCTGCACAGACTAAAATCAGCCTGCAGTCCACTAGGCTGACCTGCATCAAAACTCTTTGCTATTGGTCCATTTTTTGCATGTCCAAGGACCATTTAGTCGTTGTTTGTTTGGACAAAAATGGATGTTACGGATCCATAATAATATGATGGCTAGCTTGGGATAATGGATCACCGAGACGTATAAAACCCCCTATTGCCAGATCACAACTCTAACGGAATCTAATTCTTTTAACTGTTAGGCTGCTCAGTGTAGCTCAAGGACCTTTTGTGGACAGTGTTGATCAAGATCAGACTGCACAGAATGTATGCAGTCTGATCTTGGATCTACACTGTCCGATAAGGAGATATTTTTCCTAAAACAAGAGGGTCATTGGCCCTAAAGCGCTCACCTGAGTAAAGTCATCTAAGATTTACAAAACTGGTTGTAATGATTTAAAACATACAAGTGTTAGTGGCCTACTTTAAGACCCACTTTATCTATTTTTGAACTTGTGAGAAATATAATCATGACAAACATTCTGACTGATTTTCATGAATATCAGGCTGAAATATGGCCTCTAGAATGCACACAAGGTTTTACTAAGATTTGGCCCAGTGACCTACTTTTTGGCCTGATGTGACCCAATCTCAAACTTGATGGATATCAAGACAAACATTCTGACCAAATTTCATGAGTATACATCTTGAAATGTAGCTTCTAGAGTGCACACAAGATCTGGCCCGGTGACATACTGTTTGACTGATGCGACCCAGTTTCGAACTTGTCTGAGATTTTATAAAGACAACCATTCTGAGAAAGTTTCATGAGTATCAGGCTGCAAATAGGGCCTCTTGATTTTATCAAGACAAAAATTCTGACAAAGTTTCATGAGTATCCGACTGAAAATGTGGCCTCTAGAGTGGAGTCAATAGGTAACTGTTGATGCCCAGCCGACCCACAACAGACACAGCCCGATCACAAAAGCTCACCTGGCTTTTGGCTTTGAAGTGGACAGCCAAGCAGTTTATAGCAAATCAGCATCTTCTGCACTAAAAAATCATTTTCTCATGAATCAGATGTTGTCAAACTTAGTGCAAACCTTTTAGAAAAATTTAATACCCTTGGGACTTTCAGAGGAGAAAATTATGGTATTTGTGTTAATGAAATTAAATAAAATATTCAGAATGTTTCAACATAAAATGTTCCACAGATAAAGATAGCACATTTATCTGGGTTTCAGTTATGGCAGATGGCAAAGCAAAAAATTTTCCATTGAGAAATCAGCAGTATTTACTGCAATTCTATTGATTCTACCTGCGATCATGATCATTATTTTGGACACTAAATAGAATTTGCAACCAATTTGGGCCACTTTACTTCAATATTTTACTCCCTAAAAGTTCTTCCAAGTTGAGGAGATTTATGTTATCAAATGTGTACAACGTCATCGAAAGTGTATAAATTTTCTGATAGTACATTGTTAACTCTTTCACCAGACAACAAAACTTTAACACCAGGTCTCACAGACCTCGAGTCGATCCCGAATTTTAAATTTTCCAATTCGCGGTGAATTCCGGTAGCTTCGGGAGATTTGTTGTGCTTCGTGAATTAAATCGGCGTTGATTCGGGCTCAAAAACGCTTCAGGAGAAAAATTTCAACATGCGCAAATTTTTGTACCGAATTCAAAGTTTGAGCCAAATTGATCAGAAATTGTCGTTTTGGTGTGCTTTATAGTACTTCGTACCACATCGTAGTGTTTTGGTGTACTTCATAGTTGTCAATTCGGCGTTGTTCGGGTAAGAAACAGGCCCAAATTCCACGTAATTTCCCGTCTAAAGCACATCGAGTCACGCTGCAGTACACTGAGTTACACCCGATCCACACCGAAGTACTACCAATACCATCACTGAGATGCCGAATTTGCATCCTGAGGTAAGCTGACTTACACCGAACAATGACAAACTACCATGAAGTCATTCCGAAACACTCTGAAGCAATACCGAAGTACCACATAGTACCCCGAATTTTGGAAGAGTATAAAAAGGCATGGCGATTTTAAAAGTTATTGTCTTTTCCAAATCGCACCCACCACCGCCTTTGTCTCTTGTGCTTAAGGTGTGGTCGGTGCTGTTTGTATTCCAGCCCCTGCTGTTGCTGAACAAGACTTTGCTCAGCCAGGGCCTTCTCCTTCTTCTAGATTTCGATGTAGATGTAGCACATGATGGCAATGATGACTTCTTCACCTGTGGTTGGCATGTTGTCACCTCAAAAGTTTTAGGATGACTGATTCTAGGCTGAAAATTGAAGAATTTATACACTGGGGTGTGTCTTTGCTTTGTAGTACCTAGGCTTAAAAACTTGGCGTACTTTGGGAGAAAATCGGGCTGAAAGCATAGTAAATCATAGTATATTGTAGCATGTCATTGCACATCCTAAAAAAATGGCTGTGCTTCAAGAAATATGCCCTGAAGGTCCATCGAACGGCTTGTTTTCGTAGTGATTTGGGAAAAACACTGTCTCCCGAAGTACTATGATTTTTGGGGGATTCAGGCTCTGACACATGACCGGGGGTTGGGGGACGGTTGCTAGATTGGTCCAAATAAACAGAAGTTGCAGACGACAAATTAAGATTAAGTATATTTCAAATTTTGGAATTTGGTTTTGAATGGGCAGAAAACGTAGGAAAAGGAGAAAATGCTGGTTACCAGCATTTTCTTCTTTTCCTACAAAGGCTTCTTCCCCAGGTCATTAAAAGTTGAGATCATGTGGTAAAGGGTTAATCCCATCTATTTGTGAAATAATTAGGATTATGTCACATGTCATTTAAATTTATTCTAGCTTTTTTGTGTCAACTTAATCCATGGATTAGCCATGAAGCACGCCCATTTCGTTTAGAAAAAAGCTTGAGGAGTGTTAATCAGAGGGGGGGCGTGTGTCTTATTAGGAAATGTCTATATGTGATAATTCGGTTATGTAAAAATTAGCCCTGAAAAACATCATAACCTCTTCTTTCTATAGAATGCAAAAAAGCAGGAAACCTCTAAAGTTTGAAGAACCAAACAGTCTGACTTACAGAACCTTTAACCCGACTGCTAAATGGTGTTTTTACAACCTGCTGAAAAGGGCCTTTGAAAACATTGTGGAAAAAGGAGAAAATGCTGCTAACAAGCATTTTCTCCTTTTCCTCCAATATTTCCTACCCTTTCAAAGACAAAAACATGTAGTGTCATTTTAGGTATACATAGTTTTTCGTCTGCAAAATGCTTTCAATATGGACCCATTTAAAATTTCGTCATCTGTACAGGAGTTGATGCTTTACCATACAATCCTATGTATTAATGACTCTGATGAGGAAAGCTTAGGAAAACATTGACGAAAAGGAGAAAATGATAGTAAACAGCATTTTCTCCTTTTCCAACTATCTCTCCTACCGTTCGCAATACCAATCCCATCATTGAGCCACATTTAATTTGTCATCTGCAATCACTTTCAATTTGGATACTTTAAAATTTTGTTGTTTGGTAAAAAAGTAACCCTTTACAAATCAATACCGAGTTTTCATGATTATGACCTTTTCCCACAATGTTTTCTAACCTTCAACAGGCAAATCCCATTCTTTCTCTCATACTCATTATGTTGTCTGCCAATGCTTTCCAATTGGACCAGTCTAAAAGGGTTACCAGCATTTTCTTCTTTTCCCACAATGTTTTCAAAGACTTCTTTCTCAGAGTTGTTAAACTCAGGATTGTGTGATAAAAAGTTAAGCATAATCCCTAAAAGTTCTATACTAATATTTGTGTCTGAACTAGCAAGTTCATTGGGTGCTCCTTGCTGGGGAAAAAGTGAAGCCCCCGGAGTGCTACATTCAGTAAACAGTTATTTTTTGGTCACACGGGACCAAAATATCTCAATGTGAAGGTCACTTGCACAGGAAAGAGTGAAACCCTCAGATTACTAAGTAGGGTTAACATTTTAGCCATGCTCTGGCAAAGGGGGGCTTAATGCATCTCCTTGATGCATGATACCAAGCCTCATGTGATTTGTGGTTCATAAAATACATTTGGTATCACAACTGATGGAATCAGGAGGTAAGCTGGTCCTTGGATTGGCAGAAAATTGACCAGTGGCTAAATTTTTGTTTCGATCCAGGTTAGCCTGCACAGACTGCATAGGCTGACCTGGGTCCATACTTTTTGCAGCTGCATTAGGCTCATTTATTTTGTGGTCATAATTAACCCATTATCACAGAATAATGACCCTCAAAGAAAGAGGGCTATTGAAAGCATTGTAGGAAAGGGAGAAAATGTTGGTAAACAACAGACAATGTCCAACAATGTTTTTCGACATTTCCAGAACATATCTTTTAACTTAGCAGTGTTTAATGTCATTTGCAACTGCTTTTAGTTTTGACATTTTAAATTTTGCTGTCTGGTGAAGACTTAATCCTATATCCAATGACAAAAATTCAGACTTATGTATATGGATGGAAGTTGCAGAAGACAAATTTGATGTGGCTAAGGAATTAGAATTAGAGGTTTAAATGATAGAAAATGCTGGCTACCAGCATTTTCTCCTTTTCGCTCAATGTTTTCAAAAGTTTCCTTTCTCAAGGTCGTTTATAATCAGGATTGTGTGGTAAAGGGTTAAGCAGGGAATTGCTAAGAAAGATTTCCTAAATGACATTGATCTTGTTGATTGAACCATTATTATCAATTTTCTTGACATGAGTTGTCCATTTCACCTACACTCAGGTTTTTCTTGCAAAATCTGTTCTATGCTGGTCTACTTTTAGTCGACAATTTTAACAGTCAAGCAGTGCTTGCTTTTTGGCTCATCTGATTGGTTTCTGTGTTTGCATTGAGTTTAAATCTTCAAAACACAATCCCGAGTTTTAACGACCCTAAGGAAATAGGCTTTTACCTTGTGGGAAAAGGAGAAAATGCTGGTAAACAGCATTTTCTCCTTTTCCCACAAGGCTTTCTTCACTTTCACAGACAATTTACCATCTTTTCAGCCACATTTAATATCATGTCATCTGCAAGTGTTTCAAATTTTGACAGGTCTGAAGTTTCACTGTTTGGAAAAGAGTTAATACTGTTTAAACACCTTCGGTCATATCACGGCAGTCAGACTGCACTTACGCATGTGTTTCCTGGCTTTCTGGCACCAGTTCTGTTCACCAATCTGAACACAAAGCGTTCATGATGAACTTTTGTAATCAAGCTCTATCCTGTGTGCGCTCCAAAGGACATAGTTTCAGTCCAATGCTCGTGAAACTTAGAATGTTGTCGAAAAGTTCCAAAGGTTGACAGCACTCATCACGGGATTCAAACCTGAAACCTTTGATATCAGAGGCCAATGCTCTACCCTTACACCATCGTCTCCCACAACTAACCAAAGATTGGCTCATGAAAACATAATGGCAAATGGAGAAATCACTCATAATGACCATAACGAGCTGATTACCTACCAACATTTTCGTCCTTTTCCCACAAACTATTTCCCAAGTTTTCTTCACTTGGATTGTAGGAACATAGGATTTGTTAGAAGTTTAAGCTAAAAGCAAGAAGAATCTTAAAACAATAATCCTGTTTACTTTTGGAACAACCTAGGTTTTCTGCTGCGCTGTTTGTCCTATTACTGTAAAAGTGGATGTTTTTGCGGGTCTTAAATTTCATGAATTACCAAATACTGAATGTATGTGTGCAAGTACTTCTACTGTAATAAGTTATTATTGAATTTATAAATCTCTATACATGTTTTTAATTTTGATGAAACATGTTTAATTGGCAGTATTAGCTGCCACTAGACTTGTATTCTGGTCGACGTTGATGAAAAAAGGCACTCACTGATGTCAACAAGAATCCCAGTCAATTGCTCCCACATGAACTGGTGTCTAGGTAAAATATTCCTTAACCCTTTACCAAACGACAAAATTTTAGACTTGTCCAAATTGAAAGCATTTGCAGATTACAAATTAAGTGTAACTCAAAACATGAAATTTGTCTTTCATAGAGCAGAAAACAGTCTGGGAGAAGGAGAAAATGCTGGTTACCAGCATTTTCTCCTTTTCCCATAATGTCTTCAAAGGCCTTCTTCCTCAGCGTCCTTAAAAGTTGGGATTGTGTGGTAAAGGGTTAATGTAGCTTAAATTTATGCTGGCGGATATCTTGGGATTTATTATTACCCCCTTTTCCAACAATGTTTTCAAGGGCATTTTCTTCCAGGTTATTAACCCTTTAACACACATTCAAAAGTTTAAACGACCCCAAGAAAGAATGCTTTTGAAAACATTTTAGGAAACTCAGGAGAAAATGCTGGTAACCAGCATTTTCTCTCTTTCCCACAATGTTTTCTATCTTTTCAAAGACAAATACTATCATCAGAAACACATTTGAATTGTCATCTGCAAATTCTTTTAAAATAGATGATTCTAAAATTTTGCCACATGGTAAAGGGTTAAAACATTAGATAATTATGCCAAAGGATTAACTCTTTACCAAAATGAAAATATTCTATTCTTGTCTATTTTGAAATTATTTGCGAGCAATAAATTAACTCTGTACCAAACAACAAAATTTTACTCAAGTCCAAATGGAAAGCATTTGCAGATGACACAATAAATGTGACTAAAAATTTATATTTGTTTTGTGAAGGGTAGAAAAACATTGTGGGAATAGGAGAAAATGCTGGTAAACAGCTGATTACCAGCATTTTCTCCTTTTCCCACAATGTTTTCAAAAGGCTTCTTTCTCAGGGTCATTAAAGTCAGCATTGTGTGGTAATGGGTAAAATGCAGCTCAAATGATGGGATTTGTCTATTGGCAAAGGAAGAAAACATTGTGAGAAAAGGAGAAAATACTGCTTACCAGCATTTTCTCCTTTTCCCACAATGTTTTCAAAAGCCTTATTTTTCAGGGTCATTAAAACACTGGATTGTTTGGTAAAGGGGTTTATCAGATAAATTTACCTGTTGAGCCTTTGTTTAATGGTAATCTTTAATGGTAATTTCATTAGATTTAATTGCATCCCAAAATGCACAATCTACACTAAAGTGCAAAGTAACACTGGTATAATTTCTGTCTAATCAAAAAACAGATTCACTGATATTTGGATCGTTTCCTGAGGATTTTCCTTTCTAGAATCTCAGATGCTATTTGTACCTCTGAAACTAATCAACTTCACATTTTGGACTTTAAAGGGGCCTTTTTAACTATTTAAGCTGCAAATTGAATTAGCCATGCCCTTTGAAAAGGGGGCTTAATGCATCTGCATCAAGTATCAACCCAAGTCAGCCTGTGCAGTCTGTGGAGGCTGACCTGAGCTGAAACTTTTTGCTATTGGTCAATTTTCTGCAAGTCCAAGGATCATGATACAATCTTGTTGGACAAAATGGACTTTATGGAACCATGATCATGCAATGAATTATGCTTGGTATAATGCATTACGGAGATGAATTAAGCCCCTTTTTGCCAGGGCATGGCTAAAACGTTTTTGTTAAATACTACTACTGACTAGTACTACAAATTATACTTTTCCCCGCAAACATGCAGGAACCGGATAGTTACGTAAAGTTAACCCTTAGAGTGCCGAATATCCTATTGCATATTTTCAACCAAAGAATACAACCCAAATAATTGCAATGTCATAGTCGCTTTTGTCCACAGCTTTTGTAACACCTGAAGTAAGAATGCCTTTGAAAACATCATAAGAAAAGGAGAAAATGCTGGTTACCAGCATTTCTCCTTTGCTCATGATGTTTGCTACCCTGTCAACAACAAATATCATCATATGAGCCTGAAAAGTAATTGATCTTAATTAATTTTGAAAATTCCAGGAGCCTGTCATCACTTCAGGTGTTAAAAACACAGGCTTGTTGGGTAAAGTGTTAAATATTATGACAAAAGAAAGAGAAACAGCTTATTTGGATAATTTCCCTGATGTGCTATTTCTTTAAAATCTCCCGAAATATGTGTCATCAAAAGAGGACTATAAATCAGAGAAACAGCAAATTGATGAGTTGTGACCTTTTCATTCTGAATTCAAATGCTTTCGAAAGTTTTATTACCTGGAAAGGAGTTTAGGTACCAAAGGAAGTACAGTATGCAATCCTACTTTCACTCTGACTTTTAACAACCTTGATAAAGAAAGCTGGTAACCATCATTTTCTCCTTTTCCCATGTTTTCTACCCTTTCAAAACAAAATTTCAATTTTTGGTTCACTTTTATTATGTCGTCTGCACATGTTTTCAGTTTGGACAAGTCTAAGATTTTGATGTGTGGTACAGAGTTCAACGACACTGAGCATGAAGGCTTTTGAAAACATAGTAGGAATAGCAGAAAATGCTGGTAAGCAGCATTTACAACTTTTCCTACAATGTTTTCTGTCTTTCCATTAACAAATTTTAATTTTTTAACCACATATATGTAGTAGTCTGCCAGTGCTTCCAATTTGGACATGTCTAAAAATATGTCGTTTTGTACAGGGTAATGTAAACACTAGAGCAAAATTCAAAATATGCTGGTAACCAGCATGTTCTCCTTTCTCACAACCTTTTCTACTGTTTTCAATACAAACCTTACCCTTTAGATCACAATTTGTTGTCTGTAAATGCTTTCAATTAGGACTAGTCCAAAATTATGTCATTTGGTAGAGTTCATACAGCTACATTTAAAAATATTTTCCTTCCCTGTAGCTCAATCTATGCTTGATTAACTCTCTACTAAACAACACAAAATTGGAGTCATCCAAACTGAAAGCACTCCCAGATGACAATTTAAGTGTGGCTGGAATTATGCTTTTAGGGTGTGAAAGGATAGAAAGCATTGTAGGAAAAGGACAAAAAACTGGTTACCAGCATTTTCACCTTTTCCCACAATGTTTTTAAAAGGCTGTTTCTTGAGGGTCGCTAAACCTCCGGATTGTGAGGTAAAGGGTTAATACAGGTTGCTTGCTTGATAGAGGTGGTCACTAAGACAGGTTTTACTGTAATAGCGATTTCTCCAGCTGTTACACAACACTTTTATGAGTAGAGCCTTAGAGAGCAAAATAAACCGAGCAGATATATTCAGGTAAGAAATGTTTAGATCCAAGTTATTTCAATTCCTAGGTTGTTATCGTCCAGAACTGTCCAGGCACTGTAGATCAACAACCATATTGCATGTTTTGTGCAGTCTGACCTTAACCTACACTGCCTGCAAGGTCAAATCAAAAAAGCTCGCAGAAGCCACTCAAGTCATGAAAGGCACTATATTGGTTAAACTCTTCTACTTTGGCATCAGCTGGCCCCTACAGAGTGGTGTGTCATGTTAACACAATTTTGTCATGGGGGCTTTCTGAGAGTAAACAAGCCTACTATATTGTCCCTTTTTAACGCCCCGGGGGGGGATTACATTTTCAGTGGGGGGAGGGGGGGCCAATTAATACAGGTAAAACAACTCAGAATTTTCTGAGGATGACATTAACATTACCATCCAGGTTTTAGTCGGTGCCAACTGTAAATTTTGATAGCCATTTTAGAATTTGACTGTATTTAGAGCAGAATATTGAATTAACCACTATCATGATTCATCTGGAATTTAATTTGCAATCACAATTAATATGTGACACTGGTCTTAGATACCTTCTAACAGATTTTCTAAGTGTAACAAACTTTGTGTAATAGGAAGTTTAAAATGTTATGAGAAGTGTATGTTTATTTGGATAGTCTGAATCAGGAGGTAAGCTGGTCCTTGGATTGGCAGAAAATTGACCAGTGGCTAAATTTTTGTTTCGATCCAGGTTAGCCTGCACAGACTGCATAGGCGATGGTTATGTGGGAAAGCAGCCAGTGGCTTGGAAAGAATATTGTGCGGAGTACTGGTAAAAGAAACTCCAGGAAAGCATGAACAGGTGCACTGGGCGCCGCGATATAACTGAAATAATGTTGAAAACGGCGTTAAACACCATACAATCAATCAATCAATATGAGTGCTGTAAGTGTATTCCAGCTGATTAATTTCAACTTTATTGATTGACTGGTTATATGGTACACTGTTTTTCAGTCAGAAAAAAGCTGGGGGAGCGTTAATTAGAGGTGGCGCATCTATAAGGTACATATAAACAGACAGAAAAAAAAGAAAGAAATAAACACTGATCTCATTATTCTGGGTGAAAAATGCCATATATTTATCCCTCCTATTAGGGCATCTTTTTCTCCCCTGATAGTCTTTAATTGGCTGCAGCTTTTCTATTTTCCAATTGCGAGCTAGATTCTGTCAGGCCGTCGGGCAAAAATTGCAAGAAACAACTTCCAATATTGCCTCTCTCTGATACTTCCTTTACAGATCCTAGCCTAACAAGATATCTTGTGTTCAACAGTTCTCTGGGTAATAAGCTTTCTTGTGCTTAACCCTTTATCACATAATCCCGTGTTTTAATGACCCTGAGAAAAGGCCTTTTGAAAACATTGTGGGAAAAAGAGAAAATGCTGGTAACCAGCATTTTCTCCTTTTTCCACAACGTTTTCTGTCCTTTCCAAAACAAATTTTAATTTTTAGTCATATTTATTTTGTCGTCTGCAAATGCTTTCAATTTGGACTAGTGTAAAATTTTGTCCTTTGGTAAAGAGTTAACTCTTTCCCAGATGACAAAAGTTTGGACTCAACCTGAAAAGCATTTGCAGACAAGAGATTAAATGTGGCTAAAATGATGGGATATGCCACTAAATGGGTAGAAAAAACATTACCCGAAAAAAAGAAAATGCCAATTACCAGCATTTTCTCCTTTTACCACAATGTTTTCCAAAGTTTTCTTTTTCCTCAGGGTCATTAAAACTCAGGATTGTATGGTAAAGCCCTAAAGATTTTGTGCAAAGCTTTTGAGCTTTCATAGAAAATGCTGTAGTATCACCTTTGACCCAATTCCTAATACTTTACCAGTGTCTGGGGCTAATCTTTTCAAACAGATATCCAGCTTTAAGTCTTTAAGGCCCAATCCATTGTTTTACAGACCTGGGCAAATGGCTTTTGAAAATACAGTGGTAGAAGGAGAAAATGCTATAAACCCACCATTTTCTGCTTTTACAACAAATTTAACTCAACAAATTTAACTCTTTACAAAACAAGAAAATTTTAGACCTGGTGCTAATTGAAGGCATTTGCAGACAACAAAGTAAGCATTATTCATAAACTGAAAGTTGCCTTCGAAAGGGTAGAAAACATTGTGAGAAAATGAGAAAATGCTGGTTACCATCATTTTCTCCTTTTCCAACTATGTTTTCAAATGCCTTCTTTTTCAGGGTTGTTAAAACTCAGGGTTGTGTGGTAAAAGGTTAATATCCTTTCAAGGACGAATCCCACAACTTAGGCTACGTTTCATTCATAGTCTGCGAATGTTGTTATTGTTGAAAAGTCTAAAATCTTGTCACCTGGACAAGGGCTAGATCTTTAGCAGACCACAAAAATATTACTTGTCCAAATTGAAAGTCTTTTCAGATTACAAACTGAATGTAAAATGGAATTTGTCTTACAAAAGGTAGAAAACATTTTTGGAAAAGGAGAAAATGCTTGTACTCATTTAACCCTTTACTACAAAATCCTGACTTTTAACAACCCTGAGGAAGAAGCCTTTTGAAAACATTGTGGGAAATGGAGAAAATGCTGGTAACCAGCATTTTCCTTTTTCCCACAATGTTTTCTACCCTACCAAAGACAAATTTCATCATTTGAGCCACATTTAAGGTGTCTGCAAATGCTTTGAATTTGGACAAGTCTACATTTTTGTTGTGTGTTAAAGAGTTAAACCACATTTAACCCTTTCCATAACAATCCCGTATTTTAACTCTTAACCATAAATGACAATTTTTTTGTACTCAACCAAACTGAAAGCAATTGCAGATGACAAAATAAACAAAGCTCAAATGATGATATCTGTTTTTTATAGGGTAGAAAACAATGTGGGGAAAGGAGAAAATGCTGGTTACCAGCATTTTCTGCTTTTCCCACAATGTTTTCAAAAGGCCTCTTCCTCAGGATCATTAAAACTTGGGATTGTGTGGTAAAAGGTTATAGAACCTGAGGAAAGAAACTTTCAAAAACATTGAGGGTCATGGAGAAAATGCTAAAAATCAATATTTTCTCCATTTCCTACCATGTTTCTGTAAATTTTTGGGGGGGAAGGGTAGAAAAACATTGTGGGAAAAGGATGAAAATGCTGGTCACCAGCAATCTCTTCTTTTCCCACAATGTTTTCACAAGCTTTCTTACTGGGGGGGGGGGGGGGGGGTCGTTAAAACTCAGGATTGTGTGGTAAAGGTTTAACCCTTCAGGTGCTACACATGACTCACTGACCTTCTGCAGACAGTGTGGATCAAGATCAGACTGCACAGAATAAGCAATCTGATCTTGGATCTACCCTGTCTGATAAGAAGATGTTTTTCTCCAAACAGTAAGTTTGATATAACATAATTCGGATTTTTTCCATCGGCTTGAAAGTTTTATTTAACTTATTTAGCAGGATAAGGGTAAAGTAATTTGCCTTTACATAATTCATTGAACCAAACAAAGAAACTGAGACAGCCTAAATATACTGGTAGAAGGTGATTGTATAATAACTTGGTGAATTATAAAACACAACATTATCATGAAACAGCAACGTGAAGTTTCATAAAGGACAATCATAATTAACTCTTTACCAAGACAAAATTTTAGTCTGGTCCAAACTGAAAGTATTTGCAGATGACAAATTAATTGCTGCACAAATTATGAAATTTGTCTTCGAAAGTGTAGAAAACATTGTGGGAAGAGGAGAAAATGCTGGTTACCAGCATTTTCTCCTTTTCCCGCAATTTTTTTTAATCCTTTCCCAAACAAGCTCTGGTTTTCACGTGTTTACACGTTTTACACGTTGAAAACAGTGTGGTAAAAGGAGAAATTGCTCGCAACGAGCAATTTCTCCTTTTCCCACAGTGTTTTTCCTTTCGAGAACTTTCTGCCATTTTCATCAAATTTAAAATTGTCGTCTGCAAACTCTTTCAATTTGGACCAGTCCAAAATTTGTCATTTGGGAAAGGATTAAAAGGCCTCTTTCTTGGAGTCCTTAAAAGTTGGGACTGTGTGGTAAAGGGTTAAGAGGTTACTTAACATTAAAAAATTTCCAACCTTCTACAAACCTTAAGACATCTGTTAACCTGGGTGTGCAACATTGTCAAAAACGATCCCTAGCCTTGCCCCTTACCCAGACAAATTGTGACTCAAATCTTCCTCCCAGATAGAGCTTTTTATGAAATAAATCTAGGAATTCAGCAATTGGTATGGATTTCGACAAAACACACTTTTGGCAAAATGTCATGCACCACTGTTAACCTATAGCAAACCATCACCCCTTTCTTGCAACTTTGCAGAGGAAGTCTTTTGCTTTCCAACAAGAGGGTCTCTCTTCTGAAGCATTTGAGAAACACAGTCAGTGGCTAGGAAACAAAGTTGTGTCAGTGTGAGAAAGCCAGTCAAAACATGCATACCATGCACTGATCTCCGTGATATGATCCAAGCTGTTAAAACAGCGTTAAACTCCAATACGAACAAGCAAAGAAATTCAAACAGGGAAAAAGACGAAAATACTGGGAATCTGCACCTTCTCTTTTTTCCATGATGTTTTCCCTGATATCACAGACAGGTTCCATTATTTTAGACATATTTAATTTGTCATCTGCACATGCTCTGGGTCAACTCTTTCTCAGATGACAACAAAGGAGTATAAAAAAAATATGCTTTACTTCACCAGACATAGGTCAGAAAATTTTTTAAAGGGAAAGGAGAAAATGCAAAGTACCAGCATCTTCGCCATTTGTAATGTTGTCAAAAGCCTTCTTTCCCTCTTCATGGTCATAACGCCATGCTTTGCAGAAGGTTAAGTTTGTGAGTGTTTAATTCACACAATGTACTTCCCACATTACTGGCTGCTTTCCCAGAGACCCCCTGTCTTAAGTCCTGTCTGCTTACTGCTCTACTGGGCTTGGAAGAGGGTTAACTCTTTACCGAACCACAAAATTTCAGACCCTACCAAAATGAAAGCAATTGCAGATGAACAATTGAATGTAATTCAAAGGATGATTTCTGTCTATGAAAGGGTTGGAAACATTGTGGAAAAGGAGAAAATGCTGGTTACCAGCATTTTTCTCCTTTTCCCACAATGTTTTCAACAGGCTTCTTCCTCAAAGTCATTAAAACACAGGACTGTTTGGCAAAAGGGTCAAGTGACATTGCATAAATACTGTTATTAAAGTTGCAGAATGGATAATAATCATAATTTAGCTGTAATTGCACCTTTACCCTTTAGAAAACAATGTAGAGTTTCAAGGACCTTATCTCTTTACAAAAAAATAAAATTTTAAAATGGACCAAATTCAAAGCATTTGCAGACGAAAATTTAAATGTGGCTCAAATGCTGGAATTTGTCTTTGACAGAGTATAAAACATTGTGGGAAAGGAGAAAATTCTGGTTACTAGCATTTTCTCCTTTTTCTACAATGTTTTCTAAAGGCTTCTTTCTTAGGGTCATTAAAACTAGGGACTGTGTGGTAAGGAGTTAAGGAAAAAGGCTCTTGAAAACATGGGGAAAAGGAGAAAATGCTGGTTACCATGTTTTCTACCCTTTTAAGTACAAATCCTAGCATTTTAGCCAGGTTTAATTTTTCAGGTGCAAGTGCTTTGAAATTCCACAAATTTAAAACTTTGTAAGCAGGACTGGTTTACTTGCATAAATATCATAAACAGGGTCACAGTATGGGACTCATAACTACAATCCTCCTTATTTCCACCAGTGGATCTCATCAAGTTAACTCTCTACCACATGACTAAAATGTTGACTTGTCCAAATTCAAAGCATTATGCAGACGACAATTAAATGTTACTCAAATGATGGAGTTTGTCTTTGATAGGGTAGAAAACATTGTGGAAAAAGGAGAAAATGCTGGTTTTCCCACAATGTTTTCAAAGGTCTTTTTTCTCAGGGTCATTAAAAGGCGGCATTGTGTCGTAAAGGGTTAAAGGCCTAGTTAGACCTACTATCAGGACCAGGCGTGAACAGAAGTCAGTGGCATAATTTTTGATATAATATCAAAACACAGCCATCTGTTCTTACAAAGGCACATTTCATTGCAATGCAGTGTCTAATAAGTATAATAAGGTTTTTATTTCTTTTCCCATTATGGGTTAGTTAACCTGTTGGATCAGGTATGTTTAGGGTACCGTGAAGGTTCCTATCACATGGTATCGCGAGACTTGTTCATTTTCTTACCATATGTGCACAAGAGTGCTCAAAGAGAGATAGCTGTCAGACTGGTGATGAATACTGCTGCATTTTTAACCCTATACCATACAATCCCGAGTTTGGTAAAGAGTTAAGAACTGAACCCAACAGACATCTTAAATGTGGAAAAAAGCCCTGATTAAATGGAATGTAAGGTTGATTTTGTCTTAAATATCTCAGCAAAACGGAAGTGTAGATCAAAGATCAGAATGCACATTCTGTGTAGTCTGATCTTGATCTACATCAGCCATAAAAGCAACTACAGAAAGGATTAACAACCCTGACAATTAGAAGGCTTCTAAAACATTTTGGGCAAAGTAGAAAATGCTGGTAACCAGCATTTTCTTCTTTTCCCACAATCTTTTCTATTCGCAAACATTTCCGTACTCAAAATGTCTGTGATCGGTAATTCGCAACACAAGTATATATCCATGTATACATTATGTGAAAAACAGTGTGTACTGGTGCAAGATCTTGTAGTCGAGCTCAGTCAGTTACATGCAGGGCTTGAAACCGGGGGTCACTGGTTTGAATTTCCAGCTCAGCCAATTTCTTACCAAGGATTCAGTCCTCTCTATATTGGCTGAAAATGTGAGAGAGCAGGCAATGGTTTTGGAAGAATATTGTGTGAGATACTGGTAAAAGAAACTCCAGGAGACCATGTAATAGGTGCACTGGCCACTACCTTATAACTGAATAATTTTGAAAACACTGTTAAACACTGAAAATACAAACAAAATCCTTCAAGGTTGTTAAAACAGACTTTATGGTTGTATATACATTTGAAAAAATTGTTGAAAAAGGAGAAGTTGCTCATTGTAAGCAATATCTCCTTTAACACCATTTTCTTAAAGGTACTGCATCAAGAATGCTTCAAATACTGTCTACACAGTAATGAGTATGGACAGGGCATTTGTCTACATATGGGAACATTTTCTCCTCATTGCGAGTATGCATAGCATGACTTGGTAGCTATGTTATCACGTAATGTTTCATAGGAGTGTCCCACACAGTCATGATTGGGAAGAAAATTCTTTTAACCCTTTACCAAACAATCCTGTGTTTTAACTGCTGGTTACCAGCATTGCTTTCTATTCTCACACTGTTTTCAAAAGCTTTCTTCCTCAGGTTGGGCAGAACACAGAATTGTTCTGGATATGGTAAATTGCAACATTCAAGTATTTCAGATTGCCTGAGGGAGGTCAGTCCTTGATTGCAGAGTGGTCAACGTGTTTTACCAAACAATGCTGAGTTTTAACAACCCCAGGAAAAGAGACTTTTGAAAACATGGTGGGAAAAAGGAGAAAATGCTGATGACCAGCATTTTCTCCTACAATATTTTCAAAAGCTTTCTTAGTTTAAACATATTTATTTTACATCGATTGAGAAACAAGTTCTTACAACTTATACTAATCTCTCTTGATTCTGCTTCCTGGAAACTACACCAGTACTCACGCTGAATATGTGGGCCGATGAACAGTCCCAAAGTTGACATCCGCTCCCGGGTATCGAACTCAGGACCTTTTGATTACGAGGCCGACGCTCTACCTCACAACCACGGACACCACAAAAGCTTTCTTCTCAAGGGTTGTTTAAATACAGGATTGTATGGTAAAGGGTTAGCTCTTTACCAAAGGAAAAACATTTCGACTGTTTCAAATGGAAATCGTTTGCAGTTGACAAATTAAATGTGACTCAAATAATGTAATTTGTGTCTGAAAGAATGGAAAACATTGTGAGAAAAGGAGAAAATAGTATTTACCAGCATTTTCTCCTTTTCCCACAATGTTTTCAAAAGTTTTAAATCTTCAGGGTTGTTAAAACTCGGGATTGTATGGTATAGGGTTAAAATGCTGCAATATTTATCACAAGTCCGACATCTATCTCTCAAATGACAAAATTTTAGACTTTCTAAATTCAAAAGCAATAATTATTACAGACGGCGATATTAATGTGACTGAAAAATTGAAATTGTTTTGGGATGGGTCGAAAACATCATGGGAAAAGGAGAAAATGTTGGTTACCCATTTTCTCCTTTTCCCAAGTTTTTAATAGCTTTCTTTCTCTGGTTCATTAAAAGTCAGGACTGTGTGGTAAAGTGTTAGGTTAAAACTCTGGATTGTGGAGCAAAAGGTAAATCTAATATTACAAAAGCCTTCAATATGGACGAGTCCAAGTAAAAGTTTGTGGCTGTAAGATGAGTTACATAGTACCTTTGATATGGATTGCGTAATGATTCTATAACCCTGGCTCTGGCCCTGGTTACTTTGAACAATGTCTGATCAACTGTTTCAACCAAAGATGGCTCCAGTTTCTATGTATGTTTCACAGTTTATTTCAGTGGAATATGATTTAAAAGAAAACTTGTTTCAAAAATGATATCAAAGCCACTACACATCAAAACCTTTTTTGATGAAAAAAGATCATTTTCATAAACACATAGATCATGAATCGCATGAGGTAGATGCATGAGCCATGCTCTGGGAAAAGGGGGTTTAATGCATCTCCCTGATGCATTATACCTAGCGAGTCATCACATGATCATGGATCTGTAAAGTCCATTTTGTCTAACAACCAACTGAATCACAAGGTAGACTGATCCTTTGACATACAGAAAATTGACCAATAGTGAAAAGTTTCAGCCCAGGTCAGCCTGTGCAGACTGCGCAGGCTGACCTGGTTCGATACTTTAAACAGATGCATTAATCCCCCTTTTCACAGAGCATGGCTCATATATCAAAGGGAAATACTTATGAAATTCTTCCCTTGAGTCGATTTTTCTTGCATCGGTAACAGGTAATATCTAACATAACACTTTAAATGTTAAGTTTTACATAATTTGTAAGTAAACAGCAACCTGATGTAAAATAACTGTGCCCTTAAGAGATTCATTTGAAGTCTAACCTTTTTGCACTGGCATCTCTACAAGAAACAGAAGTGGGTGATCTCCCTTGGTTCTTTCCAGATTGCATAACCATGATCTTTCATGAAGCAAATTGTGGGACCTTACAACAGATTTGAGAATCCCACGTTTTCTGTGTTGATACACAGCATGGGAAGGTTTTGGATTTTTGACACATTGCTAAGGTAAATGGCTATTTCTGTCTTTTGTGCTTGATTTTATAGATCAATCTATGCATCCTATTCTACAGATGTACCGTAATTGTTTGGGCTCAACTCTTTCCTTACTGTTGATGACACATAAAGCTTTTGTGGACAGTGTAGATCAAGATCAGACTGCACAGAATGTGCAGTCTGATCTCTGATCTATGCTGTCCACTACTTTATCCCAGATTGTAACTGAACTGTCTCTTCATCCTGCAGCTGAACTGTATTTGTAGTCATTAAAAAATTAAAGGTTATTTGTTCAGTACTGAAAGAGTGAACTCTACCAAACGACAAGATTTTAGATTTGTCCAAATTAAAAGCATTTGCAGATGTCACAATAAATGCGACTCAAAAATTGATATTTGATCAGGGAAGGGTAGAAAACATTGTTGAAAAGGAGCAAATGCTGGTTACCAGCATTTTCTCCTTTTCCCACAATGTTTTCAACAGCCTTATTATTAGGGTTGTTAAAAGTTGGGATTGTGTGATAAAGGGTTAATAATACCATGATGGAGTCAAAAAAAAATTCATACTGTATGCCTACACCTTATCATGAAATTTTCAGTTTCGATGCTCATCCCTTAAAATTTCATGACAAGGTGTTTGCAATGAGTTTGAGTTTTTCTAACACCATCATGGTATAATTTCATCCTGACATTTATTTCCTGAGATAGGATGCAAAGTTTGATGGATGAAATTATGCACATGAGACACAAAAAGCCATTTACTTTAGCATCTTGTCAGGATTCCATCATTTCTCTATGCATTGCTGTGTATCAAAACAACAACCATGTGGTTCCCCAGTATGTTAGAACCAGAAGAATGATTATAATTTGAAATGTTTGAGCTGACGGCTTCCTTCTTTTTTGTGCCAACATGAACTTGTCTGTTTGTCTTAACTCTTTACCAAACAACATTTTGGACTAGACAAAATTGAAGCCATCTGCAGACAACAAAATTAATATAACTCAAATGATCCATCTGTGATGGAGTAGAAAAGTTGTGGTAAAAGGAGAAAATGCTGGTTACCAGTATTTTCTCCTTTTCCCTCCATGTTTTCAAGAGCTTATTTTCTTTGGGTCATGAAAACATGGTATTGTTGCATAAAGGGTTAGACAAACTGCATAAGAAGTTGGTTAGAATGTATCCTTGGTACAAAGATGTCAAACAGCCCATTAGTTACACAACTTAACTCTTTACTACACTATCCTGAGATTTAACAACCCTGAGGAAGAAGCCTTTTGAAAACATTGTGGGAAAAGGAGAAAATGCTGGTAACCAGCATTTCCTCCTTTTCAACAATGTTTTCTACCCTATCTTATATAGAAATAGCCATTTAAGCAATATTTGTCATCTGCAAATGCTTCGAATTTGGTCCAGTCCAAAATTTTGTTGTTTGGTTAATCAATGTCTATAGGTATGCTTATCTCACAGATTTACCCCTTTACCAGACAACAGAGTTACAGACTTGTCCATATTGAAAGCAAATGCAGATGAAAAAAAATTAAGTATTGCTAGAATGATGAAATTTATCTAAGGAAGCAGAGAACACATTGTTGTAAAAGTAGAAAATGCTGGAAACCATTTTTACCATGGAGACAAATTGAAAACATGTGCAGACAACAAAACTAATGCGGCTCAAAACTTTTGTAAATTGAAAGGTTTGCGATTCAAATGATGAAATTTGCCTGTGAATTGGTAGAAAACATTGTTGGAAAAGGAGGAAATGATGGTTTCCAGCATTTTCTCCTTTTCCAACAATGTTATCAAAAACGGCTTCCCCCTCAGGCACATTAAAAACAGTGATTGTTTGGGTACAGAGGGTAAATAGGATTCCAGAAATAGTCTGTATTGTGCTTATCAGTATAAAGGTATCTAGTCTGTAAAATCTGGCGTCTATAATCATTTTCACCAACATTTACATATGTATATCACTGTTTGAATGCTACAGATATTCTGCCAAGCCTTGCAGCTAAGTCGGTAACGTACTGGGCTTGAAACCTGGGTATTGCTGCTTCATATCCTCAGCTTGCCCAATCTTTCCATGGATTGATGAAAATTGTTTTGACAGATTTTCATTTCTCTCTCACTGATTGATTGAATGGTGTTTAACACTTTTTAACATGATTTCAGTTATATCGCCAGTGCACCTATCCATGTTTTCCAGGGGTTTCTTGTACCAGTGCTCTGCACAATATTCCTTCCAAGCCACAGGCTGCTTTCCCTCTAAAGCATCGTTGAAACAGTGGTCACACAGTGGTGAGAGAGGACTGAGTCCTGTCACAATAACAATTATTAATCCTTGGAACGAAATTGGCTGAGCTGAGGATGTGCAAGAAAGAGAAGGTAGACATAGGTACACATAATAGAAACAGTGGTCAAAGCAATTCTTTAAGCTGGACAAATGCAAAGGCGGTCAAAAGAAAAGGTGCAAAAAGAAAAGGTGGGGACAAATGCAAAGGCGGTCAAAAGGAAAGGTGCAAAAAGAAAAGGTGGGGACAAATGGAAAGGTGGTCAAAAGAAAAGGTGCAAAAAGAAAAGGTGGACAAAGAATGTTGTTGATACCAACTCAAGGTTAGCAATTACAGCAAAATGTCTCCTGTGATTTTAGTCTTTTGTTAAATTTGATTAAGTTGTTTGTCAGATTTAATTCAAGATCTTTGACATTGAGGGAATATTTCAAGTCTGTAATTGAAACGTGAGAGGAAGAAAAAAAAAAACATCAAGGATTAGTTTTTAGATTTTGAGGAGTTTTCTGACTTTTATCAGTCGATTCTAGTGAAGACATGTGGAGCCGTTAATGTAATAACTCTGTCATTTCCTTAACTTTTTATAGTGCATAGTAAAAGATTTTTTATTTCTATATTTTATACTATTCAAAATTTTTATTTCAAAAAGATTCTCCTAGTCCCATATTCCACCCCTTAGCTTGTTAATTCATTACCACACAATCCCAATATTTAACGACCCTGAGAAAGAAAGCTTTGAAAATTATTGTAGGAAAAGGAGAAAATGCTGGAAACCGACATTTTCTCCTTTTCCCACAATGTTTTCTACCAGTCTCAAAACAAATTTCAATTCTTGAGTCACATTTACTGTCGTCTGCAAATGCTTTCAATTTGGACAAGTCAAATATTTTGTCGTTTGGTATAGAGTTAAGCAGTTGGCTCAATTTGCTTTTGGAGACAGTGTAGATCAAAATCAGGCAGATAATGCAATCTGATCTTGAATCTTCTCCGTCCAATAAGGTGAGATCATTATGGCTATGAAAGTACAAAATTTGGGATTTTACCACAGTGAGTGTTAAACTTGCAGCCCGTTATTGATCTTTGTACCAACAACAGGTAACACCAACTGCTGCAAGGCAAAAATCTGCCCAGCTCGAGACTCCATGAGATCATGTGAGACTTGGAAAATTAAACAGTTATAGTTTATGCACAAAGATGGTCTTTATCAAAAAAAGTTAAATTCTTTACTGAGTTTGATAAACTGTCCTGGTGGGATTAATCTTCCTGTATCATGAAAATTTAAGCCAGAGGTAGACTTAATCCATTATTTTAAAAAAGAAATTAAGGCATTCTGTTCCAAACTGTCTGACTGGTGCACATACCAGTCAATGGCTGCTATCAATAAATCATATGTTGCCTGTTGTCTATTGGGTGGTTACGGGAGATATGACAGGTACCAGTCTATGCTACTAGCTGCAATGAGGGAGGGGGAAATGATCCTGTAACTCCTACCCTGCCCAATTTGAAATCAACATGAATGAATAATATAGAGTACCTGACTTGTGACCTGGTGGTTGCGGGTTCGATACCCCTTTGAGGCAAACCGGGATTTTTCACCTCTCACCTCTGATACATGCGAGAAAAGTAGTCAGTGACTTGGAAAGAAAGTTGTGTCAGTGCTCGTGTGAGAAATCCAGGAAACACATGTGTAGGTGCACTGACCGCTGCAATATGACCCAAGCTGTTAAAACAGCGTTTGACTCAATACAAAACAAACAAATAACATAGATAGCTGGCTGCCAGTCAAAATAATTATCATAAATGTTTAAAAAATTAAGATCTAGGCAAAGTTCAAACTTGTAGCCCATGTAATATAAGCCTTGTGTGGTACCCTGTGCTACTCTGGCCAAAGTGGTACTGAAGTCATCATAAACAAGCTATCTTGGAACTATTGTACTAAATGCTTTATTTTCTGGAAGGATTACAAATTGCATTCACTCTCTACCAACAAATACCAAATTTTAACTAATGAAAGAATTTAAGCTTTTGACAACATTGTTGAAAATGGAGAAAATGCTAGCAACCAGCATTTTCTCCCTTTTTCCACGATGTTTTCCACTCTATCAAAGATAAATTCAGTCGTATCAGCCATATTCAATTTGTCATCACAAATACTTGTAACATGAACAAGTCTAAAATACTGCTGTTTGGTAAAGTATTAAAGTAACAGAAACTGACAGAAAAAAGACGTTGTGTTTGATCGAAGAAAACTAGAGATCTTATCTCATCCCAATCTCATTAATATTCATGAAATGACCTTCTTCTAAATTCCCCTCAAACCCATTTTGACACCATATTGGTCTTGACATTCAACTTTGGGCATGTCTTCTAATGAAAATCTTGGGAATGAAATATTATGTTGTATTGTGTTCTTTCTGTTATCATTGGCTGTACCTTTTCATGACCCTTTACCACACACCCTGACCAAGAAAGCTTTTGAAAACATCCTGGAAAAAGGAGAAAATGTTTTCTATCATTCCAAAGACAGAAATCATCTTTTGAGCTACATTTGTCGTCTGCAAAAACTTTCAATTTGATGTAGTAAAAATTTCGTCATTTGGTGAAGTGTTAACTTTTTTTAGCTCACCTGAGCACGAAGTGCTCAAGGTGAGCTACTGTGATCGTGCTATGTCTGGCGTGTGTCGTGCATCGTCAAGGCGTCAACAATTACCTTGTGTGCACTCTAGGGGGTATAAATTATTTTCAATCATAAACTCATGAAACTTGGTCAGAATATTTGTCTTGATATCTCTGACAAGTTCAGAATTGGGTCATGTCGGGTCAAAAAGTAGGTCACTGGGCTCAATTTAATGAAAACCTTGTATGCACTCTAGAGGCCATATTTTCAGCCTGATACTCTTGAATCTTGGTCAGAATGTTTGTTTTGATAATATGTTGGACGAGTTCGAAATTGGGTCATGTCCAGTCAAAAAGTAGGTCACTGGGCCAAATCTCAGAAAAACCTTGTGTGCACTCTAGAGTCCACATTTTCAGCCTGAAACTTATGAAACTTGATCAGAATGTTTGTCTTGATAATATCTTGAACAAGTTCGAAATTGTGTCATGTTGGGTCAAAAAGTAGGTCACTGGGACAAATCTTAGAAAAACCTTGTGTGCACTCTAGAGGCCACATTTCCAGCCTGAAACTCATGAAAGCTGGTCAGGATGTTTGTCTTGATGATATCTAGGACAACTTCAAAATTGGTTCATGTTGGGTCAGAAAGTAGGGTCACTGGGCCAGATCTTTGAAAAACATTGTGTGCACTCTAGAGGCCACATTTTCAGCCTTATACTGATAAAGATTGGTCAAAACCTTTATCTTGTTGTTGTTATCTTGGACAAGTTTGAAAGTGGGTCATGTCCGGGAAAAAAGTAGGTCACATGGTCAAATCTTAGATAAACACTGAGTGCACTCTAGAGGCCGCATTTTCAGCCTGATTCTCATGAAACTTGGTCAGACAGTTTGCCATGATGATATCTTGGATAACTTTCAAAGTGGTTCACATCTGGTCAAAAAGTAGGTCACTGGACCAAATCTTTGAAAAACCTTTTGTGCACCATAGCGGCCACATTTTCAGTCTGATACTAATGAAACTTGTTCAGAATGTTTGTCTTGATGTTATCTTGGACAAGTTTGCAATTTAGTCACATTGGTTCAAAAAGTAGGTCACTTACACTCATGTGTTTTTTTTACATCATTAAAACCAGGATCTCTTCAGCTTTATCAACTGTAGATGACTTTACTCAGGTGAGCCCCTTAGGGCCAATGGCCCTCTTGTCTTATTACCTTGCAAAACAAAACTTGATTTCATGCCCCTTTAACGCTTTGCCACACTAGAAAAATTTTGACTTGCCCAATTTATCAGGTGACGATTCAGCATTTTCTCCTTTTTTCACAATGTTTTCAAAAGGCTTTTTTTTTCTCCCGTATTGTTAAAACTCTTGAATGTTTGGTAAACGGTTAAAACACCAATACCTATCTTCTGGAATGAAAAAGAATCCATGCCAAATAAATTATTGAAATTTACCTGAGCTTTTAAATTTTACTGCCAAATTATAGAAATCATTTAACTTTAAATATCCGACAATTGGATTATCATTCTAAGTGTAAACAAATGTCTATTGCCTTCTAGAAAATCATTTCTAGGAGAAGAAACATTTTAAATTACCTGTCAGCACAGTAATAGGCATTTACCCTTTACCACAAAATCCCGAGTTTTAACAATCCCGAGGAAGAATACATTCGAAAACATTGTAGGGAAAAGGAGAAAATCGCTGGTAACCAGCATTTTCTCCTTTTCCCACAATGCTTTCTACTCCTCCTATATCAAAATCCCATTATTTTAGTCATGTTTGATTGTCCACTGCAAATGTTTTCAATTTGTACGAGTCTGAAATTTTGTTGTTTTGTAAAGAGTTGATATCAGTTGCTTTTTTTACACTGTAGGTAGAGATTAAGAACCCATAGTCTGATCTTTCATGTAAACACTATTCCTTTTTTGTAGCTATATTCTAGTCCAAAAAGAGTCTTGAATATTATATTTAGTCTTTTTTTCTTTAAAATAAGAAAATGTTCACTTGATTTATTTGCCACTAGATGACAAAAATTTTGGAGTTGTCCATAATATTGAAAGAAGACCACAAATTAAATGTAGCTAAAATGATGTCATTTTTCTGTTAAAAGCTAGAATATGTTGTAGGAAAAAGAAAACACTGCTTGATATCAGAATTTTTTAATTTTCTGACACTTTTTTTTGGTTTTTTTTTTCTCAAAACGCCTTCAGCAGGCAGCCAAACCCTGTAGAGCAATTGATAGAATATAGGACTTAAAATCTGAGGGTCGCTGATTGGAATCCATAGCTCAAGAAATTTCATTTAAAGAATTGATGGTAGTCATAGCAACAGGATTTATTCCTCTCTTAACATTTTTCATTGTTTCAATGACAGTTGATGTGTGAAAGCAGCCAGTGGAATAAATACCTTGCAATGTACTCTGGTATAAGCAACTCCTGGAAAGCATGGATAGGTGCACTGGCCACCGCAATATTACAGAAATTATGAAGATGGCATGAAACACAATACAAACAAACATCTTCATCTGGGGATCATTTGGCAAAGGGTCGATACTCATAAGGGTTTATGAATTTAACTCTTTCACTACCAATGATGATTTGAATAGCTTTTGCAGACAGTGTAGACTGCACAGAACACCGTCCGCTATCCTGTTACTGAACTATGATTAAGGACGTAGATGACAAATTCTTCCAGCGGACAGATTTTTTGTAAACTTTGCACATACAAAGCTCATCATGTCTCTTGTAGATTACAATGAAAAAAAAGGGGGGTCCCCGTGCTCGTTTCTGAGAAATTCACTTTTGAAAAAGGTATATACAGTTCCAAAATTCAGCATATACTGGATTTAACACACTTTCCTTTAATAGTCAATTAAACAGGAAAATTACGAGAAGAATATACAAATATACATCACTTTAAAGAAAAATAATTCAGTTTTGACAAAAAACATATAAAAGCCTGGTTTTAAGCATGGTAAATGTACCAATATGCATCTTATATATAGACTATTGAGTTAAAAAGGGAGATAATTTGACCGGGTTAAGGGTTAATTTTCAACAGAAACATACTTTCTAACGGACAGATTTTTTTTAAAATTTCCACAATCATAGTACTTATAAATCTAGACAATAAGAAAAAATAAAAATGGCACCTACCCGTGCTTCTTTCCACAGGAAACAGTGATGAAGGTCACTATGGAAGTTAATTTTTTCAAGGAAAACTATATAATAGAAGCTCAGCAGACATAGTAGGAAAGAAGAAATTGCTCATGCTCATTAAACGCGATTTCTCCTTTTCCCACATTAATTTTGGATCCTATACTCATTCAAAAAGTGAACATAGCCTATATACCTCAAATTCATATCAAACCCTTCATTATCTACATGTAGTTCTTTTTTTATAAATTTGCACACATGATTATGGCCATACGGCTCATAGAAATACAAAAAAAAAAATGTCTGTGGAAAAAAATGAGATAAAAGCTTGGCAGACATGATGGAAAAAGGAAAAATTACTCAGTAGAAGAAATTTCTCCTTTTCCCACAGTATTTTTCAAAGAGGAAATAGCTATACTTCAAGAAATAGGTATACTTCAACAACTTCAATTTTCTGCCTGTTTCATTGTTTGCTTTGTAACTGGACTTTTTTTTCCAGCTAGTACTTTACCAGTCATATCATCCTTACACTGGCAGGCCAGTTTTGATGCCATCACCTTAATCCTGAAAGGATAGCATGACTACTGGCTTGCCAGTGTCAGGAAAATGTGACTGGTCAAGAAATGGATGAAGAAAATAAGTTCAGGAAACACTGGCCTGAGAACCTTCACTTTGAATGACTATAGATACCATACCTCACATTAGGCTGCAAGTTTTGCAAAAATTAGAAAAAAAATATAGGAGAAAATTGCTACTTGTGAGAATTTAGCAAAATGGCATACTATTTTTCATAGTAGTTTTTCAAAAAGTGAACATATCATTACAACTTGCATCTACATGTAATTCAATCACATGTTCAATCAAATTGTTACTGTAATATAACTGCATATTTACATATTTACACAGGGTTTAACCTTTTACCAGATAAGCCCTGCTCTTGCAACCCTAAGGAAGAAGGCTTTTGAAAACATTGTGAGTACAGGAGAAAATGCTTGAAAGAAGCATTGTCCCCTTTTCCTACAATGCTTTCCAACCCTGCTAGAGATAAATCCCATTATTTGATCAACAACCACTTTATTGTCTGGAAAATGTAGTACCATCCGTAGAAAGTTCTACTTGTAAAAGTGCACCGTCGGTTCGCTGTTACTATTGCCATTTGTGCGGAAAAATACACAATGGCACTGATAGTTTTACTATCTGTGAGAAATACAAATGCGCAGTATGGATGCGCGTGAACATTTATACCAAACGTCATTAAAGTCATTTTCATATGGCAGTGGAAATTTATTTTTTAGAACTCGCAAAACAATTTCTGGAGTCAGTAGTGAAACATTTCACTCTTACCAAACGAGACTGGTCCAAATTGTGAGCAATTTGCAGACGACAAAATTTGATATTGATCAGATGGTCAGATTTGCCTATGATATGACAGAAAACATTGTGGGAAAAGGAGAAAATACTAGTTACCAGCATTTTCTCCTTTTCCCACAATGTTTTCAAAAGGCTTGTTCCTCAGGGTTGTCAAAACTCTGGATTGTTTAGTAAAGGGTTAAGGATGCAAGTGCTCTCAAAAGCTCCAGTGACGCAGTCATTTCTGATGATTTACTTTCACAATAGTTAAGTAGTCAAAAACCTGACGAAAGAATTAGCCATAACTTAATTGTTTAACTACTTCAGCATCAAATATATGGGCTTTGCTCTGTGAAAAGGGGGCTTAATGCATCTGCAAAAAGTATTCAACCACGTCAGCCTGCACAACCCACTCAGGCTGACCCAAATTGAAACTTTTTGCTATTGGTCAATTTTCTGCATGTCCAAGGACCATTCTACCCGTTGACTTGATTATTACATAAAATTGATTTTTATTGATCCATAATTATGTGATTGTCTTGGTACAATGCATCACGGAGATACATTAAACCCCCTTTTGCTATAGTATGGTCGACCTCTTTCAACTGCTGGAGATACAATCCATTGAAACCCAAAAAGTTTTTTATCTTGTAAACTTGTCTAAAGAAGCGAGCGGTATAGGTCAAAGATCATGCTGCATGTTCTGTATAGTCTTATCTTGATCTTTGCTGTCTGCAAAAGTCCCTGTTTGGCTCTATGGCAATGAAAGGGTTAACCCTTTACCACACAATCCCGAGTTTAACCAACCTTGAGGAAGAAAGCTTTTGAAAACATTGTGCAAAAAGGACAAAATGCTGGTAACCAGATTTTCTCCTTTTTCCACAATGTTTTCCACCCTTCCACTAACATTTTTTTAATTTTTGAATTACATTTATGTTGCCACCTGCAACAGCTTTCAATTTGGACAATTAGTTCAAAATTTTGTTGATTGGTACAGAGTTAAAGAAGTAAATGTGGAGGGCAACTTTGAAAAAACATCCTTGTATAAAATAGATGAACCAAATGACTGCCTTAGAATAATGAAAGGAAAATGTGCAAGAGAACTGTTTGTTTGCTTGGTGCTTACCTTACCAAACCCTTTACCCTATCCAACAACAAAAATTGTAGACTTGTCCAAATTCATAGCATTTGTAGACAACAATTCAAATGTGACTCAAATGATGGAATTTGTCTTTTATTGGATGGAAAACATTGCGGGAAAAGGAGAAAATGCTGGTTACCAGCATTTTCTCATTTTCCCACAATTTTTTCAAAAGGCTTCTTTCTCAAGGTTGCTGAAACTCAGGATTATGCGGTTAAGAGTTAATGCCATTTTCAATGTTTTACTTATATCGCTGTGGCCATTTGACCAATCCATGCTTTCCTAGACTTTCTTAACCCAACACTTTGCACTATATTCATCCCGAGCCACTGGCTGCTTTCCCACATAACCATCATCTAAAGGAGCATATTTTCATTGATTAATTGAATGGTGCCTTCAACATTATTTCGATCATTTCACGGCAACAGCTCACATATTCATATATATGTAATGGGTTCTGAAGTGTCTTGCCCATGGACACTCCCACAAAAACACCCACTCCAGTGAGGCTCAAACCCAGGGCCTCCAGATTACAATTCCTACACTTTACCACTTGGCCATGCAGGACCTTTCTTTTCACTGATGGCAGATGATGTGGCAAAGGACTTGTGGTCACAGGATAATTATGTCATGGCCACAAGATAACTTAATATTTTATAAACATATCTGGGCCTCTATGCTGCCATAAAATACAGCCCCTGAGAATTTAAACCCATACAGTGCTTGAACAGACTTAAGTGCTTTTTGCGAACAGGGTAGATCAAGATCAGACTGCACTAAGTGTGCAATCTGATCCTGGATCTACACTGTCCACAACTTTGTTACATATTCTGAACAAAACAAC